>RJWH01000035.1:0-1200000 GCA_004363575.1 Solenodon paradoxus
TAAAAAAAAAAAAAAAAAAAAAAAAAGTTTCCTAGTTTGGATACTAAATTATGTGGTTTCACCATTTACTAAGACTTAGTATGTACCAAGAGCTATGTATGCAATAAGTGCTGTCTAGGTAAATTCTGTTAATCCACTCAAGATTAGGAGACAAAGACAAAGGTTTAAATAAGATATCCAAGTTGTCACCACAAATAGGTGATGAAGCTGCAAAGTCTGCCTTCAGAGCCTGAGCTCTGAGTCACTGCATAGATAACTGCTTCACAACTGCTTATAATCACTTATTTGGAGACTACCCAATTGTTTCTGACTTCATCTTACTGAAAAACTGTGGGACTTTCCTTTGCGCTAACCCTTTGTGCCTCTCCTTTATCACTTCCCCGGGAAGGACGGATTCCTGGTGAAACCCGCTTCCTCGCATCTCAGTGCAGCCCTCCTTCCTCCATGAGGCCCGGGGCTCACTCAGGACTGTCAGAGGGCAGGCAGAGATGCAGAATGGGAGAACCAGCGCTCTTGGAGCTGCATCTCTGTGACTCAGGTAAATGAACAGTGTGGGGATGCTAATTCTGACCCTTCAAAACTCAGGCTTCTCTTCTCTTCATGGCTGACATCTGGTTCAGTTGTCCTTACCTTGGAACATGCAGCCTTCTGGCCTGGTCCTCTCCTTCCCCAGCCCACTGAGGGCAGCCTATGGGAACTTGAAGCACTCCTTAAGACATTATTCCGAAGACAAATGTATAAATTGGCAAAAAAGTGGAAGAAAAAAGAATAAGACCCCAGTTGGCAGAGACAGCTGTCATGACATCAGATGAGAAACAAGTCAGCAGCTCCTTTCTGGAAGGATGTTTGCCGGTGAAACATGCTGATTTCATAATCTCAGCAAGCCTTTCATCTGCATGGATAACAAATTCTCCCAAGAAGGCAGCCAGAGATTTTCCTAAAATCTTCTTTCGAAACCAGCATAAATTTCATCTCTCAGGAAGTCCTCATGACATGGTCATCTAACTTTTCTAATCTGAACTATTACCACTTTGTTCTACTCCGAGTATACTAAGAACTGGGATTTGCCTTTTATATGTGACTTGGCGAGTCTACATTGATGCCCACGTGTGCCAAGCACCGTGTTTAAAGTCAGGAACAGAAAAAGAAAGCAAGATACTTCCACTTTCCACAACCTTTAGTGAAGGTGTGTACTTTTGCAGAACACACTTCTTCCAACAAAATAAAAACCCTGCCAATTACTGAGTGACTTTGTGTTCTTCTATGACCTCTTCTGACTTGACCGTAAACTCTTCCTCATCTCCCACCTGTGCTTTTCCTTCTCGTTGTTGTATTAAAAGCATTGTATGTATCTACTGGAAAACATCCCACTGCAAACAGAAGAGACCATATGAAAACGAGTTAATCTTGGATCACCTATCTTGAGAAACTTGAGATATTTAAAACAAGAGAATGTTTCCTTTCATTCAGAAGAAACAAAAAGAGAGTGACCCACGCCCAGTTACTGCGGTCATTCTCCTTGTATATACATTGTGTTGAAATCTTCTGTTGGCATCTGTCCTGAAAATCTGTGAGCTATGGGGAATATAAACCCTGCTTATTACTGTTCAAATTCTGAGCACCTTGCACATAGTGGGTCTTCCTTCCATGTTTGTTGAACTATATCTTTCTTGGTCTTCGAGATGTAATCTGAGATAACTCACCACTGTTGTTAATTAACTTTACATGGGAGGAAAAGAAAAGGCACCACATGTGTGCACTACATTGGTAAACAACTACTATAAAACATATCCTGATTTCAAGAAAGTTAAATTTTTAAAACTATGCCTCAGAACAAGGAAATCCTGTAATTGTCCTTTACTAGACTTCTAGTCTCAAAACCAGAGTGAACTCCGGCTACCATTGTGTCGGTAGACAAAAATTCTTGACCACTGGTTGTACTGGCTGAAATTATCCTTCTCTTCCTGCAGGATTTTTTTCTGAGACCACTGATAACTTCCAAATATGTGTCTGTTACTGTTTTCTTGTATTTCTATTTCCTTGTATTAGACCCCGTCTTGGAAATTCTTCACCAGCTTTTACAGCCTACTGTCTGACAGGTCCTGTGTCCAAGGCTCCCGTTCTCCTGCTGGGACCGTCATTCATCTTGTCTTCAATGTGGGCAGCCCCTCAGTCAATCCCTTTCTTTATTATGTCTTCTCTAGGGACTCTCAACCCTGGCTGCACATCAGTGTCACTTGAGAACCCTTCAAAAATGCCCAAGCCCAGATCCCAACCCAGATCCACAGAATTAATCACCTTGGACTAAAGTATTAGCTCTGTGACCCTTGGTCATGTAACTTAGCCTCAGAGATTCAGTATCTTCCCCTGTAAAATTAAGATAATGTTAAAATCTGTTTCACCAGACTGCAGAATGCATGTTTACTCCCCGTCATTATTGTAAAGTCGTCTCCTCTTTTCTCCATTTATTTAAAGCCCGTGTTTCTTTGAGAGCTCAACTCAAATCCTTGTTCTCATAGCCCTCCAAAGTCACAATTTATTGTGTCTGATTCGCAAAACACATTGAAAACTCAAGACAGGCCTGTTAAAAATGAAGCCGTCTCCTACAACTATTCTTGTCAAGTTTCGATTCTTTCTCCACACAGCTCTCTAACATTCTCAGGTAATCTGAAGAAAATTTGGATCATGTTGCTTCCTATTTTAAATCTTCCATTAAATTCTCTTTGTTCTTAGTTTAAAATCCAGATTCTCTGATTTGACAAGTTTCTACAAAATCTGATGCTCATTTTGCTACCCACCCATGGCCTCTCATGGTCTTCTGGCTGGTCATAATTTGATGGACTCTTTCCCACTTCAGGCCTTGCTCAGGCATTCTCTCTGTCAGGTATGACCTTACACCCACTTTGCAAAGTCCGCTCAGTCACTACTTCCTCAGCACACAGGCTTTGATGTTAAGTCCAGGTAGGTGCCTGTAGCAAAACCTTCTCTATATCCTTTTGTAATGAAAGGTTTTATCATGAACTGAATGGAATAAGATAGGATATATGACCTTTTTCTTAAGATACCTTTGATTTGTTGCCCAACAAACATGACTTATTTGTAATGAAAAATTATTTGATAGTATGAAGACCAGTATAGTGTTTTTTTAAAAGTCATACAGTTGCCTGTCCTGGAGTAGAGGCTAGGTCAGCTGCCTCCAGAGGAGCAAAGTCCATGAACAACCCAGGAACCCGGGTTCATGTCCCAGGTGGAGGGTGGGATGTGGGCGCAACCAAAGTGTGAAAACCAAATAAAACTAAAATAAAATAAATGCTTCCTCCTCCTCTCTCTTCCTGCCTGCCCACTCGCCTTCATTCCTTCTTGCACCTTTCCTTTACAAAAAGTAAATCATATAGCTCTTTAAAGTCACTCCCCTCCCCTAGAATACAAGTTTCAAGAAGAGCAAATACTTCGTCTGTCTAGCTCACCTCTCTGGCCACAGAATCTAGCAGAGCTTCCAGCATAGGAAGCATTGAATATTGTCTTGTCTGTTTATAAAGAGAGGGAGAGGAGGAAAAGGCACAGGGAGGGAGGGAGCGGGAAGAAGCACTTTTATTTATTTGTTTTTATTTGTGGGGGTTGTTCCCTCAGTACTGGGTTGTGCCACCGGGATGCACTGGAAGTGCTAAATATCGAATGCCCACTCTTCATTGAGGACAGACATGAAACTGATTGGGAGACTAAACACTAACCTTGCCTAGGAGTGTAACCTTGCCTAGGAGTTTAGAGAATGCAAGGGGATGGGGCCCATCTGGCCAAGTCTGAGTCAGCATCCTATTCAAGAGCATCTGACCAGCCCAAGAGCAGTAGATGTGCTTCGGATCTCAAGAGGGAGGCAGTGAGCAGGTTATTAGCACCTGACTAGTTAGAAATAAAACTTGAGTC
Source organism: Solenodon paradoxus (assembly GCA_004363575.1). Taxonomy (NCBI): domain Eukaryota; kingdom Metazoa; phylum Chordata; class Mammalia; order Eulipotyphla; family Solenodontidae; genus Solenodon; species Solenodon paradoxus. The sequence goes on from RJWH01000035.1 coordinate 3,925, forward strand.
AGAGGCTACAGAAATCCAGCAGGTTGTCAATATATTAGAAATCTTTAAACTTTTCTCATTATAATTGCCTTTATTATGAATTTATTATTCAGCATATATAAATGATGTCATATAGCTATATCTATATATCTCCCCATTTTCCAACTGAATCCACAATCCCCTAAGTATAAGGCATTTTTCAAAGGCATTTTACGTCTGTATGACCTGGTACAATCCAATTCCTATTCCCTAGAAATGATTGTAGCCAACGTTCTTTCATCCAAGGAAAATACTCAAAATTTCAGTATTTCTCTGATACTTTCTAATGAGTGTTTTTTAAAATAAAAGCAGTAAAATTCACACTTATGTCACCAATGGTTATGAAAATTACTTTGATTTTAAATGTTTTCTTTGCTTGGAAAGATTTGGTAGGGCATTCGCTAATAGATGCCTACAATTTGATCTGAGCAAATAAAGTAAAATATTTTAATGAGAACATGCGTTTTGCATGTTTGTAAGTATTTCCTTATAGTTTTAAACATAGGATATGACTTGTAATTATAGGAATTTCCTAGTGAGCTCTTTTGTTGTCCTGGAATTATGTTGTAGTCTTAGCAGCTTTTGTCATGGGGTTTGAGCTCTTTTGTAGTTTAGGTTATTGGTGCAGTTTAGCTTATTGTAGTAGAGCAGAAAGAGACTAGATTCCATTAATTTTGCACATGCTAATCGCTGTAGCCTTCAACAATTAAAAATGAATCAAAATCGATTCCAGAAGCCCTTGCCTCCAAAACTCTAAGGAAAACAAAGACATTATTGAATCTGTAGTCTTATAAGAGCAATGCTAATTAAACTCTTTCCTCTTAGGAATCTGAATTCTATGTTATGTCTAGATGCAAGCTTAAGGTTTGCCCTTTTCACATAATTTAACTCACATTGAGTTAGACATGTTTCATTTCGTTAGAGGCTGCCATAAGATAGCATGAATTCAAGCCACTGTGTAACTTCAGTCGAATTAGGTTTATTAACTAAGATTCGCCATTATGATGGTTTCTAAGCCAACAGCATGAAATGTTTTTTTTAACCAAGAAAATATAGTGTTGGTTTTTTTCCACAGGGAGAATTAGTTATGTAGTTAAAGCTAAGCTTCTCATCCATTTGTTATTCTTAATAGCTGCAGGCGTGGTTCTCCTCTTAACAATTGCTTATTCTCACTATGATAACTTTGCTCTTTCCTTCCCTATTTACCTAATAAGTGGTGAGCATTTTATGTGTTTATTTGGAATGAAAATCCACAATTTTACCATTTTATTTCTTTGTGAAATAAAGAGAAAAGAAGTGTTAATGAAAGTTTAAAAATTAACCCCATTAATAATTGAAGAAGAAAGCACATTCATTAAAAATGTGTTAGTGTGTGCTCACCATGGGTTTTGGTATCTGTGGTTTACTTTAGCAACAGCAGTTCGACTTGGTTCTTCATTCTGTAAAAGCAAGAACATTAATGTACCTTAATGCCACAGTAAAGAGTTACCAGTATGTCTAAAGATTTGCACTCCTGGTCAAAAAGGAAGTCACACTGAAAAATAGTAGATGTAAATTCAGTTAAAAGAAGATGGTCTTTTGATTCTTGAACTGAGAAAAATGAAGACAAGACAAGAATAAAACACATATGACCCTAGGAGTTTCCTTTCTCTCTCTGTAAGAGTGCTAGGTAGCAAGAAGAGAGTAGTCCATAATCTATAAATGTTGTGGTTATTTTTTCATAAAGGAAAGGTGTGGGCAGCAATGAAGGTGAGAAGAGGCAGGGAGGCAGGAAGAGAGAGGAAGGAGAAGCATTTTGTTCATTTTGTTTGTTCATCTTGGTTGTTTCCATCCCCAGGACACAAACCTGGATCCTTGTTATGGATGTGGACTGTGCCAGCTGATGGCAGATAACCAAACCCCTACTCCACCAGGGTGAGCCTATAAATGTTTTAGTGACTGTCAGAACCCCCACAAGAGCAGCCTTAGACCACGGATTAAAGTCCAGCTATCAGGACAGTGAATTGCCTCTGGTGCCACCACTCGTCGAGGAATGAATCTGGATGGATAAGGAAAGCCAATAGGTGAGTTTGACGTGAGATGTGTAGTACTTGACCAGGACGGACCCTCCACTAAGAAGTGAAGGAATGATACAAGTTTAAGAGACAAACAATAACTTCAAAGGACAATGTCACCTTGCCAAACCAGAACTGAATCCTGATCTGCAGACCCCCTTCTCTCCATTCCCTTTCCTCACCAAATGGGATTTTCCATTGAAAACTCAGGCCACCAGAAAGGCAAACGAAATCAGCTTCCCTTAGCTGACTCCATCCTCTCTCTGCTCCCCACTAATGGACCCCCAACTTGCTTACTCGCTGTGCCTGTCTGATGTGTGGAGCGACCCTGAACCCAAGGGGTCTGAACTTCCCTTGGTTGGTTCCATCCCTCTACCCTCTAATTGAATCTCTGCTTGCTCACTAGGCCTAAATTTATTGTGGATTCTTTGAGCAACTCGAACCCCACAGTGACTTTGTAATTTTATGTCTTAAAAAGCAGGCTTCAAAACTACGATTTACTGTTTAGACTCAAATAGTTGATCTCTTTTTACTTTACCCGATTCTCACACAACTAGAAAATGTGGTGGCAAGAAAGTGGAAAAGAGTTGAAATATAGACAACCTGTGGTAATATATCTGAAAACTCACTTCAGAAAGTATAATTTAACATATTGATAAAACACTTGGTATCTTAGGAACCAGTGCCCAGATTAAAAAAATAATCCCAACACCCTCTCACGTGAATTGGAGTCACCTATTATTATTGAATAAATGATGTCTTTAAAAAGGTTTTCTTTCCAAAAGAACATTTAAATGCATAGCACATCTTATGATAAGCGTGGGGTATAGGGGTGTCCAACTTATATTGAAAATTGTTTTGATCTATAATCATTTCCCAATTTTCCATGCTTGGCTTTGGAAATAGCGATATGGATTATCAAAAATATTTCACTTCAGTTTGGATTGCATTTTTCACTTATACTGATGTGGAATGCTATATTCATAACATCTCAAAAAGTAATAAATAATATTAATTTCATGTTCAGAGAACTCCTTTTCTCTTCCCTCAAGTTTTGACTTAGAATAACTTTTTTTTTTTTTAAAGGAAGGAAGGGAGAGGAAGAAGAAGTATTTTTACGGAAGGAAAGAAGTGGAGGAAGCACTTTTGTTTATCTGTCTAACTATCTATCTATTTGTGTTGTCTCCCACCCCCAACCCCACCTGTGGCCCTGAGTCTTGAACCTGTGTCCTTGGCGTATTCTCTTCTAGTCACCAACTCAGCACCTGATCATCAGGGTGAACCTAGAATGACTTTCTTGATCACATGCTTTAGAGTTATTTGTGCCGAAAAAGCACATTGATTTACTTAAGTCATCTTCTCAGGGATAAATTCCAGAAGCCGTGATTACTTTTAGCTCTTTAAGCTTCATGGATAAATTAAATAAACAAAAAAGGGACAGAAGAAACAAAACAGAAACATAAGATTGACTCACTTGCTCCACGGAAAACCTCAAAAATCAGCTTCTGTGGATAGTGGAGCGATCATGGTATTACATTGTTTCTCAGTTGATTTCCGAACACTTGATTACCTGAAAGTTGACTTTTTTGATTGACTAATCATTTTGATATGTTTTTGAACAAATTTTATAGGTGTTGAAACTTTTTATTTGATCGCTATTCTAGTTTTTAATAAGCAAAATTGACTCTTCTTAATCTAGAAAGACTTTTAGTAACAAAATAACAAATTTTTTTGTCTTCTGCATTTCTCTTAAAGTTATCACTGTATGATATAAAACATTTGTTATCTAAAAATAAATTGGTCCGTCTCTATTTTAATTTATTAATGAAATTCATCATGATTTGTTTGCATAATCATACTCACTGTGTTGTTAAATATAATAAAATTCAGAGTCAAGAAGATTTTTTAAATTGATCAGTTGTTCATAAGATTAAGGAAGACTGCTTCAAAGACATCTTAATAAAAATAGGTAATAATTAGTATATTTTCTTTTATTTAAGAAAGGAAGGAAGGCGGGGAGGGAGGAGAGGAAGAACTCTTTTTATTTATTTATTTGCTTGCTTTTTGGTACACCCCTCATCCCTGCCCCCACCCCTTGCAAGCCCCAGTCCTTGGGCTTTATATGGTCCACACTCCAGCCATTTCAGCTACCTGAGCCACAAGGGTGCACGTGATTAGTCTATTTTCTATCTTATGGAAATCAGTAAGTCTTTAACATTTATTTTGAACACTTTTAAATAATGAAAATAATTATAAGTCCAAATTGGATACTTTTAATTAAACAGTCTTTAAATAAATCCAGATATTAAGAAATGGGAAATGCCTACTAAATGCATTCAGATACTATGACTTAAACACCATTTTTTATATGAATTAGACCATTAAATTTAAGTTAATCTCAGACATTTGGAGCCCATTATAGCTGGCAATATAAATCATTGCTTAATACTTTTTCTGTTAATTTTAAACCATGTCTAGTCTAGTCCTGACATACTTAGAAATCTTTTGGGGATTGGCGACTGAGGAAAAATCCTCTTGCTTTGTTGCAATTGTTGACTCTAGATGTTGTTTTAATACATCTAATTTTGACACTCCTGACCAGAAAGAACCATTTTCCATCTCTGCAACTATGAGGTCTTTCTCATCAGTCGCATGAATACAATGGCAATGCATTTCAAGAACATAGACAGTAAGATTTCTCTTCTCTAGCCTCTTCCTCGGTAATACAAAGCTGTTAGCACCAAACATTTGAGTGGAAAATCCCCTAAGGCTACCTTTTCTTATGCTAATGTATTTTTTCTTCACTTGCCTCAATTTGCAAAATATTACTGTTAACCCCTTAGGTGTCTTTCTTCCCACAGCCAGTGAGAATCATTCTTTTTGTCACTTGATCACCAAACTGCATAATGTTGCCTATTCTAGACTGGAACTATTGAAGAGAGCAAGGGGGCATAAAGGCCTTTGTGTGGATGGAGCATTTGAAGTATTCATTATATATTCAGAGCATGAGTAGAAACAAAACAATTCTTTCTGAAAAATGTGTTTAAAGCATGGATTCTGTGATGCAATTTTTTTGTATTAACAAGCAAAAAATGAGCAATGCAGAGACTCATACTTTATACTGCATTATACATGGGCTTGATGACCAGCATGAATTATTATTTTTTTTTAATTTTTGCATAAGTTGAATTTAGTAAATAGACTAAACATTAGGTTTTGTAAGTTAGTTGACTGTGGCACTAGACTCTACTTTCTGTGAAGAGTCTAAATAATGAGCAACATATTCCATCATGTTTCTAATATAGTAACATACTTCAGAAATCCAAGTAGGCAGGAAAACATAGTATATGCAGATATTCATAACACCAGATCCCCCCAAAAACCCACCAGATCCCTTTTATTGAGACATTACACTAGATAGTATGCTACATATTTTATACACCAATGTTAATCTACTTAACACTATTTTAAGGTATTATCCTGTGGGGTTTGGGTCGCTCAAAGAATCCACAACAGTGTTAAGTGAGTGAGCAAGCAGAGATTTAATTAAAGGGTAAAGGAATGGAGCTGACCAAGGGAGGTCCAGACCCAGTTTGCCTTGCCAGCGGCTGGGTTTTTAGTGGAAAAACCCACATGGTGTGGAAGGAGAATGGAAAGAGGGTCATTAGGCTAGGTTTCGGTTCCTGAAGTGGCAAGGTGAAATTGTCCTTTGAAGTTATGGGTGGGCTTCTTCAACTGGTGCCCTTCACTTGTTCCTTTGTGCACTGGGTCCATCCTGGTCACGTACTACATGTGGGAGACATGCCACATGTCAGGCTCGTCCATTGGCTTTCCTCATCGATCCGGATGATTACATTCCTTTTCTCAGCTGGGTGGTGCCAGGGACAATTCACTGCCCTGATATCCACACTTTGATCCCTGGCCTAAGGCTTGCTCTTGTGGGGGTCCTGACATATCCCTTTGTAGGCAGAATTCTAAGATGAGCCCCAGATTCTCACCCCTTTGTCTTATAGATATGCAACCAATACTAATCTAAGTACTATTGTGAAGGGGCTTTGCAGATATAATTAAGATCTGAAATCTGTTGACATTAAAAAAGGGAGATTATCCTCGGTGGAACTAACTTAGTCAGAAGAGCTCTTACAAAAATCTGGGCTTTCCTGGCAAAGGGGGCTTAGAAGAGTGAGAGGGAATTGCTATAAGGGAAATTCTCTGCTGCTGTCTGTAAAGATGGAGGAAGTCATACGGAAAGAAATATGGACAACTTCTAGATGCTTCTTAGAAGGGCCCCTGGCAAAAAGCCAGCAAAGAAATGAGACCTCAATCCTATAACCACAAGGAGCTAAAATCTGCCATCATCACATGAACTTGGAAGAGACCCCAGGCCTCAGGTGATATTTACAGCCAGAGTCAGCACTTGTGAGACCAAAGTAGAAACTCCAGTCACGCCATCTTGGACTTCAGGCCCACAGAACTGCATGCACATAAATGGGTATTGCTTTAATCTGCTATATTTGTGATAATGTTCTATGTTCAATGGAAAATGAATACAATCTTTTTTATATAAATGGAAACGCTGAGACCACTTAAAAATAACAGACAGATGAGCATGCAAATAGACATAGGGTTAAAACGAAAAAAAACCTTTGACTATTTTTGCTTGTATTTCACATTCAATTTTTCACGAAGGCCACACACATAGATTTGCCCCCAAAAGTCTCATGAGTGCTCATTGCCTCATTTCATTTCAGAGAGAAGGCAAAAGCCTGTTCTTTTCTCCCTGTACTTTTCCAGGGTGATAAGTGGTTTCCTGTTTTCCATTCCGTAATTCAAGATATACTAGAATTTTCCTTGAAAGCAAGACAAAAATTTATTCTGCTGGGAATTGTTAGGATTTGTGATGAGTAACCATTCATTCTGATATCAGTTTTTTTATCCAGAGATAGTTGATGGTCCCAGAGACACTGAACTCTGAGTGGATTCCACTACTCGAGCTACAGAAAAACTCCCCAGGATCTTCTCAGACTCTGTGCTCAGTGCAGTCTCTGCAGTATAATCAAGTGCTGATTTTGCAACTGTTCTCACCCTTGGAGTTTTGAAATGTGTTTGCACTTTTGTTAATTTAAAGGTTAAAAAGTGTGCTTCTCCCAAGTGAATTGTCCAATTAGCTTCACAACACAGAATGACACCAAGGGTGGGAGTGCAGGCCTTATGAATGGTCACAGGATAACTAAATTTCTGTTCACAAATGATCATTTTCAAATGACTTTATTGCATTAACTTGGGGTCGAATCAGTCTCAATTCAATGTGCACTTAAAAATTCATTTTTCCCTTCTACGATTTGGTCTCTCAACAAAAACACTGCATGAGAAAAGAAGCAATCTTAGTGTCCCTCTCCCATTATTTATTGACAATCATCTACCCCATGCTATGAGTACAAAGTCAGAAAAAAGCACACATCTCTGGCCTCAAGTTGCTTAATGCCATTGGGAATGCGTCTGGGACGATATAGTCCAATTGCTGACTATAGTCACACTAAAAACTTCCACCCCGAGACAAGGACATTTTCTGATGAGTTCTTCCCCTACTGAACTGAAGCTCACAGTGGATTCCTAAAGCACTTACATCCTTTACCAAGTCCTCTGTGCCCAGAGACACAGTAAGGACCACAGCAGGCTCCCTAGATTTAATAAATTATTTTCAACTTGCTCAATTAAACTTCCTTGATATACTTGATCCAGTCCTGGGAAACAAATAGAAATTTCCAGATGGCAGTCTCATTTTCTCTGTATTCTACGCATTTTTATCAACATAACTGAGGTCCTCGAAAGGCGTTATATATGAATAGGAGGGAAAACTATAATCCTAACTTTATAATGATTTAGGAATTTCTCCCAAAGTTCTTAAAAAGCCAGGGTAAATGGCAGATTTAGAAAACAGATGTCCTGGTCATTTAGCCACCTGTGTTTGGAATATTATATCACACACAAGTTTCACAATTCTTTGACACTCTTCATCAAGGAGCATGGCTCTGGAGGCAAGTCAGAGGTTTGCTAGAACTTGTTCTAATTTAAATGATCTGTTCTTAGGTTTCTATCTCTATCATTATCAAATAATATTGTTGAAACCTATAGCATATGTTTAATTACTAACTTTAAGAAGTATAGTTTATTATTTTGTTTTTGTTTTTTAGAGGAGAAGAAAGGAAGGAAGGAAGGAGAGGAAGAAATATTTTTATTTTTTTGGTCTTTCATCCAAACACGGGGTCTTGAACCCTGGGTCCTTGGGATGTGTTTGGCTTGCATACCAGCATCTCAACTGCCTGAGCCACAAGGGAACACCCCAAGAAATACAGCTTTTAAAAAATAATGATGTTTATCCTTTAGACACATACTCACAACATTGTGGCAAGCCCTACAGAATTTAGTAACCACCATGGCATATTTTTCAGCCTTCCTTAATTAAGGGATAAAATCACTCCCTGGGCTCTAAATACACTGACTTCCTTTTTCCTCTTTCTTCTTTCACATTTTTACCTTCTAACAAAAGTTATGTAAATTAGGATATATTTTATTTTTCAATTTGTCAATAATATCCTATAAAGCTACCACAATAAGAGAAAGTGCTGTATTTAGCTGAGAGGTCAGGCCTCTGGGGCCCGGATGCACTTAGAAATGTGGATGGGGGTGACTTTTCCCATTCCAAACACATTGCTCTGCATGGACCTGCTTTCAAACCAGTTCAGAGAGTGCCCTTCAGTGTCCTGCGCCTCCCTTGTTGTTCTCATGGCCTCTTTAGGGAAAAGAAGCATCAGACAAAAATTTTCTGAACGTTCAGACACAAGTAAGATTGTATAAGGAAATGACTTCAATTTACTTAAGGAATCCTGTGACGCCAAGTTTTGTAAAATGGGAAAAGGTGACATCTGTGTCTAAGGAGGTTAATGGTGTTAGTATACTCTCTTCAAGAAAAAGAGGGGTATTTGAACTCCTCAGCCCACATTTCTCCTCCTCACAGAGGGCTCACGTGGGGTCCCTTCCTAAAGGCCTCAGAATGGCCTCCTAAATGGCATCAGAAAGTCCATTACTTTACACACCACTTAAGGAGGAAAGGTGCTGATGCCATTATTTTTATATTGAGTCACCAGCTGTTAGGATACACATAACTAAGTATAAAGTGAGAACTAAACACACCCATCTGGGAAAGAAAATCAGTCCAAAGACGTGCCTACAATTTTAGAAAAAGTATTTTCTATTTTGCTTTTATAACTTGGCTGAAAAGGGAAGCTTTATTACCCTTTAAAAAATCTTCTCTATTGACAATACCATCTAGAGATTAGGTGTGTGAGATCTACTGGAATTTTAATGAACTCCCATATTGTAACAGTAATATAGTCAAATGTACCCAAAGGTAAGTGACAAATTTGGGGTGAAACCCTCCCCAAATTGTGACATATATGATAGACCTATAGGCTGATAGACTCCATGCTGGAAACACTTATTTTTTTACGGTGAGTTTGAAAACTGTTCGGGACACTGTTATATGAGACTAACCAGTTTAGAAGAATTCAGGGCATCAGAGGAGACTAGGAAATAAGAAGTTATTTAGAGGAGACCTCACTCTCTTCATTTATTTCTAGAATACGAAAGATTCCATTGCAGGAAATGTTTTGAAACACTATAAAATGCATGTCAAAAATTCTAAAATATAACTAAGCTATTTCTTTTTATATCAAATAGGTGAGTGATGTCTTCTAAGAACTAACTTTAATATTATAAATAAAATAAACTGAATGCAAATGATACAGAATAGAATGGATGCTGGGAGCTATGCCCTTGGTGGAGAAAATGTTGGACACAGTCCATGTGCATCCCAAGACCTGTGTTTACTTCCCAGGGACAGGGGGAGCAACCAAGATAAATAACTAAATAAGACAAAGAGAGTATTTCTTTCTTCTCTCTCTTCCTGTCTACCTACCTCTGCTCACCTTCATTCCTGCCTACATCTTTCAGAGAGAGAGAGAGAGTGAGAGAGGGAAAGAGAGAGAGAGAGAGAGAGAGAGAGAGAGAGAGAGAGAGAGAGAGAGAGAGAGAGAGAGAGAATGGAATCTCAGAGTAAATTGAGAGACCCATGAAGAAAGGAATGTAGGCCTTAAAAGAGAAGACAAATGGAGTTGACTCCAGTCAGGCCCTGCCTTACAGAAAAATGATAACACAGATGTGCACTTTACGCTATGGCTCCAGTCTAAATGTGTTGACTTCAGTTTCTACCATTTTGTCTCATCCGCCCTGTGCTCCTACTAAGTCCTTGAGTTTACATAGTGTGAGCTGAAATCCTGACTTCACCACAGCTGTGCCATCCTCAGGCAAAGAATCTCCCCTGTCAGTTCCTGTTCACTCACCTGTGAAATAGAATTAGTCACGATACCTTCCTCACATAGACATACTCAGTCAAGGGTCCATCTTTTTTTGCTGACTTTCTCTATGTTCACTGTGAGAAAACTGTCTGTGAAGCCATCAACCTGGGAGGGGGAATTCCACAGCTATCAAGAAGCTCAATGTCACGTCAGAAGTCTGTTCAAATGTCCGTAAAACTGTCACAAAGAAGGCCCCCGTATTTTATAACCCTGGGACTGCTGGTAGTTAAAAATGAGGTAGATGTTCCAAAGTCTGAAAGATTTTACTTTTTATTACATTTTACTGCTTTGTGTCACATAAATATGGTGAAGTGTTCCCATAGTTCTCCTGGCTCGGCCTGCAGGTGTACCCTCTGCAGACTTTTCAAGTTGTTACACTCTGTGATATGTTGGTTGTAATACATGTTGTGATTAATTGATTTAATACAGTCTTTGGGATCATACCTATGAAGAGTTAGTCAACAAGCCCAGTATCACTTTGTTTCTGTGGGGAAACCAGAGTGCTTAAATCATTTGGTCATGAGGTCAGGGAGCAGGGACAGAAAGAGGGCATCAGGAAGTCAGCTGACACTGCTGAGGTCTGGGATAAAGAAAGGCCAGGGGTGAGGAGACATGCCCAGCTAAGAAGCAGTTAAGAAAGCATCTCAGTTTAGCCCTGCGTTAAAGCTTTGTTTCAGTGGTCTCCATATAGTCTTGTAAAAACAACATATAGAGTTTGGTAGAAATCAAATGTATTAGGGACAACAAAAAAAGTAGACTGCTTTAAAATATAAGATAATAACAAAAGCAATGACCTTTACTGGTTTACATACACATGCGATTGTCTGGTATTGTAGTATTCATAAGAATGTGTAGGAAATAGCTAAAGATAAAAAAAAATCTAGAAGAGAAACCTGATATTGACTTTCACTGACTTCTGTGATGTGGGAAAAATTTTTCAGGTGTTGACACCCAGCCTGGAAGTTATTATCTCTCCACCATAACCAGATGATCTACAGCAGTCCTCCTAGTGCCCCCAATCCAAGAGACCCTTCCCCGGAACGAAGCCCAGTTGTTTTACTCAGAGTCCTTTGCAGGTGGCTGAGTTTCCCTAGCTGCCAGTCTTATAGAAACCTGGGCAATAAATTAGGAAGGGCAGCTGTTCAGGCTATAAAAATCCAGTAGATGAAGGTTTGTGCTTAAAATCAGTCTGGGCAGCTGCAGTGATAGATACTGAGGAGTCCCTGAAGTTAGACAGCAAGTAAGCACCATTTTGCTTTGGACTGTTATAGTCAAGGAATGTGGAGGGATGTGGAAGAGGTCCATTAAAGGCAAGGAATCAGACAAAGAACAGGTCATGCACTGGCACATCCCTTAAGTGACATGGCTCTGAAGAATCTACCAGCTCCCCAGTGAGGAGAGGCATGACATGACGCCACAGACTCCCCATATGTTTGTGACTGGGAACCTGTTTTTAATGCATGGAGAGTGTTTGTATGTATTAGTTTAAGTGTCAAACCATGCCAAGTCTGATTCATTAGAAGTAGCTGCTTGATGCAAGGTTGATAAGGAATCCAAGTCGGAGGCTGACCTCAAAAACTATTATTGCCATCTGCCTTGAATGCAGAGAGGGAGCCATACCTTGGGGAAGATTAGAGGGGAAGATTAGCAATCTCCACAAAACCTAGGTCTAACTGGTAGGTATATGTATATATCATTATAGTTCTTTCCCTGTATACATTCGCAGTGAATCTTTCGTTCTTATTATAAAGTTCAAAGTCCAAGAAATCCTCTAAGATACTGTTTAAGATTATCTGAGATAGGTTGGTCCTTGAAACAATTACTGTCAAATGCCAGGGCCAAGAAAGTAAGTACATAGATGCTAAACAACATCTCTAAAGCATGTGCCAAACAGGATCAGCTTCTGAGTGTGCCGCTTTTGAGTGTGAGTTGAGGGAGAAAATCACTGTCTGGCTCACACTCAATTCCACAGGAGTCAAGAGGAAACTGTTACCAGCAAAACAGTGGTTTAAAACCACCTATGAAATACAAAAGAAACAGAGCCAAGGCCTCCCTGAAAGGCCGCCTCATGGCTGACATCTCTTCTGGATCCCCAGTCTGCTCCACAGACCTAGGAATGCTTGAATGCACCTCATTTGAGCAGACAAATGTGTTCTTCAGTTACAGACTAAGGATGAAGAAAGTTGTGCGCATGAAGATGGGCAGACAGACTGAGGGCTGTGTACCAAGCAGGGCATCGCCCAAAGAGAAGCAACAAGGCAGCTAAGGCCTGGACTCTCTTCAAAGCAGCTGCCTTGCTCTGGGGCTGTTTCTTCTTGCTGGTGGCTGGTTTAGATATTTAATCAGATTTCTGATCTTCATCTCGATTGTTTAAGTGGAATCGGACACAGTGTAAGGACCTGAGCATGCATTCTGTTTAACTGACACTGAGGAACTTCAGATACTACAAACACAGAACTCACAGCTGAAATCAGGGAGTCGGCAATGGGCCAGCCACTGTGCCTAATGCAGTCCTTGTATTCTCATGTTTAATCTGTGCCACACAACAAAATATTACAAAGAGTGCTTGATACATGCCAGAACGTTACAATGGCAGCATGGTTAAAGTTCACAATGGTCTAGCAAGTAAATCCTCAGATTCATAATGAGGAGAGGTTAATGTGCCCAAGGCCACTCACAGCTAGTAGGTGACAGAAGTAGGATGGGAATTCCAACGCGCTTATGCAATGGACACTGGAAACCCTGTCATGTGAAAGAGGAGGGGCAGAGACACAGAGAGGTGACGTCAACCAGCCCAAGGTCACAGCACCAGACCTAACTCGCTCAGCGTTTGAAGCCGGCCTGTCTAACTTCAGACTGCACTTCCGGCTGCAGCTGTAGGTGGTATGAGAAAGAGATGTTTACTTTTGTTAACCTTTACCATGGGAAGTTGTACGACACTGCTTTAAGAATTTGAGGAAATCCGGTTATTACATAATCGACATATTTTTAGATAATGCGGAGGTCTGCCTGGAAAAAAAACAAAAAACTCTGAATTCTCCAATTTTGCTTTTAAAATCAGCTGTGCTGTTTTCTGTGTCAAAGAAGACCGTGTGGGCTCATGCCTGAGTCCACATCACCAAAAGGAAGTAAGACTCGGTTTCTGGGAAACCTCCGATTACGTACCCCAGGTTACCTGATTCCAAGGCTTTAACAACACAGTGGATTTGTTTCTGAGCTATGATGTCCAGCACAGGCTTCTTCCCTCACCACCCACTCATTCAGCAGGGTGAGGAGGGGGGAAGCGTGCGTGAGTGTCTCAGCATAAATGCATCCCAAAGCCGAACACAAATGCTTTTTGGGTTATCCGTGGCTTCCTTTTCCTCGTGTATTAAAGGAACTAAGAGGGAAGGATGCTATCAAGTACATTTAGTCTCACGTTCATCTTTCTGTAAAACTTAAATCCCATTGCTTCCCCATGACAGATCAAGAGCATAGCGCTTTTTATGGACTCAAGCTCAGCAAGAATTCAAATCAGACCACAGCAATCTGAGAGCAATACCTTGATTTGAAAGCCAGTCGTAAGCCTTGTTTTGTTGATGAAATCATACGCTGGTATTCCCCAGCCAATTCCACCAACATACTCATGTTTATATTTTGCTGGCAAGCTTCTCCATGAGGCAGGCCTCCACAGATATCTGAGATCTCCAGTTTTTTCTAATGCTGGGCGCTTCTCTCCTACGTAGGAAGTATGCTGATGAATTTTAGGTAGATGATCCTTTATATAATCTGGGCCTTAAAAAGACAGAAAATAAACCTTATGGTAAAAAATCAACACTTAAAGAAGCTTCTATTATTTTTGCATGGTGGAAATAATGATAGCTAACAACTACAGACTATTTGCTAAGGTGCTGTTTTAAATGTTTTAGAATAAGCAAAGGAGATAGGTCATATTCTTTTCCCCAGTTTAACAGCGGGGACAATGAGAGAAAGATTGGTTACTTGTCCAGAGTCTCAGATAACAACCTCTCATGGTATAAAGGAGAGCTAAGATTTGGGGGAAGAAAGGCACTGAATAGAAACAGACAAGGAGTTACTGGCCCTGGAATTGTTTCAGAAGTCGCAGAACCAAAGTGGCTGCAGGTAGTCTGAACAGATTGGGGACCCAGAGAAGGAACTTTATTCAAGTTTCCAAAGGTGGACCACAGAACTTGAAAGTAGAAGTTGTGCTGAGGTCATGGTGTTCTCTGTGTTCCCCAGGGCCCTGGAGCTCGTTTGATTTTCTCTTGGATCAGGGAGGTCAGTGGAGAGAACGAGGGGGCAAGGGTTGTGACCCTGGACTTCCCTAGAACTGTCAGTGTCTGTGCTTAGAAAAGTTATCTAAGTTTTCCAAGGAAGCTAGAAACATGAAGGATGCTCTTCAAGACACATGATTCTGGCAGATGTTTCCATAGCTTCCTAATTAGCTTGAGTCCCTAAGATACACTGAGTATTATAGTGACTAATTTCCCTTGATGACTACATCGAGGCTTCGATTGTATCCGCTTCAGGTTTTCACTCAGGTGTGACTACTTTGGCAAAGTATAGAAAAATCAGGCCTGCCCTGGTGGCTTAGTGGGTAAGGCCAACAGAATAGTCCACATAACATCCCAAGAACTGAGGTTCCAGGCAGGGGGGCTAGGGGAGTGAGGGTGGGAGGGGAGCAACCAAGATGAACAACTAAATAGAATACGTTTCTTCTCTGTCTTCCTGCCTATTCGCCTTCATTCCTGCCTGTACCCTTCCTTAAAAAAAAACAAAAAACCAAAACGCTCTTAGGCAACCTAAAAAAAGAAAAGCCAAGAGCATGAAAAAAAGTTTCTTTCTCAATATGACAGATGTTGCGATCTCATCTACGAAATTCTTGTAATAAGGAAATGTGGGCACTCTCTTCTACAGACAGGGTGAATGTACAAGAACGGTGTTAATCTTGCGGGAATTTCAGCAAAGGTTTAGGCGGGTCTCTCCCCAAATATTTCATCAGGTGCTGTTCCCAGAAGTGCCCCCTGAAGATAGAAGCGTTGGTGGGAGGGGCCTTCAGAGTCAAATACCTTTGGGGACATTCCCTGCTTCAATTTGCCCTTTAGGTGCAGCAAATGAAAGTATGTTAGTTCTGAGAAGCCTTATGGTAAATAAACCCGTTTACAATTATGTAACCCAGTGTTTCCCAAATTCATGTAAACAAGGCTGTTTTTCCTGCAAGTGATTTGAGGAAATACTGACTCTTGGGGTCATGTTTCATTTATTGTTAAAATATTGCCATCCCCACACACTACTACGAGTATGAGAGCAGGTACATATCTGTGGCTATTGCTTCGTCACTCTGTGGACTGCAACTTTAAATGCATTTATTTTAAGCCTTGGCTGCTGAGCCCAAAGCAGGTAGTTTTTAATGACTTTTAGCAGGCGCAGGCGCTCTGAAGTCCGCGAGGGGGGTGGGCGGAGCGCGAGGCCAAGCGGTCCAGTCAGTGTCTCTCCGGTTTTAGTTGATCGGGGAGTTCTCTAAGCCCGTGTCCTTCATGCTTTAGAAAGCGCGATGCAGTGCGCTGGCGCTCGAGGTTCAGTCGGGAGGTGAGCTCTAAGTTCTCAGGGCCGCATATCACTCCCCAAACAGCGACACTCGGGCAAGGGGCTCCCCCAGTGAGACTGTTCCACGGGTGTCTGCTTTAAATGACCCACTTTGTCTCCCCCAACCTCATACCCCAAAGCCTAACCTGTGTGCTGGCTCGGGGTCCCCGCTTAAAAGTACGACTTCCAATTCCGGCCCTGTCGATGGGCTCGTTATTTTTCTTGGATCGAATAGCATCTCTGTTCTACTACTGTTGCTTCGTCCTTATGATGTTTCTCGTTTTTTCTTCATCCTGTGGCAAGTTTTCTTGGCTCTTTCAGCCTCTTGCTCCAAACTCCACTCTCACTTGCCAGGAACGAAGTTGGCAGCCTCTGGGTTATTAAAACCCTCCCTTGCCCGTTTTCTTTAGGATTCTTTCATGTCTGAGGATCTGCTCTCCGAGATGACGTGCAGCTGTAATGCTTACATCCATCTGCCCAGCGTTGCTCAATCAGCCTTAGGGCAGCTTCTGCTGGAGGGCAGGGAGGGGTCATTCCAATGGGCACCAGGCTACCTGGCTCCAGCATCTCTATCTTCCTGCTCTGGAAATGCTGATTTCAGGCCCAGTAGGTAGAACTCACTGCCCCTCTCCCCTGGAAGTGTGCCAACATTCCCTGTGCATGTGTCTGAAATTTTCAAGTTTCAGTTAAGAATATAATTTTGAAGCTAACCTACTATAGATCCAAATCTTGGCTTCACTTTATACTTGCAGCCTTGGGAAAGTCAATCAAACTCTGAGTTTTAGGATCTTCATCTTTAAAAGAATGGAGAAGTTTTGTTGAAAGGAGGGGAGGGGATGAATTTTATTTGAAGTGAGACCTGGTACATAATGTGCAGTTAATACAAGCTTCCTGCCACCTGAAAGGAGAACATTGCTATGACACATCTTGAAAGCTAAAGTGGGGTCACGTGAAGAAGCAATTACCATTCATTTAAAGGGAAAATGTTTGGAATATTCCAAGACCCCCAGATAACCTACCCATCATACCAAATGACATATAAAACCTGAAGTCACACTAACACGGAGTGAAAACAAGAATGATCTTGTACCTACACAGCCTGTAGAAAGCAGTTCACATGTAAGAAAGTTGGGGCTGGGGGGCTCTGTTCCAGTACTGCTGTTGCAAAGGCTATGCAAAGGGACATTATTTGTGTTTCTGCTTTTTGTGGTCAAAGTAAAAATCTTCTACCATGTATTTGGTAGAGAAAAAAGGTACTAGTGTGGGTCTTTCCTGAAAGTATAGTGGCATAAAGTAAACTTTTGAAACATAGGGGATACCTGTATTATGGTTTTTCATCTTTTTGCTTTAACTTGAGATTTTCTCTTACCTATTACATTTTTTAAAATAGCTGTTCGTGAATTTTCTCTCTCTCTCTTTCTCTCTCTGTCTGTCTGTCTGTCTGTCTGTCTGTCTCTCTCTCTCTCTCTCTCTCTCTCTCTCTCTCTTTCTCTCTCTCCCTCTCTCTCATAAACCTCAGATCCTCTCCTGAGGGTTCTTCTAGATCAGGGATTGCCAAACTTCCTCTGAAGGGTCACAGTAAATATTTTTGACTCTGCAGGACATGCAGTGAATGTCTTAACTACTCAACTCAGCCGTTGTAGGACAAAAGCAGCCAGAGATAATATATACACTAATGAACATGAATGAGCTCCAAAAAAATCTATTTCTGGACATTGAAAGTGTAATTTCATGTAATTTTCATGTGTTATGAAACTCATTCTTTTTTTTTTTTTTGCTCTCCCCCCACCCCTATGTACTTGAAAATGTTAATGCCATTCTTTTCTCACTAGCCCTACAAAAACAGGTGGTGGCAGGACAAATTGGATCCAGGAGCCGTGGTTTGCCAACCTCTGCTCTAGTTGGTGGCAAGATGGTGGACTGCAGAACAGATGCCACGGGGGCTGGAAAGAGCAGAGACAGGCGACTCTGGGAGGTTTCCAGTAGACTTCAGCAGCTGTCAGCATTCAGAAAGGACTTACCAGCAATGGTAAGTATCAAAAGAAAAAGAGAAAAATCCAACTCTGAGGCAAGTATCTCTTTCTGACTCCTCTGCCTTTGTATTGTTCTATTTAATCAACTCATTAACTCTTTTGCCAGTTTCTTTATTCATTTGTTCAACAGATGTTTCTTGGATTATATGGCAGGCACATTTCTGAGAGCTGGAGATGTGGACAAAGCAAAGACCCTGCCTTCACAGAGCTTACATTTTTGTCGAAAGACAGGCAATGAAAGTAAAAAACCCTTTATTATCATTCATCTGGATTATCATGATAACCTTCTAATTAGTCTTGGCTCTAATTTCTCTCCTTTCCAATTCATCCTCCACACAACTGCCAAGAATGATCTAAACCTCAGATAAAATCAATATCGCCTTTAAAAATCATGAAATGACTTTCTTCAGTGCCTGTACATTTTTTCATTCATGTTTCTTATGATTTCCAAATAATATCCTTACCCTGCTTAAGGGTTCTTGCCTTCCTTCATCTTTTCTCATCATCAAAATTCATCTTTTAAGGTTTGTTGTTAGGACTGCCTTTTCTGGAAAACACCCCTGTTCTCTCAAGTCAAGATAAGATGCTCAACATTCTAGCTTCCCCTAGTTTTCTTTTAATTTCATTTTCTTTTACTGTACTTACTGGATCTTCACTATTTATAACTCTTGGAGAGTAAAGGCTTTATCTTATCTAGTCTGTAAACTCTTTAAAATGTTTTTAATAGAAATACATTTAACAAGATTATAGAAAGTATACAGTGTTTATATATTCTAATGTGACTGCCATTGGAGTGATAATTAGCACCTCTACGATGTCATATCACTCATTTATTTTTAGCTGTTGGAACAATTAATGTCTAGTCTCTTAGCAAATTTGATGGTTATCTATATAATTGTCTATTATCACTATATGTGCACTGGATCTCTAGGGCTCACGAGTCATTGCAAGTTTATACCCTTAAACAACTTTTACCCTATCTTCCTTCTACTCCTCTGCCCTGCCCTTGGTAACCATCATGACTCTGATTTACCATTTGATTGTTTAGAGTCCACACCCACGTGATAGCATGTGCTATCTGTCATTCCCTGTCTGACTTAGTTCACTTAGCATACTGTCTTCAGAGTTCATCTATATTGTCACGAATGGCAGGATGTTCTTCCGTCTCATGGCTGAATAATATTCCATTGTACATATTATCTATGTAAACTCTCAGCTGCTAACACAAAGCTTTGAACTTAGTGGGGTGTCAAGAAATATAGGAAGGCTGAAGTAAATTGTTTATTGAATAAATGGTTAAAGATGTCCAGCCTTAGGCTGGAAGTATATAACATCATATTGTAAGAGAAGCAAGAACTTCTTTAAATAGCTAAATAGCAATTCATTTCACAGAACTGCCTTATTATCCTTCTATTCCGGACTTTATGATACAAAGGATAAGATCCGAGGAGGAACTGCTTTTCACAACATTTATTTTTAATGGAGGCAGAGAGAAGGGTGAGAGCACACAGTACTACTACTTCATTCTATCATATTGCCTCATGAGGCTAATTCTCCACTTCAGTGACCAAAATGAAGCAGACCAAGGAAATTAATCGAAAGGAGTCAAGTAAAACATGGAAATGAATGTTTTAATAAGTATACTTGAAAATCTGTTGACAAAATAGACCTAATTTGGTAATTGCAGATGTGCTGTGCAGAACAGCTGGGTTAGCCAGAGGAATAAAGCCAAGGTCAGAGGGTAGTGGGAATGTGAGAGGAGGAAGTGAGTTCCAATGGACATGTCTGACGTGCATATGCGGAACAGCAGAGAGATGATGGTTTTAGAAATTAATTACTGCAACTACATTGTGACTAGGATGCTCCATTTCTGATTATTACCACAGAATAGACTCCGGAACTGGAAAAATTTTAAACGCTGCATTTCAATATAGTTCACACAGTTTTGCGATGGGTCTAATTACTGAATGACCAGAGAGACTCATTTTGTCACAGTTCTGAAAGAGCCCAATAAACATCAGGCAGAAACATCCTTGCTACATGCTTTCTTTTTCTCTCAAGCAATTCACTTCCTGTGGACAAATCTGAAGTCATTAGACGTAGCCTCCCACAAACTTATGGGACTTTGTGTCACTAAGGCAACTTAGATGATAATTACTCATGGAATTACTAGAATGCAGAGTTATGAAGAATTAGAGCATTCCCTGGATACTTATTCACAGTTTAATCAGTGGTTCAACTAAAATTGATGGTACCCTACTAGGGCTCAGTGCTGGGTCAGTGTGAACAAAGATTAATATGACTTGATCATGCTTTTCTGGTTTCTCATACACTATCGACTGAACATTTGTGTCTCCCTAAAACTCATGTTAACTCCGAAGGCCTGCTGTGAGGGTACCTGTGGGCTCTACAGCTTACGGAAGGTGAACTGGTCATGAGGATGGAAGCCTCAAGAACAGGCTTAGTGTCTTTATGAAAGAGGCCAACGAGAACTGCTTCATTCCTTTCACCATGCAAAGTCATTGCAAATACAAAACGAAAACAATCTTCTATGAGCAGAAGTGGGCTCCCAGCAGATGCTGAATCTGACTCACCAAATGCCTTGATCCTGAACTTCCTAGCTCCAGAACCATGAAAAATACATTTCTATTGTTTTTTCCTCCTACTCCTCGGTCTCAAACATGGGTTTCAAAGCTTTAATAGCATGTGTCTGAGCCACCTGAACCAAGAGAAGAGAGGCAAATGGTTTCTAACTCACCCAATCGATGGTATTCCACGAGCACAACCTAGCGCTGTGCAGTCTAAAGACCACCTTCACCTCCCCTAGGAAACACGGTCTGCTCTCACCACATGTGTTATCATTCATTGACACTTTAAAGTACAGTACAGAACTAAAGTTCACGTGTTATGTGCATGCTTAGGTTTCCCAACGTGTGTGTGTGTGTGTGTGTTTTCTGATCAAACCACCATTTTTGTTAGTTCCCTTAAGAGACTTGAACTGTCTTCCATCTGCTTTGTAACTCCCATGATGGTCTGGGTGGTAGCGCACACTTAGTCGATACTTGGTAGCAGTTTTTGGAACGATGATTACTTTATCATAAAAGTTGCTGATATAATATAAAATTCCCTATTTTTCCTGGTATCAAAAGAGGGCTGGATCAAAAATTTTGTCAATATCTCTGGACTTTTACTTGGAAAGTAAAATAGACACACCTATGCTGACCGAACTTTGCAATGAGGTGATTCTCTATGCATTTATCTCATCTGAAAGGCAAATATAAATATATAGTAATAATAACTTTTGGGTGGTACACCCTGGTGGCCTAGCAGGTTAAACCAGGTGTAGTCCACATACCTCCCAAGGTGCCTGGCTCTAGACCCAGGGGCCTGGGGAAACAATCAGTGATGAACAGCTGAATAAATAAAGTGCTTCTTCCTCTTTTTTTTTTCCTGCCTGCCTCCTTGCCTTCAGTCCTGCCTGCAACTTTCCTTTAAAAAAAAAAAAACAAACGAAAAAAACCACTTTGACTTAGAATTTTCCTAGTATAAATGCGCATGAAATAATCAATTTTATTATAAAGAATTTGTTACCATTCATGGAGAGAGTGTCTAGATGTTTCCATGAAAAAAGATATTAACAAGACCCAGGTATGCAGAACTAATAAAGGTAAAACTCTACTAGGGTACTACAGTCACTAAAACCCATTGCAAAATGGAGTAAATAATAAGTGAAACCATTATGTCATATAAGAAGATGCAAGGAGGAAGAATTTGGGGTTGCTTCATTCAGTAACTAAGCTAGTGTAATCCAGAAACACAACTTCATTCCAAATACGTGTTCTGCTTCCTCAAAGAACCAGGTTGCCTTCAGGCACACTCCCCATCAGGTCCCAGGAGTCTGTCACAATTCCAGGAGTCGTATACATATGTGTGTGAGCATGTCTCATCAGTGGAGAAGCCTTCCCTACAAAACCTCAGGTGAATTTCTCTCTTGTTTTCTTGGCCAGGATTGAGTCATTCATCTCTTCCTAAAACCAAGCACTGGAGAGAGGATTACTGACGTGAATGAATCGGGATTTAAGTCTGAGTCGTGTGTAGCCAGGATAGACACTCAAACAAAATAGAGCTCTCTGGAAAGCAAAATATGTAGTCTGATCTCTAGGTTACCTGCTACAAAGTATAAAAAAGAATCCTTTCTCTCAGAAAAAAAATCACACACATACTCACACAGAGAGACTGCCATAGTTCACTGCTTTACATTTTACTCGTAAGACTACATGGAAGTATTTAAAATTATCACTTCATTCCCCTTTGGTTCATGATCATGAGCAAAAATTATAGCTCGTCTGGTGTCCTGCTCACACTCGAGGACCTGGCGTTGTGCTGGAACAGCACACAGATGTGGAGGCCAGCCAGACTTCAGTCAGGGCTCAGTTGCACGAAATGTAAGGGAGAGAACCGCTGTTGGTGTGATTCAAACCCAACAGTTGACAGATATATCTATAAAGCACCTGAGAATGACTGTTTTAGGTGCGGGGGGCCTTACGGCCTCTGTCTCAGCTGCTCAGCCCTCGCAAAAGTCAGCTCCTGCGTGACTGTGTCCCAACACAAATTTATTTTTGGATTCTGAAACTGGAACTTTATGTATTTTTCTTTCTTTTTCTCATTAAAGGAAAGGTGCAGGCAGAAATGAAAGCGAGTAGGCAAGCAGGAAGGGAGAAAGAGAAAGAAGAAAGCATTTTGTTTTTGTTTAGTTGTTCACCCCGATTGTTCCCCCTGGTATTGGGGTGTGAACTGTGCTGACTAATTGTAACTCCACCAGGGTGCGCTCGTTTTTTTATGTTTATCTTTTAAGACGCAGCAGCAAACAGAAAGAAATGAAGGCAGGTAAACGGGGGAGAAAGGTAGAAAGGAGGAAGAAGTATAATTTAGTTGTTTAGGTTGGTCCCGGGACCTAGCAGTGAACCTGTCTCTTTGGACTTCATTTACCTGGACGATGCCCCAGCTGCCAGTTTAACACTTAAGCCACCAGGCTGCACCAGAACTTTGTATAGTTTCCATGTGTCACAAAATATTCTTTTCATTTTTCCAATCATTCACAAAGTTAGTGACCATTTTTAGCTTTGTACAAAAACAAGTGTTGAGCAAGATGTGACCACAGGCTACTGTAATTTACTTACTAACCCCTAATCCAGTCCGTCTCATCTTTTTTCTCAGACTTCCTCCTACATGCATATTGTAGATACAAAGCTTCTCTTTTTGTTTGGGTCAAGTAGTTGAATACGTCAGAGCAAAAATATGCATTTTGCCTAAATGAGCTATTTCACAGATTCATGAAAAAGTGTCCTTTTAAAATTTGTACAGTGGGTTCCAGCGAAGAGTGTAGTTTTATTCTACCTTGTTTGTTTAGCTCTCTCCCACTTCTGCCTTTATGATTCTAGCTTTTCTTTTCTGTTTTTAAGGAAAAGTACAGGCAAGGATGAAGGCAAGCAGCGGCAGGCAGGCAGGAAGACGGAGGAGGAAGAAGCACTTTATCTTATTCAGTTGGTCTCCCTGGCTATTCACCCAGGCCCAGACGTGAACCAGGATCCTTGGTATGTATGCCCACTACTCTCCTTAGGAGGCAGCTGACCTAACTGCTACTCCACCAGGCCTCACTGATGGCTGACTTTCTTATTAGAATTGCATTAAGTGATCAGTGAGGAAATGCAAATATAGTTAACATACCAGTGCAAACAAAAAGCAGGAAAGTCGGGGTAAAGTACTAAAGTAT
The DNA here is from genome assembly GCA_004363575.1 of Solenodon paradoxus. Lineage (NCBI taxonomy): Eukaryota > Metazoa > Chordata > Mammalia > Eulipotyphla > Solenodontidae > Solenodon > Solenodon paradoxus. Next base: position 27,806 of record RJWH01000035.1, read on the forward strand.
ACAGATAGTTGGAAATAACACCACTAGGCAAAATCACACTGACTTTGCCCACACCGGAAGAAGCCAAGAGGATATGTGTTGCCCCATCAGTGTGCTGGGTAACGATGGGAATTACCATCTAATCCAAAGAGAAGACCACAGCTAACACTGGACTGGGTGGAAATAACTACTCTAACTGTGGTATTATGGGTGGGTACCATGAATGTAATACCAGCTTTGCTGCAAGAGGAGGAAAGAAAAGAAATTTACAACCTTAAGTGTTAGGCATTAATTGTCAAGACACATCCCATTACAAATAAATTAAAATGTAATTTGTTAAAATAACACTCTTCAGTCTGGATGAAATATGGTGATTTCTTTCTCTATTCCCTGGATAAACAGCAGTACATCAAGAAAGAATTATCTATTTCTAGATGGCAGTAAATGACATCATTCTCTACCAGGGCAATTTGGACTAGTAAATGGTGTTTCTTAACCTTGTAAATTATATAATGAACAAGTAAAAATGGTTAAAAGTATATTGCAGGAAAAATATGTGAACCTGCTGTTTGGATTATTGAGAGATATTTAATGGTGAAAAAGCAAATGAGCAGTAATCAACAGGTACTCTACATTTTTTGGGGGGGGCGGAGTATCCCTCTTATTACACCTTCATTCTTCTCTTCTCAGAACGCTGAGACATCCCAGCTCAGGCAGTTGTGTGCCCAGATAGTTAAGGGGATTGAAATAAAACGACTCCATATTTATTCTTAGACTGGATTATAGTGCTGCAGCACTTGGCTTGTATAATGAATTTGTGAACAGGTAAAATATTAGACTCACAAAGCTATATGAGAGCAGAGATTTCCAAATTAGAAATTAATTAAAAATCTCTTATCAATCCATATCTGAATATCCTGTCTTTGGGGATCTGTTTTCCCATCCCTTGAGCAAGTATTTTCTTCTAAGGTCGACTTAGTGACAGCAAGTGCCCTTGGGCAGGGAGAAGGACCACTGGGACTGTGGTTTTGTCTTTACTGCTGTTGTGTAAAGGACTCCTCTGCTTGGCTAACCACAATTTCTTCTATTTTTCAGCAAGTTATTGACATGTGATTGATATGCAATAAACTGCGTATATTTATAAAGTATACAGTTTAAGTTCAATATACAGGCATGATAGATTGCCAGATAAAATAGAGCATGCTCAGTTAAAGTCAAATCTCAGATAAGCAATATTTTCATATATATTCCAAACATTTCATAGTATGTAATTACAGTAAAAATATTGCTTATCTTAAATTCAAATTTAATATGGTGTCCTGTATATTTACTTGCCAAATCTGTAACCTTTTTCCTTAAATATCACTGCAGTCATGTTAAAGGGTATCATCCCCCCTCCCCAAGTTTCCTTGGTTCTCTATGTAAATCCTCCCTTTTCCCCTTGATGCCCTGTCCCATGACCTTCCAGTTACTACAGATTAATTTGCATTTTCTAGAATTTTATATGAATGGCATCAGATAAAATACACTCTTTTTTGTTTGACTTCTTACACTAAGCATAATCATTTTGAGCTCAGCCTTATTGTAACAGTACCAATAGTTGTTTTTTTTTTTCTTGCTGAATTGTGTTTTATTGTCTGGATGCACAGCAGTGTTCAGACCTGTTGATGGACTTTCAGGTTATTTGAGGGTTGTCAGTGTTACAAATACAGCTGTTGTGAACATTTGCATGTGCATGTTTGTATGGACATGTGCTTTTATTTCTTCTGGGTAAATCTTTAGATGTAGAATGGCTGGATCCTATGGTAGGTGAACTAGCTTTTTACAGAACTGCCAAAATGCTTTCCAAATTGCTTGTATCATTTTACATTCCCACCAGCTGTGTGTGAAAATTCTGCTTTCTCCGTATCCATGCCAATACTTGGTATAGTTGGTCTTCTTAGTCTTTGCCATTCTAATAGGTGTGTGATGATATCTCACTGCAGTTTCAACCTGCGCTTCTCTAATGACTAATAATATTGAGCCTCTTGTGCTTACTTGCATCTGTATATCTTCTTGGTAAAGTGTCCAACCTTTTGTGCATTTTTAAATTGTATTTTCTTATTGAGAGTTGTTTATGTATTTTGGATACAAGTCCTTTATCAATGTGTAGTTTGCAAATATCTTCTAGTCTGTCCTTGTATGTTTATCCTCTTACCAGTGTCTGATGGAAAGTAGAAGTTTTTAATTTTGATGAACAATTTATATATGTTTTTATGGGTCTTTAGGTGTTGACTTTAAAACACCTTTGCCTAACCCAAGGTCATAACTTTTTTCTCTTATTGCTTTTAGAAGTTTCATTGTTTAAGCTTTACATTTATGTCTATGATTCATTTCAAGTCAGTTGTTGTGTATGATGAGAGACATGAATTGTAGTTCATTTTTTTATATATGGATATTTAGCTGTGCTAGCAATATTTGTTAAAAAGACTATCATTTCTTCACTGAGTTACCTTTACACCTTAACTTCGTTTTAGTGATATATATGTGTCTAAATGATATCTATTTTATATATTTATGTATCTAAGAGTAGTAAGTGGGATATATATTTATTTGATATCTGTCTATACACTCACACACATACACACAATGGTAGTTAACTAAAATATGTTTCTTATTGAGATTGCAGTCAGAAAATTTGAAAGCCACTGATGTAATTAATGGTCACCTGAATTACTTTCCCTTCTCCTTTAGTCTCTTGATCATACTTATCACTTTACATTGGGTTCTTCTTACTTCTTCAATTTCCACTGTTCCTCTAAAACTTTATTTTCTGTGGAAGCATATTTATGATCACCTTAGGAAACCGTTGTTTTCACCGCTCCTTCCATTTTTCCTTCTTCCTGCTATATAGGAAATGATGAAGTGCTTTATTTCTCTCCATCGAGTTTATATCACTCTCTCTCTATGTAATTCACACTGTGCCCTTTCATTCAGTACTTCTTGTGGCTTGCAATTGGTTTACAGCAAACCATTTCATTTTTCATTTATTTTCCTTTATTGGGAGGCATCATGTGTGGAAGAAAGAGTATGTACCATACTTCATCTGAACTCTATTCCATAATACGTTTATAATCTTCTTCCAAAAACTGTTTCTTAGTCTCAGTTTCTTTGCCTGAAAAAATGAAATTCCACCTAACAACCTCACACAGTTCTAAGAATTAAGATAGATATTGTAGGTAGCAGATGTATATTATGTCTAGACATACACCAGGCACATAATAGATGCCTGATGATCGCTATTACCATATCACATACTTTCTAAACATTTCTGTTATTTCCATCACCTTCCACCACATACCCTTTTTCTTCTTCTTCTTTTTTTTTTTTTTTTTTTAAGAAAAAGTACAGGCAGGAAAGAAGGTGAATAGGCAGGCAGGAAGAAAGAGGATGAAGAAGCATTTTTATTTTATTTTTAGTTGTTCACACTGGTTGTTTCCCCCTTGGAACGTGGGATTTGAACACAAGGGTATGTGACCTGAGCTCCTTTGGAGGTAATTGACCCAACTGCTACTCCATCAGGGAATGCCACATGTCTTCTTAAAAAAATCCTGATGCTATTGTAGTTTATACACAATTAGGTCATACGTGAACTAATTCAATGCCCTGAACTACTGTATTGAGAAATTTTTAACGATATTATGCAGGATGTATCATGGTGCCAAACAGATAAAGATCAGATTTAATTTTACTCTAAAAAAGAAAGATTTTTCTTCCATAAAACACTTTAAAATCTCCCTTTCAATATCCAAGTGGGCATAAAAATATCCCTCCAAAGAGAAAAAAAATGTGCTAGAAAACATTAAGCTAAGAGGGCTAGAACTCTTGCTTAAACTACCAAAAATAACAACTTGTTGAAACTTACCAAAAATAAAAATGCACTGTGATAGCTGAAGGGGCATGAATATTTGAGTTTATATCAGACAAAGAAATGTTGGCACTGAAGAGAGAGTCCAGCTGGACCGCTGTCTAAAAGTTGTCACTGTTGAGTCCATTGTGAAGAGGAACAAGGGACTGTCTGACCCAGTTCTGTATGGGTTTTCTTCTTCAAATGCTAAACAATCCATTTCATGAATTCCTAGATTCCCAAGCTAGGTAGACCCGACTTGATGATAAATAACTGAAATTCTGGCATCCAGTATAGTTTTGTGTTTGTACTCTCTCGTAACTTTAATAAATTCAACATTTTTTTATATGCAGGAATCTTCTAGCTTCTCTTCACCATAATTCATTCATTTCATATCCTGATTCTAAACAATAACCCAATATAGAAACTCCGGGTCAAGAGTATTTCATTGACATCTCATTCTAGAAAACTAGTTAAAAGTTCATCAGTTGGGGTGTCTGGATATCTGGTGTTTTCAAGATACTACAAGTCTCAGCTTGAAATAAGTCCAGAGTTACACTTTCTGCTGTGACAGTCACTCATACAAGTGGCTATTGAGTGCTTGTTAAGTAACTAGTCCAAATGGAAATGTGCTGTAAGTTAGAAACACCAGATTTCAAAGACCCAATACCAAAGAGAAATGTGAAACATGTTATTAATAACTTCTGATAGTTGCTTCATAATGAAGTGATAACTTGGATAAAGTGTTATGAATAAAATATATTTTAAAATTAGTTCTAGCTGTTTACCTTTTGTTAATGTGGCTGCTAGCAACGTTTAAATGATGTGCGTGTTTAGTATTATATTCCTATTAAACAGTGCTGGGCTAGCATTAGGAAACTTGTGAAAATATGATACTTAACTGCTAGATAATTATAACTGCTTCATCGAGACTGGGAAGACATGGGGCAACACTTGTTAGAGAAAGCCAGGTCTTTAGTGCACATAACCTTCCAAAGAGTCAGACAGATACTGTCTAAAAGAGTCCATTCAGAAATCCAAAATGAAACCAATTTGAGCAACTGTGTTTATGCAGGGGAAAAACCGGTGACTCTAATGTTAGCATGAGTATACCACGCCCTGTCAATGCAATGTAATGTTCTCCTTGTTACTCATCCCTGAAACCTGCCCTCCAGGTTTCCATAGCTAATTGCTCACAGTTGGATCCCTTTTCAAGTGAGATTACACTCCTATAGGGTATGTCGCACATGCTGACATCTCAAGAGCACCTCAGTTTTCACTCCACACAATATCCATTTTAGGTCATATTAGGACTTTGAACAAAATGCTGAGAGTGAAAACTGAATTACAGGCAATTCTAATTGGTGACAAATAGAAATTCTCTACCAGTTGTGATCAAACAGATACAAAAGGACCTTAAAGATAAAAGGTCTTTAAGTCAGAACAATCATAGACTGATAGTAATCTAATAGTAATGTCTAAATTTAAAATGTCAAGCATAAGTATGTCAACCTTATGGAAGCACAGACATTAGGGAGTGAGAATAGCAGAGTCCACCCATTATAAAAGTCTCCTTTTGAGAGGTTTAGCGCAGAAGAGCAGAGTTGCAGTGGTCAGATTTAATGCCATTAAGCCAGCGTTTCACATTTTTTTCCCTAGAATGCCAGTGTTCTTCTAGTATCTTATGAAACATTGATGCTAGTGATACTTCTAATACATATTAGGAATATATTTAAGAGTGGAGTGATTTTATAATAATGATAATATGGTTGTTATCATAACCTGTCTTGAAGAAATGCTATATTTGAGATTTCCAGAATATTACATGTAAGGTGATCTCACATGATACATGAATACCTGACATTCTCTACACTATCATGTATGTGTTACTATAATTTAGTGCTTTATCTGTAAAATAGGAATAATATCTGTATGACAGTTTAAACATTTTTTTTTATTGTGATAACTTTGATTTTACATATTAAAATAAACTCATTTGTGTAGGTTCCCCACATGTGCAGTTTCCCCATCCCTCAGATATTTGTCTGCCCTCCACCAGATCACTAAGTGTTCTTCACCATTGTCCAATAGGCCCTGCCACCGCTTGCCCCCTTTCCCCTACTCCCTATTCCCTGTTGGTCACCTCAGTTCTATTGCAAGTATCCGAGGGCTGGTTTTGTTTCATCTGTTCCTTGTTGGGTTTTTGTTGTTGTTTTTTAAATTCACATTCAACCTATGAGTGAGATCATCTGGTGTCTATCTTTCTTCTTTTGACTTGTTTCACTTAGCATAATCCCCTCTACTTCCATCCATGTTGCTGCAAATGACAGGGTTTCATCTCTTCTAAGGGTTCTGACTGTAGTATTCCATTGTGTATATGTACCCCATCTTCTTTATCCATTCATCTGATGTTGGGCACTTAGGTAGTTTCCAGTTCTTAGCTATTCTGAATAGGGCTGCAATAAACATGCATAAGTCTCTGCTAAATATTGTTTTTGTACCTTTTGAGTAGACACCCAGAAGTGGACTGGTAGGTCATATGAAATTTCCATATTCAACTCTTTGAGGAATTTCCAGACTGTTCTCCATAGGGGTTGCACCAATTTGCACTCCCATCAACAATGTAAAAGTGTTCTTTTTCTCCACATCCTCACTAACACTTGTTGTTTCCAGAATTTTGTATAATAACCTGTCTCTGAAGTGTAAGGTGATATCTCATTGTTGTTTTAATTTTCATTTCCCTGATAGCCAGCTAGTAGGAACATCTTTGTATGTGCCTGTTGGCCATCTGTATATCCTCTTCAGAAAACTTCTCTCCAGTTCCTCCTTCCGTTTTTTAAAATTGGATTGTCTGTTTTCTGTTATTGAGTTTAATGCATTCTTTGCATATTTTGGATATTAAGCCCTTGTATGGCAGAGTTTTAAAGAATTAATTAAGATAACTGATGTAAAGAACTTAGAACAGTGCTTGTCTAGTCTAAGCAGTCAGTAAATGTTAGAAAAAGGAGGAGCAGGTAGAGGAGGAAAAGAAAAAGAACTGACATGTACATTTATTTAATGATCACCAATCTGTGTTTATTTTGTTATAATTTTAATAACCATTTATGAAATGTTGACAGTTTCCTACAGCAATTAATGTATGAAACCATGTTTTATTGTCTATTTTCATCAGAGTACACTTTGTCATGAACTCCATTCTTATTAAATCCTTTCAACACATCATAATTGTAAAAATATTGCTGTGGTTATGTAGCCGGGACTCTAGAAATAGTCATTAAATCCATGAATGAAGCACATTTGAGCAATGTTGCATTAGACATTAGCTCATCAATATTTTCTTTCAGCTCTGAGTCAGTGGCCGTGGTTTACTGGTAAACGTTTAACAACTGTTTCTCCGGGGAAAAAGAGCTGTATTTTCATTTCAAAGAGCATTTACCAATTTCTGTGGTGTAAGTATTCCCACCATGGCCAGTTTCAAGCTACTCATCTGAGGTCATTGAACGCAGAATTGGAAATTGTTGCCAGCAGTTCTCTGGAGCAGGAACAAGTGACTCCTGTGCGCTGCTTATAGAGACATGTACAGCTACCTGACAGAACTTGGCCTCTTGTACCGTGTGCGTTTGTTGTTTCAGGGATTCTCAAAGTGTCAGCCTCTGACCAACAGTATAAGCATCGTCTGACAGCTTACTGAAAATGTAGAGTCTCTGATCCCACCTCATAGCTCCTGCAACAGAAGCTCTGAAGGTGAGGTCTAGCAATCTGTGTCTGAACGACACTTCCAAGTGATTTTGATGCAAGCGGAAGATGGAAAACCTCCACGTAATATCTCTGCTGTTGTTTCTGAAGGAACAGAAGGGCTGGGTCACTTCTGACATCTTTTAATTAGTACACACAGACCACTGATGTTGGTGTTGTGAGCCTTAAAGTTATGTAATTACGGCCTCTGAAACTGTAACTCATATATTCCTGAATCAAGAAAAGCTACTACAAGAAAGGAGGTAATTTCCTCTTCAAATGTTTCAGCTGTTATTCAGAAGCTCTGAGGATGGGTTAAGTGCAACTGGTTGTGGTTTCTGGTGGCTTCTGCAGTAGAGACCATGAGCAAAACTCCTGTGTTAACATATGATGGCCTAGCAGATAAGTCCACCTGCATAGTCCACATACATCCCAAGGACTCGCGTTCGAGACCCAGTCTGGGGCAACAACCAAGATGAACAACTAAATAAAAATAAAAGCTTCTTCCTCCTCTCTCTCCCTGCCTGCCTGCCTCCTTGCTTTCATTCCTGCCTGCACCTTTCCTTTACAGAAAAAATAATTTCTGTTGTTTTAATGGACAAGATAACCCATTTGGATTGTGGTGGCTTGTTTGGAAATCACATTAACACAGCCCTAAATCCAGTTATGCCATTCAGTTTTGGAACATGTCTCCAGCCTGCTCTTGAGTGGGGGTGGGGGTGGGGGTGCTTTGGATCAGTGCACCCCCTAGAGGTCAGCAGCTATATATAGCCCTGTATCTTGGTTAGGGTTCCCTCCCATGCTGGTGTTCCTCCAACTGCCGAAATATTACTAGCAGCGGGAGCGGCTTCTGTTCCTTGGACAGATCTCATTGTTCTCCCACACACTGGACTGAAATCTGCCTGCCTGAAACAGTCACACAATGTCCGAATCCTAATTCACCCTGTCTCCTGGCACACAGCCTGTCAGGTACTGGGAAAGACGGCTCTAAGTTCGCTGTAAACGGACCTTTCTCACCTCTTTCCGGAGTTCTTCATGCACCGTGGTTCTTAGACCCCTCAGCCTCCTGCTTTGTATACTCTTCACTTTATGCATGTCTCCCTTTACATGTGACACTTAGAGCCAAAGATAGTGCTGTGACATGGTCTGCTCAGGGCAGAGTCTGCTTGATAATTGGACACAGAACTCTGCTTATGTCGGCTTTGTCAGGGACCATGCTAATCTCTGGGCGCATCTCGAATTTGTACTCTATCGCCGCCCCCATTACATAGGTCTTACCTATCCTTTACTTGTACCATTGATTTTTTAAAAAACTTTTCCTTTAAGGAAAGGTACAGGCAGGAATGAGGGCAAGCAGGTAGGTAGGCAGGAAGAGAGAGGAGGAAGAAACATTTTTATTCATTTCATCTAGATGCTCATCTTGGTTGCTCCCCACCGACACCGGCACTTGAACCCGGGTCCCTTAGTTAGGGTCCCCTCCCCTGGCTGGTGTTACATGACTGCCAGCTGGAGGTGGTGGTCCCAACCACCCTAGGGAACATTTAGAAGACCTAACAGGTATTGAATATTTGAAATATACGTCCCCATTCTTTGATATATACAGAAAGAGACAGTTTAAGAATAGTATAGAAGAATTAAAAGCTTTAATCATGATCCTGGATTAATTGACTATTTAGGACTAGTGATAGCATACAGAAAAACTACAGAATATGAGTTTTTTTAAATGATCTTTTTTATGAAAAATATTTCTCAAGTGGCTCTTTAAAAATTTTAAATTATTATAATTTTTTTTTTTTTTTTTTTAACGATAGCCTATGTGGAATAGCGGTTAGTTCAATCACCTCTGAAGGAGCACAGGTCACATACCCCTGGGTTCAAGTTCCAGACAGTGGGGAAACGACTAGTGTGAACAACTAAATAAAAAGTGAAATGTTTCTTCCTCCTCTCTCTTCCTGCCTGCCTGCCTACCTACTCACCTTCATTCCTGCTTATACCTTTTCTTTAAAAACAAAACAAAACAAAAGGGCATCCTATGTACGCAGAGTATTAACATTTAGAGTTTATAGGCTATGTGAAGAAACATACTCTCGAGTGTGCTCTATGACTCAGGCAGCTGAGACAGTATGGCCCACTTCAAGCCTAAGAATCTTGGGGTCATGACCAGGGGCCGGGGTAAAACCAAAATAAAACGACTAATTAAACAAAAATGTTTTTTCCTCCTTTTCCGCCCTCCCTCCCTCCCTCCCTCCTTCTTTCCCTCTCACCCTCCCTTCCTTTTTCTTTTTAAGGAAAAGTGCAAGTAGGCATGAAGGTGAGTAGGCAGGCAGGCAGGCAGGAAGAGAGGGGAAGAAGAAACATTTATTTAGTTATTCATCTTGGTTGTTCCCCCAGTTCTAGGACATGAACCTGGGTCCTTGGGCTTTACTTGGTTTTCGTCTCTGCAGTCAAAGACTTGATGCCTGTGCCACCAGAATATTTCCCTCCCTTCCTTTAAAAAAAAAAAAACAATACATTCTTAAACTCCATTTGTGATCTACATGATTATGTAAAATGTGGAGCTAAAAGCAGATAACATCAAGATCACAAATACTGTCCTTCAGTGCAGGGGTGGTATCAGAAAAGATACTGGATCTCATACCTTAGACCACTGTGGAGGGTGGATCAGAAGCTATGTCTCAGTCAACACAGGTGAGGCCACTGTTGTGGGGTAACATGAATAATCCTGGATGACCTAGCACCACAGAATTCTGAAGTAATCTGATGAATTTTGGTACAAATGGCACCAAGCGATCCTGCTCATTTTGAATTCACATCTAAAGCAGTATTGCAAATTGTTACATTACTGCTTAACAGAAAAGCAAATTAACTTTACACTTTGGCATATGTGGTTAATAGTCTCAAGTCCACAATTATTGAGTGGTCACAGGTTTCTCACAGTAACCAAAATCTCATAATTAAATGCTTTTAAAATGATACAGGGGCACAATCTGGTGGCCCAGCAGTTTAAACCAGGTGCAGTCCACCAATATCCCAAGGTCCCCAGTTCAAGACCCACAGCTGGGAAAATAACTAATGATGAATCAAAAAAATGAAAAGCTTCCTCCTCCTCCTCTCTCTTCCTGTCTGCCTGCCTACTCACCTTTATTACTGCCTGCACCTTTCCTTTAAAAAAACGATAGAGAAACTGGAAGCCTTTTGCATTGTTGGTGGGAATGTAAGCTGGTGTAGTTGGTATAGAAAATGATGTGCTGATTCCTCAGAAAATGAAAGAGGATTAATTACCATGTGGTCAGCACTTTCACTTCTGGGTATGTACCCACACAAGTGAAGACAGAGACTGGAAAAGGTATTTGCACAACTGTGTTCACAGCATGATTCACAAGAGCCAAAAGGTAAAGCAGCCCCAAGCATCCATTCATGTCTGAGCGGATAACAAAATATGGTATATACACATGTATTGTGTGGTAGGACCAGCATGACAATGCCACAGGCTGGGTGACGTAAACCACAGACATTGCTTTTCTCACATTTCTGGAGGCTGGAAGCTCAAGATCAACGTGTCTTTGGGGTCAGTTTTTGGTGACACCTCTCTTGGTTTGCAGAGACTGCAGGACTAGGGTCCCACTCTTTTGACCTAATTTAACCCTAATGACCTCCATAAAGATGCAATGTCCACACTGGACAATGGGGAAGAATGCTTGGTGATGTGGTGGAGGGCAGGGCATGTTGACATATATATGAGGAATGAGGAACCTTTACATGTGAGTTTATTTTAATGTGTAAATATAAAAAAATGTTTTAAAAAGAATCAATGTCCAAATATAGTCGCACCGGGGATTGAGGCTTCAGCATATGGCTTTGGGGGGAGGGGGACAAGTTAGATCATAATACCATAAAATGGATTATTCTTCAACCTTTAGAAGGAAGGAAATTCTGACACATGCTGCAGCATAGATGAGTCTGGAAATAGGCTGGTCACAAAAAGACAGCCAGCATATGATTCCACTGATTAGAGAGTACTGGGGTAAGCAGTCAAATGCATTGAGACAGAAAATAGAATGGTGGTTGCCAGGGGCTGAGGGGAGGAGGGATGGAGATTTATTATTATTTAATGAGTGCAAGAGTTTCAGTTGTGCAAGATGAGCAAAGTTCTGAAGATGGATGGTGGTGATTGCACAACAGTGTAAATGTACTCAATGCCGCAGAACTGCACACTTAAAAATGAATTTAATATTTATTGAGGTAACGCCGTCTTAACAAATATAAACTCATATGTTCACCATTCCCCAAATATATGACAACACACCTGCTCACCACCAAATTACCAGAAGTTCTTCCCCGTTGTCCATTGGACCCTCCACCAATTGCCCCCATCTCCCCGCCCCCATTTCCTATTGGTCACCTCAGTTCTATTGTCAATGTTCTATACATAAGTAAGATCATCTAGTATTTGTCTTTCCCTTTCTCACTTATTTTCAGTTAGCATAATCCCCTCTAGATCCATCCATGTTGTTGCAAATGACAGGACTTCATCTCTTCTAAGAGCTGTGTAGTATTCCATTGTGTATATGCCACATCTTTAGCATTCATCTGACTATGGGTACGTAGGTAGTTTCCAGTTCACAGCTATTGTGAATAATGCAGCAATATATCTCTTCGAATTAGTATTTTTGTGTCTTTTGAGTAAATACCCAGAAGTGGGATGATTGGATCATATGGGATTTCCATTTTCAATTTTTTGAGGACTCTCCACACTGTTTTCTATAAAGGTTGTACCAATTTGCACTCCCACCAACAGTGTAGAAGTGTTACTCTTTCTCTACACCCTCACCGACATTTGTTGTTTTTGGACTTTTGGATAATAGCCAATCTCACAGCTATAAGATGACATCTCATTTTTGTTTTGATTTGTATTTCTCTGATAGCCAGTGAGTAAGAACATCTCTTCCCATGCCTTTTTGGCCATCCGTATGCCTTCTTTGGAGAAATGTCTATCCAATTCTTCTACCCACTTTCGATTGGATTATTTATCTTTTGCTGACCTTAATGAGTTGTTCATACATTTTGGATTAAGCCCTTGTCAGAGATATGAAATGCAAATATCTTCTCTCAGTCAGTAGGTTGTGTTTTTGTTTTGGTGGTGGTTTCCTTCCCTATACAGAAGCTTTGTAGTTTGATGTAGTCCCATTTGTTTATTTGTGCTTTTGTTTCCCTTGTCATTAAAGTTGAGTCTCTAACGACCTCTTTAAGGCTGATGTCATGGAATGTCTTGCCTATGTTGTCTTTTAAGTACTTTATGGTTTCCAGACTTACATCCAAGTGTTCAGTCCATTTTGAATTAATTTTTGTGAGTGGTGTTAGAGAGTGGTCTAGATTTATTCTTCTTGCATGCAGCTGTCCCATGTTCTCAACATCATTTATTGAAAAGATGGCATTTTTAAAAATGTTTCACAGATGGCATTTCTTTGACAGATGGCATATTTTTAAGTATTTACCATTTTATTTTAAAATTTGAAATTCACCATTTTTATGCTGTTTATTAAACAACAAATCGATAAAAAAAAAAAAAAGGCAAGAAAAGAACACAGATTAAATCTTACTTTGCAGCCCCAGATGACACGCTTGGTCCATCGATTCCTCTAATAACACATTTAAACCCACACTTGCTGCATTGCCATGATTTGCCTTCAGTCCGACAGCTAGCAGTCATGCGTTTTGTCTACATCATCTTTTCAAATATGTCACAGGGGTATTTCATCATCTTCATCTACCTTTCTAAAGACTTAATTTTCAGTATGAAGTACAACTTAAATTTTCTCATGTGTTGCTGTAACAGTGATGGTAACACAAGGATATGTTTACTGAATTTCGGGAAAATCAGTTTGGGGACTTCCATTCCCTACAAGATGATAAATAATTTAACGATATTGCTCGATGTTAATTGATGCTCAACTAGCAGAGTTGGAAAGTCCCAGGTTTATTTTGTTTTGGTTTCTTTGCCTTCCTCGACTATGTACAAATGCAAAGACTTCCTGGATCCTGACACATAATAAATATTTGGAATAAACGAATAAGTGTGTGGCATGAATATTATGAACAGAATTCCTTTACTGAAGGAAAGGAGAAATCCAATGTCTAATGCCAATTAGTCAGGTAGGGACCTAAGTAACTCATTTTGAAATGTTACATTTTGCAGAATAATTCCATGTTTGACATTCAGCCAATAATTTTCTACTTAAGAAGAATTATTTTCAAGTGTACACGTCATTTAGAGATGAAATTAAATTCAGTATCAGTTCCTTTCGTAAAGCAAAAGCCAGGAACACTGGTGCAACTTCTGCGTATCTTTCTTAATGCCTTGACAAATATTGTAATAAAAATGTTTCAAAATCCGCTACACAAGGGAAGAGAAATCATCTTAAAGAACATTTGGGACAAAGGAATTCAGCTTTTTGCAATGCTTTGCATTGTCATATAAGAATATGAATAATGCATATTAAAATACTGACAAAAAACAGAAACCTAGAATTTTGTGCAGTTTGACTGCTAAATGATTATAGCTGTTAAAAAATAATCTTAGATGCTTACAAGTGCAATGTAATGTTGCTAAGTGAGGAGAGGCAAAAGGATCAGGCTTCACCCAGTCCTCGGAGAACTTAGAATGTAACTACGGAAACAGTCCTAATGCTAAACAACTAAGAGCAAGGCTAAGTGATGCTGCCTTTGATTGAAAAGAAAGTTCAGAGGAGAGCATGGAAAATGTGGGCCCTCAGAGGACTTCGACTGACGAAGCCAGAATTCGTAATTTAAAAAAGTACACAATCAAATATCCGTAAAACACAGGGTGGCAGTCTTTAGTTTTCCTACTGTCGGCGTAAGAGAAATAGAACATAAAGCAGATTTTCAAAATCATTGCCGATCTCCACTAATCAGACCATGATGACATGTTGCAGATTCATATAAAATCCTCAGTTCTCTATCCTCTTCAAATGCTGACTATTCCTTACAGCAGGTGAAGGAGTCAAAGTGATAAACACGGATCAGTCAGCTGAGCTCTCCTTAGCTCACTCATGATCGCAGTGCTCATTAATGACCAAATAGCATTATCTCTGCCCCACCCGGTGCTTCTTTTTATGTGACTTATTATTGGTAACAAAGGCGACACTTTAAAAAATGACAGAATTTTCCTAGTTTCCGATTTTCGAGTCAACACAAAAGGGAAAAGGATTAATTCTGGTTCTGTTTTTGTTTTTCTTTTCCTTCTCTATTAGAGAGGCTTTTCAGATTATCATCTGTTGTATTTTCTTTTCTTTGGTAATGTCTGTGGTCGTAAAATCTGTCTCAAGCTTGGTTGTCCGTTAAAAAGGCAAAGTGGGAGTCCTACTGTGCTCTCGATTTCACTTTTTTTAACAGCAACCTGCCACCATGAGGAGACATAGGGTGAACAGCAGCTAGACCCCTGGAAGGAGGGATTATGTGCATTTTTTTTTTTTTTTGAAGTTGTATAATTCACTCCCAGTGTTTTTCCACCATACATCTGCAGTGTCTTTACTTTTCTATTTTTCCTATAAAGTAAATCTCTGCCTCCTCCAAAAGAGCATGAACATAAGAAACCAGCCCCCTGGAAAGCTCTGTAGGGAGCAGTGGGGAGGGGTGCTGGGTGAATAGAATATAGATTGGAGGGAGCAGGTGGAAGCTCTTTGTCTGAAATCTGTCTCTGATGTTGCTCTCAGTGATACACTATTAGTGAGCAAATCATAGAAACCATTGAGAAAGGAGTGTTAGATGCTGTGGAGGACTCATTTTCTTTCTCCATTTATTCCAGGCACAGGAATAAACCTTAAAAAACAACAACAACAAACAAACAAAAAAAAGGAGCAATGAAATGTTCCTATGCATTGTCCTTTTATGCTGAGCTAATGATTGACTCAGTTTAGGGATAAACAGATATCCAGAATAACTCAGATAGGGAAACAATTGTTCAAATGTGTAAGGTAGTGCCCGTGAGTAGTATGATAAAGAAAAATGCTTTCAACTGCAAACTTCTAAAAGAGTTGTCAGTTAATCCATTTACTAACCCCTTCTTTCTTCTTTCTATTTTATTTTTTTAAGCGTGTGCTCTGCATTAGGCTGCCCTTAGTGCTAAGACTGTGTCCTTTCTCCCTATTTGTTTGAAGCTGGGACTAGAAAGATGCTGCCTGAGTTACCTGCTTTGGATTATCAATCCACCCCCAGTTCAGATGCTGGGAAATAAACCAATAGAGCAGAGGCAAATGGGTCAGGTCAGGGTGGGTTTGCAAATGGTGAAAAGGAAGTCTTGTGTCCATAAGACACACAGAGAATCAAGACAGTGTCTGCGGGGCTAGAAAAAGAATGAACTGTGCAAATCCATGATGGCAGCTACCATGCCTGGTGCATACGTGACTGGGGAATACTCCAGACAGACTCACAGTGGACTTCACAGTTGTAGGATGAACCAGAACCCACCAGGATTAGCCGGACCTGAGTAGGTCTTTTATTGCTTTCAACCCCCTAAATTTGATGACTCAGGTGACCTGAAGTGAAAACTGGTGCCTTTCATCATAGGGCTTAACATGTGGTCCAGAAGATGATGCTGAGGAAGGAGGAATGGAAGGTTCTATGTGAGCTGCTCTACATCAACAAGTGAACTAGCATGTGAGAACAGTGGGCAGGAGCTGCATTAGCACCCATTCCTCTGGCCAACCTTCTAGGCATAGAAATAATAGCTGCTTCACTTAAACCCTCCAAGTCTCATACAAAGTGTCTCTTTGGGTCCAGAAAAACTCAAAACAATGCAGAGAACAGACTTCTGGGCATTGCAGTTCTTAGCTAATATGACAAAGTATAAATCCACTACATTTAGCTTGTGGCAGATTCAGTCTAGCTAACGTGTTTTGTTGTTCCTCTTATTTGCGTTTTACATGATTTATTGGATGCTAATATTACACCAGGCATATCAGTGATAACCTGGAGAAAGACATGGGCAACTGACCATTGAACAAGGCAAACCCAAATCAAACCAAATGTTTAAACAATAAAAAATAATAGGGAAAGATTTTATTTTTTGCTCCTAAGCAACTATGGCCCAAAAAACTGGTCTTGCCCCTCTTGCAAAGTTTAAGGCCATCTTGAATTACTGAAAATAATTTGGGAGATTCAGGTTCTTTGGCTTGGGTTTGCAATGAACTCAGCAGATGGTCTCACACAAGTCAAGTGTAATAAAGAGGAATAACTGTCCCAAACCTGACAGACGGACACAGGCTAGTGAATATCACCTGTCTCTCACTGAACAAGATATCCTCTGAGCAGAGGTGGATTTCTACCCAGTGATAGCAGAGGGGTACTTGAACCTTTTCATCTTTGTTTGATTGAAGAGCAGGAATTAATAGCCTATAGAAGAGGAAAGTCTTGCCTGGTGCCTTAACATCGCAAACATTCTCTCATCCTGCTTTGTGTAGGTTGAGATAATGAATTCTATCCACACCTTGAAGTGTGTTGGGTTTGGAGAGGCTGGCCTGGCTAAGGCGGCAACTAAGGGTCAGAGTTAGAGTGACTAATTCATCCCCGTTTTAACACAACATTCGGTGTCTCAGGAAACCCCTCATCCTGGGGTAAATGGGAACAGCTGGTCATCCTGAGATATAATGTGGGCACCATGGAACAAAAATCTCAGTCTGGACAACAGGAGACATTAAAGCCAGAGGAGAGGACAAAGCAGATGTACAGGCATGGGGCAGCACCGTGTGGCCTGCAGACTTGCTGCTTGGAGGCACTGTTTGTGAAGCTGAATTTCAAAGCTCTAGTCAAAATTCCTTAAGTGTCATGGGGTAGCAGCTTTTAAAAATGTAAACAGAGACGAGCTACTTCTTGTGATTATCTATATATCATTTTTGGTTCCTCATTCCTCTCTCTTTTTTGTAGCTGTAGAAGAGAAAGAAGATAGGAAGAGATGAGAGGGGAGCGGGTAGGTAGGAAACAAAAAGCGTAGGGGTGTATCAGTCATTTAGTGAAGGTAGGAGATAAGGGAAGAGCTTGTGATCCCTTTTGATAAACAGACAATAGAAAATAACCATTATGGTAGAAGTTGTATTTGAAGCTGCCTTATGTTAGAGTTACTCTTTCTAAAACTTTTTTTAAAAGAAAGGTGCAGGCAGGAATGAAGGCGAGCTGAGTTAGGAACGAAGAGAGAAGAGAGAAGAATTTTTATTTATTTGTTTATTCCATTTATTCTATTCTATAGTTGTCCATGTTGGTTGTTCCCCCAGTTCTGAGATATGAACCCGGGTCCCTGGGATGTAGGTGGACGGCACCCAACCACTACTGCACAAGGGCACGCCCTCTTTCTCAATTTTACCTACTCCGGGTTAGGTGTGTGTCTCGTGGAGATGTGAAAAGCTGAGTGCCAGCAGACTGAGATTTCCTTGACCTTGGACCTTCTGCCTTTGAGCCAGGCAGCAGATGGAGTTATTTTCTTCCATTTATCTGGGAGGATACACTCTTAGAACCACTCTCTGCTTTGACTGACTTTGTGTATAACACAGTCTTCCTTTGGGCACAGTCTCAGCTCCAAATGTGTGTTTTAACTTTAGAACATTGTAAGGTGAGATATTCTGTCATCATTTTAGGTGATTCACAGTGGTGAAGTGAACATTTACAGTTAGAGTTTTTGTCCAGGTGTGCCCACATCATCACACAAAAATAGCTGGACAAACTCCTATGCAAATTTGGAAATTATGTTGGAGACAGTCCAATTTAAAGGCTGGATCTTACATATAAATATCACAATCTTCCACTGTCATTTTCTAAGACCTTTATAACAGAGAGTTCAAGAAGAGACAGCTGGGACGGTCAACTGGAGAAAATCACAAGAAAATGACATGGACAGGACGATGGTGGGTCTCAAACTCCAAATCACCAAGTCAGAGGCTTTCATTCTCTCCTATTGATTGTGAACAAACTGCTTCTCCAGGCTGCTGCTCATGCCTCAGAGAACCCCAGGTGAGTAACTGCAGGGAATTGTTGATTTAATAATGACGAATGGAGTTCTTGGCCAATATATAGACTAATGTAAATTCCTACTTTATAATCCTCACACAAAACAGTCCTTACCTATAGACACTATTTCCACAGCACTTGCTCTTCCTCAGAAGCAGGGGTAGAGTTGGAGATTGATTGCAAACTCTCATTTCAGTCTTTATCTCCTGAGTAATTATAGGCTAGGGTCAATGATAATTTATCATTTATTTTCAGGGCCAATTTCAAGGAAGCCTAAGGCACTCAAACAGGAAAATATCTCTGAGATTTAGAACTGGTCATTTTTTTGTTGGTTGGTTTTGTGTTATTGTTGGGTTTGTATCCCTGCAGACAGGAGGAGCCAGCATTCCTCATACCTTTCACTTGTCAAAGGTGCCTCTGTGAGCACGTCAGCACAGGCCCACCTTAGGAGCTGTGGCGATGGGGACAAGGCATGCGGATCTGCCGTATAGCCTGTGCTCAGATACACAATCCTCAGAAAAGGAAATGAATGAGATCTACCAGTTTCCAGGATTACAGAACCATACATTTTTTTCAAACTCCTGTATTTAGCCCACATGACAGGCAAGTCTGCTTTGATCTACCCCTATTATATAAAAAGAGCAGTATGAGAGCTACTTAGCTTATAAATTGAAATTTGGGGAAAAAAATGTCTGGAAATCCCTAAAAGAAAGAGTTGTGGGAAGTATTAGTTGAACAAGGAATGTATCTAATCTGATTGCTATCAGTGTTCATTCTCTAATCTTCCCTTAACTTCAGATAGCTGTGTTTGCTTAAGTTTTGACTACTTAAGGTTCCTAATTATCCTGTCATGTGTCATAACTCTTAGAGTTGAAAAATATATCATTTTTAAATAAACATGTACTGAATAATGTAACACATACTACATTAAGTTGTACAGATGTTCCTATTTTTTTCTTAAATTATGGACTTTTAAAAAAGAATTGTATTTATTTTAGAGGAAGGAAGCAGGTAGGCTGGCAGGCAGAGAGAGAAGGAGGCAGCATTAATACAGCCATTTACTTGTTCATGTGGGTCATTCCCCCCTACCCCCAGAATTACAGACTTAACTGCTGGCCACTAGGGTATACCTAATTGTGGGCTTTTAAAATGACTTTAAAAAACAGGTGTGCTCTGGGAGAGCAGTGCTTTGGTGGGCTGCCTTGGACCAGCACAGTCCACATACATCCCAAGAATGCCAGGACTTGGGGGGGAGGTGGGGGGAGAGACAACCAAAGTGAACATCTAAATAAAATGAAGTGCTTCCTCCTCCTCTCTCTTCCTGCTGCCCGCCGCTGCTCTCCTGCATTCCTGCCAGCACCTTTCCTTTAAAAAATTTCCTTTAAAAATGTAATGGTTGTGAGGTGCACCCTGGTGGCTCAGGCTCTAAGCCAGCAGCTAGGGTGTGGACCATGTAGAGCTCAGGGACCTGGGTTGTAAACCGGGGTGAGGAGGAACCACCAAAATAAATTATAAAAGACCAAGAAATAAAGGTGCTACCTCCTCCTCTTCCTTCCTTAAAGTGCCTCTTCCTCCTCACCCTTCCTCTCTTAAAAAACAAAACAAAACAAAAACAATGACTGTGAACTGAGACTTCTGAGTGTCTGATTGGAGGCAGGTTTGAACAGAATAACAGAATTGGAGCTCTTAGCATTATGTGAGCTTCTAGGAGCAAATTGCATACATTTCCTATTGCTCTGGGACATACCGTGCCTCCTATACATGTCACACAGCTACCTGCGTCACAGGCTCCTGGTGCATTTCTTTAATATGCAGATTCTAGGGCCACAGGAAAATGACAGCACTGGGGGCCTTCTGCATTCTTTCAAGTCTCCACACATGGTGTTTGTGCATGTTACATTTTGAGAATTCATGCCCCAGATTTGGGACTGTGCTTAGCTCAGAGTCCCCTTCAGGGAGAGGCCAGTGTTTGGTAGCAGATGTGAATAGCCCAGGCCCTGGACGTGGCTCACATGTCATCGTGCACTGATTCTCCTTTATCCCAAGGAGCTGCTGCCTTCTGGGCTGTTGTGTTTGTGAGTTTCAATCGCTGTTTAGTAAACGTGGGCTCTGCTCTGCTTATTCCAGCCACTTAGGATTCCCAGCTCTGCCCTTTGATTATCCTAACTCCTTTCCCTGGACAAGTCACTTGACTGCCAAAGAGGAGGTTTAGAAATAAACAAAATCTCCCCTTTGCTCCATCAGATTTCCTAAGGCAGTTCTAGGTCCTGGTCAGAGAAACTCAGTCCTGGTCAGACTGTTTGGAAATGGGGTAGCAGGAGTCCCTGTGATGTTTGTCTAGTTCAACCCTAAATACAGAACAGGAGCAATTTGTCTGCTCCTTTCTTCCTCTCTAATGAGACTGCCTCTCCTGCAATTCTGTAGTTTCCAGGAATTATTTCCTTTAATTTAGAACACACTGCCCCAAATAAATGATTTGACCAGATACATGATTTAGGCCTCTTTCAGGGCTGTTATTCTTAAAGGCATGGATAATCTTCTATCTGTCTCAGACTTTTCCCTGGAGTGTATTTTTCTAAAAGATGGTATCTGTGGTCAAAGGGGCCTTTTAATAGGCGCTGTGAAAGGTTCTACCTTTTCTGAGATAATTGCTGGCACCTGGGGTGAGCAAGACAGTAGGCATTTTATCCTTTATCACTTGCTGTGAATGAAATTGACTAGGCTCAGTCACAGCAGGCATCATGGGTAAAGTGCTTCCTTGCCAGAGTTGAGCACATGCCCCTTCTCTTGTAGGAGGAAGGGGAAGGGAAACAGACAAAGGGGATGTCTGTCTTTAAAGACTTGCCCCCCAGAGCACCCTAAGGAGATCTTTCTGTTCTTCCTGAGGCAAGAATGACATATTGTTTTCATCAACCAAGATTGTGCAAGTTAATGAGGTTAATATGGTTATTCCAAAATTTGCCATTCTACCATAACATCTTTTTAATGGAACTCGTTTTCAGGCTTATTTAAATCAGGTTTGTAGGAAAATCCAAAAGACCAGTAAGTGAGGAGATTAGAAAAATGTTTTGTGGGGGCTCTGCTTATTAGCATCACAAATAACTTCACCTTCTGGGCCCCATCGGCAGCAACGTACTTATATTACTAGTGATCTGTGTCAGATGACAAGAGTTCACACACACACACACACACACACACACACACACACACGCGGAGCTTACCACATGCTGGATGCTGTTATAAGTATTCTATTTGTATTAACAACTTAACACTCCCAACAACCAGATTGAAGTAGCTACTACTATTGCCATTTACAGGCAAGTGTAACTGACACAGGTGAATATCTTGTCCACAGTCACACCAGTAAATAAGTAGTGGAACTAGAGAGTTTAGATTCTTTCTACTCAAAATGTGGTCCCTGGACCAGCAGCAAGGGCATCAACTAGGAGTGTCAAATAAATCCAAATTCCCAGACCAGCCCCCAACCTACAAAATCAGAATCTGCATTTTAACAAGACTCTCCAGATGATTCAAATGCACATTAAAATTTTAAAACCTTAGACACAATTATTTCTCGCTATACCCTTTAAACCTGCTGTGGGTACACCTGATGGAGTAGTGGTTTGGTCAACTACCTCCAGTTGAGTGCAGTCCACATACATCCTAAGGACCTGGGTTCGTGTCCTGGCCTGGGGAGAGCAACCAAGATGTACAACTAAATAAAACAAATTAAAATCCTGCCTGCTTGCCTGCTCGCCTTCATTCCTGCCTGCACCTTTCCTTAAGAACAGGTGCTCACTGGTGGAACAGTGGTTAGATCAATCACCTCTCAAGGTCACAGGCCACGTACCCCTGGGTTCAAGTTCCGGGTTCAGGGGGAACAACCGGTGTGAACAACTAAATGAAAAATAAAAATGCTGCCTTCTCTTTTCTCTTCCTGCCGACTTATTTATTTTCATTCCTGCCTGCACCTTTCCTTTAAACAAAACAAAAGAAAACAAAACCTGCTTTGGCTCCAGACTTTATGAAATCAAATGTACTTGGATGGTCATTTAAAAGAAATTAAGATATTAGGAGGAGTTTTGTGTCTTCTCTCTAACATCTCCCTCCTCCAGATAATTGGCTTCTGAGGATAAAAATAGTTCTGATTCTTAAAAAAAAGTTACTGCTTTCTCATGATATGCATCAATGAAATCATCAGAGAAACCTTATGAACTGTTATGAACTATTATCTCCAATTACAGACGAGAAAACTGAATCAGGAATGTTAAGAGGAGAAGCCACAATTGATGTTCAAGTTTACAGCCTTAGCTTCCTGAAGCGCTGTCTTCATGTTTCTGTCCAGTTCCTCACAGACTGCACAGTGCCTAACACTCAGTAAGCCACAAACTCATCTTTGACAAAAGAATTCTCTTTTAAAAGCCCTGTTTGAACAACAAAAAACTGATTTTTGCTTAATCCTAAGCATTTCTCCCTGGTTTTAAGAAGTGATATTAATGTAACCCACAAGGAAAATTAAATCAGGACCAAAAAATCAAGCAAATCCTTTTCCTTTCCACCTCAATTCAGGTAATAAAGACGTTTGTTGTTCAGAGGGAAAAAGAAGAGCAAAGCCCTAGAATACCAGACAAAGGTTGTCCTTAGAAGTCCTCCTGCAAGGGGTGGATTTGATTCTTATCTGTTTGAGGGCAACAATCAATGTTTTTTTTGTTTGTTGTTCATTTTTTTTGCTGTAAATCACATTGATGATGATTTAGATGACCCCAAATTAAGGTCGGATTGATTTGAAGCTGCTGTCACTTACAAATTTTGATTCAGGGTAAGTCACCTGCTAGGACTAGAGGTTAATGAAGATTAACCAACTAAAGGTGCCAGTGTTGTTAAAATGTGTGAGCCTTCGAATTAGTTTTGGAAAATCTGAATTATTTGCTTCATGAATTATAGTGGGAAGACTAAAGCTGAATTTGTAGTAGAGTATTTTATTCTTCAAATACGAAGCCACTGGCAGTTCAGTGTGAAGTCATTTTCTATTTTTAAAATAATTGAATTTGAGACACAACTATTAGCGTGACAGTTTCACGGGGCAAAGAAAAGAGATGAATAAATGGGTCTGAAACCCAGGCTAATGGAGCAGTGCTTTTCAGAATCACATACACATTTATGTAGTTCTCCTACCATGTAGAGTTTCATTCATCATATTGTTTTTTAGCCATTTCCTAGAGAGTATTTCCAATTCTAATATGTTTCTAACCGATAGCCCATAATGTGATCGCTCCTTTATAAGGTGGAATTTTGCAATATTCTGGGTTTACATGAGCAGTTCTTCTAGTGGATATATGATTTTTATTTAGTCAGTAATCTAGATATAATGCACATAAATACATCATATAAACAGGGGGCATGCAAAGGTTTCCATCCTTCTGATCCGTGTGACCTCAAGCAAGTCACTTAGCTCTCTGAACCTCAGTATTTCCATCTGAAAAATGATAGGTTAAGCTAGATGATTGGTTATGGTGCCTTTTACATCTAATACCGCATATTAGTTATTCTATAAATCTCTTTCTTTAGTTTGAGCCAAGTGGGAGTTCATGAAAAAAATGTGAATTAGAATTTATTTTGAAATAAATAATTGGTAAATTTCAAATTGCATAGGATATGGAACTTGATAAAAAAAAAGTGTATCATTTGTCTATAAACATGTTTTAAAAAATATAGCCATGCTCTAAAATATTTTTAAATCTCTTCATAATTTTGTTTATATTCATTTTTTTTAAAGGAAAGGTACAGGCAGGAATAAAGGTGACCAAGCAGGTAGGCAAAAAGTGAAAGAAACATTTTATTTTTATATAGTTGTACACTTTGATTGTTACCGTTGGCCCTGGGACACAAACCTGGGTCCTTGAGATGTATGTGGACTTTCTCTCCACCAGAGGCAGTGGACCTAACTGCTACTCCACCAGGGCACACCAATTTGTTTATATTATTTTTTACAGTAAAGTCTTTATAATGTAAAAATAACAAAATAACAAAATCTCTCACTGTGTAATGAAAGTTAGAACATTAATAGTAACACCTATGTGAAAGGATAAGCCAAAAATGAAAATGTTTTACACATACAGAAGATACTGTTTCATATTAAATCACAATGATCAAAAACATATGAATTACAGAAATCAAAACAATGCTTGAATATGAGAGAATAGACAGGAAATGGGCATAGAGGAACTTTTTAGATGTGAAAATGTTCACTAGCAATGTAAAAAGTAGATGGAAAGGCGTGTTCACTTTATAAAGTGTTATCAAGAGGAACAGTAGATGTATGAACTCAACAGAGTATATTTTAATACCAACTTTTAAAATTTGAATTCACCGACAGTTTTTGCAAAAAAATATCCCATCACTATATTAACTGCAAATGAAATAAATTCTAAGTTCTGTAATGTAGGAGGTTGCTTATCTTTAATTATGACATTCAAAATAAAATAAATGAGTAGGGAAAACAAAATAAAAACAACATGTGGCTCATTTCTGTGGAGTGCTATGGCAGGTAATTTTCCTTATTTCCATTTCTTTTTCATTATTTCTCAAGGCCTTTGGAGTTGGATTTGTGCTTCCTTTCAATGCCACACTGTGCTGTGATGGATATTTAAATAATTAGGATGACAGAATGACATATAGTGCTCTAATTAGAACAAGATTTCTAGAAAAAAGAGAACATCTTATTGATATTCCTTTTTGTATCCCCCAAAGCTTGTGGCCAATTTTTCAGTATTCAATAAGGGTTCAGGTTATATTAAAT
Organism: Solenodon paradoxus; assembly: GCA_004363575.1. Lineage (NCBI taxonomy): Eukaryota > Metazoa > Chordata > Mammalia > Eulipotyphla > Solenodontidae > Solenodon > Solenodon paradoxus. The sequence continues at coordinate 53,221 of RJWH01000035.1, forward strand.
TGGATTTCAAATCTGTATAATAAAAAATATATTAAAATTTGATAGAAAAATAAGACTTATAAATGTGTGGTCAACTTACGTCATCAAGATACATTAGTAAATATACACTAAATCCTCACATAAACTAATGGAAGTCTCAAAGAAATGAAAATTGAAAAAGCTAACAGAATAATGGAGTCTCACAAAAAATTAAAGAAATGAAAATATAAACAACTTTTGTTATCAATGGTAAGTATAAGAATACTGCTACACCTATAGCAAGAAAAACTAAATATCACTAAAAATCCTATTACAAGTTCTGAAACCAACTTCAAATTTGTCTCAAAATTTCTCAGCTATTTTCTTTTTTTAAGATTTTTAAACATTTTTTTAAAGGAAAGGTGCAGTTAGAAATAAAGAAAAGCAGAGACAGGTAGGCAGAAAGAGAGAGGAGGAAGAAACACTTTATTATTTTATTTGGTTTTTCATCTTCATTGTTTTCCGGCCCTGGGATGCAAACCAGGGTCCTTGGGATGTATGTGAACTGTACCCATCCACGACTCCACCAGGGTGGACTCAGTTATTTTCTTATACTCCTCTAATCTGATTAGTGTTACCATACATATTGGCAATCAACATAATTTTTTTAAGAAAAATTGCAGAAATGATGGAGAGTAGGCAGACAAGCAGGAAGAGAGAGGAGGAAGAAGCATTTATGTATTTTATTTAGCTATTATGACACTTTTAAACATATGGCAATAAACTTCCAATTACTTGTCATCTATATTCAACAATCATCAAAGCTTTTCCAATTTGACTTGCATATCTTTTCTTTTTCTTAAAGAAGGGAACACCTTAGATGCACCCTGGTGATCTGATACAGCCTAAGAGTAATCTTACCTACATCTCAAAGTCCTGGGTTCAAAACCTGGGGCTGGGGGGAACCAACCAATGTGAACAACTAAATAAAATAAACAATTCTTCCTCTTCACTCTTCCTACCTACCTGACTGCTCGCCTTCATTCCTGCCTGTACCTTTATTTTAAAAAATAAAAAGGAACACCCCAAGATTTTTTTAAAGGAAAAGTGCAAGCAGGAATGAAGGCAAGTAGTAAGACAGGTAGGAAGAATGGAGGAAGAAGCATTTTATTTTTATTTTTATTTCATTGTTCACACTGTTTGTATCCCATGGAACTGGGACTGGAACCCACGGGTATGTGACCTGTGCTCCTTCGGAGATGATTAACCCAAATGCCACTCCACCAAGGTGTGCCCACCTCAAGATAATTTTTTTTTAATTCCTGATATTTTATTGTTTTATAATTAATTTTTTGCACTATATTTTACATAAATTATTAATATTGACAAAGTATTTCCATGTTTTTATTGCAACTATACAACATTTGAGGCATATTATATATTAAATAAACTTTTTCTTTGTCTAGCCAGGATATATAGCACTTATGCCACCATTTTTATGAGCACATAGTCTTTCCATTCAAAAACATTCTAAATATAGAGGAAAGGGCTCTAAGTACCAATAAGTTAGAAAGGTACTAAGTGCTGGGCCTTGCCTTATAGAATTGAAATTGAATTGCTATGTTTAAACTTTCAGAATGCTGTGTATATACCACAACAGCATTCAAGATACATGCTTGCCTAGAGTTGAAACTGATCTCAATCAGACCTATTTAAAGTCAAAATCAATGTACCAAAATAGAGACTAGAGGAACAAGTGAAATGACATGACAAGGAGGCAATAGATAAACCTAGAGCGTTAGATGTTTCTGGTGAATAACAGACCCAAATTCTGCAACATGTGACAAGATAAAAAATGAAATTGCACCATCTTTAAAAACGCTGAATGAGACAGAAGGACCAAATGCAATGGGTGGACCTTGTTTCAGTTCGTATTCTCACATTCAACCATTAAAATAAATTTTAGAGACAATCAGGGAAATTTTATTATGAACTAGTTATTATACAATATCAAAGAATAACTGTTCATTTTGTTAAATATGATCGTGATGGTATGGTTATATAAGAACAAGTTCATATTTTTAAGAGTTGTACAGTGAAACATAGACGTGAGGTGATATATCTGTGATTCCCTTAAAATATTTAAGAAAAATATTCAAATCAAATGTGGAAAACATTTGATAATTGTTGAATATAGGTGACAGGTAAATGGGAGTTTATTGGCATATACTTAAAAGTGTCATAATATCTATATCAAACTAAAAAGTTTCTGTATAGTAAAAGAAATCACTAAAACAAAAAGCTAACCCACTAAAGAGGAGACAATACAGACATACATATATCAAACACATCAGACAAGAATTTAATCTCCAAAATATAGAGAGAGCTCATTTACCTCAACTCAAAAAGGCAGACAACCCACAGTGAAAATGGGCACAAGAACTGAATAGACAATTTTCTAGAGAAGACACACAGATGCCCTACAGACACATGAAAAAAAAAATTCTACATCACTCATCATCAGAGAAATGCAAATAAAAACCACATTGAGATATCACCTTGACCAGTGAAAATGAGCTGTATCAAAAAGACTAGAAATATTGGAGGAGTGTGGATAAAAAGGAATCCTCCACTACTGTTGGTGGGAATGTAAATTAGCATAACCTCTTTGGAAAACCAAGATGGACAACTAAATAAAAATAACTGAATGTTTTTTCTTCCTCTCTTTTCCTACCTGTCTGCCTACTCACCTCATTCCTGCCTGCACCTTTCCTTTAAAAAAGAAAAAAGAAAGAAGCAGGCAAATCACAGCAAAATTCATGGGATTCAGGACTTTGGCTACAAGGGGCGGAGGGTGCAGAACAAGGGAAGGAAGGAATCAATGTGGTGGAGGTGGTGGTGGAACCCTGATGGTGGGTGTAATATGATATTTATATAGCCTGAGGTACAAATTCAATATTCTAAAAACAGTATAACAATGTAAACTAAAAAAAATTTTTGTCATAATAAAAGTTTGTGTTATCATTCAAAAAATTGGTATATACCTCTCTAATTATTTAAAGCAAATGAAAGTGAATTTAAAAAATGTTCTCCACCTTGGCATGCCCTGGTGGCTCAGGTGCTAAGCTGGTGGCTGGGGTGTAGACCATGCAAAGCCCAAGGACCCAGAGTTAAGATCTGAGTCCAGGGGAAATAATTGAAATGAATAAATAAATAAAAATGCTTCTTTCTTCTTTCACTTCCTGCCTGCCTTCCTTTCTCTTAAAAAAAAAAAAATCATAGACTCTAGATACAAATACATTGTGTTATTCATAAGTCTGTATGTTTCACCTGCTAATTCATAGTAGTAACAGAAAAATTAAACTGATATTTGCAAAAGTATTCATTATAAGTCATTGTCAGTCATCATTTGTATTTTAGCAGTGAAAACTGGAAATTAAATATGAAATATAGGAGAATGTGAAGTTTATTACATACTAAGATAACAAAAGACTAGCTATCTATCAAAGGTAACAAGAATTGGACTTATGTAAATACTGCACATGAAATTAAACACATAAATTAGAGGAAATTTTAAGTATCAGTTAAGACACACAGTTGCAAATGAGAGAAAACCAGTCCAAATTGGCTTAAGGCAAAGAGAAAATATGTTGGCAGATGGAAGCAGAAAGTTTGAGACAAAAAATCACCTTAAAAAGGATCACAGAGCTAAATGAAAGCATGAAGTATAAAACTTCTAGAAGAAACCATAGGAGAAAAATCTAGGTGACCCTGGGTTTGGTGATGAGTTGTTAATATACCATAAAAGTACATCTGTTAGAGACAAAATTAACTATGCCTTATTAAATTCTAAAACTTCTGCTTTTTTTAAAGACTATGCTAAGAGAATGAAAAGTTGTAGATAGAGAAAATATTTGCAAAACCCTTAACTGATAAAAGACATGTATCTAAAATATATAGAGAACTCATTTAACTCAACAATAAGAAAAGAAAACCCCCAAAAAGGTAAACATTATGAAAAGACCTCTCACCAAAGAAGGTGGCAAATAAGTATGTGATCACTGGTCACTAGGAAACTGAGTTGAAACAATGAGATGTAGCTACACGCCTAGTAGAATGGACACCAGTAAAAAGACAGACAGTACCGAGTGCTGGCATGCATACAAAGCAGCAGGGACACTCACCCATAGCTGGTAGAAATGCAGAATGTTACAGTGGTGTTGAAAGACAGCTTGGAGGTTTTGGCCAAAGCTAAATGTAGTCTTAGATGATCTCACAAATCTGCCTAGGTATCTGCCAAATTGATTTGAAAGCATATCCATACAAAAGCCAGCACACAAATGCTTACAGATACTTTTCTCAAAATGGTCAATAATGGCAAAAAAACAAGTTGTCCTTCGACAGGTGAACGGATAAATTATGGTATATCCGTACAAGGAATATTAGTCAGGGATAAAAAGACATGAACTATCAAGCCACAAAAAGACATGGAGGGGGTGCACCCAGGTGGCCTAGCAGTCTAGTTCACTGGGCACAGTCCACATACATCCCAAGGTCCCCAGTTCAAGACCTGGGCCCCAGTCAGGGTTGAGAGGAAACAACCAAGATGAACAAGTGAACAAAATTAAGTGCTTCTTCCTCCTCTTTCTTCCTGCCTGCTTGCTCACCTTCACTCCTGCCTGTACCTTTCCTTCAAAAAAAAAAAAAAAAAAAGTCATAGAAGAAACTTAAATGCATATTGGCAAATGGAAGAAGCCAATCTGAAAAGTCTACATTCTCTTCAATTCTAGCTTTAAGAGGTTCAACAAAAAGCAAAACTATAGAGCGAGTGAAAAGACCTGTGGTTTCTAGGAGCTTGGAGAGAGAAAAGGGGGAATGAGAGATCTTTCAGAGAAGGCTATTAGAACAGAGAATTCTTCTGTATAATACTCAAGTGCTGAATAACTGGGCTTATGAATTTATCAAAATCTATAGCACCACAAGCAAGCATTGATGTATGCAATTTGTTTAAAAAAAAAATACAGGCAGGTGTGTGCCAGTGGCCTAGTGTTTTAGGTGTCATCCACATACATCCCAAGGACCCCGGTGCAAGACCCAGGGCCTGGGGGAACGACCAAGAACAACTCAATGAAATAAATAAAATTCTTCTTCCTGCCTGCCTGCCTATTTGTGTTCATTCCTGCCTGTACTTTTCCTTAAAAAAAAAAAAAAAATGTGCAGGCAGAAATGAAGGTGGGCAGGCAAGCAGGCAAAAGAGAGAGGAGAAAGAAAAGGAAGAAACTTAAAAAAAAAAATTGTTCATCTTGATTTTTCTCCCTAGTTTCAGGTTGGGAACCTGGGTTCTTAGGATGTATGTGAACTGTGCTCATTGGGAAGCAGCAGACCCAACTGTTACTACACCAGAGTGTGCCGATATGTGCAAATTAAAAAAAATATATCATTTAGGAGGATGGAGGATTCCAGGAAGCAATACAGACTATGGCAAAGAAAATCTGTGCTTCAAATGCATGAAACAACTGCATGAATACAGATGGAGGTGGTAAAAAGTGCAGATTTAAGTTATTCTGGAAATGAGAAGAGTATAAATGAAAAGGTAAAAGGAATGTCAAGGAAGCTCTGTACTCCACCTGATCAAGCTTTCTCCTGTGTTATACAGGCTTACAGTTCTGATCGTTGTAGACATATTACTGGAATTAAATAAATACATGGAGAGCAAATAGCTGGCCCCAGGTTTCTTGTGACTGGAGTGGGAATTTTTAAATAAGCAAGGGAATATGCTTATAAGACTTATGACTTTAAAATATAAAGGAAATAAGATAAAACTTAGTTTATTTCTTATAGACTTAATACAATTATGCATATTCAATTGAATTACATTTTATTATAATTCCATACACACATAGTGTCCAAATCACTTAAAACAAATTGAAGAAACAAAATGCAAGTCAAGACTTACTAGGTTTAACACACATCTTGCCCAAATTTCTAGCTATCAAGTATGTCAAGTTTAGAGAAATACAAGAAGTTTAAATCTGCGCTATTAAAATGTGGGCTCACCCCGGTGATGCAGGTTGTGAAGTCTGTGACCGCGGTGTAGTTCACATAAAGTCCAAGGACCTGAGTTTGAGAAACAGGGCTGGCCGGAGTAACTAAATAAATTAAAAATGCTTCCTCCTCTCTCTCCCTTCCTGCCTGCTCCCTTAGTCTTAGGAAAAATGATCAAATGTGTACATTTTATTAAGATCAAAGTAGTTCCCCTTACATACAACATAAATGTAATGATTGCAAACATTCATGACAGCATGGCATTGAAGCCCAGACTGGGAATATGCGTGATAAGGTAAGTAGAGTCGTGTATAATAAATATAAGTGTTATTTCATTCTTATATCCATTAGGTGAGTATCACACAGGTGAGGGATATAAAAAGTTTAGATCTCTTTATGAAAGCATACACAAAAGCGCTTTACCTGTAAGGATCATCCTTTTTCCCACTGTGGTAGACACTGGCTCTCGATATGATACAGACGCCACGATTAAGGTCTAAACTGAGTGGCTGGGTGTTTTCCTCAGCTGCCTCAGACCAGTTTATCTGCACCAGAAAAGGCTCTGGGCTCTCTCCTCTCCAGCTATGACCCAAACTAGCTGGTTGTTAAGGACTCTCTCTGACAGGGAGATAGGGTGTTCCTTCCAACAGAATTCTATATTCCAGTCTTCAAGAACAGACACAGCAGTAGCAGCCCCCAAACTGGCGTCCAATAGTACCTTTTCCTTACCGGTCAGTATCAAGTCAGGTCATACCTGCTCAGCGACTAAACTTGAACAGGCTTAGTTCACAGATGAACTGTAAGGCTCAGTAAACAGTCTTTCAATATTTCCCAAAGAATGTTCTGCAGAGGGGTGTTATTGCAAAAAACGAACAAAACCCACAAATCATGTTAAATATCTTTGAGAATCATTGGCTAAATAAAACATAAAACCATTATATTAATAATTGAAAAAAAAAGTATTAGATGTCCCACATTCCAATACTTCCTTAAACACAATTTATGCCTTGGTCATATCTATTTATGATTTCCTTATGTGCAATGCTCTTTCATTTTTTTGGAGTCTTTACTCATACAATTCACTCGTCCTATGATGTTTCTATGTAAATACTTCTTGTCTTTTGAGAATTAGAGCCCACACCTCCTCTGCCAGGAGACTGCTTTATACATAACCAAGCGCTTTTTTATTCATGTCTTTTGAGTTTCTATAGTGTCTTGTTTACACCTCTCTTAAAACTCTTACCACTTTGTTTTAATTATTTATGCTGTTTGCCTCCCACTCAACTCTAACTCCCAGGAGTTCATGGGAAAGGCATCTTTTATCATATTTCCAGAGACTGCCATGCAATAATAGATAGTTAATCAATGTGTGTGGGATGAGTAAATGAATGAACAGCTAATTCCAGTCTATCCAGAAATAAAATAGTGATAATCCACTCGATAATCCATGGAATCTAAACTCTAATAGTCGTTTCAAATGTAATACTAAATGGATGGAGTTCTTTACTGAAAATGTAATACTTCTTGTTTGTTGACAGAAATTAAAACAAAAGCAGTCTATCTTAACTCTGGAGAGGTTAGCTAACATGGTGGATAGAGAGATACGTCCAGTTCTCCTCAGGAAAAGGCTTGTAGCCTGCCTCAGGGAGTGCTGTCAGCACACAGCCCCCAAATCTCAGCTCCTATGGGGCTGCTTTAGCTGCAGAGAGGAGCCTCTTCTGTCTGAGGTCAGGCCCTTCCCCAGGCAGCCTGTGTCAGTGATCGGTGATGGGTGAGGTGGAGTTACGGAGACCATCATTTCCTCCTGACACAGGGCCATTTTTCGCCTGGTGGGCCAGCACTTCGTCGAACCCTCATTACAGTGCATCCTCCTCTGCTCAACTTGCTTCTGACCCTTTTTGCCTCACAGATAATGCTTTCAAATAACCATCTTCCCCCCAGTTTCCAGAGAACCTGACCTGTGACAACCAGACAACATAGATATACGTCCACACGTGTGCAGGAGGACTTCTTGTTTTAACCTCACAAACCTTCTAGCCATAACTGATTATATTTCCACAGAGTGGGCAACTAGAGTCCATATTTGTTTTACTACTAATCTTTGATTCCGTCCTGCGGTGTGTCCTACTTGTGACTTAATATCTTATATTGGCCATTTGCTATTTCCAATGCTATTCTACTCTTTCTGATTTACCCTTCTCTGGTTATTAATAGCTAAGCAGTCTCTGTCCCTAACTGAAAGCTTCTCTCTAAAAATTCCCTATGTATGACCTAGAATTACCATTTCCAAGTTATCCAAGTCAGAAAACTCCTGGAAGACAGGAACCCACCCACACTAGAGGTGCATTACCTCTACCTGTCATGCTGCTGAGAAAAGGGAAGGGGGGACCTGAATGAGGAAAATTAACATGCGGTAACATGAACAGAAAATAAAGATCTTGAGGTTTGGCCACAGACTTCCCATTCACCTACCCTGGTAACTTCAGTTTTCGGTGGGACAACAGACATATCGACAGCAAAATATGATGAAATGTAGTCAAGGCAATGATGACCATGGCAATGCATTTTAAAATACCTAATTCGTTCCCAGAGACTTGGGAACAGAAAGGAGGATCTGTACCTTCTTCAGAGTTTCACGGAAAAAATGATATCTGAACTGTGTCTCAGGTGATGCACCCTGGTGGCTTAGCAGGTAACGTCACAGGATGTAGTCATGTAAAACCCAAGGACCCAGGTTCGAAAGCCAGGACCAAGGGGAACAAGCAAGATGAACAACTAAAGAAAATATTTCTTCTTCTTCTCTCTTCTTCCCTGCCTGCTCCCGTTCATTCCTGCCTGCACCTTTCCTTTTAGTGGAACAGTACACTGGAGGATGGAGTAGAGTGAGCAAGGAAGGTATTTTGGAGAAAGAGTACAAAGGCAAAAACTTGAGCAAAAGACTTCGAGGGGAAAAAGAACCCAGTAGCTCTGTACTGAGTACAGGGAGGCATTCAAGATTGCTGGAAGGGCATGGTGAAGTGGTGAGACTTGGGATGAGGTTGGGGAGGGTCTGAAAGCCACTTTAGGAGCCTGGTCCTTATTTTAGAGGCAGTGAGGACCCCTGAGCGGTTATACAGACAGAGATTGGTCAGTGTGAGGGTTCAGTAGAAGATGCACGACTGTGGAGAACAGGTTTGAAGAGAAAAGTCTGGAGATCGGAGGCTGTTGAAGAGTTTGGGGAACATGAACTAAGAGGTGACAGAAATGGAGGAGAGACACACAGTTGGGAAGTGTGCTGAGCAGAGGTTGTGAGGAATCAGAATGACTCCAGTTTGCCCCCTTGGGTGACTGCTAAGTAGTAGTTTCACAACATAAGACAGGAAACAAAAGAAAGAAAACCAAAGCCAATCAATAAAGCGATGGCGTTTGCTAGGTGTGGGTCTGTTTATGTTGCACAGCAGACAGTAGGGCTCCCTGGCACCGATGAGACTCTGGACATTGTCTCACTTTGTAATTTAATCAAAAATATGTTGTTATAACATTCTGGAAAGCATAGAATTATACATTTTAATGACATAAAAGTGATATGAAGTAGAAACTCATACTATACAGCAGTGGTATAGGTGAATACAGGGTGGAATTTGCTAAAATTACATAGTAATCTTCAAATATCCTATCACTCAGCACACTTTCCTTAGTAAACCGAGGTGGGGAGGAGGGGTTTGCCATCCCTGTACCAGTTAACCTTTCTTTATACCTTAAGCACAAAATATTGGTTTTCTTTTCCCTAAATTCCTGCTTCCAGGAAATAATCGGGGAAGTCCATCAAGAGGAGTTACAGCCTTGACTTCGAGTTCCAGCAACGTTGCTGTATAAGGTGGTCAAGATGATTCTCTAGAAAATGATGATTAGTGTGCCTACCTAGAGGGAACAGGGATATTGTAGGTAGAATGCTTGTTACACTTGTTATATATACATAGGTACTCGGGTGGTAATACCGGCTTCAGCACCTCCCCCTTCACCCGTGCTACTCCCCATTTTTCCCTTAGAAAATGCGTACGACTAATGCAAATGTAAACTGTGACTAGTCTAACCTTTTTGTATTTAGGTTTGCAAGGCCAGGTTATGAAGGAGTCTGTACTCTCTGCCAACTCAGTTAACTAGACTGTGCATAAGTAGAGTGGTATCATGCAACCCAATATCTCACAATTGTAGTTAATTTCACTGGGGATCATGCTACACTTGTGGGATGGGTTATTTTTTACTAAAAATTCCGTTTTTCAAAATTAAAACCACAAAGCATTATAATTGTTATCACCTAATTGCTATACAGCACAGTGAGAAACAAATCATGGAAGCAAGTGTTTTCACAGCCTACTAGTCACAGCCTACACATGTGTCAATTCTTCTTAAAAGGAGACCTTAGCTAGTACTGAGACCAAAGCCTTCGTTTTTCCCTTGAGCAATTCGATATGATGAGATGTTAGCTTCAGGAGCTAACTGAAGGTACAAAGGAGATCAAAGCTGAGTTCAGAGTGCTTTCTTCCCTACTCCACCTGGGGAACAATCTGTCATCTTTTTTTGCATGCATGGTGCTATGGATATTAAAAGTCCTTGTAGTTTTCTCTAATCTTTTATGTAGTCTTTCTTCTGCTGCCAATTAAATTATATATGTTCACTGAGCAATGAACATACATAATCGGGCACCTACTGTGAGCCAGACACCGAAACTCTTTCCCCAAGTTTTCTCATTATCTGCCCAATAGTGCTATGACACAGGATCATGACTCCTGATTTACTGAAGAGGTCAGTGTGTTCCAGAGAGATTGGTGCAGGGAATGTGGACACTCAAGTCTGGCTAATGGCATTTGTGTTGTTATACTTGGAATCGAAGCCAGATCTTCCACAAACATCGGGTGTCAAAATGGTACTCTTCATTATAAATGAAATTCTCCCCTATGAAAATGTGATCATAGGTAGAGACTTTTTTCTCTGTGTGTTATTGCAGCTTCCCAGCCCGTAAATGTAAAGGGGGTGACAGTAATATTCAACCTTAAAATATCCTCACTTATTGTCCCTCCCACCTTTGTAATCAGAAAATCAGTCCCCTTCCAAAGTTCTCCTCTTCTACCTCCACCAGTGTGAGTCTCTGCAGGTTCCCAAAATCCATACTTCTTTCTCTGTCTCCCATAGGCTACTGTTCTTTAAGTTCTAACTTGGTTGTTATTCAAATACATTTTGCTTATGCCAGGGGAGTACCTCTTCATATTGGTCACTGGCCAAAGTGAAATTCTGGTAATCTCTGTTTCCCAGCTCACCCGAATGCCACTGGGTTTCTGGCTCCCATTCCAGTGTTTGTACCACCATTCTGGTGCAGACTGTTTGATGGAACAGAAGGGGAGAGAAATCCTTACTTCTATGAGATGCTGACTTAGAGAACCATCAACAGATTATCTCGGTGTACCCTGGTGGAGTAGTGGTTTGGTCAGCTGTCTTGGGCTGCCATAGCCCACATACATCCCAGGATGTAGGGTAATAACCAAGATGAACAACTAAATAAGTGCTTTTTCCTTATCTCTCTTCCTGCCTGCCTGCCTGCCTGCTCACCTTCATTCCTTCCAGTTCCTTTTCTTAAAACTAAGGATTCTCTTGGATCCCAAAGGTCAATATAATTTTGTGTTTGACAACTCTTTTGATTATTAAATGAGCATACAATTTACTGTGTGGGTTTGGGTAGCATTTTTTATTTGGAAACTCCAACACTCTGGTCTTTAGTTAAATCCAATGCTCCATGTCATTCCTAATTTTTGTTCCTGGTGAACTCTTTGTTGTAGCTGCAGAACATTTCTTCTGTCAGAATTCCTTCCACCCAACTCCCTTTACCATCCAGTTCACCAGACATGCTTCAAGTTTTTTTCCCTAAAGCTCCCAGTCCTCCTTGAAAATACACTGGGTGCAATTAGCTACCAGGAGAGAAACAGAAGCAGGGAATGTTTCTCTGGGACACAGCCAGGGACCAACCCATCTTATCTTTTGGGGGAGCAACGTATTTTCATCATGGAATCTAACTATTTATACTACAGGGAGGTGGGAGAAAGCAATTAAATGTCATCTAGAATGATACTCTTTCACAAATTCTTAAAACGGTTCCTTCTTAGAACCAATGTCTAAAACTAAATGTGTCTTCATCCAGCTTCTGAGACTAACTACAATTTATAGCAATTCTAGAATCCAGGATTCATTTAGTGTCAGATCTTTGATATTCAAAGAGATGACAAAACTATTTTGATATTTGCCAAGCCATGAAATGACATTCAAACATATGGAAACTGATTCTCAAAGACGGTCTTTATAGCTGCTACCTTTAACTCAAAATGGATCGATATTGAATGATAGCAGGGGGCTTTGGTCTAGTCTTAAGAAAAACTCCACTTCTTTGAAAATTTCTTTTAGCAAGTTCAGCAGGATTTAAATGGGAAATGACTTTTCTTCTTACACATTTTATTAGGATTGTCTAATATTTTTATTGAAACTCTAATATAATATTTTAATATTATTTTAAATGGCTTAGGAGCTGTTTGAACTGAGGAGGGGAAGAATTTATAGGAAGGAGAGCATGAATGGGTCCAAGCCCTCCATGATGGTAGATGTTGAGTCCTCTCCCTGACTTCCTACACAACCTAGATGGAAGAAATTTAAACAGAATCAAGCTCAAATGCCTTGCATTAAGAAAAATTAATGTTGTGCTAAGGAATGAATCTGGGGCTCTTGGACTAGAGGAAAAATGGCAAGATGGCAGAAAGGGGAGCAAGTGAGGGAGGGACACACAGTGTCCAAAGAGGACCATTTGATGACTTCCCTATGCTCTAAGTATCTAACACATTGGAGGAAATGTCTAACTTAGAAATGTCTTATTTTAATTTTAAATTGTCATCTTGGTGCACCCTGGTGGAGTAGTGGTTGAACCTACTGCCTCTGGCCAAGAGTCAGTTCACATATGTCCCAAGGACACAGGTTCGAATCCTGAGGCTGGGTAGTGGGGCAGGGGGTGTACAACCAAGATGAACAACTAAATAATAATAAATAAGATGCTTCCTCCTCTCTTCCTGACTGCCTGCCTGCTCGCCTTCATTCTTGCCTGCGCCTTCCCTTTAAAAAACAGTCTTGTTATCTTGTGATTTTCTGTAATTTCATTCAACAGCCTTATATTTGTGGCATTTGGGAGAAATTGAAGGAAACGGACAAACAGAACAAAATGTTGAAGGAAGAGAACCTCAGTCAGTAAGGTGGGTGCGGCGGGGGGTGGAGAAGTAATTCCTGAAAGAAAATTGAAAAATGGGAATGTAAATGGACTTTAGAGTATCCTCCAGAGAGAGAGAGAGGAATTTGCACAATATGAGAGAATGTGGTGACACAAGGCATTTTATTGGGAGTGTTGAAGTACCAGCTGAGCCCAGGAAAGTGGAGAAGCTTGAGGATTTCAGAAGTGATGTCTCACACTAACAGAGAGCAGTCATCCAACTCATGCAGCAGGCCGAGGATAACGAAAACTTTTCAAATTAATTTGCTTTAGTACTACAAAAGTTAAAATCACCAGGGAATTGATTCTTTAATCGTTAGAGAGTTTTTTGTCTAAACTTGATAAAATGTACCGATGCTAGAGTATTTTTAAGTTGATGAAATCATAACAACATTATTTCTTCTGGATGACTCACTGCTTCTTAATATAAGCTGAAAATTGTTCTTATAGAAGCTAGCACTAGAGTGTCTCTCAGGTTGGAAACTTACTTTATTGTTTTTAGGTCATTTACGATGAAGAATGAGAAGCCTGGAGGGCATAGCCTTAAGGAACCCAGGAACAAGAGACGGGTTTGAATTGCCTCACAAAAGAAACAGAAGCAATGTGGTGGTAGGGAATGGCAATGAGAGAGAGAGGGAAGAAAGGAAATGAAAAGTCAGATTAGAGAAATTGAAAGACTGGAACTGGACCTAAATCGTCTGGTAGTTATCTATTGCGACCTAACAAATTAAACCAAAATTTAGCAGCTTGAAACAACAAATATTGATTAGCTCACAGTTTCTGTGGGTCTGGGAACTGGAGGTGGCTTAGCTTGATGCCTCTGGCCCAAGCTCTGTCATGAAATTGCTGTTTTGGTGTCTTATGTGAAGACTGAGGGGGCAGCTTCTGAGTTCATTCACACAGTTGTTGACAGGATTTGGTGCCTGAGGACCAAAGTCGTGGGCCTCCATGGTGCAGTTCACAGCCTGACAACTGGCTTCCTTCAGAGGAAGTAAGTAGCAGAGCACTCCAGGCAGAAGCCCAGCATTTTGTAACATAATCTTGTGACATCCCACCACCTCTGCCACATTCTGTTTTCTAGAGAAGAGTCACGAAGTTCAGCCCACACAGGAGGAGAGCGCATGAGCACACAAGGACACGAACATACAAGAGCATGAAGACTGGAAGGGAGGGACCCTTGGAGCCACGGGGAGGCTGACTGTCCCAGGTAACCAACGAAAACTCCTCAGGGGTGTGTGGAAGCAGATATATGAAAAGCAGGAATGATGACTATTGAGCTTTCTGTTTTTGATAGTTTCTTCAGCTTCTTAAATATCAAGATGGACTCTAGTACCATCCCTTGAGACTGACCTTTTGCTGGGGTGTGGGGAGGTGGGAGTGGAGGGGTGGAGCTGCTGGATAAAGAGTTAGAAGTTATCCAGACTTTGATAAGCGATTGTCACTTTCTTTCATTCTTGCATCCTCTGAGGGAGAGAGAGAGCGCATTCCACTCTCAGGGACTGTGACCCCACCAGGTCTTTCAGACCACTAGGGTTATGCATCTAGCTTTTGGAAAAGTTAAAGATGTTATTCATGTTTTACTAAAACGAATATTCATTCTTGTACATTTTTCAAGGAGCCATAAGAAGCAGGTTGTTATGATTGACAAGCTAAATAATCAATGCCTAAATACATTTACTCTAAAATATTGCTTAATAGGAACAGGAAAGAAAACTCCCAAACATGCACACATGCATTTATTTATGTCTGAAACCATTTATCATCTATGTAAGCAATCCTTTTCTTTCCTGTGTATTTTATTCTCTCTGATCATGTACATTTGCTCTGATTTTATTAAAGACAAAATCGACACTCGCTTTAAATTGGAAACATTCTTTTCATTCCTGCTTTGTTTCAGTGCATGATTGATGACATATTTTTTTATCTGCTCATGCTTATCATCCATTCTTAGTCTATCTTGATCTCTTTATCTGGTATGTCACAAAGTCACATTACAACAGATTCTCGGTAATCTGAAAAAATACCAAGATACTCCAGATAACTGAAAATCCCAGTGAATAGAATGTCCTCCTCTCCACCCAGCAAGCTCTGCTGGAAAATGAGGTGGGTGACTCACAGTACGGCAAGTCCAGCCCAGCTGCCTGGTATTCTGTGATTTTGTCCTGGGTTTTCCAAGGTTCTGTAGGATCCAGAATCAATTCAGATGCACAAGGAACAGGTTTTAAACCTGAGAACTATGATACGATAGCTCATAACTGAACGGCACCAGGTAGAGAAAGACACAAAGAGGCAAAGTACACCAGCTCTTCGTCCCAACATTTAGAGAAGATGGTAGGATGTTGGGGTTCGTACGGGCCTCCCTCGGAGATATGTGCTCCACTTTCAAAGTGATTGCAGTCGTCTACCAAGGGACTCTTTGGCCCTTGCTTTTCTAGGCCACCTGAATGAGCTCAAGTGACCATCAGGTAGTCTTACACCTCCTCTCAGCTTGGTATTTGAGAACAGACTTGGCCTCTATTTCAGGCGGATGTCACTGACTCTTTAGTGTGACCACAAAGTTAGCGGGAGAAGGCTTTCTTAAGCGGGTGGCCGTCTCCTGCGGAGGCTGCTGGACTAGCCTGGTGTGCAGGGTGCTCCGGGGTGTTTGTAAGTGAAATACAGCGAAATGCGTCATCGTGCGCCTCTCCGGGGGCCTGTTTTCCCACGTCGACATTCAAAATGTTCCCTTTGCTGGAAAATGTTCCAAAGCAGTTTCACTGGATTCGGCTTTGTCGTCTCATCTTTCACAAGGGCTGTGTGCAGGGCTGTGTTCAGAGCAGGCTTCTCTTTCCATAGGATTTCGGTTGGCACGCAGCCACAGAGACCAGGGCTGCAGGGCTGGAGAGCCGGGGGAGGGGACCTTCCAATTCCCGCCACGTTCGAGGCACAGAAGGGCCCTGGATTGGAAATGCCTGTGTGTGTGTGTGTGCTTAGGAAGATGTTGTCAATGAAAGATATTGCCAAAAGCAATTAAGTGTTTTTCAAAACTGAGATCATTTGCCAACTGATAAAGAGGTCGTTATTTTCAATCCGAATGTAAAACCAAGCTTGTGGGTTGAAATGCGTGGTTTGGATTGCTTAAAATATAGATGTCAAATGTTTAAGGTTATGTCAGGTGCAGTCAATAGACTTATAAAATAACTGCCAACCACTGTTTTTTTTTTTTTTTTTTCGTAGAAGGAAAACAAGGGCTTTTCTATTTAAATTTACAAAAATGATAGGGATTTCCAAGAAATGACTGTCAGGAAAGTTAAAGTAACATCAAGTTGTCCTATTTCCCATTTCTGTGTTGAATGGAAAATCCATTCAACACAGATGAGCTTGTTTTTCTATTTCAATAAACAGGAAGCTCAGCTGGACCAATTAAATTTGTGTTTGAATATATTTTTGTTGGTGGTGGTCTTTCGCTACGGTGAAACTATCAGACATTTTTAACTTGGTTTCCTGAGTACATCATAATAAATAGCTTTAAAAAATTGCTGAGAAGATGTAAGAAAGAATTCTTGTTTGCAGTATATAGAGACAAGAAGATTCGGATACTGATTAAAGAATGGAATACAAACCAAGTGATTTCAAACATGGTGATTTGCTTGATCCCAACTCAGGATTTCAGTCACATTTTCTCGAAGATATTTATTTTTCAGAATGTTCTGAATATCTATGATTCCTTGAGAATATTGGTCGCCTGTTCTCAATTTTGATATCAGGTCAGGGTCTACTATAAATGAGTTATAAGCCATATGAATTTTGTGTCTGTCTGAAAAACAAGGTTTGACTTCTAGAGCTGTCAGAGCTCAAAAACGTAAACTGCAGGCTTGCCCTGGTGGACGAGTGGTTTGGTCTGATGCCTCTGGCCAAGTGCAGTTAACGCACATCCCAAGGACCCATGTTCACGTCCTGGGCAGGGGAGAACAACCAAGATGAATAACTAAATAAACTAAATAAATAATATATATGTATTATATCTGCATTATATCATTGCTGTCCTACCTGTCACAGTAGAGACCAAAGTTAATTGATATTGGAGAAATCTAGGTAGGAAATCTTTTAATAAAGGAAAGGTGCAGGCAGGAACAAAGGTGAGCAGAGGCAGTCAGGAAGAGAAAGGAGGAAGAAGCATTTTCATTTAGTTGTTCATCTTGGTTGCCCACCTCTTCCCTCCCCTGGGATACAAACCTGGGTCCTTGGGATGTATGTGAACTGCGCCTTTGGCTGAAGGTTGCTGACCAAACCACTACTCCACTAGGGTGCGCCAAGGCTACTTTTGACTCCTAGAATGAGAGCTTCTTGATAGATATAAGGAATCCTTTGCTAATACAGCAAGTTACAGAGATATTCTTTTGTAACCTGTGCATTGCTACAAGATGCCCTTCTGCCTCCGTTTACCATTACTTTTTCTTTGTTGACCCTGAGGAAGCTGAGGAAATAAAGATAACCGTGCTCAATTTTGACAGCATTTGAATTTCAGTCTTCTTACAGGGTGGCACGGATACAGTTCTGTTTCATTTTCTGTGTTTACTGAAACGTCAGCAGTTTTGAGGAGTGGGGAGACAGGTGTGACTACATAACTTGGATGCTGTCATACCGTATTGAATGGGAGAGAGAAGCGAGAGCATTTTAGTCACAGGCATGAGATTCACGGAGTCTAATATCCAAAAGAGGGGTGGGGAAAGAGGAAATGAGTTCTTCTCTGAAGAAAGGATCTCCATATACAGTCATTGCCCCATCCAGTCCAGATGCAGTCTTAAAATTAGATAAATATCAACACTGCTTCATTGTCTAGGATCCTAAACTTGCTGTTGTTTGCATTTTCTTACAGACACATAACAAAGTGGCTGTATGACAGCATAACCGTGATTTTAGTAAATGTGGTTTGAATTATGTTCCGGTATATACAAAGTGATATGTTTTCTGGGAGAGGTGTCGCCTATATAGATTTTTTTTTTATAGCTTGAAACTGTTGAAGATTTGATATGGGCTTTTTGTGGGTGCTGCCACTTTCTTCCAAGTCTAGTACCCCTGGATTGTAAATGCTCAGACTTCTCTGGCCTCCCCTCACAGGGCCTTCAAATGTGTACACAGTAGGAGCTAAGAAAGAGTGCTGCCTCAATTACTAAAGCGCCGTGTTGCAAAGTGCGCACCTTTACCAAATGTAGAGACCTTGTCGTTATTTCCAAAACCCTTGCTGCTAATGGATGAAATGCTGTCTGTCACAAGATGCCATACCTATTAGAACCATGGAAATAGAGTTCCTTTCTTTCAGTCCGTCATTCTCTGCTACCATGTGTTTCTTTCCATAATGGCAAAAACCCTTGCTTTATATTCATTATTCCGGTTTTTGCTGCCAGCACAGTGAGACTGTCTGCAGTATCAGAGATGTGTGAAGCTGTAGTACCCAGCGGTGTGCTGAAATACAGCACACTGTGGGCATGCTTCTCCAAGTTTCTTTGTAGCCTGTTACTCTCTATTTCATTACTATTTAAGGCTTATTAAGGGTCCTGTCAGCTTTTTGTTTCCTCTCCTCCTTCCCACATGCTGGAGTGTGTGGGGAGTTTTCTCTTCCTTCCAGCTCCTTCCCTGTCTTCATTGCCCTCCATTTAGCTACTGTCTAGCTCACTTCTGCTCAAGATATTAAAACGAAGTAAGTTTTCCTTGCCACCACTTGATTTCCAAGATCCACCTCCTCGCTCCACCCCCCAAAAAGTGAGGATGACTCAGGTGGAGGACAATAGACAAAAAGATGGGGAACCCAGAGGCACATATTCCTGCCTGGCAGCAAACAGCTAGAGCTGAGCAGAGCTTCCCCAGGATTTAAGGAGATCCTGAAAACAACAAACACGCAGCTCTTGGACACAAAGTTTCATCGACCCAGATGGTGCAGACAATGACCCAGCTGTGTGGGATAAAGAGAGGGAAAATGGCATAAAGCTTTGGGTTTAAGACTCCGCCTCTCCATTATTATCTGAGTATCCTTCTAGATGTGAGCCCTGCTCTTCTCCTGGGGAGTGATGCTGCCATGTGTCCTCAAGAGGTTGTCTTGGGTGGCGACAAATGGAGCCTAAACTGTGAAGAAAAGGGGGAGTGTGTTTGGAGACTTAGGGACTGTAATTTGGGGGGAATGAAGAGTTAGTATAAAACCGGTGCGCTCCCCAAATGGCACTGAGGGCTTATGGTATTGATGGCTTTAACCTGAGCCTCAGAATGAATCTGAATAGTCATGATGGCTGGAGAGTCAAGTAAGAATGAGTTGTCTCTGTGTGATTAGTCTATCGCTTGATCTCTTTCAACTACTCTTTATAGTTGTGGGCCAGCTCCCCAGGATGTTGTTTGTAGTCACCATTTCTATTATACTGGACCAGGTCGAGATGTGTCAGCTGTACTGCCTTAAGGCCTCTCGGCTCATTTCTCAGTCCCTTGAAACTCCATTTCATCTCGTTATTTCCACATAAGGGTCCTATTTTTTTTGTTTTGTTTTTGTTTTTGTTAAGGGAAGAGACAGGAAGGAGTGAAGGCAAACAAGCAGCACGAGAGAAGAGGAAGAAGCATTTATTTCTATTTAGTTGTTCATCCTGGTTGTTCCCCAGCATGAGGATATGAATCCGGGGCCTTGGGATGTATGTGGACTGCTCCAGCCAAAGTGGTGGGTGAAGCCACTACTCCATCATGGTCTGACAGGGTCCAATTTTTTAAGGAAGTCTATTTTTAAGGAAGAGGAGGAGGAGGAAGCATTTTTTTTTTACTTGGGTATTTATTTCTAATTGCTTACTCTAGCTCCTGACTGTGAATTTGGGTCCTTGAGCTTTGCATGGTCTATGGCCCAGATGCTGGCTTAGCACCTGAGCCACCAGGGTGCACCAAGGGTCAGATTTTTTCAAAAAATGATTTGAGTGGAAGTATCAAGTACACACTAAATTGAATATCTTCCAGTTTGTGTTATTCTTTTGGATTACATGTTATAGACTCTATATGCCTTCTTTTAAAATGCAAATCAATATGGATAGTATCATATTGATTTATAAATGCATAATCACACCTGGGAGAATATAAGGATGACTGTGGCCTATTATTCTGTATTTCATTACTATTTAATATTTACTAAGAGTCAGGCTGGGACCCAGGCCCTCACTTTCTCCTCCTAGACTTCATCTTCCTTTTTCAGGTTACTCCCAGGGATCTAGCGTAGTTCCTGAAAGCTTGACATTGGTTTCATTTCTGAGTTCCCTCCACCCCGCATCATTTAAAGCCATTCTTGTAAGATGCAGCCCATACAGCTTCCGTCCTAGGACCAGTGTCAGCAGATGGAAGCAAAAGACAGCACAGGAACAAGTCAGCAGACTTTCCTTCCTCCCTCCTCACCTCCCTTCTTCCCCTCTCTCTCCCTCCTCCCCTCTCTCTCCCTCCTCCCTTTTTTCTCTCTTTTCTTCAATTAGAAACAAATTCATACATAGTGATTTTAATCCAGTATATCATTCCAGATCAATTTTTTTAATTTTTAAAAAATATATGTCATAATTATCTTCCTTTCCACCTCCACCCTTTCCCCATTTTACATGGATGCAGGAAATACAGCCCTAATTTCTAACAATTCCCAGAAGCCAGGGATCATATTTCCATATTCTATGAGCCTATTCTGACTGCCTCCATCCCCTTTCATTCCAGAACACACTCAGCCTTTTTTCTCAGTTGCCACTTAATGCTAATACCTCTCTCCAATCCACTTCCCTCCCCAAAACACATGCCTCCCTCATGTCCCTCATGCAGTCACAGAACACTGTTGCATTTTACATTCTGAAGGACAGGCAGTTACAGAAGGACATTCCAGAATAGAGAACAACTCGAGACTTACATTTGGAAAACCTGACCGGTGGAGGACAGGACTGCCTGTCACAGCCCTCCTAGAGCCTCTGCCCTCTGGCTGAATTGCTGAACAGCTGAGACCCTCCAGCCTCCTCACTGAGGAGCTGACCCCGTTCATGTTCTTATTCCCAGCCTCTCTCAGGTCGCCCTCACCACTCCTACAGAAAATGCTTCAAAACATAATAATCTCTACAGCGTGTGCTCTGCTCCCACTGGGGTCAGCATTTTTAATCATCTAAGAAGATATTGAACACCCCAGGCAGAGGCATTTCTATTTAACTTATTCCCTTGGCCCAAGGCTTCCACTAGACACCTGCATGATGGAAAAGGCATATCAAGACCCCTACTCACCACAAAGTTGGTTTAAAGACCACCTTTAAAGCCATTGGCAATGTTGGAGTCTAGTGTCTAAGTATTTCAGTAGAGGCTTCCTTAGACCTCCTGAATGAAGGCCATGCAATCCAGGAACTGCTTGAAGAATTCAGTGACAAGAAAAGCATGTATTGACCTCCCTGCAATATGTTTATCTGTGGCCTGTGGGACAAATGATCGAAGGTGCAGTGTTCCCTTGAGTTCTAATACTATCATTGGACTCTTTCCCTCTTTCTTTTGAGAATTTCCAGATGCCCTGGGAAACTGAGTCATAGGAGTAAAAGTCAGCATCCAGAAGCCTTCACACCTGCTGTCTCTGTTGCTGCAAAAGAACAAAATAATTTTTTGAAGGATGAGGTCTGTATGCTGAGCATAACTTTACTCTGATTGGATTCTGATTTTCAGGGTGAATAGAGGAGAGGGGCCTTTCCTTCTGAGGACTGCGTTTTGCAAGCGAGGAATAAAGATAGCTTTTTCTGCCAAGGTTGGCTTTTCACTCCCAATGGAAAAGTATGTCACCGATGATGAACAATATGCTGCTCACACCTGTACCAGTCAGGGAGGGGCCCCACGTCTGTGCTGAGACCTCAGCCGGCTCACTTGACAACCACTGTGCCCACACCCCGCGGCTCCCCGTTCCTCGTTTCCTTCTTCGCTCCCAGAGGCACACTGTATTTCATTTTAAAGCACGTAGAGAATACAGCAATATGCACTTTATAAATAATAAATGGAATGCACTCGAATTGGAATAGTCTTGGACCCCACACTTTGGCGTCTATCCCCAAAAAAACAGATTCAGACATGCCAAGGCTGCTTTTTGGACAGGTTAGTTTTCAGCTCCTCTCCTTAAAACTGTCATTTCATTTACTTATTGGGAGTTTCGTGTGCCTCTTTGGAGGTTAGGGGAAGTTCACAGCCTCCCATCTCTTTTGTTCCGGGCAGATGTGTTCAATGTGGTACCTCAGTGCATGGGAAATAAAATAGAAGGAGAGCAAGAGAGAAGAGCATGGAGTGTAATAGGATAGGATTCAATAAAATCAGCAGTAAGTAGGGACGTGTTGTATGCCAGGTACTGTGCCAGGCTGATGCAGGAATACAAGCGGCGCTCAGACACAGATCCCATTTCCAGAGCATTGCTAGCCCATAATGAGCTATCAGATCCTGCAAATCATTTATGATTGCTGCTAGGAGGTGTCATGGAAGAAGTTCATGTCAGTTTGTGAGATCAATCTGGAAAGGGTTTCTACTTGGGTTTTAGGAATTTGGAGATGTGAGGGAAAGGCATCCGATGGAGGGGACAGATTAAGCAGAGTTTTAGAAAGAGAAAAGTGGAAAAGTAGGGCTATGGATCTGAGGCAGGTGAGGGAAAGAAGGTTGAGTCCAGATGGACAAAGAGAGAAAGGAATTCAAATTTAAGAGGCTCTTCATTATGATCCCTTTCAAATGATGAATATTCATCTAATCTTCTATAAAGCCTTTTAAATAGATAGTATTGTTCTTATGCTGCAAATATACAAATTGAAAGGTTAAGTATTAGTGTAAGGGGAGTTCTGAACACAGGTCCTCTGAGTCTGGGGCTTTGCTCCTTCCAGGGTATGGTTGTAGGTATGTCCTTCTATTGTCTCAGACTCAGGACTTAGGTAGAGTTTACCCATGGACAGTGGGAGCCACTGAAGACTTTTCAGCAATGTAGAAACATAATCAAATCAGAAAAGAGAATCATTTTAATATGTTCAGTTCTAACAAGCATTCAAGGGTCTCTAGAGAAAGGAGCCAGATGTGAACAGTTAGTGAGCAAGGAACAGCGACTAATTTTCTGACTACCCTTGTACTATATTGATTACCTGAAAATCTGAGATGAAAATTTAGAGTATGTTAGGTGTGCCCTAGTGGAGTAGTGGTGGGTTTAGTCCACATAAACCCCAAGGACCTGGGTTCGTGTCCCAGGGCCGGGGGCAATAATGAAGACAAACTAAATAAAATAAATAAAATGCTTCTTCCTTCTCTTTTCCTTCCTTCTTCCTGCTTGCCTGCCTCTACTCATCTCTGCCTGTATCTGTCAATAAGTAAATAAATATAAATACAAATTTTAATTTAATAAAAAATTTTAATTAATGCTCTAGTAACCTGAAAATAGTCTTTAAAAAAAACAACAACAACAACAAAAATCTGAGGAGTGCAGCAGTTAAGGTGATTTCTTAACTTTTATTTGGTTCCCCCAAAATTAATGACAAGAAAGATACCTATTCCAAATTTAGTACAAAGTAAAATCACTGAAGCATTCAGTACTTGCTCACTCCTGCATGACTGATGGCAGAGAAATTAGGAAAATCACTTCTGAAAGTAATTTGAAATTATAGATTAAGTCCTAACAAATGCTATGTTTTGAAAATTTGGATTAAGATGCTACTTCACTTGAAGGAAACTGTAGCCAAACAAAATATTGTGAATTCATTTAAAAGAAAGATATAGGCAACATGTCAGAACAGAACATATTATGGTATAATGTTACATAAAAATTAAGAATATGATTATTATTAAAAAAAATCAGTGTGTGTATGAGCAACTACTGGTGGATACTATGAAAATGGTTGTTTCGTGGACCTTGTCTTTTTTTCTTTAAAATTCTTGCTTTGTTGTTTTAAACACTTTTCTAATGGTATTATGTCTAAATGTCACAGTTTACAAACAGAAGCAACTGGGGTGAAAAGGAAGAGAAAACCCATCTCTAAAAATAGTAATATCAATCACAGTCTACATATTTATGCTAAGTACTAACAAAGGAAATATCATTTTTTGTTTGTTTTGTTTTGCCCTTGATCATTGAGTATTTATGTTGCCAAAGCGGAAGTATTTGATATTGAATGAAGGGAACAGATTTTCTTTTTTAAATGTTTGTCTTGTATTTATAATCAGGAAAACATTCACTTTCTTTTTTTTTTTTTTTTTTTTTCAATTGTTCATGTCTTCATCTCTCTGAATAGGTTTAAGGGCAGCTCTGCCTGAAGGCAAAGAAATGAATAAGAGCTTTAAAGTCTCTTTGAGGTGTACAATTCTATAGCTATTATTCTAGAAATTCACAGCTATTACAGGATAAAGAAAATAAATACCTATAAAGGAAATAATGGAAGCAATAGCTAAGAGTAGCTGATTTCTAGTTAAAAGCATAATTATAATATAGAAGACAATGTACCTTTTTATTTTAACTGGCACATTTATAAAAATGCAATAATATAGGAAAAACTAAAATAATAACTTGAATAGTATTTTACAAAGCATGCTCAGAGCCATTATCTTTACAGTTTTGCATAAAGTAAAATGCTGAGCCACAAATGGCTAATAATACCTTTAATGTGCCTTCATGCTTTAATTTTAGGATAATCATCACAACAAAAATGCAATAGTGTAAAAAAACCTAAGCGTGAATGTCATTGTGATAGGTACTTCACAGAATAATAGATCTTGAACAGAGACCTAATCTATGAGAGATTATGTGTGAAGCAGAATAGCATGAATAAAACATGTACCATAGGGCAGTTCAGTAAAATGAAGAACAAATAAAGAAGCGACAATAGCATGAGTTGAAGTGTTGCAGTAGACACCTGTGAGTGGCAACAAGAATACAAGGTGATAACTCCCTGTGCATTGGAGTTCTAAAGAGACTGGGAATTGAAATCTATTCTTTGTCATGAACCACAGAGAGCACATTTTCCTGACTTTCTGTATCCTAAAATAAGAATATGAATCTAGGAGTGTTAAAATATGGTGTCAAATATTTTTAACATACTGTAGAGCTGATTTTAAAATGCCGATGAGGTGTACTTCTGTGGCTCAGCAGCTATGTATGTGCCATATACAACCCAGGGACCCAGGTTCAAGACCCAGGGCCAGGGGAAGGGAAGAAAAAGAACCTTGCTACACTTCTCTGCCTCTCTCAAAACAAGTATCTTCCCTACCCCTAATCTGCTGACTGATGTCTGAAGTTCACTGCTATAGACTCCTTCCATCAATTCGACATAGTTAAAAAATGACAATTGGAGTAAAAATATTTAAAAATATACAAAATGCAGATGAGTTTTTAAACATTTTCATTGCAGTAACTTTGATTATACACATGAAAATAAACTCATGTATAGGTTCCCCATGTGCATCGTTTCCCTACTTCCAATATATATGTCAACACCGCCTGCCCTCCACCAAATCACCAAATGTTTTTTACCAGTGTCCAGTGGGCTCCACAACCATTTGCCACCACACCCCCATCCTGTTCCCTGTTGGTAACCTCAGTTCTATTACAAGTGTCCGAGTGCTGGTTTTGTTTTGTTTATTCAGTTCCACCTATAAGTAAGGTCATCTGGTATCCCATCTTTCTGCTTTTAACTTATTTCATTTAGCATAATCCCCTCTAGTTCCATCCATGTTGATTCAGATGACGGGGTTTCATCTCTTCTAAGGGCTGTGTAGTATTCCATTGTGTATATGTACTACATCTTCTTTATCCAGTCATCCAATTTGGGGCACTTAGTTTCCAGTTCTTATCTATTGTTAATAGGGTGTAATAAACATGGGGGTGCATAAGTCTCTAAAATGCAGGTGAGTTTTATGATAGGATTTTGAAAGAGAGATCATATCTACACAGAAAGGGGAGACCATGATGGTGTCAATTGAAGTGGTATAACCTCAGAGATTCTTTGGGGTGAGAGAAGCACCAGGACCAAGTATGAGCTACTTCTCAGGCATGCTGAGGACCCATGCTGATCTAAGGTGAAGCATAGGATCTCACTGGTGGACAGGGCATAGCACAGTGAATCCTGCCATAGGTGGGCACTGGGCCTGGGTGAGCCAAGTTAATTTCCAGTATGAACCTAGTATGTTCTGAAGTTGCCAGAACAGGAACCAAGACAGATTCTCAATTCTTTTAGCCAGGCCAGATAACAAAATGGACTCAGGAGTTGATACTTTACAAAGGCATCCAACGAATATTCTTCCAAACACTGAAAATGAGTAACACGGGTGGCTTGATAGACGCACTAGTGGGCAGAGACAATTTAGACCAAGTGGGTAGAGAGAGTGTAAACCAGAGAGAGAAAGCACTTTCTGAACAGTTGTACCTGGAAGGAGCTGTTAATATTTTAAAATCAGAGGGACTTTGGAGTGGCTGGACAGATGAACACTTGTTATTGGGATTTAATCCTGCACAAGGCAAACCAATGAATATAAGCTCTACCTGTG
Organism: Solenodon paradoxus; assembly: GCA_004363575.1. Lineage (NCBI taxonomy): Eukaryota > Metazoa > Chordata > Mammalia > Eulipotyphla > Solenodontidae > Solenodon > Solenodon paradoxus. Next base: position 80,003 of record RJWH01000035.1, read on the forward strand.
AAATTCCTTAACCGTGTATAAATTCTACTCTGAAATCCCCTTTCATAGAGTAGTATTGAGTATATGGAACAACTAATTATGCTGCTTATACTGGACAAGCTAAAGGGAAAGGCATCCAGCCAGAAACAACAGAAAGATTCCCAGGGTCCTGAAGTTTGGTCTCTGCCAGGAGAATCTACTTCTCCACTGCCCTCAGTTATGGGGACTGCCCCAGGTCTGTGTTTCTCTCCACGTCCCCTCCTAACCCTCAGGTTGCAGGCCCAGAGGCCCTGACCCTCCTCTCCAAAACACAGACCTGCCTCACCCCGAGACCCAGCACATGACTGGCCTGTGGTTATATCCTGGGAACTTGGACATAGTAGAGAGAGGCAATGTGCCACAAACCCCCTTTAATCCTTTGAATGAATGATGGGTTTGTAGAAGACTGAATACTGAAAAGATAGACCTTAAATGGTAGGATTACCATGGGAGCTGGGGGCATCCCTCTGGGAAATGACAAACATCTATGGGAGAAGTGTGGTTGGACGGAGAGTAAAGGAGTAAGCATAGGCTGCTGGAAATAGTTGTGGTGCTAAGGCTGCAGCGACCTAGAAACCAATGACAGTGGGGAGAGCACAGCCCATATCTACAAGGGCCACCAGTGCCAGCCTGCACACAGGTAGACTGTCCCCGGCTGCCTAGAGGGATAGGACCACCCAGGAACCCTGCAGAGAAGACACAGAGGTTGGGTGATTCCACTGCAGGAATAGAAAACCAGAGGTTATTTTTGTTATCTTTGAAGTAGGTATCCCTTGATTGTCTTCTACAGGGGGCCGCTGTGACCTAGAAGCATGGGCTTTAGATGTACTGTTAAAGCAATTTTATTTATTTAATATTTTTTCTTATCAATAATATCAACCAGTATTTTAAAATACCTAATGTGAGCTAGTCATTGTACTAGACTAAGGTATTTTACACACATATAGGTAATTTAACTCTCCCCCCAATCCCCCGTTTTTAGGCAAGGAAGTTGATTCTCAGAATGATGAACAGAGACTCAAACCCACCCTAGTGCCAAGATCATTTCCATTCCCATGTTTCCTCACCCTTTCCTTTTGTTTTTACCATGTATCATGTTTCAAGTCTTTCTCACCTCACTTGACTCTTAGAAACTGCTCGTGATTCATGGCCTATGTGGCTGATCCATTTATCTTTAGTTCATTCAGGATGATTGCCTATTTAAATGGCCTGTGCCCCCCAAAAGTTGATAAAAGTGATGAAAGCATTACCACTTGGTTTAAATTTATCTATTTATGACTCAACCCCACAAAGATAATTGCAGAATAAGATGGTAGTGTGGCTTTGCAAAGCGAAGTTTCCATGCTTTTGTGTTTAAGGTCAACAAAAGGGAAGATTCTGAGCAAAAATTAGGGGGCTTACAACATGTACTAAAAATTGGACTGACTCAGTAGATTATTTAGTTTCTTTGCGTTCTAAAAATAAATAAACCTGTATTTAAGAGGGTGATAGTTTTCTTGTCTTTTTCATTGAACTTTATTCCTTGAGCTATAGTTTTTGCTTATTTAGGTACTTGCAGGGATAATGCCAAAAGACAGCCATAAGATTGTTAACTTTGATATTTGTAATTTATGATTATATATTATTAATAAGCATTGATGAATAAATGATGAATAGCAAGAAGAACAATGAATATGTTTGAATCAACAAAATTGGTTTAAGCAGTGGTTAGAATAGAGTTATGGATGCTTAGCTGTCCTGGATTTGCATTTTTCAAACTATATCAGAGCAAAAGGGTTATGATCAACCAGAAAAATGTATGATACAAATTTTTAAATATTTCCAACTGATTTCTAAAATCTTTCTAATAGCAAAACCTATAGGGAAACAAAATCAATCTCTTAGTAGTTTCATTACTATTCTCTCTCAATGCTCATTTTAGTGCTTACAAAAAATTCTTCTATTATGTTTTCTATTTTAATTTGAGAAATGACACATCAAATAAGCTAGAAAAAGACTTACAAAGGAAAATAATATTTCTGAAGTCAGTGAGCTTCTTGGAATTCTCTATTGTTTATTGTCTGAAAGAAATACAGATGAATAATATTTTCCTCTTATTGTACTCAAAAGTGGTGATTGGCAGAATTGTTTAAAAAGCATCATTACTTTTCATGTCAAGCTTTTCTCTAGCATTTATGTTTTTCCAAATTCTGTTGTTTTAATCATATTGAAAAAATATTAAATACCTCCAAATTTATGAAAACTACACTAAATGTTAGACATTTTATACATATAATATATGCAGTAGATACTGTATATATAATATAATATATTATATATTCAGAACATATGTATAATGTTAAAGCCCCTTTCTTAAACTATCTTAATCCAGTTCTAAAGAGGTTACTCTCTTTAAACTGTGAAGTTGTATAGATTTTTCCAATCAAGTTCACCTACATGGAAGGGATATATGTATATACTGAAGGGATAAAAGGAAGCATTGATTCGTTCTCAAATTACCTTAATGTAATATAACATTGGGCTTTCTATTTAGTTCCATAACTTTTCATTAATAATGTAAAATGTTATTTGCAAACAGAATTTTACATTCCTCAGATTTATTTGTTCAGAAGGCTTTCCAGTGTTTCAGATTTTAGCTGCTAACATGAACTTTTTTTCAAAGCACTTAATTTGATTTAGTTGTTCATCTTGGTTGTCTTCCCTGTACCTGGGTCTTGAACTGGGAGCCTCGGGATGTATGCGGACTGCGCTGCAGTGAACTAACTCACTAGACCACCAGGGCACTCCTGCTCACATAAACTTCGGGCTACTTCTATACTGATCAACTCACTAACACATCTCATTGAGCAATTTGCATTTTTATTCTGGAAGGTTCCTGAGCAAAGATGTCTTGCTAATAATTCCTCTCTAAGCAGATTTTTCATTTAGGACCCTGTCTTAGTCCTTTCAGCCTCCTATAACAAAATACTACAGATTCCATGGCTAATAAACAATAAAAACTTACTCCTCACAACTCTGGAGACTGAGCAGTCCAAGAGCAAGGTACTGACAGATTATCTACTAAAGAGCCCACTTTCTGGTTTGTTTTCTCACTGTGTCCTCCTATGATGTAAGGGACCAGGGAGCTCTCTGGGGACTCTTTTATAAGGGTGCTGGTCCCATTCATGAGGGCTCCACCAACATGACCTAATCACCCCACAAAGGCCCCCACCAGTTTATGCCTCTTAGGATTTAAAGGTATGATTTGACAAGAGAGGGGAGAACATTCAGTCAACAGCAAACAGATATCAATTTTGAGTATTTGACAATAAATAGATACCCAATAGCAGGAACTGTTTTGGAGAAAGAGGGGTTGGGTAGAGTGGAATCTACTCTCCTCTTTTTTTTTTTAGGAAAGGTACAGGTAGGAATGAAGGTGAACAGAGGCAGGCAGGGAGAGAGAGGAGGAAGAACTTTACTTATTTTACTTAGGCGTTCATCTTGATTGTTCCTCCTGTCCCTGGGATGTGAAGTGAGAACTTGGGATGTATGTGGACTCTACCCAACCTCTACTCCATCAGGACACACCTACACATCATTTTTTAAGTAAATGTCCTAAATATCTCTAGGCAAATTCATCAAAATGTTAAGGGTTCTATCATGAGGAAGAATGTCTTTTCACAGTAAATAAAGTCGAAATTTTTGATGTATTTATTCATTTAGTCAAATTTTCTCTATAGAGCTATTTTTCTCTATGGACTATAGGTTTCGTAATGATTGAGGGAATTTGTATTTTAGAGACTGAAATTATTCCAGTACTATATTACTTTCCTTTTTCTTTTGGCATGGTTAGAAATGAAATTATACATTAATTATGTATTTAGAATTCATTTGAAATACATTGCCAAAGGGGATCTGTATCCCTATACGAATTAGTTGAAAAGCTCCTAATTGCAAACAAGTCTAAGATTTTAAGAAATGAAACTGTTGTTTGATGAGAATACTGTAAGATATAGAAAGCTCATTGAGGAAATTGATTTGTGTTGTCTCCTGTGACTTCCACCAGACAATGAAAAATCATTATCAGGAAATATTGCTTGAAAACACGGATTTGAAATCAAAGTTGATCTAAATAATGTATTAAAGAAATGAGTCATTGTTTTCTTTACTGGGAAAAATGCAATATATGAATAAATAAGATGCAAACAAAGCCTTCACACTGGTTGTATACCACTTTTAGAACCAAAATAACACTGAGCTACATTATTCCTACAATGTTGTCCTCTCCATCCTGCCACAATTATGTTGCTACTTCTAAGTTCCAAGGATCTCACAGTTCCAACAATCAGAATCGACTTCCTGCCTTCCTCTGCCAGATTTGAACACCTCCTTTTCCCTCATGCTAATATTACTGGCTGGCTAATTTTCTTCTTCTCCTTCTCCTTCTCTTCCTCCTCCTCTACTAGTCCACTTACTATCATTTCTTCTTCATTTTTTTAAGGAGAGATGCAGGTAGGAAGGAAGACAGAGGAGGAAGAAACACTTTGTTTTATTTAGTCGTTCATCTTGGTTGCTTCTCCAGGGCTGGATGTGAACCTGGTTCCCTGGGATGTGTGTGGACTGCACTGGTTGGGGCTTGGGGGTCCCGACCAAAGTGCTACTCCACCAGGGCACCTCCGCTTTTATTTTACTGGCACAAAATCGTCTATTTATTCATATTATTAAACCTACAATAGAAATAAGAGCCAAATTAATGAAAAAGGAATTCAGGAATGAAATTTTTAAATATAACAAAGAACATCTTAAGTATTAATACCATCTGTTTCTACATATCCAGTAAATAAATGAAGTATTTATCCCAAATTCTGTTCCAGAAAAAATTACAAAGAAGATGCTTCATGTTATCAGGTCTTTTTTTTCTTAGTGGAAGGAAGGGAGAGGAGGAAGAAGCATCTTTATTTACTTAGTTGTTTATTTTGTTTTGTTTTTTTTCTTACCCTGATCCCAGGGTAAAATCCTAGTCTTGGGCTTTATGTGGCCTCAGCTGTCTGAGCCACAGGGCCACACTCCACCAGGTCCATTTTTCAAACAGTGAGACCCTTCGGGAAAATTCCTTGAGTCTTTTTTTTCTTTTTTATCAGAGATTTCTGCTAGTTCTTTCGTTAGTAATACATTTTGTGTGACTCCTCATAATCTTCTTTGCGTTTGCTTTTACCATTGGAATTTTGGGTAACTTTTCTAGGCCACATATAACTAACAAAAGGGGAAATCAGAGGTTAAATGTATAGCTTCGGGAATTTTTGTAGACCCAGAGCAGAACTGGAAAGACAGTGCAAGGAATGCATGCCATTTTGTCCCAGGCTTGAGTTCCTCAGCTGTGACCACCAAACTCAAGGCTTATTTTCCCTTCTTAATATCTACCTACTGAGCATATTCTGACAGGTTACCTAGACCAATCTGATAACATGGGATACTTGTGTGGGCATGGTTTAAATTGAGACCACATTATTAAACAATAAAAATGATTATTAAAGAGTTTCCCAAGGAGAACGGTTGATACTTTAAGTTTTTACTACCACATCTTTGGGATAACTCCTTCCTTCAAAACTAAATTATGGACATCATTCCAAACAGGTGACTATCAATCTTTTATAGCATCTTTATGTTCTGTCCCTCTTCTCAGAGCAAGGGAGTTGTCATGGAAACGATAACAATGGCTAAATTCAGCTGGAAATATTTGCGGTTATATATGACACATGTTAAATGTGGCTATTTCCTGCTTTCAAAACAGGAGAGAGGTAATCTGAAGAGTGAGTAACATTTGAGAGACTTTGTAATACACTCCTGTTCATTCCATGGGTCATCTTTTGAGATCGTGCGATATGTTGGAGCTCATTGTCTCCATTTTACAGATAAAGACGCTGAGGTTATGAAAGTGAAATAAGTTCTCTAAGGGTTACATAGGTAGGATTCAGATTGGAGCAACTGATATCAGAGTTCTCTTATTTGTTTGCTATTTGACCTCCCATGATTAGTATCTTTTCTTCTTTCATTGCCCACTTCTTTCTCAATTGTTCTAGTTTCTACTTTTATAGTCCCATATAGTCTTTTTTTTTTTATTTTAAGGAAAGGAACAGGCAGGAATCAAGATGAGTAGGCAAGCTGAAAAAGAGAAAGAAGAGCTTTATTTTATTTAGTTGTTCACATTTGTTGTTCCCTTCTGGTTCCTGGTCTTGAACCCAGAACCTTGGGATGTCTGTGGAATTGCTCCTGGGTGTACTAGACCACTAGGCCACACCCATAATCCTATATAGTCTTATTCAAAATTCTAATATTATTTTAGCAAAATTTTTTCCAGTTATCCATACATTCTGTAAGATTCCAGTTATATTTTACACAAATTTCTTCTTCTTCTTCTTCTTCTTCTTCTTCTTCTTCTTCTTCTTCTTCTTCTTCTTCTTCTTCTTCTTCTTCTTCTTCTTCTTCTTCTTCTTCTTCCTTCTTCTTCCTTCTTCTTCCTTCTTCTTCCTTCTTCTTCCTTCTTCTTCCTTCTTCTTCCTTCTTCTTCTTCTTCTTCTTCTTCTTCTTCTTCTTCTTCTTCTTCTTCTTCTTTTTTTTTATGGAAAGGTGCAGGCATGAATGAAAGCAAGCAGGCAGGCAGGTGAGAAGATTGAGGAGGAAGAAGCACTTTATTTATTTTATTCAGTTGTTCATCTTGGCTGTTCCCCTGGCCAGGTACATGAACCGGGGTCCTTGGGATGTATATGAAGTGCACTCTTGGTCAAAGGTGGCAGACCAAACCTCTACTCCAACAGGGGAGCCTTACACAATTTTCAGTTCCCAGAAATATGGCACATTATATAATCTAAGAAATACTTTGGTATAAAACATCTGAAATTTCTAAAAATAGCTAATACGTAACTGACAGTTTAAGTGATATCCATGGGAGACAAAAAGGAGGAATTACTATAGGAGATGTAGGTGCTGCTATCCCATGGATTGGGGGGATGGTATAGCAGGAATCAGCGCTTTTCTAGATCTAGAAGTTTGAATGCACCAGGAGTCTGTATGTACATCCGGATGTAAACGCCCTCAGGAAAGGAGGACTTGGGCTCTGGGTTCATGCAAGGTACAGAGTAGAATCAACACATATGCGTGAATTTGGGACCCTCAAAAATCTATGTCCTTAGAGAAATTATGGACTCAAATTTTTTTTTTTTTAAAGCAATCTCCCCACCACTGCATGAATCAACACACTTGTCAGCTTGCACTCCAAGTGGAATGAAACAGAGGTCATTAGGAAATGTGAATTTGGGTTTTTAATTTATTTTCTGTCAAACACCTGAGACACCTTGATGCAACATCAGGATTTTTCTCATACTCTTTAGAAGCTCGTTTTTTTCACCAATGTACACTTGATGTGTATATTTTCTTCAGTTACTTTTTATTCTCTGTGAGGCTGACCCCACCCCCATGCTTGCTGTAAAGTGAAACATTGTTGACTAATGATTTACATTTTGTCTCCATTTTGTTAGACTCCCACATTAACAAGAGTGGTTTCCACCAGTCTCTTGGAAGACTTTGGAACCACCACAGCAGAGATTGTGTTTAGTGTCACAGAGAGAACAAAGCCTGTGATATTTTAAGCCCCATTACTCTGAAAGAAGTCAAGGACCACTAACTTCTTACAAAGCACCAGAAAAGATGTGGTACACTTAAAAAAAATCAGGACAGAAGGACTCAGACAGAGAAAAGAACACATGGTTCTTGTTGCAGCCAATCCCTCACCTGAATTACCATGCCCTTCCACAAACTGAGTGTTTATATCAAAACTGAGAGAAAAAAATCATTAGAGATAAAAATCTACAATATTTTGTACTACCAGTTTACTTAAAACCGCAATGTAACAATAAGTATAGAATACAGTGAATACAGTGGAGTCAGAAAAACTTTTGGCGTAATAAGTATCAACAGTCATCAAGTACTTAATTGCTTCTCATATAATATAGACATAGTTGAATGACAGAATGGAAATATGTTTTAAGTTATTTTTTAAGGTCCACTCAAATATTAACATAATATTATCTAGTATAATCCTAGCAATTCTACTCTAACCTTCTGTTGCTTTAACAGTTCACAAAGCTTTCTTCTACATGGAGAAAACTTTAATGAGTGGTGATTAAGTTTTAATGCCAGATGGTCCCTGGACATTTTCAAATGTAAAAATACAAACTCATTGTGAAGGAAAATGAAACAAGGACATATGGTTTAGAAGAACCTTAAATTTTTAATATCAACTAAATGATACCTATGTGAATATTTTTGCTAACTTTGGAGATATTCCCTATCTTCTTCATACATGTTTTATTAGATTGTCCTGCACATGGCCATGTGTAATGTAATACAGCGTATCGGGAATGGTGCTCAAAAAATGGAGACAGGTTTCTTTTTTAACACTTAAATATGTGCATACCTCTATCCTCACAATTTCCAGTATTCAGAAAGATTAGAGAGATAACTCTGTGTGTCAGAGAGTACACATTTATATGACGATTATTTGTTTTTATGAGTGTTTTCCAAAGGAGCACTGCCAAGTGAGGATTCATCTAAGAACTATTGTTGGCGTACTGGAACCAGTCATTCTGAACCCTTGCCAAGCCTCAGTGGTCAGCACTGATAATGAGCGCTAGGGGTAACCTGGTTTTCAGAAAGAATGATCCAAACTGACTTTGTTGGCTGCATTATGGATTGTTTCCAAGAAGCATTCTTGTCTCAGATGATCAAAGCATGGTCTGATAGGTTTAGAAGTCAATCATTGGTAGAATTAGCCAACAATTTTGCAAGCAGAAAAAGGGTATTTATGATGGCTAGCTAACTCGTTTGTATGCTAATGTGTCTGGAGATAAAAAGAAAAAGTTTCGTGGCTTCTTTTTTAAATGGATTTCAGAGTTACTTCAGGCTTTAGTTGTTGTTGGAATGATGTAAAGAAGATTGTGCTGAGGTTGTATCACCAGAGAATCCTGCAGGGAGGTTGGTAGAATCTGTGCATGGTTTCTAGCACCCAGAGTGATTTTCCCTTTGAGTTTCCAGTGAGGACAAAGGGGAAAGGGAAGGAGTGGATTAGGATTTGCAGATTGCAAATTGCATTTGTCTATATGAAAGAAGACTCAAGACACCTGATACCTCTCATGATAGAAAAGCAACATGACTATGTCTGTTAAACTAAACCAAACATAGGGAACAATGAAAAACTCATTGTGAAAGAAAATGAAGCAAGTACCCGGAGGTTAGCCCTTCCCAGTCCCTGAAAACTAATTTATGAGCATCCCAATGCATGAGTCACTGCCCTTTTCCTGTTAATGTGTTGGTTACCTGAGAATTCTTTTTCTTTTTGTCACCAAGAGGGGGGCAAAAATGATTTCTTTCTGTGGGTTCAGGAGTAGAGGAAACTGGAAGATTCCACTCCTAATTCCAAAGTGGAGGTCTGCTAGTGGGTGGCATGGAAAATAGGGAGGTCTTCCAGCATCCTGGGCTGCAGGCTGGAAGTTCTCTGTTTTCACCCAGGAACAACAGGGAACTAGAGCTCTTGATGCTGCAAAATGGAAATTAGTAGACTTGCAAGACCTGCTAGAAACCTAACCACTGTTTTAAACATTGCTTCTCTAGGAATATTTTTTTGTTAAGTTCCAAATGAATTCACACATATCTATGTCAACAGTTAAAACAGCAGTTGGTAAATTGAGAACAACTTGCATGAGATGTTTCCTTTGTCCATCTTGTCCTTGGGGAATATATTTCTAATGTTCTATAGCTCTCCTTCGGATTATTTCTTGATCTTTATTTTTCTAACTACAGTGTTTTGTTTTAAAGAAAATGGGCAGTCAGGAATGAAGGCAGGCAGGCAGGCAGGAAGAGAGAGGAGGAAGAGGCATTTTATTTATTGTTTCAGTTAGTTGTTCATAGTGATTGTTCCCCCCACCCTCCACTGGTCCCCAGGTCATGAACCTGGGACCTTGGGATGTATGTGGACTGTGCCCAAACTCTACTCCACCAGAGTGTACTAAATTTTCTACTATAGTGTTTTAATGATGTTCATTGTTAGTCTTATAAATTCTTGTTTCTGTGTCGCAAGTTCTTCAGAGAATCTCTACGATCAGTAATGATAAAGCGAAACTCAGCATTTTAGTGAAAAGATGAGTTTCAATCAGTACAACAAAGAGTGGTGAGTTGTGTTGACTTGCTATTTCTAAATGTAGGCAGATAAACTATTAAAATTTATGAACTATTTCCTATTTTTTTTCAAGGGCTTTGTTAATAAGTCTCACAATGGTTCTGCCAGGAAAGTGGGTGATAAGTATTGCTAAAATGTACACAAATTATTGTAATAGCGTCTACGCCCCACTTAGCTTTTGTTCTGCCTTGTACTTTCCTTGAATCTGCACAATGTCACACCTACTGAGGGCAGACACTTTATTTTGGGAATAGAAATGTTCTTCTATTATTCTATCTAATATTCATTCAGACTCTCTTCAACCAAAAAATAAATAAGTAAATATGTATAATGAATAGTGAAACCAAAGCAGCACTATTCATCATTGATGTTGAACCATGCTGACTAATTTAAAAATGAAATGGAAGATCTCCCCTCTTTACACAGCCCACTTTCCACATTCAGATATATTTTCCCTCTGGGAAATAATCTAGACTAGGAAAATGTCCAGAATATGTCCTCAACTAATTGAATTTCAGTAGAGGCTTTCAGAAGACTGCCAGTAATAAAAGACGTCCCATTGATTCTGATGCATATATGAATCAGGACTTTTTTAGGCCATTCTAGTGGGCATTGCTAAATTCCTCAGAGCAATTGGATTCAATTTTATTAGAAAGATAACAGTTTTCAAAGTGTTCCCATTACTTTGATAAGCACTCTTTTTATGAAAGAAACGCTAGTTCAAGAAAAACTAAACTACATTATATTTGCTCCCATAATATTGAAGACAATTGTAGGAGATAGCTGCCAGGATCAGGCTCAGGGTTTGGAACTGGGCACATTGACTCCAGACACCCTTTTTTAGTGTCTTCTTTTTCATTCTGGCTAGTCTCTGCTAAGTTTCATTCTGTAGAAGGTGCTACTTGAGAACAGGGAAGAGCACCACAGACAGCCCCTAGGTTATACTCATCAGTGTTTGGTTCAAGGACACGGCAACATTTACCTCTAATTTGGGAAGTTCTGGGTGAAGAACCCAATGGTTTGGCTTATACTGCAGCTTCATCACAGCAACTTACCATTAGCCAGGAGGGAGTACTGATATAGTTGGCCCATCATGGTCCTGGGGTGGTTGAGGCAGTGAGGTGATGTGGAATATATCTTTTACACCTTCAAAAATAGGAAGGATATAATAAACCAGACCAGGAGGAGGAGGATATTAATAGTAGGAAGTAGATGAAAAACAAACCTCCCTCCCTGGGTCTCAAACCCAAGTCCACAGCTTTCATCATCTGCACCTTAGCTGCCTGCATCACAGAGCGGGTGCTCACAGAAGAAAACATTAACTACACTACTAGTCTGTTACTATCATTTCTTCTTTTTTAACAGGAAAGGTACAGACAAGAGTGAAGATGAGAAGGCAGGAAAGCAGGCAGGAAGGGAGAAGAGGAAGCAGCACTTTATTTAGTTGTTCGTCTTGGCTGGCGCCCCCGCCAGTCCCAGGTATTGAACCTGGACCTTGGGATGTATGTGGACTGTGCCACAGGGGGCTAAACCATTAGGCCACCAGGGTACGCCAACTACTATCATTTCTATTAAGAGTTTGTATCACCAGACGGTCAGGACAGGTAACATGAGCCACTCATTGAATATTTTAAAGAGACATTAATAAAGAAGGGGTGAGAGGAGGATGCCGGGAAACCACAGCCATGCAATTTTCTAGGGCTGGCAGGAGTAAGGACCTAGTGCTTTCTAAGTATGCTCAAGCAGTAGAGCCCACTTCCACCCAGTGACCACTTGGGAGGGATGTGGGGGAAGAAATATACCAAACTTGCTCTTTTTTTCTCTCCCATCTCTTGCTGATGTACCCTGTTGGCTGAACCGGTCTAGAAGATGTGGACAAGAGAGTTCATTGATAAGGTCCTTACAGGTCAACCTACAAGTGGAGAGGCCAGAGGGTAAAATGTGTAGATCTAGAGGAAGAAACAGAATTTCCAGCATGGTCTTATACATGGAGAGACAGATACATACACATGCACATTTAATCTGATAGAAACAAACATGCAATTGAATATCCAATAAATATTATCATATATTATGTAATAAGAATCATAAATACATTATTTTAATTTATATTGAGTATGATGACATGATTAAATGATTTTGGTTTATGATATAAATATAATAATATATAGTAATCACAAATAGAAATAATATCTTCTTTTGTTTTACCTGGACAAAATTCAGAGATGGTGTGGCATAAGTTTTGGGAAGTGGGCTAACTTGAATTTGAATCCTGGCACAAATACTCCCACTCCACCTAGCTTGGGCAGCTAGGGCTCAGGCTATGAAAATCATGGATGTGAGTTTGAAACTAGGACTGGAAAAATTTTTTTTTTAAATTACAAAAAAATAAAGTATAGAAAGATACTAAAGAAAAAAAAAGAATTTGAATCCCATGCTCTAATCTTGGTCACTGCATCTTTGTATCTACACTTACTGAACCAAAGCAGTTCTATCCATAGACTGGATGTGTCACAGACTAATATTTTGCAGCTTCCACTATGCATATGTCACCAATATTCAAATGATTGACTAATTAAAATAGATACCATGATTATCAAGGAGATAAAATTTGACTGCTTTTTTTTAGTTCTAAAAGCTTTTTGGTAATTTGTCATGCTTTGGGTTTGTAGTTATGAACATTTGAGAGCATTTGGGTAATGCTAAAGATTCTGTGTATGTACTGGTAGCAAAAAAATCCTGGTTAGTGAGATTAAATTTTTTCAAGTTGTCAAGAAGTTCTTGTACTAGCTAGGCCTTTAGACTTGGGATGTGAACCTGGGTCCTTAGATGTATGTGGACTACACTCAGCTGGAGACGGTGAACATAATCACTGCTCCACCAGGGTGTTCCTCTATCTTCTTTAATGATAGGTATGAGGAAGAGGATGATGGGATATTATGTACTATGTACTTTGCAGGTATTAATTCTTCCAATAATGATGACTCAGGGACTATTGTCCCCATTTTACCGATTAAGGACCTGCAGTTCAGAGAGTGTTAGTAAAATAAGGTCATACTTTTACTAAATGTTAAAACCCAGTTTCAAATTCTATTCTGTCTGGTTCCATTTCTTGTCCTGATGGCTATCGAATGCTGGCTTCCAAACCGTCACTCTTCTGACCTATTTTTTTAATTCTGGTTGAAAAGTACTTTGTTGTTATGATGTAGCATAGAGCAAGCTATAATTGATTTCGCAGTTATTTCAGATTATCTTTTTTTCTATTAGCTGAATATATATAAATTACTAGACGTGTTATCTGTAGACTATATCTCATTACTAGACTATAATTAGTATAACAATTAGTATATATAGAAAAAGTTCCTTTTAAAGTAAATGTTTTTTTTTTAATCCACCAATTAAATATATATCTATTTAAAATTTTTTTAAAGTAGGGGTAAAATCTAAATGTCCTTTTAAAAAAGCCACATAAACTAGAATACTTTAAACACATAACCTCTTTCTGATAGGAAATTATCTCCTGGGGAAGTGAGTAAGGGTACTTCTTTAGTTTTAACCACAAATTTGAGATTCGTTATAGTTTTTATAAATTATTCTCATTATTTAATAAGCTGTATTGAAATAAACTATTTACTTCAGCTGTATTAGAGATATGTAATCAAATTTTTCCTTTACAGTTTTACATTTTTAAGAAATTATTTTCTTCATTAAGACAGATGTCTTTTCCTGTCTCACAAATATATGCAGAAGATGAAAGTTAACTGCATGATCCATTTAAGACTTGATATTCAAGTATGATATGAAGAGACCTTTAATTACCTAGATAAAACCTCTTAAATAACAGAATGATCATGATTAACATCAGGAAAAAAATCAAAACCAAGGATCCAATTAAATGGAACAAAGCATCATCCTCTCAAATAAGCTCCTGAAACATAGAAATGCAAAACAGTGCTATTGTGGAAGCAAGCAGGTGGTGCTTTCATTTTCTTGTTCATTTACTAAAGGGAAGGTGTAAACAGGAGTCTCCTGTTGACACATACTTGACATTGAAAAACAGTTAAAGTATCTCAAAAAGAGTATTTGAAATGTGAAAGAAAGCAGAGGCCTGGTAAGACACATTTCCAAGTTAAACCTAATCTTTTTTATTTTGGTTTATACTTCAAAAATTACACAAAAGGTAGAGAAAAAAGAAATAGACACAATGGCCTATGAATTTTATTTGTTAAAGTTTTCAGTGGATTATGGCTTTTATTTCATGATTCCTATATAGTCAGGAGTATTAATGGTTATTCTGATATCCCAGTACAGTGTCTGGCCTCTACTGGTCCCGAATAAATATCTGTTAAATAAAAGAATTCCTGAGCAATCAGCAGGAGTTAAGAATAGAACATGTGGTGACCCTGGTGGCGTAGTGGTTAGGTCCACTTCCTCCAGTTGAGCACAGTTCACATATATCCTAAGGACCCAGGTTCATGTCCCAGGGGATGAGGTGGGTGGGGGAGGCAACCTAGATGAACAACTAAATAAAAATGTTTCTTCCTGCTCTGTCTTCCTGCCTGCCTACTGGCCTGCATTCCTGCCTATAGCTTTCCTTAAAAACGAACAAACAAAAAAACAAACCTGGAGATGACTCTGGTTCTTCAACAACTTTTTGATTTGCAGGGTGATAGAAGTGGGTGTTTCTATTGCATTTGACTTGCCCCATAACCCCATAACAAATGCAAATAGTGCTCCTTATTCCCTGTTACAGTGCAATCCTTACAGTGGACGTGCTTAATTAAGCTGGTCCGCCTTTTTTTTATCTTAGGTTGAATGAATGTTTGAAAGCTCTTCTTAAGCCTGATATTCCTTAGTAGAGAATAGATGAGAGTGAAGAGGCAAAGAAAGCGTGAGAATTGCATGGGTAGGACACCAAAGGAAACACAAACTTCTCACTTTCCCTATGGGGACAAGACTGGTTTTGACATGACTGAAACATGATCTATTTACTAGATCAATATTTCCAATTGATAAACAAATTTGTCATCTAAAAACCAACTGGAGGCTTGAAAATATATTGATTTCTGTTAACAGAACTGGGGATTGTTGTGGTCGTTGTTTGGCTGGTAAATTGATTTTACCAACCAGAGCTCAACCATGTATTCAAAGCATAATTTTTGGAATAGTGAATTTCCTTTTAGATTCTGCTTTAATTCGGTGTTCTGTATAAGAAAATGCATAAAAATTATCATAGGGCTTGAATTTTTACCTTTTATTTTTTATTCTCTCTTCCTATTTTTAGGAACTTAGGCTTTTCTTTTGATTTCTAGAAGCAGACAAGCTGGAAAAGATACATGTGTACATGTATCTGATGTACAAGGAACCAAAAATTGAATGACCCTTGAATGAATTCATAACTGGGCAGCAAATTATTGTGACATAGAGATTTAAAATGAGATTAGAGTTGGAAAACAATGGTAGATAAAAGAACAAAGGGCAAGGCTACAGATCTGAAAATTTTACTCAGGTAGTTTTGAGATAAGGTTCTATTAATATCTGATTGAAAAACACAAATAGGTGTGTTTTTATACTTATAATTTTTCTCTGATTATAAAGCAATTCACTTAAATGCAGAAAAAACATAAGGTATTTTTAAGTACAAAAAAAAAAAAAAGAGCTTGGAAGAAATAAAGCAGAGATAGCTATTGGTATTTTGGGTATTTCCTTAGACCCCAGCCACCCTTATCTATTTCTATTTCTATATCTATATGTTTATTTTTTTAAATTGGGATGTCATTGTAAATTCAGGTTTCGAGTCTCCTTTTTTTTTCCTCTCTCACAAATATATGCAAGCATTATATACATCTTACTAAATAATCTTGAAAATGTGATTTTAATTAAACAAACATTTTTGAAGGAAAGATAAAGGCAGGAATGAAGGCAAGTGGGGGCGGGGTAGGTAGGAAGAGAGAGGAGTAAATAGCTTTTATTTATTTTTATTTAGTTGTTCATCTTGGTTGTTCTTTCCAGCTCTGGGACACAAACTTGGGTCCTGGGGAAGTACATGGACTGTACTTGAATGGAAGCGGTGACTCAAACCACTGCTTCACCAGGGCAGACCAAAAAATGTGATTTGATAGCTGCAGGGTGTTCTCTTTTGCTTTAGCAAAATTTATTTAATAAACAATTTTACTGTTGAATTTTTAGATTGTTACCACTTTTGTATTGTTGTGAACGGTATTATAAATAAATGACTCTTAATTATGTGCTTACGATCAGTTCTGGAAATGAAACGATAGGTCAAGAAGGGCCTGAAAGTATCTAAAATGTTAAAATCTTGATTTCCCAATCCTTCTCTAGCCAGTCCCTGTTGACACTCAACACTGTCACTAATGCATGTGGTTTACATGAGCATTCTTTAAATGCTGCTCTAGTTGAGGAGTAAAGAACTTTAAAGAATTCAAGCAGAAGGGAGGGATGATCTAAATATGAAACATTTTGAGAGAGAGAGAGAGAGAGAGAGAGAGAGAGAGAGAGAGAGAGAGAGAGAGAGAGAGAGAGAGAGATTGGTTGGTTGGTTGATTTGCTTTTGGGACCTGAGAGGAAGGAGAGTTGACCAGGTATGAGCTTTACCTGGTCAAGATGAAGGGTGCGAGGAGTGAAGACTGGTTGCAAGTTAAGAATGGTATTTGATAACAAGTTGGGAGTGCTGAAACATTATCTTCAAATAAATAATACACTGTTTTAGCAAAAGAAATTTACATTTTCATATGTGTAATTAATGTGATCATAATAAAAAGTGTATTGCAGAAACAGTCTGGCTAGTAATTGGCAGATAAATATCCAATTCAATAACTTACCTTCTATGTATGAATGTAAACTGTGGGTTTCCCTGCCCCAAACCCTGTGTGTCTTGGTACCTGACAGCATAATCAGAGCTGAATTGCTTGGCCCCTGGTATTTTAAGTTAGATTTATATCTTATTTAAGTGTAGTTTTTCAATGTTTATTAATCATTTGGGAGAGAGATTCAAAATGGTGTAATTTTCTCCTTTAACATGTGTGATTAACTCTTGTCAATGGTAATACATATTATGTGTGCACATCAAAGTAAAACTATGAATAGGCTATGTCTGGGGAGAGAAAATGCTACAGATTTCTCAGACTGTCAGAAATTGCCTTCTTCCTTTTGTATTTTATTAATTCAGCTGAGTCCCTCATGTATCCTAAGTATAAATTATTATGTAATTTTTGAGGTGAAAATGCTATGTGCTATTAAAAATCATCATTTCTGAAGCTTCATTAGACTATGTTTAAAACCATAGCTTTGAGGAGCAGTCATATTTTGAAAACATGTCAGTTTGCTATACTCATCATCGTTCACAATTCTGGAAGGACTATGAAAATAGGACAAGTTGATTTTAATTAATATTTTCATAAATCTCTCCAGAGTGCATTGTAATTTCTATTAATTTTAAAGTGCTTTGGGAACCATAGGGGATAACATTCCCCAGTTTAACTACATAGTTATAAGTAAGTGCAGTAAATGTTAATGTGATCTTTTGATTTAAGAAATGGTTATAGTTACTCAAAGCTGCTTAGTTGAAAAACGATGCTGTAGGTTCTAGGTACATGTAATGTTTTGTGAAATTAGTTTGTCTATCTACAAATTTAGGAAAACAAATGAGGCATGTCCTGGTGGAGTAGCAGTTGAGTCTGCCGCCTTTGGCTGAGCACAGTCCACATGCACCCTGAGGACTCAGATTCACATCCTGGGGTTGTGGGGGGAGACAGCCAAGACAAACAACCAAATAAATATAAAAAAATGCTTATTCCTCTTCTCTCTTCCTGCCTGCCTGTCTGTCTGCCTTCATTCCTGCCTGCACCTTTCCTTAAAAAGAAGTAATACAAATGAGGATAAATTATCTTTTTGTGTGACATAAGGCGGTATGCTTAGAAGAGATGTACAACTATAAAAGTTAGTAGGCTATCTCTATAAAGTGCAGAGCAGCCATTTAGTTCGATTTTTGTTTTTTAAAGGAAAGGTACAGGCAGAAATCAAGCTGAGCAGAAAAGCAGGGAGAGGAGGAAGACACATCTTATTTTATTTTCATTTTAGTTATTCACACTGGTTATTCCTTTGGATCACCTACCCCCTACCCAGGACACGAACCCAGGAGTATGTGGCCTGTGTCCTTCAGAGGTGATTGACCTAACTGCTGCTTCACTGGGTGCACCAGTTTGAATTTATATATATATACACATAGATATATGTATGTATATATATATGGCAAAGCTATCACAATTTTTTTGTATGACAGAATTTCCATATAGAAACCAGAATGAAGTTGGACACCTGAGTCTAATCAGGGTTGCTGTCACCCTGCATACAGTAGGAGACAATCCACCACCCATTCTGTTATATAAAAAATTATATTTAGTTTTTTAAAAAGTATACATTTTAATTTAGACACTTTGGGGAATGACATCATCCCTTCCCCTATTGTGAGTCTTGAAAAAGAAAAGATGACTCATAGTAGACACAGTACATGCTGATGAGCTCAGGTGCCCCCAGATCATGCTCGACTGTCTATTTCTAGTCCCCTGTTATAGTCAACCAGGGCTGGATACAATCCCCAGTGAATCCTAAAAACTGAAAAAATAAAATTATGGTGTCCCCTCTATATGTGATTCTAAATAAAAATAGTACTAATTTGTAAGATAGTCCAACAAATTCTGGATTTTCTTTTAATGAACAATATGATATTTTTCCTTTTCTCTTTTTCTTCTCTCCTTTCTCTCTCTTTCACCTTCTTTTCCTTATTTCCTGCCTTTGAGTCATTTCAAAAAAAATGTTCCTGCTAATGCTGCTGGTGCCCTAAATACTTCTGTCTGTTGGGTTACTCAACAGTAATGATTTTTTTTTTTTTTTTTTTTTTAAGGAAAGGTGCAGTCAGGAATGAAGGTGAGTAGGCAGGCAGGAAGAGAGAGGAGGAAGCATTTTATTTATTTTGTTTAGTTTGTACATCGTGGTTGTCCCATCACAACTGCCCACCCACCTGGGTCTTGAACGGGGGACCTTGGGATGTATGTGGACTACACCAGGTGAACTAAACAACTAGGCCACCAAGTGTGCTCTAACGGATACTAGTTTAAATGTTTCCTGTTTGCTGGAGTCTTTACATACTGTTTCTAGCATGAGTCTCAATAAGATGGCCTGTCTAAATTTCCCTGCTCGCTCAGTTCACGAAGACGAGTTCATTGTCATTCATTTCACAGTCTTTCAAAAGTGAAAAGAAACCAAATAAAATGCATAAGCTCAAATACATAATAACAATTAAAGGCACTTTAGACATAAACCTATATAATGTTATAATGTAATGTTCCTTCAATAAAATTAAGTTTCCAGAAAGACGTTTTAGAGACAACTGAGTGACTTTGAACATAGACTGAACTTGATATCATTGAATTATGTTTCTTAGGAAGTCTGTCGGTATTGTGATGACATAGGAAATGTTCTCATTAGTAGAAAGTATATGCTGGAATATTTAAGAGTTTAGTGTCATGATGTTTGTAACTTGCCAATTGTTGAGCAGAAAAATGTGTGCTTTGTGTGTACATATAGAAAAAAGGAAAGAATATAAGTGTACAAAAAATGTATAATATGTATGTACTATTTTTTGAATTTCCTATATGGGAAAAATCACATAATCACTAATAACAGAATGTTAACTATTGCAATAAATAGCTCATATTACACAAAATTAAATGTCTTGTGGTTTTGAAAAATGACCCATAAGCTATTTAGGAGGCTACATTCATCAAATAAATCTAGATTTTTAAAGATCAATTTTAGCCACATATTTGAGATAGATGGATTTATGCACACATATATAGAAAAGATGCAAAGTCTTGATCTCATTGAATCCTAGAAGTCATTGGCCACATGCCAATTGCTTTCTGAGGACTTCCGCAGGTTGGTCCTTTAAAAGCCAATTAACGGGGTTCTTTTGATAAATTTCTTCTCTAACATCAGTTTTCTAGCAGCTCAGAATCTGTTATGAGTCACTAAAGCAGCATTTATTATGCTCTCCTAATCAATAAATTCTTCCTTTATTCATCCGATGACTAAAAATGTAGTGACGTCTACTTTGTCAGGGTTAGTGTTAGGGTTGGAATGTGCACCAATAAAAGTAATGGACCCTGTCCTCAAGGAGTTCAGAGTCCACTGGAGAGGCAGACACACTTGGCACAGGCTTAGAGTATAACATAAAAAAAAGTATAATAATTGTACAAATAAACTCTGGACACATAGACTAAGAAGTTCCAAGTTACTTGGTAGGTGAGGGAAAATGTAAGGAATCAGTAATAATAACACAATAATAATAATAATGATGGCTACACCAACAATATTAACAGTGGCCACATACAGGCAAATATCCTAAATATAATATCCTAAGTAGAATAGCTATAATTATGGAGGGGTAGTGGAGGGTGGCTTTATTGACAGGAACCAATACGATTTTCTAGTAGAAAGGGTACCCGGATATATTTCATTATAACAAGTCTACCCAGCTAGAACATTTTTGCCATCGCCACAAATTCCCTTCCCGCAAATTGCTTCCCATATGTTATCTAAATAATATTGTCTCCATTTTACATAGTTCCTGAGGCTCACAGGAGGTATGTGAGTTGCCTCTGGAGAAGCAGCTGGTATGTGGTCAAGACAGAATCTAGGTTAGAACTCAGTGTCTTGGATTCTTGCTCCATCTATTATGTAGACACCACCTGCCCTCAGACCTTCTCTTAGGATGGTCTTGAAGGTGGAGTAGGAATTTCACAGGCGAACCTCAGAGAAAACAGGATTCTAGGCAAAGGGAACATATGCATTGAAGAATTAGTTTGGCAAGTCCTTACTGACCCAGTTGTTAGGAATGATTGGAGCAGAGGTAACGTGGGTGGAAAGCGGTAGGAAAGAAAACTAGATAGATATACCTGGTTCAGGACACTTACGGCTCTTGAATATTGTGCAATGAAGTGTGTACTTTATGGAGGAAGTGCTTGAAAGCCACAGAAGGACTTTAAGCTTTGGAATTACATGATAGCTTTGTTTTTTCAAAATATTCTGTGCAAAGGTCCAGCCAGTTTTTAACAGGAGGGGAGTCAGCCAGAGGCAAGGGCAAGAAACTGGCCAGGTACCCATCAACGAACCTATACTTTGACTAGAGACATCTGATACAATAAAGAGGTCTTACCCTTGCTGCATTCTATACAACTTTAATTCTTTAAATATGACTAATTATAACATCTTTCCATCACAAGCATAAAAACCCTCTTGTCAACATTCATTTTAAAAATGTAGAGGAGATACTACTTTTGCAAATGGCTTCTGAGAAAGAAATGGTTACCTCTGATGCTTCCATGAACAGACTCTGAAATTTCTATTCTTCAAAGTATTTTGGAGGAATTGAAGACAGGAGATAAGGTTCAGGGGAAAGACTGCCTCAACTAAGTCAATAGAGAGTAGAGTGGGTGGGGAGGGTGGAAACTGCGATTCAACGTAATTGATAAAGTGATTGAACTCAAGGACCA
Organism: Solenodon paradoxus; assembly: GCA_004363575.1. Lineage (NCBI taxonomy): Eukaryota > Metazoa > Chordata > Mammalia > Eulipotyphla > Solenodontidae > Solenodon > Solenodon paradoxus. Next base: position 101,804 of record RJWH01000035.1, read on the forward strand.
AAAGTGAGAAAGTGAGTCAAAGATGACTCCTGGTTTTGCCTGAATAACTGGATGAATCATGATGTCATTCTCTAAGATATAAGAAAGATACTTTTGGAAGAAAGAGGTTGAGTTCAAATTCAAACATGCTGATGTTGGATTTTGCTGTCAAATTGTTCCAGCAACGTTCAAAATATTTCTTTCCCCATTGAATTATCTTTGCTCTTTTGTCAAAAATCAGTTGACTATAATTTTATGGGTTGACTTCTGGACTTTTTATTTATTTTCATTGGCCTATGTGTTTATCCATTGCCAATACACATTGTTTTATTAGAAAGTCTTGAAACTGGGTAATATTAGTCCTTCAAATTTGCTTTTTTGTTTTTTTTAAAGGAAAGGTGCAGGCAGGAATGAAGGAGAGCAGGCAGGCAGGCAGGAAGAGAACAAAGAAAGAAGCATCTTTATTTTATTTTTATTTAGTTGTTTATACTGATTGTTTCTCCTCAGACTTGGCCCTCAAACCCAGTATCTGGTGACTTGCTCCTTTGAAGACAATTAACTTAATAACTGCCCCAATAAGGTGCACCAACTATGCTGTTGTTTTAGAAGAAGTATTTTGCCTTTCCACATCAATTTTAAAATTAGATCGTCAATAGCTACACAGAAGCTTGATGGGATATTTTATTGGGATTGCATTGATTAGATAAATCAGATTAGGAAAAATTGACAATAATATTGAGTCTTACAATTTGTGAACATGGTCATTTTACTTAAAATTTTTGATTTTAAGCTCTCAGATTTATCTTGCTAGATTTTTCTCTCCTTTCTCCTTCCCTTCCTCCCTTTCTCCTTCTCTCCCTCCCTTCTCCTGTCCCTCCTCCTCTTCCTCCATCCCTCTTCCCTCCTACCCTTCCTATCTTAAAAAAAAAAAGGGACAACAACATACAAATAAGTAGGTAGCAGCTATTTCTGGCTGTTTGAAATGGGCATAAGTCTGGCAATAGATCAACTATTTGTTCCAATAAATTCAAATTTTTCATTTATTTGATGAAGGCAGAGATGTCTTCAGAACCAGGTTTGATATCTGATATGTGCTACTGCTCCTATGCTGTCCTGTGGAACACAAGAGGCTTTCTGGAAACTTCTTTGTTTAGTAGTCTGAGCACTGTGATGGTGCTGATCATATGTAGCTTGAAACTACTGGCCCAGATGGAAAATTATTAACATTGAGGCTCTCAGTTATTTACAGTTAATTAATTAAAGCTTATTTTAGTTTTCTAAGTACAAAATCCTGTATTTAAGTTTAATTAGACTGGTCGATCTACTTTTAACCTAACATCTTTCTTTCCTGGAATCTTGAAGAGTCATATTAATACTTTTTGATTAGGGAGAAGGGAGATATGAGAAAGAGTACTTACTTTCATAAATCCTATTTTGAGTCATTGTCCTATCAATATAGTAAGGAAGATATTACTAACTACATTTTACAAAGTGAGAAACTAAGGCTCAGAGAAGTTATGCTCTTTTTTCAAGGTCACACAGCTAATGTGTGTCTAAAGAGACTTTCAGATTCAAGGCTGGTTGGTATTAGATTTAAAATTTTTCTACTACATGATTTGTACTACATATCCCACTCTGTCCTTATAAAAAACTCTATTGAGTTTTATATATAAAACTTATTATAAAACTTTACAAACTTATTATAAAACTGGATTACAGCCAGGTTGGGGTGGAGTATTGTGGGCTTGTATTGGCCTTTCTGTTATCTAATGATCTCTGAGTTTTTACAGATAGCTCTGATGACCAAGGGTATTCCTTGTAGGGAAGATAAGCATAAGGTGGAGAATTACGTTTTAAATGTCTTTTTTTTTTTCTTTCCAAAGGAAAGGTGCAGGCAGGAATGAAGGCAAGTAGAGGCAGGCAGGTAGGAAGAGAGATGAGGAAAAATAATTTTATTTTATTTAGTTTTTCCTCTTGGTTGTTCCCCATGTCCCAGGGAAGTAAATCTGGGTCCTGAGGATGTATGAGGACTGCACCAGCTGAAGGTGGTGGACCAAACAGCTATGCCACCAGGACACACCAGCATTTTAATGTCTTACTAACACTTGTCGCTGCTCATATTTATGTGATGTGATAAATAAAATATTAATATAAGAAAAACACTGACCAGGGACCAATTGTACTGTGCCCCTCACAGTCTTGGTAAAATAGACAGGTTCAGTCACATTTCTTGTATTATCTTGACCTGGTTCTATACCTCCTCCCATCCAATACTTCTTTTTGCCATTTTCTTGTGTTTTCACCTTTTAAACCTTCAACTTGATATAGTTTGCCAATCATATTTAAGGGTTCCTGCTTTGACTCCCAAAAAGGCAAAGTGCTTTTCTTCTTTGATTCCCTCCCTAAATTTTTGTGTCGGAACATAATGGACCTTCTGATAGTGAAAACTAAAACAACAATACAACAAAACAGACCCATTTTCTAAACTGGCTCTTAGTGCAGTGTTTCCCACGCCCTTGTATGCCCTTCCCTTCCTTTGCCTAATTTAGATTTCAAAGCTCAAAGCACAGGCACTGTGTCTTTGTTTATGCACACATGGTGCTGAGCACTAGTCTCTGATTTAACAAATATTAAATACTCATGACTTCAGAATGATGATTAACATTGGCATTTAAAAAAAAAAATCACAGCTGGCCAGGAATACTGCCTTTTTTTTTTTTTTTTAGCTTAAGTGACCTTGTCTGATTTTGACACTCCTCGAGTGGCAACTGTATTATGGCACCATTGCAGTTATCCTTGGATACCATTTGGAAACCCCTGCTCCTATCACTGTAACCCCTGTTTTCTCTGGAGCACCTTTATAAGTCCTGTTCTGCAGACCAGTTTGCTTGTGGATGCCATTTCAGTTGCATATAGTCGCTTTAACATGATTGGAGTTACCCAGTATACAATTTTATACACGGCTTCATTATGACAGATTTATCTCACTAGGCTAACTTTGCAGATTTGAAATGGAAGCTTTTGAATAATTAACTTGAACATTCACAATAATGCGAAAACATGTAGGTTAGGTATTTAGATATCCAGTATGGGTTTTGAAAATCTCTATATTAAATGCATGCTGATTTTATAGTGGCATTTACACTATCTTTGAAAATAAAATCTTTAATTTTCCCTTTTCTCAGGCTTACAAAACCGAATCTGCATTTCTTATCTAAACCCCTTTATAGGTCTCCTTAAAGATGGCAGGCTGATTTTGGACACAGGTTTCACAGGGCAACTTATAAAAATACGTGCCAAACACTAGGCAACAATAGAAGGGATTGATGATAGATCAAACATTTAACAACGCATTTCCTTTTAGAAATGTCAGCATCAGCTTTCTCATGTTAAAGACATAAAGAAGGTTCTTTTCTCACACTGGTCCAATATTTCAAATGCAAACAAATCAATGGGAGAAAGCACTTATGTCAGTGTGAGGAATACAATAGTGTAAATGGATAGTACAGTTTTATTTGTTTAAAAAAAATTTTTTTTTTTTTTAAAGAGAGGAAGGAAGAAAGGGAGGGAGGAAGGAAGAGGAGATGCATTTTTATTTATTTGTTTATTCTGTTCATCCCCCACCCCAAACCTGGGTCTCGAACCTGCACACCCAAGCCATCACAGCCTCCTGAGCCACAAGAGTGCACCTCGAATTTTTAAAATGTATCTGTTTATTTATGTCCAAAGCAGCACCCAGATAATAATACTGATGCATTAAGATGAAGTGGGTTTCTTCTCTTAGAATCAGTGCCAAAATACCTAAGCATCTGTATTATGCGGCAGCATCCACAGAGGTTGAGTTTATGATGATTCCTGTCAACTCAAATGCTGGCGTTTGATTCTAGCTGTGCTCCGGGCACCCTGGGGCTAACTTGCTGGGTAGCTTTGTCCTGCGAGCACATTGTCTCTTCCCGGGTGTCTGTAACTGAACTCTGCCAGGGACTCTCTGGAATACCATTTGCAGGTAAATACAATATTTCCTAGAGGAGTAAGCTCACTGAGAATGATACAGTGTCTAACCACAGACTGCCTCTCTCTTGAGATTCAAGTCAACTTGACTGTGGGGTGAAAGTAACTGCAAAACAATGTATGTGTTTTGGCGGGGAGGGCGAAGTATGTGAGGAACGAGTTTAATAGAATTCAATCTCTCTCTGCTCTGAGACCTTGCCTTCAGAAGGTTATACCAAGCAGAGAAAACAGTAACCAGAGGAAGCTCTTGTCTTAGCAGAAAGGGGCAGCTCCTTAGATCCTGTCTTTCACTCTAGCCATTCCGTTAGGTGAGGTGAGTTAATTAAGCAAGAGGCTGGCGTATGAAAAAAGTTCCCACAGCAATCCTTGGTGGAATAGTGGTTAGGTCAGCTGCCTCTGAAAGAGCAAAGTCCAAGTACACCCTTTGGACCCAGGTTTGAGTCCTGGGTGTCGGTGGAGGGAGACAACCATTGTGAACAACTAAATGGGGATGCAATGAAATGGTGCTTCTTCCTCTCTCTTCCTGCCTGAGCCAGCCTATTCACCTTCTATACCTTTCCTGAAAAAATAAAGAATAAAATAAAAAACAAAAACAAGAGTAAACTAAAACAAACAAACACAAACCAGTGAAGTGACATTGCTTTGTTTCTTTGTCTTATTCACCATTGGTATTCCAAGCATCCTGATCAGTACTGGGCACATAGCACACAATATGTATTTATTGACTGAGCAGCAGATTCTCAATGCATTTTTTTAAACAAAAATCTTTCTTCCTCTTCCTCTCCTCCCCCACCCGCCCTTCTCTCCTCTCTGTCATCCCTAATCTAGTATTATAACCAGACTCACAACTCACAGATATTTATTTTAAATGGTTTTAACTCACCTTAAAAAATGATACCTAGCACACACCCTGGTGGAGGAGAGGTTCGATACAATCCATATATATCCCAAGGACCAGGGTTCTTGTCCCAGGGTTTTGGGTAATGGCCAGGATGAACAACTAAATAAAATAAATAATAAAGTACTTCTTTCTCCTCTCTCTTCCTGCCTGCCTGCCTGCCTACTAGCCTTCATTCCTGTCTGCATCTTTCCTTAAAAAAGAAAAAAAAAAGCCTAACCTCTTTGGTATATGTAGGTCTGTGTTAGAATTTACAGTTGGAAAGATCAGCCTTTTAAAGTTACAAGTAGAATGCTATTAAGGTCAGACTTAAACCAACTGCTCTACCAATCCTCTAATGATTTTCTATATAATATGATGGCAGTGGAGACAGAACAAAGAAACTCATTTTTTTTTTTTTTTTACCCACCTTTATGAGGCAGCATAATAGATGACTAATTTTAATTATGGTTTGTTGACAGAGTTTGGTGTAGACTAACTGACAAACCTGAAGATCTGTGTCTCAGCTGTGTTGAACCTAAAACACTGCTGGTGCTCAAATGTTAATAAAACAGCAATGCATGCTAACTATCAGATGTCCTAGGTGCTGATAAGCATTATTGACATACGTAGATAAGTAGATTTTAAATAATGGGGACATTACTTTTAATTGAAGTTAAATGATAGCCTAGAAGTTGTCAGTGAGTTAGTCATTTTGTTGATGGATAAGATATACTATTATACTTTACCTGAGGTCATTGTTGCGATTCAGTATCACAGTAGAGCACTCAAGGGGGAAAAAAAAACAGCAATAAAATAACTGGGTTTACATCTGGAATTCACAACTTTCTGGCTGAGAGATCTGGGAAGGAGGGTCAGCCACCCACTCTCCAGGCTCTGAGGGGTCCTGCTCTAGCTGCATCCCACACATGAAACAAGATATATGCTCTCTGGGCACACAGGACCCTACCACTTACTGACCTGCCACTTCTAAGTCTGATCTTCCAAAGCTGGACTATGGTCAGATGAATCACCAAAGCGCAGCTTTTCTGAGGGGTGTGATGTAGTTTGGATGTGCAGATTGGAGCCCTCATGCGTTTTTAGGGTATGGGATGTAGCTGAGATGGGAAGACAGAGGGATGCAAGTTTCAGGTCAGAGGCTAGTACTACGTTAACCATCAAGGTCCAGTGGATTTATAGCTTTAAGTATTTATGATATGGTATCTAGGTCTCCATCTGTTAGCTGGCCCCAGACTCTCCAGCATTTAAAGGCAGGCCTAGAACTAGGGCAAGTCATACAACCTAGTTATGTCTCAGTTTCCTCATCTGTAAACAGATGATAATAATTGTTTTACTAACCTCAAAGAACTGGCATGATGAGAATGATTAGAAAATAACTACCATTCATTGAGTACATTGCATGGTTCAAACACTATGCAGGGCAGTTTGCATGCATTATATTGGAACTTAAAAATCTTCAAGGCATATGGTATTTATGTTCTTTTTCTAGAGCAGAAAATAGTCTCAGAGAGGTTAAATTTCTTGTCTAGCCTCCCCTCCCCCATAGGGGGCACAAGTGAGATAATGAATTTAAGAGTCTCCTAGGTACACAAAGTAACACTATAGTTATTAATTCATTTATACTGTGTTGGGGAATAGAGAGGTAAACAAACAAACAACCCAAATATTGACTTTAGACACTTATAGTAGAGGGAAACAAGCAATAAATAAAATAAGTGAAATATATGGTATGTCAGATGGTGCTAAGGAAAGTAAGGGAAAGAACTAGGGCATGTGGAGTGATAAGGGAAGTGATAATTAAGTAAAGATTTGAAGGAAGTGAGGTAACCATATTCCAGATTTTGTTTTTATTTGTAGGCTGGGGGAGTGGAGTGATCATTCAGGCAATAGAAGGCAGACAATGGAAAGGCCATAAGATGAGAGTTTGCTATGTTCCAGAAACAACATGGAGGCCAATGTGTCTAGGAAAATGAGTCGCAAATGAGGTCAGAGAGATAAATGGAGCAGGGGAGAATATGAGGAACCAGGTTCGTAGGCTTTTGGTCATGGTAACTTTGACCATAAGTGAAATTGGGAGCTAATGGATGGTATTTCGCAGACTTAAGCTGAAGTGAAAAGGGCTCAGTGGAAGTAATAAGCTGCAGGGGCAGTAAAAGGGAGAGCAGGTAGGTGATTATTGCAGTATAGGCAGAAGATGATGTTGCCTGTGATCAGGGTCACGGCTGGAGAGGAGGTAGTAGAGGCTGGATTCCAGATATGGTACTTTGAAAGCTGGTAGGGTTACTATTTGTGGGGTATAAGAAAAAGAAGGGAATCAAGAAAGACTTCAAGGTTTTTCCCCTGGACAATGGGAAGGGTGTGTGTAGCATTAACTGGTATGAGGAAGGCTGTGGGTAGGGCATGTTCCAGGCAGGCGATCTGGAGCCTGGTTTGCACAGGTTAATTCTGAGATGCCTACTAGACACCAGATGGTGGTGTCAGGTATATTTTTTCACTTCACTGAATTTGATTTTTTTTTTTTTTCTTTTCTCTTTTTACAGAGCTGTAATGGCACTTACCTGTGCTCCTTTGCTTTCCAGGTGGTGGTGTATATGTCACAGAGAATTTGATTTGGGGGTTCAACTAAGGGGTGAAAGAGAAATATAGGGACACAGTTTCAGTAAAGGTCATATAAAAGGTTTAGGGATCCAATTTGTAACTAAGAGCTAGTTTCACAAGATGATGCAGCTTCACTTTTGTTTTTTTTTTTTTTTTAGGATGCCACACATTAATGGTTATTTGAGGATCCCAATATGTCTGCTCACAACCTATTCCAAATGTTTAAAGTGAACTAGCAGTTAGAAAAGTACGTTTGAAATTTTGAAAAAAGTTCATTATAGGTAACAAAGTAACAGTCCTCTAAGTATAGCCTCCATATAGACTTCAAACCATGAACTTGTCGGGAAGGGGTGAGGGACAGGAGGCAGATAAAAATAATCCTAAACCCAGAACTGCAGAGCTCTCCTCAGTGCTTGGCTGACCTTACACACCTCGACCTGGCTCAGCAAGGGAAGGGAGGGGACAATGCAGCAGCAGGGGCGGTGCCAGTTTAAAGGGCTAGGCTAGTGTTGTCTGCAGCCCGTGAGTTGGCTTGGAAATCCAGGGGTCGGGGTCTGCTGTGCCTAGGCAGCGTCAGATCTGCCAGTGTTTTTGATTAAGTCACAGACCTTGCCGTCCGGGTCTCTCACTAACGACGGGCTTGTTTTCATGTCTGGAGCTGCTCTGGGGTCTAGTGTTGAAACTGGCATGTTTCCATCGCCTTAATTTCACGGTCATTTAAGTGTTTGAAGGTAGCAGAGCTCCGAAGGCACGAGAGGAGCGCTTTCTCTGTTGCAAGTTACAAATGAGCAACACAAATCTTTAGAGGGTTTATCGCCGCGGAAACAATTCGGAACCAACGCCTGGGTTTAGAATGAATGCCCGGCAGAACCCCAATTTGCAGCCGGGACTTCAGCTCCAGGTCAACTTCAGCAACGCCCCCTCACCCCTCCGGCCGCAGAGTGGCGCCAGGCGACTCTGAGCCGCCACAAGCGGCTGCTGGGTATCCCGGGCAGCAGCGCTGACAGGGAGGGGCGTGGGGAGAGTTGGGGAGCTGAGCCCTGCGCTTCTCATTGGGGCTCCCGAGCTAGCGCTGCTTCCACCGGGCCGGGTGGTGCAGGGATCCGGCCAGCTCCGCCAAGGGTGCGGCGACCCCCTGGCAGTGCCAGCGCAGGGCTCACCTGGTCGACCGCAGCTCGGGAGCTAGGGCGCGGCCGGCGCCTGGAGCTGGAGGGGGCGGGACCAGCGCACAGGGACACCCCGCCCCCCCATGATGCGGCGGCCGCTGATTCGCGCCGGTCTTGTCACTCACGCCTCACCATGGTTGCAGCACAAAGCAACAAGCCCGGGAGGCCGCTTCCTCCCTGAGGAGCAGCTCCGGCGGCAGGAGTAGGCGCAGGAGGAGGAAGAGGCGGAGGAAGAGGAGGGGAATCGCCGCTTCCCAAACAGTCTCCGAGGGGGCTGTGCGCGGCTCACGGCCCTCGGACACCGGCCGCGGGAGTCGGGACCTGCGCTGCCCGAGGCCCTCTTCCACTTCCCCGCCCGCGCACAGGGAGCAAAGTTGCCGAGTGCTGCTGGGCCGGAGGGCTGCAGCCCCGGCCGGGTGCTCTGGCGCGTCGGCGCCGGGGCAGCTCCGCTCCGGGCGCGCTGATGGGGGGAGGAAGCGGCAGCTGCAAAGCCCACGGCGGCGGCCGGAGCAGCAGCAGCGGCGGCGGCGGCGGCGGCGAGGCGGCCCGAGGGGATGCAGCAGCAGTCGGGAGGGACGGCCGAGTCCACTAGACGGAGACCAGGAGCGGCACGGTCGGCAGCCCAGGCAATCCGACTTCGCGGCGCTCGGACCTGAGCCAGTCTCGACGCCGGCGCCCAAGTGCCGGAGGACTGGGCACGCGGGAGACCCGAGAGCTCCTCGGAGCCCCCGGGCGGCGGCGCAAGCCCCTGAGAGGAGGGGGCGACCCTCCGCGCGGGAGGGGCGAGGAGGCCCCGCCTGCCCGCGGCCCTCCCCCTCCTCACCGCCGCTCGCACCTCCCTAAAAATAACTCAGGCCCGCCGGGGCCGGGAGGAACCGCCGCGGTCCCCCGAGTGGAGCCGGGGAGGCGTGTCGAGCCGGAGCCCGGAGGGAACGGGCGCGCCTGGAAGCCTTCCCGGCCGAGCGGCGAGGAAGAGGAGGAGGAGGAGGAGGAAGCGGACTTCGCGACCGCCGAGCGCGCCGCAGGGACCCTCGGGCCGCGGGTGTCGGGAGCCGCGCGCCGCTGGCCCCCTTCCCGCGGCCTCTCTCCCGCCGGGTCTCCTGCGCTCTAGTCCCGCGCTCCGGGCCGCGGGGCCCAGCCGAGCCGCCCCCTGGAGGGCCCCGCCGCCGCTGCCGCCGCGGTTTGGCTTATTAGCCTCAGGCGGGCGGGCGGAGCGCGCAGGGCGGAGGCAGCGGCTGCGCTGGGCCGGGAGGAGGCCGACCGGGGTGCGGAGCAGCCCCGACGGGGCCCGCGTGGGGAGATGGCGTCCTACGTGGATAACAGCTTCCGCCAAGCGGTGATGAAGAACCCCGCCGAGAGGACCCCCCAGGTGAGACCCGGATTTGTTACCCATAGGATAGGTCCTCCCCTACTTCCCTCCCCTCCAGTCTGCTCCGCGCACCCCATATTTCCCATCAGGACCCCAACTTCCTATGACATGCCATCTTTGAGTCTTTTTCGCTGACCTGCCTGGGTTTATTTTTCCCTCTCCTCGACATCCTGCTTTTTACCGCTCTCCCCAGAATTCTCTAATGAGCTCCCCATCCCGGGCAAACCGGCCCCGCGGCATCTTAGGGGGCTCCTCTCTCCTCTGCCCACCGCTCCTGCCAGCTTGGCCGCAGACCCCTCTCCTCGCCACGCAGCGACTCTTCGGAGTTGTGCCGTGTCCGTGGAGGTGTCGGAGGAAAGTTGTATGGGTCTGCTAAAGACAAATCCATGTTGGCCTTGAAGAACAACACATTGAGATGTTTGTTTGTTTACTGTGGTGCATTTTTTTTTGTTTTGCTGCTTTCCAAAAAAGGGAAAAAAGTTGAATCTCTCAGCTTAAATCTCGGACAAAACTGCAGACCAGGCTTGGTCAAAGGCACCCCTGGGAAGGGCACCCTGCGGACTCTGGGTGTTGCACAACCTTGTCAAAATTAGATAAGTTTGTTAATCTTTATAAGTTCGTTTACCTTCAGGCTTATTTTTCTCCAAATTTAAGTGGAGCAGTTGTTGCTGGTCTTGGATTTGGTCGTCGCGAGTTGAACTAGAGAGGGGGAAATTGTATAAAAATGTAGTGGTTTGATTTTTTTTTTTTTTTTTTTTTGCTTTTAGTTTGCTGACTAGATAATGACGCATATTCCTAAGCGTTGGGACGGTGACTACAGGGAATCGCGATCCCAACCCTCTTTAGACAAGTCCTCCTGCTCTGCTCCTTAGAACCCTCAGACATTTAGGATCTGATGCCTGCAAAGAGTTGCTTCACTCTTTAGGTGTTGGATGCCATCTGTTCAAATCCAAATGCTCTTCTTCTCTGACGTTGATTATTTCATGTGGGGGAGAACAGAATAAAATAGAATCTTCCACTGACTGCCTTTAAGAATGGCACCTGGTATCGTTTTTGTTTTTTCCAAATTTTACCTGATGGAGCCGTCCCATTGCACACATTTACCAAGGGAGTGGAAGATAGGTGATAATTTTTCCAGAAAAGTCATTCCATAGTGTCTCCAGAAAGTTCCTAAAGATTTTTTTTTTTAATTTTTAAAAACAAGGAATGCCCTTCTTTGATCTTGTCCGGGATGTTGCACCGCCTATCATATGCCTTCCTCAGCGGTTTGTTTTAAAATTGTCAATTGAAGCAGTCTTCTGCATGGCAGAATGCAGGTCCCAATCACAGTGTGATGGAAAAGCACGTTTCAGTGAAGTATTTCAGTTTCTTTTAGTTTTTGAAGAACCAAGTACAGTCACATGCGAAGAATATTAGAATTAGCAAAATGGGGCAGAAAATGATGTCAGAGGCCGTTCGTGGAAACTAGCAGGGGGAAGTAGTGTCTTTGGTTGATTAATTAGAATAGCAATGACTCAAGAGCTGCTATCAGGTTGTGGGGTGGGGGGCCTTGCAAAACAAGACTGGAAGAGACAAAACCTCCACTGTGACAGTGTGTGGATTGTGCCAAATAAGTGAACTGTTAAACTTTCCTGTTCCCATGCCAGTTGTGTAGAATAGAGTAAAAACTGATCTAGTATAGAACTTGGCAGAGTCTGAAATGAGCCAGACTAAGGCCACAGCAAGAAAGCTGAACTGACAATGGACACCCCCGAGCCCCACCTTCATAGAAAAAGTAAACAGAGAAAGCTACAAAAACAGTTTGAGCATTAGTGTCAACCCTGTTTGATGTTTATTTAGTTATTACTAATGCAAACCCTCATGTCTATTTATTACTGTTTTAAAGAAAAAGTGGTTTGAAATGTGAATGTTTTCTGTTTTTCTCACTCTTCAAAAATAACTTTAAAAGTTGGAAATAAAAATGTTTTGACAGGTACTTTTTATATTGAATGCTTTGTTAATTAAAAGACGGGAATTTTTCTGGATTGTCCTTTATCATGAATGCTTCAGAGTTAGACTTTTGTAAATAAGAAAAGCAAACTTATTCAAAAGCTTGACATCATGAACAGAAGGATATGAATTAGGAAAGTTTTGCTCTCATGCTTCCTTCTATTTTTCAGAATAGACAGTAGAGGGAATTGTATGATTCTCATTAAGAGAAGAGGAAGGTGTTTTAAAAGAAGAGAGAAAAATATGTATTTTTTTGTTAAGTTCATTTTTTTTCAAACTCCACCATCCCAGTTTCTCTCCCAAACTCAGTGAAGACATAGTTTGGTATTTAGGTCAATCTGTTGCCTCAAAGTAATGTCACTAGTGTAACTAAGAAGTTAGCCAGAAGAGAATCGGGGTGCCTCAGTATAAACACAGGGACTTCGAAAATACGAGCTTTAGGTGCCCACCTGCTAAGTGGGAGTGATTTTTAGGCATGTCATTTTTAGATAACAGTGGGGAATGGTATGGAGAAATAAAAAGATTGTCACCTGAATAGCCAAATATGAACATTCAGGTTGAATGAGTGGTCATTATTTCACCTGATATTCTGAGAGGAGGTAAGAAAGCCCTCTTTAATTCAGTGTATCCTACATTGTGTGTATGAAAACCTGGATTAAGTTCAATAGGGCACTGTATTGTAAATAACAAATTCCCTTGAAAATAGTACACACTAAATGTTCTATTGATATTTTTCAGTGCATCTCTGTTCAGAAACAGAGCTCCTAAGTAATTGCTTTATTAAACTGTTTATGTCTTTAATCACGTAAATGAAAAACTTGATCACCAAATCAATTTAGTGAAGTAAAAGACGTAAATAAATTACAAATAGTTTTATCCCCCAAGGCTTTAAACCATAAAATGATTTTCCTAAATCACTGTATTACGTGTTTAGTTCAGACCCTTTGAAATTGATTAGATAGTGGTTAAGTTTTTCAGGTGAAATATCAAATTGTGGAATTATTTCCTGTACTTTAAAAACCTAATTTAATGTGTTTTTAGTTATTTGTAAAGTTACTTTCTAAAATGGTATGTGTAAAACAGTCCCTACCTCACCCCCTCCTAATTAATTTGTCCTTCACTATTGAAAATTTTTTTGCGGGGGGTGGGGTGGGGGGGCTATTGCACCTTTTAATTAAGTTGGGAATTCATGAATTTGTCAGATTTCATAACAGTACAAAATTTGATTGTTTGCAAAGTTACTAAGTAGATTATATCTTGAGTCATAATAAGAGAACTGAAAGTCTATCTTTAGTTCAAGAACTTTGAGTTTTGAGAATCTACACAGAAGAGGTATCTGGTCATTTTTTTCCTTCCTCCAATCCCTGGCCTTAAACTCTGGTCCATCGGGCCTTACATGGCCTGCGCCTTAGCTCCTGAGCCTTAGGAATGCACCTCTCTGTTAAGTGTTTTAACTTCCAAATCTAGTAAAAGAGTTGTGTCTATTTACAGTTAAAATTTACATTTAAGTTACTTTTTTTTTTATCATAGTTTATGTGTAGTCTCATTTTTATTTGACAACTTATACTTTGTTTAATATTTTAGTTCATTTTTTAACTCTAGTAACAAATATTTCTTAACTGGTTTTTATTCACAAAACATCACTAAATGATCTGTGTGCCATTTAAAAAGCATGTCATATCAAGTATGCCTGTTTGATAGCATACTTGCATTTTCATAACTTGATATTTGAATTTGTAGGTTAGCAGAAACATAACAGATGCTAACTTCACACTGTATTAGCATGTGGCTTTGAACAAGTGGGGACATAATTTATGGTAAAAATGATTAACATTTTTATTATTAGCATTCTTTTGCAGTATTGGTGAAAGTTTAGTTGACTTCAAATAACGTTTTACACATTTAGTAATTAACAGTTCCATAATTAGCTTTGCATGTCTTGGATGAGGTTCAAAATTTTTCCAACTTCAGTGTTGTATGTAGAGACTGGTTTAATGTAGTTCTTCCCAGACCTTTCATAGAACAGTTAAAAAAGAATAAAAAGGGAAGAGAACTATCTCGTTGCTAACTTATTGCTGTTTCTTCTCCCCCAAGAAAGAGCACTCCCTGGTGGAGTAGCAGTTGGGTCAGTTGCCTCCTAAGAAGTGCAGGCCACACACCCCGGGTGAAGGGAGTGGGAGTGGGGAGAATAAATAGTGTGAACAATTAAAATAAAGTGCCTCTTCCTCCTCTTCTTCCTGCCTGCAACCTTTCCTTAAAAAAAAAGATATAAAATAAAAATGATCGGCTATATTCTCCTATCATTATTGAATTAATGGTCTCGCCATTTGTTTATGTTAAAGGAAAGGTGAAGGAAGGAATGAAAGCCAGTAGGCAGGCAGGCAGGCAGGCAGGAAGAGAGGAGGATGGAAGTAGTTTTTCCTTTTTATTTAATTGTTTACACTGGTTGCTTCCCCCTGGGCCCAAGACTTGAACCCAGGGGTGTAGTGACTTGCCCCTTTGGAGGTGAGCGACTTAGCTGCTGCTCCACCAAGGCACTGGGTTTGCCAATTATTAAGAAAGAAAGGATATACTATCACTCCCAAACTTTGTTCTTGAATCAAATATTCTTTGCTCCATAATTAAACTCACTTTTTCTGTTAAAAATATTTTACTGTGTGCTTGAAAAAAACTTTTAATTGGGTAGAGTTTTGGGAGAATTAAATGATCACGTAAGATCTACCTTTGGCGATATTTGAAATTCAAATTATATAAAGTAATGTCTCAGATATAAATTCACTATCTTAAATAAAAGTTAATTGTTTTTTAAAAAACAGACTTCTGCTTCTTGAAAAAGACTTGTTACTTATTTTGTAAGTTATGTAGTAAAAGGAATGGTAACTGCTTACATCTAGACTGAAAAGATAGGGAAATTTGAACATTGGTGATAGTCCTTGGCTCCTTGATATTGGTATTTTATGATATTCGTATTTATGAGCTATTCCCTTGTCTCATTTTTGGCAAGCTTCCTTATCTGCAAAAAGAGGATAATAGCATGCTTAGGTTGTTTTGTAGATTATGTGAAAAAAATAGTACATTTAATATTTAATACGATGTCTAATAATTATTCTTACTATAGCACATTTTAGTGAAATATCTAGTATTGACAAGACCTTGGGAATTCAAAGATGGAATGATACATTTGTCTCTCAAATAACTCACCAATCTATGGACTCTAGAAGTAGTATATGATTCATTAGTGAGTAACAGCTATGCTGTGTAACACTTAGAGGCTGTGCACTTTCTAGATGAGTATGTCTTGGGGGAGGAATTCACCCTCCACTGGACTTGGGAACATGAAGGATATTCCAGACTCGTCTTACAGCGCAAGTCGTTTAAAGAAGATAGTGTAGACCTCTGTTCAGTGTTCAGTGCTTGGAGCCCAGAGAGTGAGTAGAGGATGGAGATTGACTACCAGAGGGTAGAAGCTTGTGCCTTTGGGAAGAGTGAGAGACCAAGAGCTCTCTTAGAGACTGATTGCCTATCAGGCTGGCAGTGCTTAGGAGCCTGATTACACAATAGAGATGAACTAGAAACATTGTAGGACTGCTGGACTGACTGGTCAAATATATGTACATTTGTATCAGCAACTTTTATCAAACTATGTTTGCATTATGCCAGTGCAGCCTGAGCATGCTAAATGACAGTGATGACCCTTTTCTACTTCATAGGAAAAAAAAAAAAAAAGCAACCAACAAACTACATTGTTGAATATGATTTTCTTGACTTTTTAAGTCTTTAGACTGTTTTTTCCTTAAACTTCGTTGTCATCTACATGTATTCTAGAACCTAATATGAAAGAATAATTCATATGATGTAAATACATCAATATTTCTCAATCTGGAATGATGTCATTTCCAAGCATTTTGTTCTTTGGAAGAATTAAGGAACTTCCGAATCTAAGCAGACAAAACAAATTTTTAAAATATAAAACTCTTAACTTGACGGGTAATGGCACGATATAGTGATTGTAGTGAGTTTTTGAGAACAGTTCCTATTCCCTCATGTATTTTTGTTCAGATAAATTAATATAAAAATGAGAAGTAACTTGTGTTACATAACACTGTAGCTTTGTTACCAGATTTTGAAAATATGTATAGTTAGTAAAAATATGATCAATAAGGAGAGAAAAATAAACCAATTGTCACATTACTGTGCTGTTGGAATTTTTATCTTCTCAGAAAAAAATCCCATACTGGTCTCCCATGCTAATTAACCACTACTTCTGAAGTGTCTGAAGTATGGTTTTCTTTTCTTCTGTCTGCGAGAGGTCTTACCTTTGGTGTAGTAGTGGGGGAGTTTTGTGGAGCAGAAAGTTTTGCCCTTGGATTTTACATTCTCTTGGCTTCATCATTTTTGTGTTTTTACAGTGATTAAGCATAAAAAGTATTTTGGAGGAGTTTGTATCAGTGACTTGAAGGAGAACTTTGTTTTGCTATTGGAATGAAAACCTACCTCCTTATTATAGATCTCATTGGTCGCTTTCTGTAGGCAGTCATAGATTGTGGCGGCTTAGAATTTATCAACTATTTAATAGGAGCTGAATGGATTGAAAGAAAAGTTTATAGGCAGGAATGAGGATGAGTAGGCAGGCAGGAAAGAGAGGAGGAAGAAAATTTTATTTTTTATTTAGTTGTTCACACTCTTGCCCTCCATCCCCATCCTCCAGGAACCCAGGGGTATGTGGCCTGTGCTCCTTTGGTAGTGATTGCCCTGATTGCTACTCTACCAGGGCACACTGATCCTATTAACTGTTGGTAGTTTAGTTGACAAACCTACGTTTGCCATATTTGGCTCTTGGCACTGTTCTGTTCTAGAACTCATGGTATTTGTTTCTACCCAACACAGAAGCTGCTAAGAGATTAGTTGGTTTTTCCAGAGAGGCCTGATAGTAACTTTGCCGGAAGCTAGCTACCAATCTAAGGAGTTGGGGCACTGTGGTGATTATCTGATTTCTTCTGAGTATTCTTGCTAGAG
This sequence comes from Solenodon paradoxus, assembly GCA_004363575.1. Lineage (NCBI taxonomy): Eukaryota > Metazoa > Chordata > Mammalia > Eulipotyphla > Solenodontidae > Solenodon > Solenodon paradoxus. The sequence continues at coordinate 118,830 of RJWH01000035.1, forward strand.
TTGAAATTCATTATCTTGGTGCACCCTGGTGGTCTAGCACATCAGTCAACCACCTCCAAAAAGCATAGGTCATATATAATCCCAAGGACCTGGGTTTGCAATCCTGGGGCTATTAAGAAACAACTAAGCTGAACAGCTAAATAAAATAAATAGAATGCTTCTTCCTCCTTTCAAAAAACACTTTTTTAAAAAAATGAAAATTTTAGCTTGAAGTAATGGTTTATTCACTTGAAGTTATAAAAACTGATGCAGGGAGGTCATATGTGCCTTTTATCCATTTATTTTTTTTTCAATAGTAATATCTCGCTAAACTATAGTGCAATATCAGAACCAGGATAGTGTCATTGATACAGTTCCATCATCACAAGAATTCCTTTTGTTGCCCTTTTTTAGCTACAATTACTCCTCTACTCTACCTCTGGCAATGACTGATCGGTTCTCCATTGCTATAATTTTGTCATTTCAAAAGGTTATATAAATGGAATTATCTGGTATGGTGGTTGACCTTTTGGGATTGGCCTTTTTTTTCATTCAGCATAGTTACATCTATTACCTTTGGCTGAAATGAATTTCTACTGTTGTCATTGAGTGTTTTGGGCTTGTGTTCCTGAAGTGCCAGTAATATCTGGGAATTGGCGTGGGGTGGGGTAGAGTGCAAGGTGAGATGAATTTAAATAATGAGAAAATTCTATAATAGAGTATATGAAGTAGAGACCAAAGTGAATAAACTCTTGGATGAGCAAGAGTTGTTATGATACAACTATTACATTTGCATTTCATTATATATAGTTCCTTTCCATATTTTTTTTTTTTTTGTCATAATGGCAGTGGCTAGCCATCAGTGATCTTACTCGAAGTACTTACTTGATCTTCCCCAATTGAAATTTTTTTTTTTTTAATTCAGAGAGAAATCTAATAAATGTATTTGCAAACATGTCCCCCTGGGCAAATCAGGGACAGTTTGAACAACACAATGTATGGATTCTAACCCTGGGGGGTGGGGGGCATATTCTCAAGTTCATACTAATATAAATAAATACTTGAATAAGTAAGTGGGGGAAAGAGATAGCTCTTTGTTAAAGTAAAATTTAAAAAAAGGAGAAGCAGTGATGGAAATAGAAAATTATCAGTAGGCAGACATCACATAATTGTTGCAAGCAAGAATCAGCAATAAATACTAAAATTAGTGATGAAAGTATGATAAGAAATATTGTGTATATCTCAAACTATCTCCTCTGTAAGATTAATTAGTTATAAAGAGAACACCAATATCTTCATAGTGAAGAAAGGTGACAGGTGCCTTATTAACCAGGCAGTCAAAGTTATATCACCATCAGTAAATCATAAACATCATGTATTTTTTGATATGATGAACTTACAGGGCATATCTGTGGTAGTATTCTTACTAAAAATTTTTTTTCAATCTAGATGTCAGAAAACATCAAATTTTAAAGGCACTGCAAAATAATTCCAGTTCTCAAACATGCCCAAGGTGTGAAAAGATGAAGTGTTGAAGAAGCTGTCACAGGTTGGAGGAGATGAAGGATAATAACGTTACTAGGACTGCTGGTGAAATTTAAATAGATTATTTCACTCCGGTATTTTCGATTTTAAATTACGGAATGATTTATGCAGAGTATGTGGGATCTCTGAACTATTTTTTAAGTAACTTTGGTTAAACCATCTTTTTACTTTGTTTAGTTGCTCGTCTTGGTTGTTTGGCTGGCACCAGGTCTTGAACCTGCATCCTTGGGGGATGTATGTAGACTACGTCCAGAGGCATTAGCTGCCAGACCACCAGGGCACGCCTTTACATAACTTCTTTAAAGTCCAGAGTTATTTCAAAAATATAACAGGAAGCAGAGCCTTTGGAGTTTTCTTGTGACTCTAGCAAGGAGCCATCAAATTAAGATTTTTAAAAACAATCTTTTTCCTGATTAATAATTTAATCTTAATAAAGAGCTCAGTATCTTGGTTTTTTTTTTTTTTTTTTTTTTTTTTTTTAAAGGAAGGGTATAGGCAGGAATGAAGGTGGGCTGGAAAGCCAGGCAGGAAGAGAAAGGAGGTTGAAGCATTTTAAAATTTATGTTTCGTTTTAGTTGTACATCTTGCTTGTTTCCTGCAGTCCTGGGATGCGAATCTGGGCCCTTCAGATGTATGTGGATTGCTCTTGGCTGGAGGCAGCGGACCTAAACCACTATTCCACCAGGGTGCACCAAGAGCTCAGTATCTTTCAGCTAAATATCTTGTATTTATTGGACTGTTAGTGACATGGTTGCAGAAAGACGTTTAGTGGAGGAAATTTAAACTAACCACACACAGCATAAATAAATTTAATAGATGGGCAAGAGAAGTTAAAATATTAACTTGAACTATTCTTTTTTTTTTCCTACCTGAATCTGTATTCCTACCTACATGATGCAATCTACTTTGACGGTTTTGCATATTTCATGATCCTGAATTTAAGTAAATGAGAATGTTCAGTATAAGAAAAAAGTCTGTAGGGAATAAAATATTCCATGTATACATTAAGCAATATAGAAAAAAATTGTGGTGACAGCCTGAGGAAGTCAATCTACTTGAAATTAAGGTTATGGTTCCACTTCTTTTTCTTTTCTGTGAACTGAAGAGTTCTTTAAATTATTACTTTTGGTAGGAGTGAGGGGGTGGGAGGGAGGGAAGTCAGTGGCAAGGCTGTGTTTAAAAAGTCTAGTCAGAGGCACTATTGCAGCTAGAGATGCTAATGTTATCTAAGGTGAGTGTGTTTAGTACTTTCATTTAGTATTAAAAAACTTTTCTAAAATCAGTTCAAGGTAGGACTATCTGTACAAATCATGTATAACTACATGCCTCTGCATTTCAATTATATAGCCAATTCCCATGGATGCCTCCACTCCACCCTCCATTTGTCACCTACGTTTCTTTTTCTGTGGAAAGTACTGAAAAGTACATGCTGTTTATGTATACTGTACTTTTTTTTTTTTCTATAACTGAAGTTGATACTGGAAAAATGAATTAAAAAATGTGGGACTTAACATTTGTGATAACTACAAATAGAATAAAAGCCAGAATGTATGTATGATTTGCGGTATTAGAGAAATAAAATCTTTTCTGTTTTTTAAAGGAGAATTTTTAAATACTTGATGTCTTCAGAGGCACAGGTGAAAAAGAAAAGAATTGACCAGGCTTGGAAGTAACTAAAATGTTATAAAATAAAAAAATGTGAAAATATGTAGGTATAGACTAAACCTGTTTGTTAATGTAATTTTTTTTATTGAAGTGACTTGACAGCATGACATTTTGTAAATTTTGATCAGCATCTATATATCCTATAATAAGAGTGCCACTCAAAGTTCTTTTCTACCCTTCACCGGATAGTTGATCTCTCTCACCTCATTTGTTGGCTCCTTCGCCCCGCTTCCTTTCTGGTAACCACTAATTTGGTCTCAGGGATTAAAAGTTTACCTTTGTTTTGTTTAGTTCATTTGTTTGTTTGGTTTCTCTGTACTCCTCATATGAGTGAAATCATGTGGTATTTATCTTTCTTTGTCTGACTTTACTAAGCTTACTAGCCTCCAGGTCCATCCATGTTGCGAATGGAAGGATTTCTTCTTTTCTTATTAGCTACACATTATTTCATTGTGTACATATACCACGTCTTCTTTACCCACTGACATGTCAGTGGGCATGGAGGTTATTTCCAGCTCCTGGTTGTTGTAAATCATGCTGCAGAAAACATAGGGATGCACATCTCTTCAAACTAGTCAACACTATTAAATTTAACATTTGTCCATGTTGTTCCATGTTGTTCCATGTATAAATAATTATTTTAATTCTTTAAGACAGTAAGTTTCTGATTGTTTCTCAAAGCTACATTATATAGTCTTGAAAACTCCATTTTCTTTTAAGCAAGCACATTCAAATGTATTAGAAAATATCTGGTCAAATTGTCAACAGCCTGTTAACATTTGTAGTTGTTGTATTAAGAAGCTGCTTGATCAAGTTTAAACATTTCCAAACCAGTAGAGATGAGTTTTTAAAACTCAGATGTTTAAAAAATTGAAATACAGATGCATAAAGTGCCAAGAACTGAGGAAAAGAGGAATTTGACTGCACTTCACTTTTGTTTCTAATCATTCAGGTCAATGCCCCCTCTTTTTGAAGTTTTGGAAGAAATCGAGGCACAAGCTTTAGGTTATCTGCATGCCTGTCCCGCTCTGTCGGTTTGGAAAACCACAAACTTCTTTTAGATATAGACCATGTTGGCAGAGACCCAAATGTGAGCTTCCAAACTTCATCGTCATCTGAGACTTAAGTTGGAATGGGTGGAAACTCCTATCTTGATTCCCTTTTCTCTGGTATGGTTTAAATCTACATCACACAGTTTAAGAAAACTTGGTGGCAGATAACATGGTAAAATCATTTGACTTTAAAAGTCCTTGGTTACACTTTATAGATTCTGGGATGGCTGTTCACCTTATAGTTAAACATTCATAGCTTTAATTGTATGCACAGAAAATTTATTTTGAGTTTATTTAGTGTGTCCTTGGGATATATGTGGACTATGCCCAGTAGACTTAACCACTAAGACACCAGCATGTGCCTCTGATTTTACTTTTATAATCTTGCATTTTATCCTTAATTTTTCATCATTAGTATTATGACTAATTGACCAAAGTGATTTTCAACACAAGTCTAAGTGCATGTTCTATTGGGATTGCATTAGTTGGCAGGTTGGCAAAAACTGCACACATACTTAGAGGCTTAACTGTGAGCTTATTTTTCTTACATAATAAGGTATGTAAAGGGTAGAAGACAGTGCAGGGTTGGTGCAGATGCCCAAGGATGTTCTTACAGGAACTGATTCAGTCTCCTGCTTTAGTTTGCAAAATCACGAGACGCTGGCTACACTGTCTAGCAGGAAAGAGGAGGAGAATGTTGAAAGTCCTTTTCTTGGTTAATGATTTGTCTTCTGTTTTGAAGAAAAGTCTTCTCCCGGTGCTTGTCACTGGCCAGAGCTATGTCATGTGGCTAATCCTGGTGCAAAGAGACTGGGAATGTGAATATTTTGCTTTTAAATCTGTGATGGGAAGGCAGGGAAGAGTGAGATTCAGATGAATGTTGCTGTGAGTTGGCAGTATTTGTCAAATTTACTTTGACTGGAAACAGATGATTGCAGTAAGTTTAATGCAAGGATTCTCAGGAGACTGCTCTGAAAGTCTTGCTGCATTTCTCCAGCTACAGTTATAGAATCATACAGATAATGTTCAAATTCTTAATGTACGAGTACTTTCTGAACTACAGTCTGTAGTTCGCATATAGAGATAAAAATACTAGTGGGTGAGCATTATATATAAATAAGGCCTATGTGTAGTTTTTAAATAGAATTATTTCTAAATGGTAACTTGATATCAAAATGTAGTCTTACATTTTCTAAATCATTTCCTTTTGCTTTGAATTTATTCTGATTTAAAATTCTAGAAATTTAATTTTTTAATGTGCTCCATTTGTGTGTTGTAACACTGCCTTTTTTTTTTTTTTTTAAATTTGAAGTTTCATTTGTTATTCCTTCCCCCAAACTGAATCATTGTTTTTTCGTAAAGAAATATGCATAGTATATATACTGTTTATAAAACATAGCTGTTAGTTTTCTATACTTTAATTCATGCTTATGTGTTGAATTCATAGGCTCTAAGACAAAACTTTATTGAATTTTCTACAAGACTAGCTTTGATACTAGAACTTGAAGTATGCATTGTGTTTTAGAGCAACTGTCGTGTTTACTTACCGTCTTTCATGATAGCATTGAAGATTCGTGTAGATTACTTCTCTTCCGTGTAGTGGGCTCAGTTAAACAATTCGCCACCTGTAGCTAGTGACCAGAAATGTATGAGAAAGCGTCAGGATATTTGAGATTTTTAAATATTTTGTGCTTTCATAAGTTATTTGTTATTGGTAAGAAGGTATAATAAATGCCTGACTTGGAGTCTTAGGTTAGGGTCTTGATTTCATTTTAAAACGTATTTATCTGTGCCCGCTCTGTTACTGGAGAGATTCCTGGAGTGGGACTTGGTGTTCTTTTTTAAAGCTCAATGCTTAACACAGAATTGAAGCTAATAAGTTATTTTATAATAACTTGATGGTTCTTAAGAGTTTAAAATAGAGGGGGAAGGAAATGTAACTATATGCTTCTATATTAATAACAGATTGAATAAAAGATGAAAAGGAGCAGTAATTTTTGATTTAGTTTGTGTAACAACTAAGTTCACCTTTGTGGAGCAAAGTTGCTTTTACTAAGCATCAGACGGTAGCCTTTCTGTGAGCGTAATCATGTTTGTGCTGGTATTATGATGTTTTCTCTGGCATTTAACAGAATGTAAATTCTTCCTCTGCACTTCTGTGACACTTTCACTCTATTATGCAAGTTTTTTTTTTTTTTTTTTTTTAATTACTTTGAGATTTTTTTTCACTGTCAGTAGTAGTAATTTAAACTAAGGACAGACGTAAATTATAAAATGAAGTTTAATTCTAGTTATTTTGAACCAATTTGCTACTTAACTGTTTCTAAGAGGTTCTTGCTTGACCCATTTTAAAGGATATACCCTTTTAAAATTGTAGAATGATTATATGCAAATATATAGCTTCTTAAGGGGTGGTATCAAAAATAGCTTAAATATGCCCATTGAAATCAACCTACTGATTTACATAAAACTTTAGAAAAAGGTAAGCTCTAATGAAACTTATTCTAGGTAAATATTTTAATTTTTTAGCAAGAGACATAGTAGTTGAATACATGTATACCATAATGTTTAACTTTCCCTTCATTGTCTTCTACTTTTCACCCATATTTTATTTTATTTTTTAAGAGGAAGGAAGCAGTCAGGAGTGAAGGCAAGTAGTCAGGCAGACTGAAAGGACTAGAGAAGAGGAAGATGCATTTATTTATTTGTTCATTTTGTTTTTTTCTCCTGTCCCTGAGTCAAGAACTGGGGTCTTTGATTTATGTGGATGATGCTGCAGCCACAGACTTAATGCCTGAGCCACCAAGGTGTACCCTATATTTTATTCTTAATTTAACATGTAACTGCTCTTCTTCATGGAAGAAGACAGTGTGAATTCTGGATATCTGAAAGGCCGCCCCCCCTCACATAGAATGCGTCCATCATCTTCTGATGATACTTGAATTGACAGTGAGGAAAACAGATATGGGAGTGTTGATTCTTGGTTTTGATTGGATCCTTAGAGATCAGCAGACCATTGATTTTCACAGTGCCTTATATTGTTTCACATTTCTCATTATCAGACCTATAGATGACCTTGGAGACTTATCAACGGCCTTTTGGGAGGTATATAAATTTAGCCCATCCTCCATTCTTAAACAAAAATTAAATTTTTTTTTTTAAAAGAAATATGTAGGCAGGATGAAGGTGAGTAGGCAGGCAGGCAGGCAGGAAAAGAGTGGAAGAGGAAGCATCTTTATTTTGTATTTTGTTTAGTTGCTCACACTGGCTGTTTCAACCTGAACCCAGGACTCAAACTCTAGAGTATGTGGCTTGTCCCTTTGGAGGCAATTGATGTGACCTCAGCTCTACCAGGGTGCGACAGCTCACCCTTTGTTTAATTAAATAAAAACCCAAACAAACCCAAACAAATTTCAAAAAAACTTTAGAAGCAAAGCACTTTATTTCTGTCAGTAAAAGGAGACTTGCTAATAAAAAAAACTGTTGAGCATTAGACTCCTGAGTAGAGAAAAATACCAAGTTGTTAAGTAATTTTCTCCCTGTCACTGAGACAGAAATTTATTCCCCTGCATCAGGGCTGAGCAAACTATAGCCCTTAGGCCTAATCTCACCCATAACCTGAACATTTTATTGGGACATAGAGCTCTTCTTTACGTATTTTCAATGACTGCTTTCATACTGTAGAACCCGAGTTGAGTTACCCAACAGAGACAGTATGGCCTGTAAAGCCTGAAACATTTGCTGTCTTTTTACACAGAAAAAATTTGTACTTTGCTTTAGATTCTCTTCTCTGAAAATGCAGTACCTTTAGAAGAGTGCAGGTATAGGATGATTATTCAGTGATCAAACTGATTATTGAGTTATCATTTATACCTCAGAGAGGTGGAAAGTTTTCTCATACTATTTGATAGCGTGTGTGGAGTGAGTCAAATTTTGCTTTGGAAGCATATTTTATTTTTTGAGGGTCTTATTCTAGTGATACAAGCAATATTATGACCACATTTTGTCTTTATTTTTTATTATGTTTAAGTGTGTGTGTTTTCTGAGTCAAGTATTAAGACAACTGCAGTGCTTTTTTGGAGGTGTCAGGAATGTAGTTTGGCAGATTTAATTAGTTAACTTTCTTGAGTAGTCTGCCTTAAAGTTTAGAAAATTCCAAACATTGAAGATGGATTGGTAAGTAGATATCAGTTTTGTCAAAATGTTAAATCAACTTGACTCATCGTTTTTCTTTCTCATTAGGTAGTATTCTAACTCAGGTTATATTTTTAGGTAAAATGATTTTTATTTTAGGAAAATGTCAGGAGGTTGCTTGAACTCTTGATTACAGTTAACAAAGTTACATTAATTATTCCATAGTCTATGCTAGCCAATTTATGAGTAGAAACTTTAGAAACTGAGTAATTAGCCCACATATTACAATTTAATTTTCTTGTTACATGTGACACATTTTCATTCCTTGTTTATTTCCAGGCAAGATAACATGACAGGAAGTTTTGTTTTGTTTTGTTTCCATAGACAGCAAATTGTTACCTTACAAATAAACATTGTACTATTAGATAATCAAGTTGATTTATTTAATAATCTAGGAAATGAAAACATTGAGTTTTCAGTTCTCTGAATCTATGAGTTTTGTGTTCTACTTCTTGATTTCTTAATTAAATAAGTAAATAAATTATTTTAGTCTTTGATTTTGCTAGAAACAGTAATATAGTAAAAGTTTAGTAAGCACTCAACCTGAATATTTAGAAAGTTACTTAGCTGGTAGGGTAAATATGCTTATTGAGCCTTAGCAGGATGGTTTTCTACATTCATGATGGAATATTTAATTTGGTATCTTTTCTGTCATAATGAAAGTCTTACTTCCATCGTATTTTCTGCTCTAGAGATTATAGAAACATGTTTCACTGCCTTATGGTTGGCTTACATGCTTAAAAAGTTTTTAAACATGCCAGGTTAAGAATTTCTAGTCTATTTGCTGTACAGTGGGGAATTGTTAGAGACCTTTGAATGAAGCTAGTGAGAGTCAGGATGATTCTTAAAGACAAATTAGTAGTCTTAGGATGAATGGGAAGGTCTTGGAGAACAGCTAAGGATTTTGGAATGTTTGACGCATTTCTTCAAGACTGGGCACACTGTACTACGTAGAGATGGATGAGAAATAGGTCTGTATCAGTTTGAATTGCAGCAAATTTAGGAGGAAGAATGACCAGCAATTGTTCAGGACTGCTCTTGAAGTTAATGACTCTGTGTGTGTGTGTGTGTGTGTCTATGTGTCTATGCTGAGTGATCAGTTATGGTGTGAGAACAGGATAAATGACTTTTTGTAGTTTATGTTAGGTGTATGTTAAAAAGAATATCTTACGGTAGTACATTTCCATTGGCTCTAGACTATGAGGATAAAGTAAATGATGAAACTTACATTGTTGGGAAAACCAAAGAGGATTTTGAAGTGGGGATTTGGGGGTTTGAAATTTGAAGTGGGGATCCGGAATTTTGTTATCTACCCTTTCTTGGGGAAGGTGCTAGACATATTGAAGTTTTTTTTACTGATATTCTTCTGGTTCTCTCTATGAGAACTTCCAGCTGATTTCAGAACTCAGGGATCTGTTATGTCTTCCATAATTGCAAGCCTGTAATCTTTTGTTGAAGGGTATCTTTAGCCAAAGAGAGAGCAAAAGCTGGAGACTGACCCCAGCCTAATTTCACAGTTGCTTAAAAAAGAACGAAAACATAGCTTTTTTGTCAGTCTCAACGATTTTTTCTCTCAAGCGTAGACAAACAAGGACTAGGACTTTCTGTCTTTCTAATGAAGTATCTCTTGATGATTTTGACAAATATCCTCTGAAAGGAGAAAAAAAATTATTCCACAATAGTATTATAAGTATTAATATTTATAAAAGCATCTTGAGGACACTGGGTGTAATATTATTAATGTTCACGTGTTAAAGTTCATCTAATATGTTTTTTTTTGCATTATAATAATTTTGCTCCTAGGAAGGATATATATTGATCTAGGTTATTGTCTTTAGTTTTTCACCCTAACTTTCTTGAAAGTGTGTCTATGTTTTTCTGGTTATTCAAGAAATCTAAAGTTGAATGAGAATTTTTGTAAGTTTCTTCTTGAATTAGACTTTCATTATTAAAAAAAACAAACCAACAACATAAGAACTATGAGTTCTGAAGCTGATCAGATGTACCAGGCTGGGTGCTCTGCTCAAATCAGTCTTTATATTCAAAGACACCCTCATTCCACTTAGTTTGCAGACAATAGTTATTTTACTCCTTTATCTTACTTTAAATGATTATAGGTATATTATCTAAACCTCGAAATCAGATTCAGAGATACAACTGCTTACTTTTCATTAGGTTGTTTACTTTTCTCTATCTTGTATCCAAATAGAACTTGCATGAATTTATAATTGTTTCTCTTTGTAGGGTGCTATAGAGTTGTTTTCAGTAGCTGTTACTTCTGGGCATTCACAGAGATAATTTTTATTTTTCTCTATTTATGTATTTGTGGAGAAAGCAACTTGGAATTTATTAGACAAGAGAGAAAAGATTACCCAGGAAGCCACCCTTTTAAAGGAAGAGGTTCCTGCTGCTCTTGCAAAGTGCATGTATTTGGGGCGTCCCTTACCAAATTAGATTAGTGTGTTTTGTTTTTGTTGACTTGAGTTCATTACTTTTTTTGTAGAACTTTGAGGAGCTAGCCGTGGGAGGCAGAGTGACTTATTAGATAGCTCCAAGTCTCAAGAGTCGAACTCTTGGCTCTTCCTTGCAGGCATCGTCTTGCTCTCACCATACTATAGTTTATTTATAATACCTAAATGCATCCTTTTTTTTTGTTGTTATTGAATATAATGAGAAATGACTACTGAATCTGAATACATATTTTTCCTTGCATGAATAAATGATAAAGTTCCTTGTAAATAGTGGCAAATAGAAGTTTTAGACCTGACCACTTCAGAAGTACAATATTTATTTAGTTTTTAATTTTTAAAATAATTTTATGATTTCTTTTTTTTACAATATTATATTAATTTTTGGATATTGAAATTGCATCTCAGTCTATGTTTATTTCACTCCTCACAGTAGGTCTAATGTCCATTATTCTTTCTCATCTTAGGTGGGCTGTGAGTAGCTATGTTTTGATTGTTTTTCCTTTTTGTTTTCTACTTTGCTTTTTCCCTGGAGATTTATTTTGAGGTTACCTTGAGGTTAGCATTAAGAATTCTATGTTTCTTTCCTGTTTTTATTTGGAAGCAGATTAGTCTTACACTCATTCTAACCATCCACATTTTTATTTTCCTCTGCTCCTTCCCACTTTTTATATTTGCTGTCTTAATGTTTTTAAGTGATATTTCTTTACACTTTGTAGAGTATCCTGTAGTATTTTTTGTAAAGCTGGTTTCGTGGTGATGATTTCCTTGTTATTTTGCTTATCTGAAAAGCTTTTCGTCATTCCTTCAGTTCTTAATGATGATATTGCCGTGTATAGTATCCTAGGTTGAAATGCTTTTCTTTTTTCACTTTGAATATATCATGCCATTCCCTTCTGGCCTGTAGAGTTTCACTTGAGAAATCAATTGACAGTTGAATGGAGAATCCGTTGTATGTGACTTATTTTTCTTTAGCTACTTTTAAGATTCTTTATCTTGTATTTTTTATATTTTGCTGACAATGTGTCTAGGTGTAGGTCTTCTGGGTTTCTTTTTTTAAGGAATTCTTTCAGCTTCCTGGGACTGGAGGTTTGCTTCATTTCTCAGGTTAGGGAAGTTCTCAGCTATTATTTCTTCAAATATAATTTCTGCCCCCTTTTCTCTGTCTTCTCTTTCTGGGACCCCTATGATTCAAACGTTGTTCCTTTTGATGTTATCTCATAGGTCCTGTATGGTTTCTTCATTTCTTTTCATTCTTTTCTCTTTGCTGGTCTGCCTGAATGCATTCCCCTGCCCTTTCTAGTTCACTGATTTCATTAAGAGGCTTCATCCATCCTACTCTTGAGTGCCTCTATTGAGTTCTCTGATTCAGTTGTCATGTTCTTCATCTCTTTGATATCTTCATTTCTTCTCTTTACTTATTTGTTTTTATTTGCTCTTTCTCTTTATTTTTTTCTTGATTTTCATGAGTAGGTTTATCACTGTTGCCCTGAATTCATCCTCAGGTAATTTGCACATGTCTGTCTGTTGTTTTCAGAATTTTCCCCGGGGTTTTAATTGGATCCATCATTTCACATATATTTCTCTGTGTCTTCAGTCTTTTTGGCTTTCTGCTTGTGCTTCTGTGGGTAACATTTCCTTTCAGTGATGGTGTTTTGTATAGTATTGACTTGCACCAGAGAAGCCTGGATCTTGGTTTGAACACTGGTAATTCTTGAATTGTGTGTTGTCACCACTGGTTGAATTTGTTGACAGTCTTTTGGATCCGGCATTGGGACCTGAGAGGTAAGCCTATGAGCTTGGAGTTTGTATGGGGGATGCAGAGCCTTCCCCCACTGTCTCAGCTCTGAACAGTGATGACCATCTTGTTGTTAGACCAGTCAGCAATTGGGCTGCAGTTCCACCTCTACCCACAGCGTGGCTCTTTGACAGCTTTGAAGGTTCCTTCCTTCTGGTTCTCTCTTCTTCCTTTAAGCCTGGAGGTAGGATATCTGGTGTGCAGGTCCTAACTACCTTCTGGTTATGGTGGTGCCCTGTGTAATTTTCCTTGCAGGAGTGGGGTGGGATGGAGTCTCCCGCTCAGATCACTGGGGTGCTGGTCCTCCTCCTGCCTTGCACCAAGACCCCTCCCCCAGCCACTCACTCTGTGTCCTGGTCTTGCTGGATGGGCTCCCTACTGCCCTCAGAATGACTACTGGGAGGCTCAGTTTTTTTCCATGATTCTGTTCCCTTTGTTGCTTTTTTCCCTTGAAGCTGGGAGTCCCACATGCATGCTATAGTTCTGAACCCCTGTGCCTTAGCCTACCTTTGTAGAAGTGATCACTGGTGTTGTATCTGCAGCCCACAGGCCTGCTTCCACGCCATGTGTGTCTGAACAATAGGTAATTTCTAGTTGCTCTGTGGAGAGGAGATCCGACACATTCTACCAGGTTGCCATTTTGTAGGCAGTCTTACAAAGATAATTTTTAAATAATTAGTTAATATTATACTTTGTACATGTATGGTAATGAATTATATCAATGTGAGTAGAGACTATTCCATTAGAATTGGAAGGATGAACGTGAAATTTGCTCTCCTCGTGCCTTGGTAGAGGAGTAGTTAGGTCAGTCGCCTCTGAAGGAGAAATCCCTGGGCCCAAGTCCTGGGTCTAAGGGAAAACAACCAATGTGAACAACTAAAAATAAAAATAAAATGCTGCTTCTTCCTCTCTCTTCCTGCCTGACTGCTTGCTCGCCTTCATTCCTGCTGTACCTTTCCTTTAAAAAGAAAAAACTAAGAGAGCATTTGCTCTCATCCTGGTTTAGGTGAGGGATACTGACTACTCAATTTGCAGCACTGTTTGCCAGTGTTAAATGAAACTTTGTAGAAAATGCTAATAAAACCCTTATTACAATATATATAGTATCGACCTCATCACTCCCAAATAGAAAAGTTTATTTTTCCTTCAGCTACTTAACCTAGAAGATAAGAAATTTTTACAATTTTAGATGTCACCCCAGTTATTTATGAAAACTAGTTTTCTGGAAAGGGTAGACAATTAAAACCTCAAGCATATTTTTTCAGTATTTTGTGCATTTCTGTTTGTGATTTATTTTAAAGAAAAGGAGTAGATGTTAAACATTGAATCAACCTTCAGGGAACAATATCTTCCAATTGGTTGAAACAAAAATAAAATAGCATGGGGAAAAAGAAGAAAAAACTATCATCTTTTATAAATCTGTGCAAATAGGTTGTAAAGCAATCCAAAATTTTCATCAAATTGGTTGAAAATATTTTAGTAGAAATAAGAAGAAAGATCTGTCTACTTACTTAAAATCTGCCCTTTGGTATATCTTACAGATTTCTTTATATATGAAATAGGTTAAATTATTTTGACTTTAAAATATAAATGTTATTTACTCTTTATCTTGTCCAAGACTTAAGAAGAAAAGTTGATCCCTCTCGTATCATTTTTCAGAAGATTATATAAATATTTTAGAATTTCTTGACTTACTTGATAAACCCTCCTATCTGTTGATTGTGGAAATGCCTACTTTAAAAATGTTTACAGGAACTCATGCTTATCCTCCTTCCCTTTTGCTTTTAGAATAGTTCCCAATTTCCATTTCCCTCCATTTTTACTTCTCTTAGTTGATTATAAGTTTAAAGCTACAAGAAGAGAAATGTTAATGTCAGCCTAGTTATTTACCATGGTATTTTAGAGCAAAAAACCTGAGATCTCATTTCTTGTTGTCAAGTCACACCCATTCATGTGGATGGTAATTGTCAAGAATTTTACTTGTAGCCACAAAGAACAATAATCTTGAATTATCTTCTGGTAAATGGACTTGATTTTGTGAAAAGCTAACCATGACATATGGAAAAGAAAATGTTTGTTTATTTTTCTTTGTAATTCTTCTTTCCATTCCAACTGCCATCAGAGTCAGGCCCACTCAATGCAAAAATCAAAGCAAAATTTAGGATTTTCCTTTTATCCATCAGAGTAACTGGTTAGTGCTGCCCTCTCTCCCTCACACCTATCCTGGTCATTTTTAAGAGACTGACATGTTTCTTAACTGAAGTTTTTCCTGGTCCCTTGGGCTTGAAGTTTAATTGTTCCTTATGGAATTTTTGTTTTTACTTTGCATCTCTTTAAGGCATGCATCCTCTGGTAATTATTAAGTGTACAAGTCTTTTTTAAACTGAAAAATTCCGTGAGAAAGAAACTATTTTAATGACCTTTGTGTTTTGTAATACCTTAGTATTACATAATTATTTTAATGTATGAAGTGTATCAGTCTCATAGTAATTCAATATACATTACCAATGAGGTACAAGCTAAAGGTACAATTTTAACTCTTAGAAAATTGTTTTTTATTATTTCAAGTAACATACTTTAGGCTTGTGATTATTTTAAGACTTGATCCACAATTGATTCTTAGAATTGCCTGGTTAGATGATAGTGATTCAAATTTTATTTAGTCACCATGACTTGTATCTGTCACAGAAGCTAGTCAAAAGCTAAAGCTTGAATTCTAGGCATGGCACTATGAAGTCCTAAACCCTAGACTTCAGTTGGATTATATTTGGTTATGTATGTATTTGCTTTCACTGGATTCTGAGTGTAGTATACATCGATATTATAAACTCTTTCAAGATAGATCAACAGTATTTTAGATTGTATATTTAATCTCTTATAAGATACATGAAGAAAATATTTCAGGCTCATAATTCCTTAATTTCTTTGGCATTGATGTTATTCATTTGTGGGAACCGAAATTCTTTTTTGGGGTGGGATTGTAATTGAAGAGAGGACCTCATGTTATACCCCCTCATTCTCTGTGTGACCTTGGTAAATTTCATCCAATCTTTAAATTTTTTTCTTTAGTTTATGAAATAGGGCACACTCTCTGCCTTACTAGTTTCTAGACTGAATGTAAGGCTTAAATGAGCATAGCATATAAGAAAGTACTTTTCAAATGGAAAGTCTACACTAATGTAAGAATTACTATCAAAGTAATAAGTGCTAATAGAGAAGTGTTAGTGCCGATAAAAATTGGAAGTCATATATAAAGATAATAGACAACAGTCCCTGTTAATATTTGGGTAGTAACATTTATAGAGGTATGCCTCTTTTTGGTGTATGTGTAAAGCCAGTAAAACCATGTTTTCAAATTATTTCTTTATTTGGTTGTCCAAGTTATGCTTATCTGGATCATTTTAGGAGTATAGGTTTCATGTTGAGTTTTGTAAAGAGGGTTTCCTTGTTAAAACATTTCAGACATCAAATAACCATTATGTAAAAAACTTATCTACACTAATGTATCTCAAATAGTTTTGATCACTTTGTTTTAAGTAACAAAGCTGAATCCAAAATTCTTCACTTTTCAGAACTGCTCAAAAGTGGCAAACATGTATAGTATGTTTCCATATGCCTAACATGTATAGATGTTCTAAGTGTGTTTACTCGAAGACATACATTTAGAATAAAAGCTTTTTAGTTATATGCTATTAATGGCTATACTTTAAAAAATTTGAGTATTGAAATCTGTCATTCCATATTTAAATTTGAAGGCTATGTGAACTTAGGCATATAGCCAGAAACTTGCGTGTTAAGCGTATTAATAGTAATAGGAATGTGGAGTAGAAAGTTCCTGTTTTTGAAAAAGTTGAATAGGAATTTTCTTTACTTTCATAATATAAACGTTGACCATTGAAAGGTGCAGCAGTAAATTAATCTTTATAATATGCCTCTGATTATCCTTAAATGCTATTATTATAATGTAGTTCATTGTCTACTATATACCCAAAAATCAACTGTTTATTTTCTCTTTTTAAAGTTCATTTTTACATTAATCCAATTAAGCCAGAGGTACTGTTATCAGTTTTCTAGGAGGAAGCAGATACAGAGATTTATGTAATTTGCTTAAGGACACACAATTGTCTGATTTCAAAGTCCATATTTTTCTACTATACTGTACTATCTCTACAATAAGTTTAGGTATAAATATTGCTTATAAGGACTATTACAAAATTGTTTTGATTTGCTTGGAATTTTTTTTTTAATGCTTTGCTAGGTTGCTTTTACTTTAGAGATGAGCTTCAGGTCTAAGGTTTAATTTTATCAAAGCTTTAATGTTTATAATAATTGGAGTTAGAGTGGAACTGGGATATCTACCTTTAATTTAAATCCAGGGGATTAACAATAGATCACTCTCAATAAATGTAGCTCTTGTTATTTTAGTTTCATGTTTTAAATAAGCTGTCTTAATTTCTAGGTTTATCTGAAATGATGGTTTTAATGGCATCTAGTATTTATTGTTAATTTTATACCAGATACCATATTAAGGATATAAATATATTATTTTGATATCTTCTTCAGAACTAGATGCTAGTTTTTTTTTTAAAATAATCAGCCACACTATTACAGATTGTTGCTATTAGAAGAGGAATGTGAGTGATAAATCCAGTTAGAATTCTTGGGTCTTGGAACGGGTTTGCTGAAACCACTCAGTTGTTCTGTGCTGAGGTCAGTAACCAGGTTTTCTCAGCAGTTGCATGACCAGGCATCTGCTGGGTTGTCAAGGAGCAGACTTGAATGGGTTGTAGTTCCTGAAACCAGCCAGGTGGAGGGTAAAGCATTCTTGGCACTTGTGCTTTTCTGTTGTCATAAGGTTAATGTCTTAGTTTATAAGTAAACTTTGTTGTCTAACTACGCTGTTCAGAAGGGGACAGATCAGACTAGAACTTGACCAGAATTGAGAAACTTTTATTTTAAATATGCTAAGAATTCACAGATCTGCAGCTTGCACAGAGATACTGTTAAGTTATCTGAAGTGATCTAACTCACACTTTTATGATTGTATTTTGCAATTTCAGTACAGAATGAAAGACAGATTGCTAGATGTTGGAATGTGAGATATTAAGGAATTTTAAGTGCTTATGAAATCCAAAAATAATTCATCCAGATGCTCTGGTTGTGCTGGGTGGGTTTCTGTGTTTAAATGCTGTCGTTGAGTTTGTTCAGTTAGAGAGAACACGTGTCGCTTTGTGTCTGTGGTGAGAAGACCTATTTGTTTCTCTTTGACTCTTAAAAGACAGAAAATATTCTTCCTTAAGGAATAGAAAGCACAGCCTTGAGGACTACAGAAAGATAGTTTTTAAAGGTATAATAAGTTTCTTTTTTAAAAATCTGAGTTTTCTCATTTATACCTCCTTTAAAAAAATGATACCATTTCCTTTCAAAACATTCTTTGTTTTGTATTTCTTATACTCCTTATTTTCTTCTATTTTTGTGGAATACTGGGGTTAGAAGAAAGGTTAAATATATAGTCTCCTACATGAATTGCTTATTTTCTTCTGCTAATTGAAAGTTAACTTGCATTGTGAAGTGTACATGATAATGTTTTCTGCCTCTGGAATGTTTTTTTGTGGTGCAAAATGTTCCTAATTTTTACTTAAACTATATGTATTTAAAATTAGTGTTTTAAATATTATTTACTTAGTTTTTTGCATGATTTACACATCAAAAAATGTAAAAAAGTTATATAGTGGAATGTCTGACTTTCTCCTCTTTTCCACATATTTAATAGAAAATGTAACTTGGGGATATTTCTAGATTAGTATATGAAGTGTGCATGTGTGCGTGTGTGTGTGTGTGTGTGTGATATTTATAGTGCTACAATGACTGTGTCTTACATAGATGATCCATTTGACTAAAATATGTTTGCATTTCTAATTTGATAGTTATTGTAGTAGCAGTTTATACTACTACTAGTATTCGATTTTTAAAAACTAGTAAGTTGAAATTGGAAGCGGCACTTTCAAAAGTCATATAATTTTTATAGAGCGATATTTAACCTTTTAAGTGTCAAATTCTATGAGTTTTAATATGTGTGCAGTCACATAATCAACACTACATTCAAGAAAAGACATTTTTGTCATCCTGAAGAGTTCCCTTATCCCTTTTTGTAGTTAATCTCTTCTGAGTGGCCTGCCTCTGGAACTATTGGTCTGATATCTATTGTTATAGTTTTGCTTTTTTCTAACATGTCTTATACATGGAATCATGTATTTTACAATCTTTTTGTATGACTTTTTCATTAGGCATTATGTTTTGGAGATTCAGCAATGCTGTTGTATGTATCAATAATTTGTTTCTTTTTATTGCTGAGTATAGTACTACATTGTATGAATGTACTCAAATTTGCTTATCCACTCCCCAGTTGTTGGATATTTGAGTTGCTTCTAGTTTTAGGCAATTAAGATTAAAGCTGCTATAAACATTTATTTAGAAGTCTTTCTGTGGACATATTTTTATTTTTCTTAGCAAATTTATGTGGAGTTGAGGGGATATTTGCTAATTGGATTATTAGCTTAATGAGGACCAAACTTTTCCCAAGAGAGAGTGCCATGCTGTATTTTCATCAGCAATGTATGGAAGTTCCAGTTTTCTACATCCTAGTCAGCATTTGGATTTGTCAGTTTTATTTTTAAACAATATAGCATGTTTAATTATTTTTTTGAAAGGAAAAGTAAACACAGTAACGAAGGTAAGTATAGGCAGGCAGGCAGGAAGAGAGAGGAGAAAGAGACATTTATTTTATTTAGTTGTTCCTCTTGGTTGTTTCTCCTGGCCCCAGGTCTTGAATCTGGGTCTTTGGGATGTATGTGGACTGCATCCAGTGGCCTTATCCACTAGGGCACCAGGGTGCACCTTATTGTGGTATTTAGTTGAAAGCAACTTTATTGACATTCACCACTGTAGACCTGTTTAAAGTATACAGCCTTTAGTATATTCATGGATATGTGCAACTATCACCACTGTCAATTTTAGAACATTTTTATCACCTCACAGAGAAAGTCTCAGAAGCCTTTAACTATCACCTTGTCTCTTCCTCCTTGTCCTAAGCAACTGTGAATCTACTTTCCTATTCTGGGCATTTCATGTGAATGGAATAATATAATATGTGAGCTTTCATGATGGGCATCTTCCATTTAGCATAATATTTTCAAAGTTAATCCATGTTGTAGTCTGTAGTAGCATTTAATTTCTTATTTATGGCCAATCCGTTGTATGGATAGAACTCATTTTGTTTATAAATACTCATGTATGGACATTCAGAGTGGTTCCATCTTTGACTATTATGAATAATGCCACTGTAGTTATGTACAAATTCGTATTTCCTTCATGATAAGTAGTGGGAATCTTTTCATATACTTATTTCCTATCCATATTCTTTGGTGAAGATCTCCTAAAATATTTTGCTTCCTCTTTTTTCATTTTGAACTCATTGTTTTACATGAAAGTTGCTTAAATAGAGTTCCTGTATACTTGTCACTTGTTCTGCTGTTAACACCTTACAGAACCATAACATTTGTCAAAGCTAAGAAAATAGTAATGAAATGACACTCTTCTAAATTACAGACTTTACTTGCATTTTACCATTTTTCACTGATTTTTTTTTCCTTTCCTGTTCAGAATCCAATCCAGAGACCACATTGAAATTAGCATTTTGACAAATTAGATGTTTTCCCTAAAGTTGTGAAAGTTCTTTATGTATTCTGAATACAGTTCCTTTATCACATTGAATTTCACTTAGTAACTTTGCGAAGTTCTCCAAACTAATTTTTTGTTTATGCAGTAATGCAGAAGCGTTGCTTATTTAATATTTTGACTAAATGCAAATATATATTTTAATAATGATGATTTTATTTACATAACAAGTATAATTCCTCCACTTTATATAACAAATGCATGTTTCAAAAATTGTGAAATAATTATTTTCCCCCAGGTTCCACCATAATTTTGTAAATATGTTTTCAGAAAAATATTTTCTTAGTGCTGAAATATTTCCTGTGTAATGTGAGCAGTTTTGTGGACAAGTATAGGGAGTGACCCTTTGTAAAAAAGAATGTAACTGCTTGGAAGGCCTCTGAGGATCAGGGAGTTGCATTGAAGATGGTTTTAAAAAATTTTTCCCTTTTACAGTGAATCTTACTACAGAAATATTTGTACTTTAGCGGATATAAGCAAACATTCTCTATTCCTATGAGTCCTTGTTAATAGAATTAATAAACCTAACAAATTTTTACCAAGGGTCTTTTGTGTTCTACTTTGTTTAAGGCTTTGAGTAGACACTTGTTAATAGAGTTAATAAACCTAACAAATTTTTACCAAGGGTCTTTTGTGTTCTATTGTGTAGACACTTGTGACGAAGACCCTTCTTAGTACATGGGGCTTTCATTTTAGTGAGGGAATGCACCCATGAAAATATGTAGATGTTGACAACTATTACTGAAAAAATTAAGTTGGATAAAACCACATCTGGAAGGCTTCTCTGTAATAAAGTGGTATTTGAAGAAGGATGGAAAGAAACAATGGAGCCAGCTTCATGAACAGAGAAGAAAACATTAAAGACTTTCAAAGTGAGGGATGGAAGCTTCGAGGCTGGAGCCTGACAAATAGAAGGGCTTGACATCAGACAGTCAGCAGAGGAGGTCTGAGTATGTAGGGACTTCATCATTTATTCTGAGTATGTTGGGGAAAGTGATCTCTGGTGTTTCTCATTCCTTTATAAGGACCTACCTCCTATTTGGAACAAGTCCCTATCCTCATCACCTCATCTAACCTTGATTACCTCCTAAAGGGCCATATTCAAATACCATCACTTTGGGTAGAGCACCGTGTTATAACACCATATAACACAATTCAGTTCACAGAATTTACTATGGGAGTATCTAAGGAAAGGTGCAGGCAGGAAGAGAGAGGAGGAAGCATCTTTATTTTATTTCTATTTCATTGTTTACACTGGTGGCTTCCCTCTGGATCTGGGACTGAAACCCAGGGTTATGTGGTGATTAACATCTAACAGCTGCTCCACCACAACTCTCCAAAATTCTGGAAAAGGTAAGTTGGTGGTAGAGGACACTGGAAGTCTGATGGAGGATATGGCGTGATACATAGATTGAGATGCAATGTCAGTATTAAAAAATGTAGCATTGGTAACAAAAGACTTATTAAATATAAATAATTAAAAATGTTATTAGATTAACAAAAAAATTCTAGGATTATTTTGCTTTTCTCTTGTGTGTGTTTCTGCAGGGAGGGGCAGGGAACACCTTAGATATTTATACTGGAGGCATCATTCTGGGAAACAGGTGAGTTTGTGAAAAATAATGCAAAGATTTATTTTACTTATTGGGAATCATAGTTTGAATTTCTGAAATGCTCACATTGTAGAATATTTCAGTATTTTAATACATGCAGCTCTATCCATAAGCACAAAGACTAACAGTAATACTTAAATGTTTCTTTATCCTGATGGAATTGATTTAGTGAATTAAGAAATTGTTCACTTGTAATTAGCATTCAGGGAATGTGTTAGGGTTCTTAAATTCTTTTCTTAAGTAGGGTAAATGTGCCCCATACAGATTTAATTGCATTATTAATTTGCTTAGCATTTTCATGGTACAATTGACTTTTACACAGATTGAATTGCTAATTAGTGGAACCTTAATGAATATGGTTTAATTTTACCACATAATGTGGTCTGATACATCAACCACAAGCTTTCTCTAGGGAGCTATTGGATTGAGAGGTATCTCCATAGAGATTTTCTGTGGTGATCTGCCTCATCCCCCAACCCTGACCCTCTCAAAGGACCTGTGATCTGGGATCAGTGGAGACAGACAGAGGGGGTCTATAGATGTACAGCATTTACAAGCATTTAATTAGAGTATTCCTTTCTTTTTGATAAAAAGTAGTAGAAAAGCATTGAGTTCATATTTTCATGTCTCAGCTATCCAGCTAAAAGTTACAAAGACTGTGATACAAAGTTGGGTTATAGTTTTCACTGCTACATTGAGTACAGTTGTAGCTCTTTTTAGTGTTTGAAGTTTATGCAGGAATCTGAAGAAGTAAGAGTAAATTAATATCAAAGAATATTTATTATCAAAATTCCAGTCTTTTCAAATCTTGTTGAATTGAATAAATGAAAGTATACTAAGAAGAGTAACATGATTCCTCTTTTGGTGAGTTAGTTAATTGAATATTTGGCCAATAGAAAGGTTCATGTAAAAGAATAAAATTTATGTGTTGGGGGGGTCAGTGTTCTCTCCTCACCCAGATTTTTTTTTTTTTTCAGTAATGGAGTAAAGAGAATTTTGAATTTATATTTTGAGTTTGGTGGATTGAAAAGTTTAGAAAATGCACCATCATAATTTTATACTGTATATTTATATATTTACTCTTTTACTGTTTGGAGCATAAAACTGATCTTTGAGACCATTTAACCAAAAATAACAGGATGCAAAAATATAATCAGAGATTGGAGTTTGTTCATATGCATCGAAAGGATACCTAATATACCTTCCAACTGAAGGGTGTTTCCAGACAATGAATAGTAAAGTTTCTATGAAATAAAATCTCAAGCAACTTGGAACATCTAGGTAACATTTTCAGTGAATGGGTGAATATAGCATGTTGCAGCAGCATTCTAGCAGGCACATGCTTGCACACCTGAGGCAGTCTGTTATGTGTCACATATTTTTAAATACATCTTTGTGTGTAGCACTGTGCTGCTAGATGCCCTGGGATACGCAGATGAGTAAGACGTAGGGCAGGCAACTCATAGTTTTATGAGGGGAGTGCTCTTGGGAGAAGAGTACATGGGACAGTGTGGAAGTGTACTGTGAGCCAGTAAGGAAAAGGCTGAAAGGAGCTTTAATGTGCAGGTGTCAAATGACAGATAATAACAGTTTCTGTTAAAAGGATGGTTGTTTCCCCAGCAGTCTCCTCTATACACTTTCCTCAATCTCATCCAGATTATGACTGTAGTATTTAGGGCTCTTGAGAAGAGCATCCACACAGTGTAAAGCATACACTTAAAGCATAGAATGACAAAAAAAAAAAAAATTCTAAGCCATTTTGAGCAATGTTTCCTGTCCTGTCATATGTAAATGTACAGTTCTGTACAAAATGTACAGAACACTTGAAAATTTCTCTTTAAAGACTATTTTGGTCTTTTTAAATCCTGAAATGTAATTGTTGAAGGGTTATTAAGGCCAAAGTTACCTTTGTTAAGATTTGTTCACAGATTTTCCTTTGTTCAATATTAGCAAGTGGACAGTGGACAATATAGGCAGATTTGTGTCGGGCACAAGCAACTTTGCATCCTGTTGATTACGCAGAAAATGCCTAAGTCAATGTGTTAAAAATAGATTCCTTCAGGTTTTTGGTTTTGTCACACCAGGGTTAAAGTCATTAAACAGGAAGAATGAAATCCAGTAAACAGGAATCACCGTCTGAGAGATTTTTGAAAGGGAAACAGAGGCTCATGCTTTGAGAATTTCAATGGAATATTTTACCTTTTAAAGAATGTTGGCACTAATGGAGTCCCAGGTGGTCTTCTCCTACATTTCTGCTGTGGGTGATAAATGAGCTTTACTACGATTGCATGTTGTAAATTAATGGTTTCAAAATTAATTCGGTTGTATTTTCACAGATAATTCATTGTGGTATTTAGTCTCTCTGTGTTTAAACACTTTGCATTATAAGCAGATACATTTTTATTTGTTATTTTTTTTTAAAGGAAAGGTGCAGGCAAGAATGAAGCCAGCCGGGGAGGTAGGCAGGTAGGCAAGCAGGAAGAGAGCAGAGAAAAAGAGGCATTTTATTTTATTTTTATTCAGCTTTTCATATGGTTGTTTCCCCTCGGATCCAGGACTTGAACCCAGGGTTATATGAGCTGAGTTGCTTTGGAGGCAGTCAACCCAACTGCTACTCCACCAGCGTGTGCCCAAATTTCTATTTTAAGTACAGGTAGTTTTAATAGTTAATCTAGAATGGTTAGTGTAGTTTCATGTACTTTAGTAAGTACAGCCACATTTTTACATTTACATATATAAATGTAAATAAAAATGTGTAGAAATATATTTTCAAGAAAGTTGGGGAGATGTTAGTTATAATATTTACCCCTTCCGCCATGAATTCTGAGTGAGATTGAACTATTTTCACATGCTTACTGGCTAGTGTTGAGGGTAATTTTAGCTAGTTTGACCTGTATATTGATAACAAGTGCTTAGTATTAAGTGCAGACAGGCTCAGCGAACAATGGGATCTGGAAAGCCTAGTACCTCAACATTAGAGAAGTGCTCATTCAGTGTCTGTGTTTGCGGGGAGGTGTGGGCAGGCAGAGTTCTATGTATCTTTTGTGTATGTGTTGCCACATGTCTTTTCTGTGTTGTGTACATCTAAGATGATAGCAATAGCAATTAAATCTTAAGTTTACAGTGAAGAATGTTATCTAAAACAATTGACAAAATGACTTAATTTGGAGGTTTGTTTTTCCTTTTGGACTTTGAAAGTAAAAAGAAGATAGCTTAGTGCTACTCAGAACATTAACAATCACTGTAAGATTTTCTTTTTGTTATAAAAAAATTAGTGGATTGTTAGCTTTGACAAAAAGATACAATTTTTTTTTCTTACATGCAATGATTTTTTTCTCATATATATAATGAATCTCACTGATGTCTGAAAAAAAACAATAAACAGTATTTGAAAAGAAATTATAGGATGGAAAAATCCTACCAGTATGTTGGCAAGTGGATAGGACCAGATGATCGAATATTTCATTTCAATGTCTACATTTCATGAGTCAGTTTCACACCACAGCTGCTGTGGAGGAAGGGTTGATTTACCAGAATACCTCATAGTTTATAGAAAAAACATAGAAGATTAATATGAAATACATTTGAGCACGATAGAGTAAAGTTATTGTTAATAAGTATAGTTCTAAAAAGAGCCCTTGTTTTTGAACCACAGTGCTTTAGTGTTTTAAATTACAGAAAGCAATCGTTAATTTAGAATGTTTAGCTTATAAGTAGTAATAACAAAGATCAAACATTTATTGAATGCTTTCTCTTCTTTATAAAACATTTTGCCTATTTTATGTAAAGGACATACTATCCCAGTTTCAGGAGAGGCTTTGGAAATGCAGTAAATCATCAGGGTTGATGTACATGGAAAGCGATAAAGTGTTGGGGGTGGAGTTGGAATCTGTAGACCCTTCTGAAGCACTGTGTTAGATTGGATCTAAGTCATCAAGAGGGATAAGTGTTTGTGAATTGGGCAATTGTTATTAAGTATATTTTAAAATATTTGCTATCTTTCCTTGAGTTTTTTTTTTTTTTTTTTTTTTTTTTTTTTTTAAAGACAGGAAAGAAAGCAAGCAGGAAGGCAGGAATAGAAAGGAGGAAGAGGCATCCTTATTTTTTTAAATTTTAATTGTTCACACTGGTTGTCTCTCCCTGGACCCTGGACTCGAACCCAGGGAAATGTGGCTTGCTCCTTTGGAGGTAATTGATGTAACTGCTCCTCCACCAGGACATGCCTTCTTTGAGTATTTTCAAGCATTATGAAGAAATTTGTTCTATCATAAATACCCATTTCCTCTTGTTTTTTTCTTTTAAGGAAAGGTATAGGCAGGAATGAAGGGCGGGGTGGGGGGGGGTCGGAGAAGGCAGATAGGCAGGAGGAAAGAGGACAAAGAAGCATCTCACTTTATTTTCATTTTAGTTGTTCACACTGGTGGTTCTCACCCAGACCCAAGACTCAAACCTAGGGGTATGTGGCCTGTGTTCTTTGGAGGCAGTTGACCCAACAGGTGTTCCACTAGGGTGTATCCATTTATTTCCTCTAATTTTGTAATAAAAATGTTATTTTTTATGTTGCTCTTAGTTCAGATTTTCATCTACCTTATTTTGAGTCTCAAATATTATCTGAGGATTCCCGTACTGAATGGAAAGCCATAAAAGAGACACATAAGATATATATGTTTAGAATGTTTTATACATTTCATGGTATACCTATGGAAAATATGTTTTCTACACAAAATATTTCTTTGGGCTGATAACTACTTGGTTAATAAAACAGGATATGTAACAACTGAATGACATAATAGCTTATCTTGATGGAGAACTTGTATCAAATTTTATACAGTTTTAACAACTGCAAGGGTATACATATAATGCTCTGGTAAGAACTTGATAAAATGTTACAGGTTTGCTTTATAGTTAATATTTGTTGTAGAGTGAGTTTTAAGGAGTAGGTGTTCCCCATTTCTCTCCCCCACCCCTTTGGGTGGGCAGGGTACTTTTGGGACAAAGTGTTTTTTCTGACTCTGAACAAATGCCTCCTTTTTTGGCAGACCATATTGCTGCTATGGAGACCTTTAGATTCCAGAAATGCAGACCTCTGTAGGAGACAAGAATATGACAGTGGTGTGTGTGTGGTCAATTTGTTCAAGGAAACTCCTTTTTCTTCCTTCATTATTATTTCTTAATTAAAGGAAAGGTACAGGCAGGAAGAAAGAGGAGGAAGCATTTATTTTATTTAGTTGTTCATCTTGGTTGTCCATCTGTTCATTCCACCCCCATCCCCCGCTTGGTCTTGAATCTCCCTCCCTCCCTTCTTTCCTTCCTTCTTGGTAAGGGGTTGTCACTAATTTACTATTTTTTATTTTTCTGTTTTTTTTTTTTTTTTTTTTGCACTGTTTTGACATTTTGTGAATTGAAAAGGTAGAAAATGCTTAATTTATTTTTAGAATAAAGAGAAAATATAGATCATATGTTAGATGATCTAGAAATTATTATACTGCTTATTGAATTGAAAAGTTTAGACAATCACTCATTTTATGTTGAAAAAGTCCTTTAATCATTTAATAATACTTAAAATGAAACAATAGATTTTAATTGAATGATAGGGCTTATTTATCTTTAAAGTGGTTGGTTAGGTAAGTTAAAGAGTACATGTTAAAAACTAAATGCTAGTTCCTTATTTATTTTTTGGAAAGTTTATTTTTGATCTTTTTTTATATTTTGAATCAGAAAGTGTTGTGACCCCTTATTAAAAAGAAAGTCAAGTTCTCGAATGATTCACTAATTTACGGAGGTTGTATATAATGCTGTTTCGCTATTTTTCCTGATTTCATTTCCATTTTGTCTCTAAATACTTTGAAGCATTAAACACATAGCGTCCATGTTGAATATCTGTCTATCGAATGCCCACTCTTTTCCCTGGAAATGGAATTCCACTATGCTTTTCCATGTTTTTCTATAAACTTCTCTTAGGTTTGCTTGTATTTAAGCATTGCATACAGGAGTCAATTAGATTTCCTATTGTATTATCTCTTGTATTATCTCAGTAGTAAAATTTATATATTCGTTGATTGCATTCTGGTTGAACTCTCAAGAACAGGTCCAGAAGTAACAAAAGTAAACCTAATTCATAGGAACAGGTTTTTTTTTTTTATTCACTTTGTCTCTGTAGCCAATTTTGTCAACTCTTGGTTTGCTACTATGTTTCTTTGAAGAGCGGGTATTGTGGTAAAATCATGTTTTGGATCCAAATTAAATTTGGATTAAACAAATTTACTTAGTGCAGCGTTTTTGTTTTTGTTTTTTTTTAGGTTTTGATTTTTCAGATCTGCTCTATACTCCTTGTCAGTAGAGAAGGTCAGGTGTGTTTTTTTCTGAACTCATTTGACTAGGTCCTCTTTTGCAAAATATTGTGAATCATACTCTGGGAAATACTGTTTTAAATAAAAATGTAGAGAACAGAAGAATTAAAATAAAATACCCATATTGTGGACACTAAAGAATTGCAAATTTAACTATAATTTCAGTTTCAGTTTTTCTTTTCTTTCTCCTATCCCCCATCTGTGTGCCTCTTACTTCTGCCCATTTTTTAAAATAAGAGATTAATTTTATGAAAATTACAAAAAAATTAGGAATATTCTGATTGATTATATAGATCATTTCTATTCATTGGTAAAATGAGTGCTTTAGACTTGGTTTAAATAATATTAAACTGTCCAATTTTGTGTAAATGGTTCATAGAATAGAATTGCTTAGGATTGGGAAGGTTTGCTCCTATTTTTTGTTTTAGAGCAATAATAGTCAGCAGTTCATAGTAGACAGATTACTTTCACAAACATGTGACTTAGAGAAAGCATGATTTGAAACTTTATAAAATGTAAACTAAACATTATTCTAAAAAGAATTGGACATGGTAGAAGCTGAACCTAGAAAATTGCTCCTAATTTTTGTTCTTTTACTTAGACTATTTTATTTGTCTGTTCCCCCCCCCGCCCAATATGCACATGCTAGAGGGTTCATCAAGTAGTATTAATTTATATTGTCAGTATATTCTTACTGTTTGTAGTAGTATTGATTTACTTCCTTTGAGGTAGTTATATTCTGTTAAGTCTGAGAACACTGAATTACCAAATAATGAGCCATTTGCTCCTCGGGGAAATACCGGGTTAAGTTCCTGGCAGCCTCTGGTCAAAACCTTTTCGTTAAGAGATCAATATATAACCAGTTTCATGTGTGTTTCTGCTTTAAGAAACCTTATTTACTACATATTATTGCTTTATGAACATTGAACTTAAAACAGCAGTACTATAACCTATACTGAATGAAACTCCCTTAGCACATACATTTTCTCCCTAAAGCAAGCACAGTTCCTTGAGTGAGGGCCAAACACTGGGGAGCCCTCCAGCCTTATGCTGGGGAGGCAGTGGGGGAGGACAGGGTGCATTGTAAATAGTGAAACCACCTACATAACACACAAAATACCAAAAACCATGATATAAAATATTTCAAAAAAAGACTTTTGTTTGTAACTTTATTGTGTATGAGATCTGAAACAAGAAGGCAGGTGACACTGTGCTCTTGTTCCTCCTCGGCTGGGACAGTTTATGAATGAAGACTCAAATTTTTCACTGCTCTACATCTTGAATGACTGTGCAAGTGGGTCCTGAATTTTGGGGTTATACATAAATTTTATCAAGCAAGTATACAACAATGACAAACAGAATCTCTAATACTAAGGATCCACTGGATGTAATTTGCTTTGGAATCCTGTTTAACCTAGAAGCTCTGGTTTGGGTAACACAGTATCCCCATTCGTTTGGCTGACTTTCCCTTCTTTTTCACCTTTGGTATTTTTCTTTTTTCTTAGTTGAGCTTCCATGCGAGGTGTGTATAGATGGCTGCTGAGCTAGTAAGCAGGGAAAATAGGATATGGTCAAGTAATGAAATCTGCTCAGGGAATGGAACTAGGGCTTGGTTATAGATATTTTGCTCCTTATCTTACCAAAATTGTTGGGTAAATGAGAGATTCATTTTGTGCGTTCCTATTTCCTATACTTTGGGTGTTAGTATGCTTTATGATGGAGATCATAAGTATCAGAAATAGACCGTACATACCATAGCAGCATGAGTCTGTGACTTAAAGGTTGTGCTTTAGAGTACTTTCAGTTCCACTGCCTCATTTTTTGGCTAACCCCCATGCCATCCCCATCTAATAGTTGTTTACAGCTGCAGCCAAAGATAATGGCTTATCTAGGAGTTTGGTGCTAATCATCTGAATTGGTATAAATTTGAAATTTGAAAAGATGATTTGAGTGCAGTTAAATGACCTTTTTTTTTTTTTTTTTTTTTAAAGGAAAGTTGAAGGCAGGAATGATGGTGAGCAGGCAGGCAGCAGGAAGAGGGGGAAGAAGAAGCAATTATTTAATTTAATTGTTCATCTTGGTTGTTCCGCCTGGCCCCCAGTCTTGAATCCAGGTTCTTGGAATGTATGTGAACTGTGCCCAGTTTACTTAACCACTAAGCCACCAAGGCATTCCAAATGACCAATTATTTTTTAGTTATTATTTATTGTAGTAATTATTCTACACATTAAAATAATTTCCTATGTATATGTTCCCCATTTCTTAGACACGTTTTCAACACACCATATCCTCCACCAAATCCCTATTATCCAGTGGGCTCCGCCACCATTTGCCCCTGCCTGCCCCATTCCCTTTTGGTAACCTCATTTGAGTTGCAAATGTTTCAGTGTTGGTTATGTTTCATCTGTTCTTTTGTTTTGTCTATTCACATTCCACCCATGAGTGAGGTCATCTGGTATCTCTCTTTCTTCTTTTGACTTGTTTCACTTAGCATAATCCCCTCTAGTTCCATCCACGTTGATTCAAATGACAGGAATTCATCTCTCCTAAGTCCTATGTAGTATTCCATTGTATATATGTACCACATCTTCTTTATCCATTCGTCTGATGTTAGGCACTTAGGTAGTTTCCAGTTCTTAGCTATTGTAAATAGGGCCGCAGTAAACATGGGGGTGCATATACCTGCGGATGGTGCTTTTGTATCTTTTGGGTAAATACCCAGAAGTGGAATGGTGGGATCATATGGGATTTCCATCTTCAGTTTTTTGAGGAATCTTCAAACTGTTCTCCATAGGGGTTGTACCAATTTGTACTCCCACCAACAATGAATACAAGAGTGTTCCCCTTTCTCCACATCCTTTCCAGCATTTGTTGTTTCCAGACTTGTGAATAATAGCCTGTCTTTCAGGTGCAAGGTGATAATCTCATTGTGGTTTTAATGTGCATTTCCCTGATAACCAGTGAGTAGGAACACAATTTCATGTGCCTGTTGGACACGTGTGTATCCTCTTCAGAAAAGTCTCTCCAATTCCTCTTCTCATTTTTTGATTGGATTGCCTGTTCTCTGTTGTTGAGTTTTATGACTTTTTTTGTATATTTTAGACATTAAGCCTTTGTCGGAAATATCAAATGCAAATATCTTCTCCCAAGTTAGTTGGTTTCCTTTTGGTTTGGTGATGTTTTCTTTTGTTGTGAAGAAGCTCCTTAGTTTGATGTAGTCCCAGTTGTTTATTTTTCTTTTTGTTTCCTCTTATGGTGGAGTTGAGTCCCCAAAGGCTTCTCTATGACTGATGTCATGGAGAGTCTTTCCTATGTTGTCTTCTAAGAGTTTTATGGTTTCTGGTCTTATGTCCAAGTCGCTAATACATTTTGAGATAATTTTTGTGAATGGTTTTAGAGAGTGGTCTGGCTTCATTCTTTTGCATGTGACTGTCCAGTTTTCCCATCCAAATGACCAGTTTTGAACAGAGCTTGTTAACCGATTGCTAGGAGTAATTTTTCTTTCTTTTTGTTGTTACTTTCAAATTTATTTTATGTGGAAACTTCATTTTTAATAAAATTAAAAAAACGTATTAAGCACCTGTTATTCATGAAGGCCTATGATGGAATGGAGAATGAATCTGAATGAATAAGACGTGCTTTTCCCTTTTTTTTTTAGGACCATATAACCTGAAACAAGATGAAAATATTATAAAACAAAGAAAGAGCAAAAAGTATTATGGGTTTTTGTAAACAATATTTTGGCTAGGGAGTAAGATGCTTGGGGAAAGCATACTGGGAGGTACACTTATTACTTTGTTTTTAATTTGTTATTTGTCACTTTTGAGGGGCAACAAACTGTGAGCTGAGGAGTCATCAGAAATTTTTTTTAAAGGAAACATGCAAGTAGGAATGAAGGTTAGTAGGCAGGCAGGTAGGAGGAGAGAGGAGAAAGAATCACTTTATTTTAGGTGTCATCTTGTTTGTTCTCCCTGGCCTGGGATGCGAACCTCTATCCTTGGGTTGTATGTGGCCAGTACTTTGGCCCAAGGCAGTTGACCAAACTGCTGCTCCACCAGGTTGCACCTGTCAAAGGTTTTTAAGCTTCTTATTTCAGAACTGTGTAACCACCGTATGAAATTAATGGGGTGGGAAAAGACTGCTAGACTAACTACTAAATCCCATCTCTAAAAAAAGGGTTGAGTGTCTTGTATAGATGCTTGACACACGTGAATCCCAAACCATAATGATTTAGCAGCAGCATGCCCATGACTGCAACCTATGACATTCTTTTGAGTTGTTATATATTTTAACTATTACGTAAAATGTTTTTTTCGATTCATATATCACGTGGCTGTAGTATTTTTAAAGCTTAATTTTCTATTCCGGAGTAATTTTGGACTGCAGAGAAGTTAACAATAGTATAGAAAGTTCTTGCATACTCCCCTGGGTTTTCCTGTTAACATCTGACATTTACCATCTGCTTCCTTTCTAGAAGATGAGCACACCAACACTGGTATGTTACTGTTTACCAAACTCCCAACTTTATTCATGTTCTGGTAACTTTTCCATTACGACATCTTTCAGTTTCAGGATCCCGTTCAGTTATCATATCATCATGTCCCCTCGGCTTCTTCTGACTTGTGTTTCTCAGTCTTTCCTAAGGACTTTTTATGACTTTGAAGTTGAAGACTGTTGTCCAGTATTTTATAGACTGGCTTTGCATTGGAGTTTGATGTTCATCTAATCTTTAGATTATGAATATGGGACTTGAAAGGAAGGCTGCGGAAGTGAAGTGCCATTTTATCACAAAATGTCAAGTACAGATAGTCACCATGAATTGCCATGGTTGATACTGACCTGATCACCTGGTTGAAGTAGTGTTTGTGAAGTCTCTCTACTGTAACATTAACTCCCACCCTTTTTTTCATACTCTGTTCCTTGGAAGTAAGTCATTAAAAATTGGAGGAACTTAGATCCTACTTCCTGGATGAAGGGACCATCTATATAAATTACTTGAAATTCTTCTGTAAGGAAGGTTATGTCTTCTCCCTCATTTATTTATTTAACCAATTATTTATATCAGATGGACTTCTGTACGTTTATTTTATACTTTGAATTATAATTCAATAGTATGTTATTTTATTCCACAGATTTTCCCATCTTTTGGTATTGGTGCTTTTTGAGGTTTTCTCCTGTGTCCATTTGACATGCCCTCATCTTTTTTTTTTATTCTTAAACACTACTTTACTTTCTGGTACTACTAAGCACTCCAGGTTTCTCTTAGATTTTTCTCCACCTCAGTTCCAGAATCAGTTATTTCTCTTAGAAACCTGGTTCTTTGATTGTAGAGTGGGGCTAGAAACCAAGATCTGGGCGTAGTATGTGCTGCTGTGCATTCTCACTGGATAAAGCGAGAGTTGGAGCTAAGTGTTCAGGCTCAGGTATGAGTGTCTTATACATCTTGCACATAGATTAGAAAATACCTTTAGGAAGTTAACTCCCTCAAATTTACTCTTCAGTTTTAGTTATAAAGTATTATGTTTTTATTACTCTTAACTCTTCTGGTGTGATCTTTTTTGCTGCTGTATTTTGCCATGTATAATGTGCACTTTTGGGCACAAATTGGTGAGGGAAAAATAAGGATGTGCATTACACATGGTTAGTACTAATCCCTGTTTATATAAATGTTTTTAATTCTTTATGTGTGTGAGTTAAAGGTATAGCTCTAGATATCAATAACAATATCCATATCTAAAATAATAGCCTGGAATACGAGAATCGGTTTTGTTGAATTTACAATGAACTTGAAACGAAAGCAATTTTGACCAATGATTCAATGAAATGAAATGAGGAACAATGTTTTGTTGTCCACAGAATAATAACTCTGACTTGATAAGACAGGCGATGCCAACTTTATTACCATAGGGTGAGCAGCACTACATTTCTCTTCATACACTTTAGGTGGCAACTAGAAATCTAACTGGTATATTTACAAAAATACAGACACTGCAAGCTTTAAGCAAACAGTTATCGAATATCGAATATGCTTTAAAGAACCTGGCAACAGAGCTGCGGAGAGACACCGTGGACCCCCTCCCACAGAGAGTGTCCTCAGACTTTGTGGGGACAGGGAGAAAGCTTCTTGCACCTTGTGTCTGGTCTAGTGTTTGTATTATTTGTTACATCAAAATCCTGTACCATAATGTTAAAAAATAAATGCTAAAATTCCTTTATAATCCCCAAACCAAGTATCTAAATATAAACAAACAAAATTTGAATTAAAAAATTAAAATGAAAGATTTTTTTCCTGAAAGTTTGGGCCCAAAACATGGGTGCTCATTCATGGCAAAATTTGGTAGTTACTTCTTCCATAGGTGAAGAGGTGCTTGAATATTTGTCATTTTGGGGTTTGATAATTTGCAACTTGGGATAATTTTCTTTTGATCTTTATTATGAAAAGAGAATTCACATGCATGGATATCCATATTGTCCTTTGCACTCAAAATAATGATTTTTTAGGTGAAGAGAGATTTAAATGGAACAGTAAATAATTATCTGGACTGTAAGATCTGCTTATCTTTTTCCAAATAAAAATAGAGAATTTTAATTTCTAAAGTAAGACGTTTCCTAACAGTGGATAATATTTGATATAAGATTTTAAACAACTAGTTTTAAAAGTTATTTATTGTGTTGTTAGAATTATTTTTATCATCTTGTGAAAAATAAGGGGAAACCACTAACAAGTTCAGTGTAAACTGAAGTACACGATAGTTTGTTCCCCTTTAAATGAAATTATTAGTATATCGTTACTTACATTATGTTTTAAAAATAACAATAGGGAAATAATTCCAGGTTTATTGCTATCTTTCTGTTTCTGGTCTTAATTATCAGTTGGTCATAAATCCAAGCAATAAACACCATTTTTGGTACTTGTGGAATTAATAGAATTGTTTTCAGAATTCTTGTCTGAATTAGTAAAGGCAGACTGCAGTAGAACAATTAAAATATTTTAGGTACCAATTAATTTTTCCATAGCGTTAGCTTTTCTTCCTCATGGTGACCATGTAAGTAAAATTTCTTAGATTTTTTTTAGCCCACTATATAAATTGCTTAAATTTCACATATTAATGAAATGTTAAGAAGTTATGTGGCGTTATTTTTTCTTTCTTTCTTTTTTTAGGTTAGAAAATTTAGCTTAATTAAATGTTTTCTTTTTTCTCTAAAACAGTTAACAGAATTGGTTCTATAATACAGACATCCTGTTATTCCAAGGTGTGTCGTTCAGTATTCTGGCTATACATTGGGACCCTGGGGAGATTAAAAAAATGCTTAGATTGGAGTCCTGTCTCCAGAGATTCTGTTTTAATTGATTTGGAGTATAACCAGACTAAAGTTTTCCTAGGTGATTCTAATGTGCAACCAAATTTGTGAACCACAGTTACAGTTCCATATTCTGTGTACAATATAAAATAAGATCAAGCCATATCAAGTAATTTCTACTATGAGGATCTATTATCATTAATAAACTTGATGTAGTTAGCGTGACTCAAAGCTGATGCCCATATTGATGGTTTTCATAACATAAAAATGTGACTGAAATGAGTCTTTTCTTTCTTTTGAGCTGTGAATGGCTTTCTAAGGTGAGAACTTTGAATATTAATATAGGAGTGGCTAAATTCTGCTAAATGGCACATGTTGAATTTCCTCCTTGGCCCTCCTTACCTTTATTTTTTTCTCTAACAACTTGTTGAAATTAGATCATTGCTGTTTCTTTGAGAAAATGTTCACTCCTTAGAAAATATTTAATTTTTGTAGACTGTTGAAGGAAAGGTAATGTGCAATTTTGCAAATAAAAAATATTTTAAATGAAACAGAATTAACTAGCATTATATTAGAAGGTTACACAAGTCTCAGTGTTGGTATCTACCTTTCAGTGCATACCGAGAGTATGCAAGCATTTTGTCTTTATTAACTGGCTAGATAAGGAATCAGACTTTCTATGCAAGTTGATTGATTTCCTTAGGCTCTGATTTCTTTTTAAAATGAGTTGACTGGATTTTTTTTTTTTTTTTAGGAAAGATGCAGGCAGGAATGAAGGTGTGCAGGCAGGAATGAAGGTGCACAGGCAGGCAGGTGTAAAGAGGAGGAAGCATTTATTTATTTTATTTAGTTGTTCATCTTGGTTGTTCCCTCTAACCTTAGGTCTTCAACCTGGGTCCTTAGGACGTATGTGGACAACATCTGGTGACTTTATTTACCAGGACACTCAGAATAGATGCTTTCTAAGGATTTTTCTAGCTTTTAGCATTTTATGTTTCTATAGCCATAAATATCTGGTAGTATAATTTTAAGTACTTTTAAAATTTTCATGTTTTATTTTCTAGCAGTCCAGTGGGAGAGTAAGTTCTTTGAGGGCTATTTAGGATGTTGTCTGGAGTTAGAACTAGAGATGCTAGTGGGATTCAGAACATTGGTGAAATGGCAACAAAACTTAATAGGTAGATAGGCTTTAGAAAAGGTGATAATAGAAGTCTACTCTCTCCCAGCACACTTGAGTACCTCTAAGAAGTAAAGGAGGCACATTATAGTATTTCCTTTTATTGTCTTATATGAGTTTCCATCTTTTGAAATCCTTTCTCTCAAAAAGTTGTCTTTGTCCTTTGAGGAATTCATGCTTCTAGTATCATTGAACTCAGATTACAATAACTTTTTTTTATGTAATCTCATTCTACTCACATTACCTTTGTTTCTTATTTTTTCTTTATTTTAAATTCACATTGCCATTAAGAAAGATCACGTGATTAGTGGTTGATATTTGGCTATGTTAAAATACTTGATGATTTGTTTAGTAAACCTTCTGAAGATAGGTTGAGTTAATGATTGACTAAGGAGATTTTAGAATTTTGAGACTCTTGAATTAGCCATTAAAAAAGATTTAGAATTAAAGACTCAGAGGGAACCAGTGACTTGTCCAGGATCTCAGATAGGAATTGATTCCAGACCGCAATCAGATTCCTTTCCATGTCACTCCCTATACAGCTTTGCAAGAATTTTACGTTAGAGCAGTTGGAGACAAATGTTCTGTTTGGAAAGTCATTGGTGTGAAGATAATTTATGTGCCATAACTACAAGTTTGTTTGCTTAGGAAGCCAACATTTGTATAACCTATTAAAATATATATAGTACTATACTTTTGAGAATTTGAGAATCACTATAGCCACATTTTAGTAGCTTGCATATTTATTTACGGTAGTGCTTTTCAGAGATGAAGCATTCAGTATTATAAAAAAGTGATATTTGCAATTAAAAAAAGCCCCGTGACTTCCATAATATTAGCTATAGAAATCAGCCTGGTGAAACATTTAGTGACTGTGGCTACAGAATTCTCAAATTGGGGCTAGGGGACAACCTTAAACTCTGTCTCAATGTGGTGTGACAATGAGGTTTTTACGTTTTCCTGAAGTGTAGATAGTAGGAATATCTTTAAAAAACTTCACATTTAAATCCAACATGGAATTCTAGCTGGGAAGTTTTAAATTTTCCATTTAAATTGGCAGTAAACCTCTTGCACATAATCCCCCGCCCCTTTCCTTGTTTTGACAGGATTTAAGAGGATTAGAAAATTGAATGTTTAGACATCTTTTTTTTTTTTTGTGGCCTTGAACAAAGGTGGGAATGTTCAGTGTTCAATAATATAATTCCATCTAGAGAAAAAAAAAAACATTTAATGGATAGGAGATAATGGACTTCTTTGTGAGAAGCATTTCCAGGTAGCAAAACCTGTGTGATGTTATCTGTTTCTCTAGTAGGGCCATTACTGGTCATTATTTTATTGTTCTCTACCTGAATTGAATATTTAGAGCCAGAGAAACTCCAGGAATTAGTTTTAGTGATATTAAAGAAGATGTGACAATTCTCAAGTGTGTCTTTTGATTCCTTCTCAAGTTGTGAAATAGCACTCTTTTTTATCTCTTGGCAGACCTCTCCATTTAGTTAGTAAATGCATCCTTAGGATTCAAGGTGAACTCATTTTAAAAAGTAAGAACAATAGAGTTGATCTTGAGAAACAATATATTTCACTTGCCATATGTATTGTTACAAAGTATAGATGTTCTAGATAATTGCTTGGAAAGCAGTCACTTTGTCTTTGTTCTGAAACCTTTGAGAAAAGTCTCTAATTAAATATTAATATTTTTTAAACAATCAAAGATTTATATTTTCAAGTTGAATTAAGTGCTCAAATGTTATTTTTTTTAATTAATGGCATGCCTGTTTCTTAATTGTAAAAAAAAAAAAAAGTAAGCAGAAGCAATCATTATACATACGAGAGATTCAAAGAGGTTTAGTACTCTGCTTCTATGTAGGGAAACTAAGATTGAAACCCAGGCTTTCAGATTCCTAAGTCAGGCTGCTACTACCCTGCTCCAATATCCTGTGTATCTGTTTTTCTAAAAGGTGTAACAAATACTTAGGAACATTTATTCCAAAAGTTCAAGTTGGGGAATGCTATAACCATCGCAATGTTAACATTTTCTGTTTAACTGGCTTACTGGCAGCCTAGGTTAGTTACGTTGCTATTTTTATATCTAGAAAATTAAAATTCTGGAATCATAATGTCATCTAATACCATAAGATTAACAAGTACGGTGGTAACTAGGTGCTTTTGGCAAGGAACTCAATTATACTTGACAGGAAGCCAGGGATTACTTAAAGTGCTCTCCTATTTCTCTTTTCCCCAAACCCCTCTGATTATAAGAGTTGCTTGGGGTGGGGGTGGGGGAGCACACAGATTGTGTTTGCAAAAAATATAGATTTCTAGATCTGCAGGGTTAATGATTTTGTCCTATTAGAGAGGGACTCAGGAATATGTATTATTTAAGAATGTTACTGTGTGACTCCCACAATCAGTTAATTTAGGGACCATTTCCTTACATGGCATGTAGATTGGTTTATGGACTGTTCTGTTCTTTGGCTAGTCAAGATTCTTGCATTGTCCTTTCAAGGGGAGGAAAAGATATTGCCAAATTGTACCTTCTTCACTAGGAACCTCATGATCTAGAAATGTCAATGCACTTGTAGACTCCATTAACTAAAGTCAGGACTGCAGCTTTTTCCTTTGTTGTGAGAATCTCAGATGGTGGAGTGAGCCTGAGTGAAACTACCATCCAATAGCAAGAAAAAGACTGGCCTGGAGGGTATAATAGTTCAGTGGCAGGTTTGCTTTGTTTCTTAATCAACAGGATTGCTAGTAAGCACCTGTAGAGAAAGGGGCATTCATGTTTACGTAAGTTATTGCTCAGACATGGTTTTTTTTTTTTTTTTTTTACACTCACCCATTATTGCCTATATTTCTAAAGTTGATTGTTGAATTATGGGTTTATTGTATTCTTTTCAGTTTGGGAATCATCAGCCTATGGTCTTTTAAAGTGTTTTCTATGATTTCAAAGTCATGCCTTTGACTTAGACTTGACTACACCTGCTAGATAAGATGAATGAATGATTTTTCAGAAGAACAGGTTTTACAGGACCATGAGTTTTGTTCACTTGGTATCTGTAATCTATTTGTGAAGAGGCATTCTTAATCTTCACTAAATGTGTTCTTCAGGATGGAGGAACAACTTAAAAGCGAAACAGACATTGATTTCTGTATAGCAGTGGCTTTCCTTGTCCATCAAGATGTCAACTTGCCCACTTGGAGCTTAGCAAAGGACCCGTTAATATCTATATCTGCTTGAAAGAGTTTCAGTCTATAGCAAAGGAATCACTTTTTTCCCTTTGGCAATTCTGTACACATTGGAAGCCATTCCACCTTATTTTTGCTTTTCCCTTGTGCTAGTCAGTAGCCATGGCAAGTAGCGGAGGTGGGACCTGCGGTTTGGAGGAGTTGGGGAATGGAGAGAGGCAGCTGGCAGTGACAGAAAGCATAATGGAACCTGGGTAGCAGTGCCAGCAAATGGTACCTGTAGACAACCATTTAAAAGGGTAATTCTGATTGGTTGTTCCCCCAATTTGTTTTATCTGGCATTGCAGAGTCATACTGAATGTTGACATATTTTTCCTTCAGAGGAAAATATAAACTAGAATGTTTCAATAATTTTTATTCTTAAGAATGTCTACATGACATTTTTTTGCCAAAATTGAGACAAAAGTACCTGCTTATTCCCTCAAACTGCCCCCTACACCCACCCAGTCAGTGGTCTTTTATCTTTCATTGTTCTCCTTATCTGGGAAACATTGTTACTTAGACATAAAAATAGATACAGACTATGTTTGAACACAAATTAAAGCAAGGCATCCAACAGTCCTTTGCTTCTCTTCTACTAGCAGTATTTGTTAAATTGGACCTGGGAACTTGAAGGAACCAGCAATTGTCATCAGCCACATTGCTGTTTTCCCTGACCCAAGTTTCCATCTTATCTGGCATTGTGGAGTCTGACTGACCGTTTTTTGTTTCCAATGAAATTAGAAACAATATTGTTATATAATAGCCAGCGTGTAAGCATTTTGTGTACTTTATCTTATTTTATCCGAACAGCAGCACTGTAAAGTGTAGGTGTTTTCTTCAGGTTGCACTCGTGAAATTAGTCTTAGAGATGTTCAGTAACTGCTGGTGTCAGTGCGATAAATAGTAAAGTCAGGATTGCATCCAGGGTCTCATCCAAAGGACTTCCTCTTAATTGTTATCCTCTGTCACCTCTGTTATTTGCAGTGACTATTGGCGTAGTTTCGACTTTTCCTTCTGGTTCATATAAATGTTTCTATTTTGCATGATCCTTCTCCCGTTTTACAAATAGATCATAAATTCAAATTTGACAAAAAGTGTCAGAATACTGTTATTTTATGGGGAAATATATGTTGCCTGGATATGAAGGGAATTCTTTTCTTTTGATTTTAACCCTAAATCAGTCTGAATATTTCTAAGAAAACCGAGCATAGTTTTT
This sequence comes from Solenodon paradoxus, assembly GCA_004363575.1. Classification (NCBI taxonomy): domain Eukaryota; kingdom Metazoa; phylum Chordata; class Mammalia; order Eulipotyphla; family Solenodontidae; genus Solenodon; species Solenodon paradoxus. The sequence continues at coordinate 160,154 of RJWH01000035.1, forward strand.
GTTCTTATTATTTTAAAGTTTAATTAAAAAGTAATTCAGAATCAAGTTTGACAACTGAGAAATTATACACTTCTGTCTCATGGCAAATTAAATTTGAGGTCTTATTTTCCAGCTTCGAAATGACAATGATCTGTTACTGGAAAGGACACGCCTTGTCTGGGCTGTGGAGGAGCTGCCCATTGATTTGTCGCCCACTCATTGCTTCCAATGGTTTATTTTACCCTTTTGCTAGATACTTTCTTAGAGTTTAAACAATTTTGCACTTAAAAAAAAATTGAATATAAAAATTCTACAACTTGAGCTTTTTGTTCGAGGCGTGGAAGTAATTTGAATGGATGGTGTGAACAATAGCAGTCTTCTCAGCTTGTCTAGCAGCATCCGACTTACAGATGGAAGCCAGCCGCTGCTTCCTTTTTCTTAGGAGGAGTGAATGCTATTGTTCGCATCATTAGGTGAGTGCTCCTGTGGGAAAACTCCGAGACAATTATAACACGGGTCCTGTTGAACTCCCTCAAACTAGCTTTCCTAAATCTTCAAGGAAGGAGAATCCACTTAGTTCTAATACCTAAGTGTGAAATGTAGCAGTGGATTCTTACTACATGGGCACACATTTTTTAGTTTTAACAGCATTTTTTCAATGAGAAACTGTCTTTGTTCAGCATTACTTTTCTAGTTGTGCAAAGGCTTTAAAAAGTCTTTCATTGTGCCAGGTATACCATAGATAGACACGTGTATCCTTGTTTTAAAATGTTGTATCTTCTATGACATGCACTTTTTATCAGTAGATTCTTCTGTTAGTCGTGCTTCAATGAAATGTTAACAATAGCTACTGTTCAGAAAAGTTTACTCTCAAAAGAACATGCCTTATATTTCTACTTTACACATGAGGAGAGTTGAGGAACTTACGCAAGGTACACAGCTAGTAAATGGTAGACCACGCCTCAAACCCCTCTCATTCTTATGTCTGTCTGTCTGTGTATTTAACAAAAGGAAAGGGGAGGAGGAAGACGCATTTAAGTATGGAAGGAAGAAAAGGAAGAATCTTTCTTTGTTTCTTTCTCTCTATTTAAAGAGAGGGAGGAAGAAGCATTTAAGTAAGGAACAGAAGGAAGAAGCATCTTATTTTTTTAAAGAGTGGAAGGGAGGAAAAGAACCACCTTCCTCCCTCCTTCCTTCCCTCTGTCCCCTCTCCTCCTCCCCTCCCTTCCCAGGATAAACCAAGATTAACAATTAAATAAATATAAATAAAATACTTCTTTCCCCTCCCTTTTTCTGCCTGCTTGACTACTCACTTCCATTTCTGCCTGAACCTTTCTTTTACAAAAACAACTTTGATGTAATTATAAAAATTATAAAAATAAACTGCTATGTAGCATTCTAAACATTCTGAGATAGGTATGTTAATTTATTTCTAGAAATTGATTATTCAATATGAATTAAAATTCTGTTAGTAAAATTGAATTTTGTAGTGAAAGTCTTCTATGATATTGGGTTCGGAAAGCAGGTTGTTAGAAAAGATCTTAACCATATTTGGAAGCAGTGTCATTTTGAAAATAATTAAATTATGCTTTAGTTATTTTTATTGTATACAATTTGTGGTTCCTGTGTAGTTTTTCTTTCTGTGAAGTGTTTTTTGAACTAAACAATTTAGATTGTGATAGTTTGTTAATAGTAATAATACATAGTTGCTTATCTTCATACATATTAAATTTGATCCCTAGTATGTGGTTGGGTTTGATGAATAAATCAAGAACGGTGATATCTTTCAAGAGTCTAATGGTTGTTTAATAGAGGTATTGAGACTTGTTTTTTTTGTTTGTTTGTTTTTTTTCAAAGCTGTGGTGATTTAGACACTCTCCCAGATATGTTCTAAACTGTAATTTTTTAAAGAATACATTATAAAATTCTGGAGGGAAAGATCCTCAGAACACAGCATGCAAATAAAGGCAGACTCCTTTCTACTCATTCATGTGCTGTCTCTAACAAATTTCTAAATGCTTATTAAAAATCTGGGAATGTATATTGAAAAACTTTATCTGTATGACTGTATAATTGTTATTAGAAAATAATTTTCAATCTCTGGGGAAGCATACACTTAAACCTTGACACTTAAAATTTGGTTTCTTGTTTACATTAATGAACTTGGACTAGAAATCTATATAAATCCTGCCCACATCTTCACATTATGCCTCCCACCCACCAAAATAATGCTTAAGGGTTTTGCTGACACAGCATCTCATTTAATTCTCACTGTAATCTTATGGTTGAATATTAGTTTTATCACCATTTTTTAAATGGAACTGATTCTCAGGTTAAGCAACTGTACTCAAGAGTGCAAAAGAAAAAAAAAAGTGCTGGTGGCAAAATTTTGGACTTTTAATTCAGCCTGGCACTGTGGTGCTAGCCTGCAAGGCATGTTAAAATACACATCCCAATAGTCTCTCCTGTTATTCCTGGTAGTGTTTTTGTTTCTGTCAGGTTAGTCAAGGTTACTCAAAGAGGGAAGAAATGAGTGAACTGTCAATAGTGCAGGCAGTGGATTATAACTGTTGTCTTTTTCTTATCTGCCCCTGCTCTTGCAAACTCCTCTTCAGAGAGGCGACATACCCTGTGACTTGTGGACCATGTGCTGAGCTGTTTAAAGCACTTAACTTTTGTTTCATCTGCATTTTGCACCATATTATTCCAGAAAAGATAATCAATGACTAGATATTTATTCCTCGTAGAAGATGGGAGTACTTGATGTGAATAGTTATTTTATTTATATTGAAAATATTTTTCCTACTGAAATAATTGTGTCTTAAGCTATCATTATACCTGTTTTTCAGATTTATAAAATTGTGGTGGAATTGTTTTGCCCCAAAACCCCAGTAACATCCTGTTTGTCTTTCATCTGAGAGTTAATCATGGAGACATTATTTTATTGTGTGTTATAAATATTGAGTACTGAATGAGCACTTTGCCATGATGGAAAATTAGCTAGATTAGGTGAGGATGTTTCCTTTATTTTTTGTGTAAAATTGACTTACACTGATAGAGCAAATAGATTGTAGAAGTTCAATGAAAAATCAAGAGAGCATTCAAAATAAAAGTATATGTTTTTGTCAGTTTCCAAATTCCTTTTTTTAAATCTTAATTTTTAGTTTTATTGAGGTATAACTGACATAAAATGGTAAGATAATTAAAGTGTGTGCTGTGCTGAACTGATAAACATATACATTGTGAAAGGATTCCTACCTTCATTGGGTTAAGTCACACATCCATCACCTCACCTTTATCTTTTTTCAAAATTTATTTTTTATTATAATTATTCTACACATTAAAATAATTTCTTATTTATTGGTTCCCCATTTTGTGTATATATATATATATATATATATTTCAACACACCCTGCCCTCCACCAAGTCACCAAGTGTTCTTCCCCATTACTCAGTGCGCTTCGCCACCATTTGCCCCTGCCTGCCTCACCCCCATTCCCTTTTGGTAACTTCATTTTTGTTGCAAATGTTTCAGTGTTGGTTATGTTTCATCTATTCCTTTGTTTTGTCTATTCACATTCCACCCATGAGTGAGGTCATCTGGTATCTCTCTTTCTTCTTTTGACTTGTTTCACTTAGCATAATCCCCTCTAGTTCCATCCACGTTGATTCAAATGACAGGAATTCATCTCTCCTAAGTCCTATGTAGTATTCCATTGTATATATGTACCACATCTTCTTTATCCATTCGTCTGATGTTAGGCACTTAGGTAGTTTCCAGTTCTTAGCTATTGTAAATAGGGCCGCAGTAAACATGGGGGTGCATATACCTGCGGATGGTGCTTTTGTATCTTTTGGGGAGATGCCCAGAAGTGGAATGGCAGGGTCATATGGGATTTCCATCTTCAGTTTTTTGAGGAATCTTCAAACTGTTCTCCCTAGGGGTTGTACCAATTTGCACTCCCATCAACAATACAAAAGTGTTCCCCCTTTCTCCACATCGTCTCCAGCATTTATTGTTTCCAGACTTGTGATTAATAGCCAGTCTTTCAGGTGTAAGGTAATATCTCATGGTGCTTTTAGTTTGCATTTCCCTGATAACCAGTGAGTAGGAACATAATTTAATGTGTCTGTTGGCCATCTGTATATCTTCTTCAGAAAAATGTCTCTCCCGTTCCTCCTCCTATTTTTTGATTAGATTGCCTGTTCTTCTGTTGTTGAGTTTTATGACTTCTTTGTATATTTTAGATATTTTTTGTTGTTGTTTAGAACATTTAAGATCTACTCTCTTAACAAATTTTAATAATACAATGAAATCTTATCCACTATAGTGACCATGATATGCATGAGATCGTCACATTTATTCATCTTATAACTGAAGAACCTTTTACCAATATCTCCCTGTTTCCCCTGAACCCTGATCCCTAGCAACCATTTTTCTACTCTGTTTCTATGAGTTTAACTTAAAAAGAATTTTTTAAAGATTCTACGTAGAGTGGATAAGTGATTACCATACTAAGCAGTGTTTCTTTTTCTGTCTGGCTTATTTCCCTTAGTAACGCCCTTCCTTGCATCTATATTGCTGCATATTACAAAATTCCCTTCTTTGTAAAGGTTGAATAGTATCACGTGTTTCTATGTATGTGTGTGTGTGTGCATGTGTGTGCGCGCATGTATTGGGATCCATTTATCTGCCCAGTGGACACTTAGGTTGTTTCCATGCCTTGTCTATTATGAATTATACTGCATGTAAGTATACATTTTATATCACATATTGCAGAAAATAGTTTTATGTACAAAAATAAAGGATTTTATAAAAAAAAAAAAAAGATTGTGTCCACTCTTCTTAAAATTTGTAAGTTAAATTAATCTGGTGAAACTGTACGTCAACCCAAAAAGTTTCAGTGTTGAAATTGATATATTTAAATATTTCAGTGGACATGGAAATGATAATTAACCCATGCATTGGAAAGTTTTTTTTTTTAATTGACTCAAGACATTTTAATTGAAGGCATGCTATATGCTAGATGCCGTATAGTTTAAAAAGGTGCCATAAAGGGCATATTAAAAAGGTCAAGGAGGATCAGAAAACTAATGAACCTATGACAATAGTGAGAATCTTGTCAGGTGTCTACATGGTGAGTGTAAAGAAATGATAATAATAAACAGGTTAGATGATCAAAGTTAGAATCTTCGTCTCCAAAGTTGGCCAATTGCTTTTCGTGTAATATTATGTTGGCTTGTGTGGTGGTCTGTAGTAGCTTCTAAATGACAGGCTGTTTTTAGTGGTATGTTATAAATGAACTTGTTCTGTGTTTCTAAATTACATCTGTGCACTTAACTTTAGCTTTTATCTATCTGGAAAGATGATTGTTGAAAGGTTGTATCTTAGATGAAGCACCATTACAGTTAGTACAGTTTCATAAGTCAAGTGAAACTAGTTTTTAAGTTTGCTGGTTAGATAACCATAAAACATATCATTACTGAAAGCTTTCCCCCACTTTTTTGTTTCTTTGCTATTAAGAGAGAAAAAGAGAATATGAATGAATATGAGACTATGGAAATAAATTTGAATGAGAAGAATGAATATGAGAATAACATTTGAAAATTCTACTGTTGCAAATATAATCTTAGTTATTATAAGTCTGACTCTGTGTGTGTGTGTGTGTGTGTGTGTGTGTGTGTGTGTGTATGTGTGTGTGAAGGGTAGAAACAGTTTAAAAACTATCTTTGAGATGCTGTTGTATAGAACATGTAAAGCCCATGAACTCAGGTTCAAGTCTGGGGGCCAGGGTGAAAAACCCAAAATAAGCAACATGTTTCTTCCTCCTCTTCCTTACTCTCTTAAAATATAGCTATTTTTTATTTCTTTCTTTTGGTAATTTTTAAATATAAAATATGTACATGTGGGGTTATTACGGAAATTAGCGATAATAGATGCAGAACACCCAGCACAAACCTGGCATACAACAAGTAGGTAGTTGTTACTGTTTATAAATAAGTTCATATCATGGATGGTGCAATACAATAAAATGGTTTAAAGTCTTGAAGCAATAGATTTGAAACCAATAGTTTTGTTCCATGGTTCATATTACTGAGCTGTTGAGACATGACATGTCTACAAAAAATAAGTAGACCCCAATATCAAAACAGTAAGCTGAATGCCAGATCAGAAAAGTACAGATGTCCATTGTATTTTGTGACTGTCCAACTTGCTATTTTTGTGTTAGTCTTAAGGAAAACAAAATCCCAAGGCACTGAAATACTGCAAGCACACAGAATACTAACAAAAACAACAGAGTACTATGCTGAAAACCCAAAGCTTAAAATATTATGTACTCATGTGGAAAATCTTTATTATTAGAATATACTCTGCAAACTTAAAAAAAAATTCCAACACAAAGAACCTTCTATATTTCTTGAAGGAGGTTTTTCCTCTTTGGGGGAGGTGGGAAAAGGTCTGTGGGATAGGTTTATTTAATATGACATCAGTTGAATAAAGCCAGCTGTGAGTAATTATATCTGATATTCGATTTCCAGCTGTTTTGTTGAGCTATTATTAGCTCTCAAGGTATTTGACTATTAATTAAATGATGACTTCTTATAAAAGAGTCTTATTTAAAGTAATGTTGCCTCAAATAGAACAGTTAAAATGGGTCTCCTGGTACAAAGTTTTAATTCTTTCTGGTACAATTTATTTTAAAGTCAGTACATTTTTAACTTAGAGGGAGATCTCATTTGGAGATGTTTCAGCAATGATTTTCTGTAGTAATGTATATGTACATAAGTAGAATTAAATGTATCCTGTCTTTGCCTAAAGAATTCATATCAGATTAAGTGTAGAAGCAGATATTTTTATTTCGGCATGTTGGGTATTCAATAGTCAAATTGTGTCAGCAGTGGATATTTTGGAATATTCAAGAAAGATATCATGGGAGTTAAAAGAAACAGAAAAAATGAAGAAAGAAAAATAAGAAATACGGAGGCAGGTACTGACCAAATGTAGCTCAGTGTTCAAGGATGTAAGGAAAGGAATAGAGGCATGCACTGACCCAGACGAGCCCATGGGAGCTCTGACTGGGAGGTGGAGGCGGAGGGCTGTGGCGGGAGTGGAGGGTCCTTTAGAAGAGGGGTACATTTAGTTTTCAATAATAAACCATGACAAGACACAGGCATCCTCACTTAGCTTCTGTGATGTGTATTGGTGCCCTCACTTTATTAGTCTTTCTGGGCCTCAGGGCCAGCCAAAGTAGACTAGCATAGCTACCTGCTGTTGCATCCTCTGCCACTCAAGGTTGGAGTCCACCATCTTGGCATCTTCTGGGGATACAGGGAATAAAAAGACATTCAATAGCCGTCTTTCTGGGAGCATGCACGTCATTGATTATTACCCATGTTGACTCATTCCCCAGATATTTCACATTTTAAAAAGTACCGACAATAAAAGTGAGCATCATCAATGTTAGCAGACTAATGGAGGGACGTGTGTTGTTGAGTGGCCTGGAAAGGCTTCTCAGGATGTAGTTGAGATGCCATCAGGATGGATTGAACAGTTGCTGTGTGAACTCAGTTTGTATTTTACTCAGGAAGCCACCTGAGACGGGAACAGAGGAAGTTTGGGGGAAGCAGGCTAGGACCCCAGGTGCAGGAGGTCAGAAACACTGAGTTTGGTGATTGACATTTTCCACTCATAGACGAGAACAACCTAACCAATTGTTTGGGGTTCCTTATTTTTATGTTTATGTTATGTGACAGAATGGGAGACTGTCCTGAAGCTGCCCTTACTGTTGAAAGTAGAATGTAAGAAATTGTGTGACAGAAGACTTTCTAGAACTTGTATACTGAGAACTCAAGGTTAAAGATCTGGGTGTATATTATTTAATGTGTAATTCTGTATTCTTGAAAGACTTACTAATGACCAAAAACAAACAAAAAGGTGACAAAGAAGGGAAATACTCATTTTGCTTTTTTCTGTTCCTTTAAAATTTGTAGAAAAATAGTTTTTGCTCAGGGTACTAAATACAAAAGGCAGGGTCAGCATGGATGACTTGGGAGCTGTTGTAAGGAGGAGTTTGCTGGTATTCCAGGCCTTTTTTCTGCATCCAGGCTTTCACACTGACTCTTCTACTCACAAGGTAATTGGCCGCATTGGGCAATATCTGTATCTTTGGTAGAAATCTCGCTGGCATGATGAGGCAAGGGTTTGTAAAGATTATGTGTGGATTAATTCACTGGCAACAGTACTAACTTCCGTGAATAAAATAATGCCTTAGTTCCAGAGCAATTAGAAATATAGCAGGTAGTATTTATCTTCTGTATATTTTGGGGGTATGGAGCTTTAAATGACATATAGGCACTAATAGTATAATATAGGGGGTTTTCTTCTTCATTATCAATTTTCTGATTTTTGATTTACTAATACTTCTCTATGAAAATGAGGATCAATTATAATGGAGTGAAATATAAAATAAGGCAGGGTATGTATCTTAGTAAGTACATGTCATTCCTGGTAATACAGTTTTTATAAAAGCTATGCTTTTTTGCTCAAGCTAATTTTAGACAGTACCTTGGCATTATTATTATTGAAGTGTCTTAGTGAATCCCATGAGGACGTAACCTCCTTCCTTCATAAGTTATTTTTGAGCTTGCTTGAGCCTAAATAATCAACTTGTTTACTAGACTTAGCTCTAGTGGATGTTGGATGTTTTCAGGAGCCAAACCTCCCATTTTTAATTTCTGGTATAGTAATGTGCTTAATATGTATTTGAAGGACCGAGGCTGTACATGAGAAGGTAAGACATGGTAGTTCTGCCCTCGGCTGGCAGCGTATGGCAGGAACAGTTTATTCAGAGTGGCAGCCAGAAAGCTTGTGTTTTCACACTTGTGGCTGATCACTGAATTGCTATCTTCCATTGTAGCCATTTGTGAGGACCTTACAGATTTCCTCACAGACTGTTTCTCTGAGAACCAGAGTTACGTGGTGCCCTCTCTAACTCTAAACTATCCTGCACAAGCCTTTGTGCAAGCATTCAGTTCATTGGACTTGACTGGGAATTGATTTGAATCTTCCCTGTCCCCTGTCTTTGTTGAAATTTGGGCCTAAATAGAAGTCTTTGTCTTAGAAAAAAGTTATAGTTAAGATTTTGTATTACATTTCACATGCAGCTGTCTTCTCCTTGTTCAGCTTTCTGCAGTTAAAGCAACATTGTATTTTACTTTAAAACCGGAAGTTACATAAATAAAACAGAAACAAAAAACTAAAATGCCATTTTAGGTATGTTGCGTTGAGGTTTTTGTGCCGGACACATTGAGCCAGAGGATTACTGACTTGCTCTGGTACCATCTTCTTAGGGCTCTAGAATTGTCACCAAAGATGGAGCAACAGTCATGAGTCGGGGCTCCCCAGCGTGTGTTACAGGCCAAGGCACTGTTTGTTCTAAGCACTTTGCAGACCTGAATTTAGGTACCGTTGTCTTCATTTTACACGTGAGCCACAGAGAAGTTGAGTGATGTGTTCAAAGAAGCAGAGCTTGATAAAGGGCCGAGTGGGGTTTTGATGTGGGGCAGCCAGCTCCACATGAGTCAGCCTCTCAGCCCCACAGCCTGGCAAGCAGACTCCAGAGGCGAGTTGCCTGGCAGGGCTCACTCTGATGACCTACTCTGCCCGCAATATCTTGCCACATTTTCTGCAAATTTTCCATTCTGTTTCAGGGTCCAGAATTCCACCAGAAGTTTCTAATGTTAGAAACTCCTTTAATACAAATTTATTGAAAAACATCTCTTCGGGGGAGAATCAAAAACCTAGAATACCTTTCTGTGGAAAGTTTGAAAAAAAGAGCTGGAAGTAAGAGGTGAATAATTTTGGAAATTTGCAGTTTCCCTGCCACCCCCACCCCCCTGGGTGGGAATGCTTAAATGGGTGTCAAAGATGCTGTGTCTCAAGGGTTTGGATTTCGTGACTTAAGACCATTGGCAGCCTCCTTGACCACCATTCGGGTGTCAGAGTACTGGCATAATCTGAGCAATGAAAACTTCCTTTTTTAATGATGTTAGATAAAAGAATGAACCATATACTTCTAGGGTCAGGATAATTTCAAAGATGATTTCATGAAAGAAATAAAAAGGTGTGATCCCAGTATGAAGACGAGCTCTTCGAACTGAATGTGTTAGGTCATTGGGAGTCACCACAATGACCTGGTTTTCTCATTGTGCCCCACAGTCACAGACATTTTCCTTTGGACCTACATTTGGAACCCCTGTAAGTCTTCTTTGAAATTTGTCCTTTACCAGGAAAAGGAAATTTCACACTTCCTCTTCCTTCTTTCTGTATGAATTCTCTAGTTCTAGGGTACTGGAGCCCATACACAAACCTGCTTTTTGTAACACCGACTCTTGAAGGAACATGCATTTCAAGCCATGATCACGTATTTTAGGAAATGTGGAGCTGGGGCCATCTTCCCGCTTTCCCTTCTCATCTCTCAGAAATTTCTGCTTCCGATGGCTTCTCTACAGTCATTCACTTCACAGGACAACGGCCCACACCAAGGGCCCTTTCATCCTGTGATTTCTGGAGAACCTGGGTAACGGCCATGAGAGGGCTTCATGGTGGGGGGTGCTGTTGTCTTGCTATTATGAAGGGCAGAGTTCTGTTTGTGAGGGAGTGACTGCTGTCAGGCACACGTGGTGCGGCCTCCACAGTGATAGCAGCCTGAGTAAAGATGCTAGAGTTTAGCTTCAAAGGGAGGTTTGAAACAAAGTTAGAAGGTAACATGTTTCAGGAACTTTAAAACAGCTTCTTATTTCTTTTGAGGAGACCTTGATTAGAAAAATATAAACTCATGTATTATGAAATTATATGTGTGTTTCTATTTTAAAAGTCCCCAATTTTTCTCTGTGATGCACGTCTCTTTAATTGCCCCGTGTTCTCCAGGTGTCTGGTTAAACTGTCCTCATTTCTGGCCAGCTCACCTGTGAGGGACAGATCTGAAAGCTCCATTTGTATCAGTATCTAAAGTTTCGTGAACTGCTCTCTGACAAAGTTGGAAGACTTTAAGCTACAGATGTAGAATATTCTCATTTGCTTCCCTGTCTTCTTGAGAAATAAAAAGTCTGAGAATAAGTAACACTATTGGTGGTTGACTCCTCAGTGAAACATTCAAGATGGGAAAAACAGATGTCAAATTATTTTAGTCTTTTGTCCTAGAAAAATGACATCAATGGGTTTTCTATATTTAAAATCTGCTTCCATTCAGAAACGCTTCCTTTTTGCTAAGAGGCAGTGAAGAGCCTGTGTCCTCAGTGACCTTTCCTGCTTTGCTTTTATTATGTTAGGATTGTCTGCACGGTGGGAATATTGACATTTGTACTGTGAATGGTTCAAAATAAGTATGAGTAATCGAGCCTCTGGAATTCGGTTGGTATTTGAAACTTAAGGCATCCTGAGGGTGATTTGTGTCACATGGCCCTTGCTGAGTTTAGTGGGGATGGTATATGGCAGGACCCCCCCACCCCCCGCACCTCAACATGGTTTCTGTAGGGTTTAACCAGAGCAGCCTACCTGTGGGAAATGACATGAACACCAAGCTAAAGATTTTACCTGTTAAGAGGAAAATTGAGGAGAGATATTATGTTTGGTTGATTATTATTTTTATTTGAAAGACAGTCCAGGAATAATTTTATTTGGGTGGTATATATTTGTGTGTCTGTGTATATATGTATGTGTGTACATCTGGTTTACCTTTTTGGTTGAATGAACTTATTTAGGTGTTAACTTAAAATGTAGCCATTCACTGACTGCTATCTTAATATGGAGCATAAAAATGAGGCCAGCATTAAATTTACTGGAAATACTCTTCTAGTTTGCTAATGTATAACTTGATACTAAAATTTGACTACAAATTTTACAATCTGAGAGATTGAAATGAGTTACTTTGCACTGAAAATATATTTTGATGAGTTTCTCCTTTTTGCCGCTTAAGAGAACATTCTGGGAAGCCGTAGTCTCGGTGTAATGCATTGTTCCGCAGGGGAAGTACTTACACTGACTTCTGCAAACAGGAATTGTGGACTGACTTAGACCTAAACTGGATATTTTTCTTGTTTGTGCACAAAACGAGTTTTTGGTTACTAGTAAATGTTGATATTTCTAATGAGAAATTTTAATCTTCACAAATGAATCTTCTTTGCTTAGATAATAGTTATTTCCCCCTGGAACATGACAGTGAACGTAGGGTATATACGATGTGTCTTGTGTTGCTAAACACACCACTGTTCATTGCATCATTGCAAAAATTCTTGTGAGTCTCTGGTTTCTGTGTCATTTAAGTCTTGTATTTTTTTCAATAAGAGGCTAACTCTTTGAGAATGAGGATTATGTTATATGCAATGCTTCATCTGTTCTTCAGAATATAAGTACCTTTCTACCTTCTTCAGCTCTCTCCTTGAAACACTGCTCGCAGAGCTCCTTGAGGCGATGGATAGAGGAGGAGTTCCTCTTAACTCCGATGGATGTCCATCTTGTAAGGGTTAATCCAAGAGGTTATTACTTTAAATTACTTTAGTCTCAAGTTTAGAAGTTATTTAAAAGCTCTCTTTTAAAACGGTAAAGAAGATCTTTCTCAGTGGAACGCACTCAAGGAAATCTGAGACAAATAGAATTTAACCATTTGAATCCATACTATTTGCTTCGAGACTTTCTTATTCATGTGTCTTGTCAATAGCACACTGTGCTTAAAACGAGAGGCTGGAGAAATAGATCCAGGCTGTGTCATAGATGACCAGTAATATAACTACCAGGTTTTCCTGGTTTTTGACATTTGAATGTGAATGACATCGCAACTCTGGGGGATTATTTTCCTCCGGGTATAAATTAGTAAGCTCAGAAACAGCCTTCATATGATTTAGGTTTGAAATGACTGTTGAAGAACATGTTTAAGATTTTTCTGAAAATCATCTCTTCCACCATGGATTGTTTTCTTGCATTTTCCCCGAGTATGCGATGATGAAACTTCGGGATCTGAGGGAGGGCACACAACACCTCAGCAGTGTAGAGACCTGGCATTTCACTTTTAAATGCTGCAGTGCTTTACAAAGTAGACTTGTGAGGCCAGGGGAGGCGGGTTTGAAACAAGATTTTCTCTTGCCATTTGCAATAACACAGATGGAACTAGAGTATGCTAAGTGAAGTAAGTCAGAAGGAGAAAGACAAATACCAGATGATCTCATCCATATATGGAATATAAAGTGGCCAAGCAAACACACAAAAACTAACCCTTGGACTCTGGACAACAGAACTGAGGTTACCAGAGGGGAAGGCGGGGTAGGGGTGGGAGCAAAGGGTAGTGGGGGCCCAGTGGCGTGGAGGACTGTTAGAAATTTGATGTGGATACGGCATGTTATCATATATTTGATGAAGAGTCAACCTGAACATTTAAAATTTATATTGTGTTGTAAATCAAAGTTAGCACAATTAAAAATTCCAGAAAGTTTTAGGGATATTAGTGATGATAGAAAGTAAATACTTTAAATAGTGCAGATGGGCTTGTCTCCGTTCCCCGTCCCCTTTCTCTTTATGGGCACGAGGAGAAAAGATTTGCCTTACGGAATGTTTTAAAGATTTAAGGCTCTGTGCGTGTGTAATGGAAGTTCCTGCACTTGTGAGACCAAGGACTGACTTTCCCCTGCTTTGGAAAGCTCTGCGTATTGGTCCACTCTGCCACCTTGTGGCCATACACAGAATTGTCTTAGCCTAAACAGGTGTGAGTTTTCCATAGCTCTGAACCCAAGATTGAAAACATGTTTCTTCCCTTTCCTTCTTTCACTGTTACTCTCAGGAGTATTCACTTTAAGATGGTGCATACTACCGTGCTTCAGGAATATTGCCCTTTCTTTCTTTGTACCCACTGTATTCACAGTCCACTGCTAGATGCAAAGTCCAGAAAGAGGTGTGAAAAAAACCACCACTTTGTTCAGAGCTTGAGGGGATTGAACATATAAAACTCCGAAAGTGAAGTGACCACACAGAGCACATGTGAGTAGCACAGGCAATAAAGGAAGTGGTGGTCACTGTCAACAGTAAGTGGTTGGAGAAGTGGTTTCCACCAGGGCGAGGGGAAGGCATGTTGAGGGACGCATGTTTGAATCCAGAGAGAACTAGCCATTGTGTGGAAAAGCTGCCAGCAGTTGTCAGCATCGGGCTTTATGTGGAAGCCAGACTGGGGAGACCTGGAAGCGGGTTTGAAGCTGGTGTGCTGGAAACACAGCTGTTGGGCATGGGCCTGAAGGTGATAGGCACCGTCTGCCTACCAAGACCGTCATAAAACTTGGGTTTATTACCCAGGCCCCAATTTAGCAGCCTTTTATACATTTTATAAATAATTGATTTTGGGGGATAGAGATGTGTGCATGTGAAGATAATGCATTGATTTTTACTTCTGTTACACATATTTACAGAACAGAAACATTTAAATGTTTTCATTCTTGGCATCACTATGTGCCTGTATTTAGATCTCATAGTCAGCTGCCATTTTTCAAGGGTCTATGTGTTTTGAGTATTGGCATGAAATTATGTGACTTAGCCACACAGCCACCTTGTTTTGAAAGTGTGAGTCTCTATAACACATCCAGGGTCACACATCTCAGCAGTGATGGGGACTTGGATTTGAACTCTGCTCCATCTGACTCCAACGCCCTTGCTCTTTCCATTCTCCTTCTTCGGATCATTGTTGCGTAATGTATGCTGTAGCACAGTTTCGACGTCTCCCAAATCAAGCTTCAAGGCTCACCCACTATGTCATGTGCAGACTAACTATCCATCTGCCTCCCTCCCGCTTTCCCCCATTCTGCTGTGGACATGAAATGGAGCTGTGGACAGTCTAGCTTTAACTTCCTTATTAATAATGTTCAAGTCACAGCTCTCATTTACTGCCAGTGATCATTGGCCAAGAAGGACAAATTGCCTTTTGTCTTTGCAAAGGATAGTAAATTGGCATCAGTGCAGTTCCTGGTCCTGTGACTGTGTCACTCAAGGAAGCTATGCCTCTCTCTTCCTCCTTATGTTTAAATCCCTGGACATTTGTCCTTAGGTCTCCATAGGCCTGTTAATTATAGCACCATGTTGGCTTTAGTTTCTTTAATTAGCTTTTGTAACCTTTAATAATCACTTTAAAGAAGTCAACCTTAAAAAATATCTTACGGCTGGAAATCTATACCTTTTGACCACCTTCTGATTATAGTTTAAACCCATAACTTTATATATAAAATAACTCACTTTAAAGGAAAAAGATGTGTGTTTTTTTAATAGTGCAGTGAAAAGTACTGTCCTCCCACCCCGGTTGTTTTCAGAGTGGAGGGGAGAGGACGTGCAGCCAGAAAGGGCAGAGGGAAAGTGGGTGGGAAGAACAGTTGTCTTCTTTCAGCTAGCTCTCCAAAGATCATGTTAAAATACACTGTCTTGTTAGTGAATTCCTAGTGCTGAAGAACAAATGAAATGAAAAACTAGTTTTGAATGACTTATAAGTTGGCTCTGAGGCCTATTACATTCTGAACGGGTCTCTGAGGAGACGTTAAAGAGCCTACGATTCCGAGAACTTTCCCTCTGACTTCTTTCCTATGAGGCCTGTGCTGTCTTTACAGGCTTAGAAGTGGTTCTGTTGGACTGTGAACTGTATTTCTCCTGCATAACTCAGGATGCCTTTGGGCTTTATACAAGGTTTACTTTTCGGGAAAAAAAAGCCTTTTTTTCCTGGAAAACTGCATTCCAATCAACCTGTCACATCTTTGTCAGATGGCCTACCATGGCCTCACAGCTTTAATCTGCTTTCAAATAGCATCTATTTTTGAAAAAAGGATGTCTTCCTCAGGGTAAAAGGGGAAAGGCTTATTGTTCTGAAAAATGCTGTTTCCTGGTTAGAGCAACAAGTTCCTGTTTATATTAAAGACCAGAGAAAACATTAAAAATAAATAGCTTACATTTTTAAAGGGCCCTTTAAAATAGCAGTAGTATGTGAATCTCGTCTTGGGAGGAAAAGTGGGAGGTTAGAAACTTCAAATTTGCGTCTCATAGTTTCTGGATGGTGAAAATTGAAGCACTAGGTGATTTCCCTGACACTCAAGGTTGTTGAAACATAGCTTAACTCTGAATATCTTTTGTTTGAATAGAGAAAACAATTTAGAATCCAAGACTAACTCCCGGAAGCCAAATGTCTCCCTGTCATCTGCCGAGAAAACTGCCAGGTGGCAACTTCTCTGGTTTTCACCAGGGAGTTGGTTTGAGGGGTGGCTTCTAATTCCCTTACACTTGAGCTGGTGTTTATTTGCAATTCCGCACAAAATCGCAGATAATTTTGATACAGAACAACCATTAAGGGGGAATGAGGCTGAAATTTCTGTGTGAAAAGGGAAGAGAAGGCATTGGGACAACTTCTAGGGGCCAAGAGGCAACTGGACTTCTGAGCAGAGCAGGGTTGCTAGCCCAGCCTCTCACACCCCCAGTTCTTCCCGTACACCGCCAGCAACCCCAGTTCTTTTTGCACGCCACTGACACCCCTAATTCTTCCTGTACACCGCCGACACCCCCAGTTCTTCTTGCACACCTCTGACACCCCTAATTCTTCAGTACCCCACCAACACCCCCAGTTCTTCCCGTACACCGCTGATGTATTTTTCTCTTGGTTGTGCTGCCTACGAAGCCATGTCCCTTGGTTGGGACAGTGAGATGCCAATGCGAGCAGACAGTTCTCTATGGAGGATGCAGGAGCCCACTGATGTCTCCCTTGCGTTTTCCTGCAGATTCTTTTAATTTTCAGTCCAGGAAGTAGTGCCCTAGTGGGGGAGTTCTGGGGGTAATAATGGGGTCATGCACACCTTGGGAGATGATAAAAAAAATTAATAGGAAGAGCCAAAAGGTCGCTTTTGCCTCTTTCAACATATTGCCCACCCACCTTGCCCCTAGGAAAAAAAGACCATGTCTATGTGCCTTTCAGCATTGTTTACCCCTGCAATCCTCACACACAGGTGAGCCTGATATTTGGCTAAAGGAATCTTTATTGGACAAAAGCTTAGCCACAGATTCCTTCTTGCTTTAGTTTGCATTTCTTTGCTCATCTCTAGTCTGTTTTCATTCATTCTGCCTGGTCTGGAGGCTTCCCTGTGCCTGCCCAGGGCCTGTGCACTCCTTACCGATCACATTGACAGTGAAACATGGCCTTCACTTGACTCTTGCCTACTATATAAAAAGCAGTTTCTCTACTTAACTAGCTTTATTTTTAATGATAACTATTTCTTTTCTTTCCATTGCTCTGTGCATTAGGACACGGACACAGCACGCCCTCCACCAGAGTTCTAATGTCCTTCACTTTGTTCCTTCTCTCCTTCCCTCCTGCTCCCATCCTGTTGGTAGCTGCAGTCTTGGTTCCTAAACTGATTTCTTAACCACTTCTGTTAGTTACTATTAAATCTCAAGTTTCCACAGAATCTGTGTGTACAATCGTCTAGTTCAAGCCAGATAATACTACCTTCCATTTAACAATTTCCTGTGGAATAATGTCTGCTCCCCTAGTTTAGAGACTCCTGTGACTGAGACCATTTCAGCCCAATTTGCTTTGAAACAACTTACTCTAAGAGGAGGAGAAGAAAGACTGGGCATAATCGTCGGAGTTATTTAATGTGTTGATAGCCAGGTGCACCGCTGTGACGCTGGTGGCTGAGGTGCCGGGATTGCACACCCGGGCCTGGGGAAGGAACGGTTCATTTAATGTAGTTAAATATCTACAGCTGTCATTACGTGCAGCTGAGTGACACGTTTAAACATACTGTCCCCCAAGACATCATGATTGTGTGAGGTAGGACTGTTTTATTTATGCACCTATATACATACAGAAGAAAAATTGCTTTTTAGCGCAGGCTCTTTCCCTCACTCTCAGTTTTTATATGCAGACTCAGTAACCGCTTCCCGACCCATTCTCCTAGGTCAGAGATTATAAGTGAGAATGAACCATTGTTGTCCATACTTTGATTAACAATCCTATTTAATGCTATTTAATTAACAAGTTATTATACGTATTGTCTTCAGATAAAGAAATGGTGGTAGTTATTCAAAGATATTCTAAATAATCATACAGGTAATACATTCACAATCAAAGTTAATTTAATGTCATGTATATATACTGTATGGGCACGTGTAACAACTGTGACATAACTTATCAAGAAGGTAACCCTCGTACAAGTGTGAAGCTCCATATGTTAAATATTAATAAAGTGTCACTTTTTTTAAGGAACAAACTTTTTTACTTCGATTTTCTTTGAAGACGAGAGACAGTTATTTTGAGGCCTGTTGTCATTTAAAGATGTTTTCTTATTTATTTATTTATTTATTTATTTATTTTATAATGGAAATCTGCAGGCAGGCAGGAGGAAAAAGGAGGAGGAAACATCTTTCATTTTATTTTTATTTGGTTGTTCACACTGGTCGCTCCCCCAGGGTTACGTGGCTTGCTCCTTTGGAGGCGACTGACCTAACTGCTGCTCCAGCAGGGCACACAGTCCTTCATAGATTTTAAGACTGTTCTTTTCCTCGATTCTCTCACTCCACATTCTTGCTTTTTGATCATGTTTCTTTTCAATTTGTCTTTTCTCCGGCTTTTAAACATCTAATTATTTTCTCAAATGTATTTTTTCACTTAGTGTAAATTTATTTGCTTGGCATGTGTTAAATGAATGCAAATAGCCTTATATGTTTGCTTAGAGAAAAGCATTGTAGGCCATAAAGTAGTTATACTGGGTTGATAGGTATTTTAGTGAAAAAAATAGGAAGACTTTAATATTAGATTCAAAACATAAGCTTTTTGGAAGTGAGAAGGCAGTCCTTCTGTACTATTTAACCACTGCAAGTAAAACTCATTTTCATAATATTTAAAATAAAATGTGAATTTAAGGTTATCCAGAAGGACCTTTCATTATAGGTATTAAAAAATGAAAATTTCTTATTAATTAGAATTTTTTTTTCCTGAGATGCAAACAGAAAATTAAGATCTGATTGCTTCTAAAAGGATCTATTAGCTTTAGGAATTTGTTAGTTAGAGTTTGGGAAATGTTTGTTTCAGTTCTTAATTTGTATTCAGTTTATAGGGTCTCGTTTTAGATTTTAGTCTTTAAATAGCTTTTAAGAACCTAGGAAATATCAAAGACTGCATATGAATACAATTGAAGAGCTATCAGTTTATTGAGAAGTTGACCACCAGAGGGCAGCACTCTACATTTTCAATATTGATACATTTTAAATTGGGACAATTTAGAATTATAAATCAGGTCCTTTACCCGGATCACATCATAATATTGTTTTAAAAACAAAAGAAAATATTTTAGGCAGATACCTTAGTATCTTCTTCAAAACTTTTAAAATTTCTTAATTAGTTATTCTATGAATTGTTGTTGTTTATCTGTGCCTTACAGAACATTTAATTACCAATATAGTTTGAATTGTTCTAAAAGACTTTTCAAGCTTTGCAGAAATTATTTTTCTTTTAAATGAGAGGATTATATCTATCCAAGGAATTTCAAGACTTGTACACTAATAAATGCAAAATGTTGAGAATTAAATAAGATGCAAGTAAATAGAAAGACATCTCATGCCATGGACTGGGAGACTTACTATTAATGCAATGCCAGTACTACCTGAATTGATCTATAGATTTAATGTAGTCATCCTTTATTAAGATACCAGCTGATTTTTTTTTTTTTTTTTTTTGCAAAGGTTAAAAAACTGATTCTAAAATTCGTTTGAAAAAGCAAAGCACCCAGAAGAGCAGAAACTCTTGAAAAAGCACAGTGGTGTTGGAACTCACACTTCCGACTTCAGTACTTTTTGAAAGCTCTGTAAATAAGGTGGAGTGGTATTAGCATACAGTAGACATACAGAGCCAGCAATAGGATACAATTGAGAGTCCAGAAATGAATGCTTTTCACATATGGACAATTGGTTTTCAGCAAGCGTACCACTGTAATTCATGGGCAGCGGGGTGTGAGGTGGGAGAAGAATCTTTCAACATGAAATGCTGAGACAATTGGATATCCATTTGCAAAAGTTGAACCCTTACATCACAACTACCTAAAAAATTAACTCAGAGTGGAGCAACAAAAACTGTGTAATTCTTTGAAGAAAATGTACTTTAAAATTTTTGCAGGTAATGTTTCTGTTATTCTGACCTACATACAACAAAAGAAAAACAGATACATTGGATTTCATCAGAATCAAAAACTTTGCACTTCAAAGGGCACCATCAAGAAAGTGAAACAATAGCAGTTCACAGAATGAGCGAAAATATTTGCAAGCTCTATAGCTGACAAAGTTCTTCTATCCAGAACAGAGAAAGAATTCTTAAAATTCAGTAATAAAAGCCAAATAAAGCAAATAAAAATGAATCAAAAATTGAATGCATATTTAGCCAAAGAAGTTACATAAATGCACAGTCAGCACATGAAGTACCATCAGATATCACTTCGCACCCAGGCAGGCTGGCTGAGATGAAAGAGGTAGACAGCATTAAGTGTTCATGAGAATGTATGGGAAATTGGAGTCTTAATTGTAAATGATGTTGCCATTAGAAAAACACTTAGAAAGTTTCTTAAAAACTTAAACATAGAGTTACCATATAAACCAGCAGTTTCACTCTGGTATATCCAACCCATGAAAATAAGTGTTAAAATGAAAGACAGCATTATTCCTAAAACTATAAAGTAGAAAAATCCCAAATATCCATCAATTGATGGTATAGGTCTAGAATGGTATACTATTTGGCAATTCAAAGGAAAATATTAATATATGTTACAATAAAGATGAACACTGAAAATATTATACGAAGTGAAAGAAACCATTCATAAAATGTATAGAACCCACTATGAGATTCCACTTACCCAAAAATGTCCAGAATAGGTAAATCCATAGAAACAAAGTAGATTAGTGGTTACCAGGAATTGGGGTGAAAAAGGAGTGAGGAATGACTGGGCATAGTTTTTTGGGGTGATGAACATGTTCTGAAGCAGTGTTGATGATATGAAAGCAAACCACTGAATGATTCACTTAAAAAATTATGCACTCTAAAACACTGCATTATGTGGCATGCAATTTATATCTCAATAGAGCTGTTACATAAAAAAGAACAATTATTTTACAAATTACTTACAATACTTACTTTGATTCAGATTTGACTGAGATGAGGGAAGGAGTAAATGTACATCCATATTCTTGGCTTTGGAAAACACATTATTGCCTTTTCTTTTTTAAAGGAAAGGTGCAGGCAGGAATGACGGCAAGTAGGCAGGTAGAAAAAGAGAGGAGGAAGAACTTTATTTTTTTTTAGTTATTCACACTGGACCTGGAATTCGAACCCAAGGGTCTGTGGCCTGTGTTCCTTTCGAGGCAATTGACCTACCAGTATTCCACCAGGGCATGCCCGTATCTCTACTTTAAAATGAAAACTTTATATCTGATACTTAAATGTAGAAGGCAGAAAGTAAGTGATAAGTCAGCAATGACTTGTGAGGAATGTTTTAAATAAGTTTGAGCCAATTTATTATTTTAATAGCTTTTGTATACATCCCAAATACATTTGTAATGGTTGGCATTTGTACAGTTCTGCTTTATTAATAATGCTTATTTTTAATATCTGAGAAAATTTGTGTTAAAAAAAGCTATCTTTAATTTGATCTGTAGGTAACTTAAAAGATGACTTAAAAGCCTCTTTCTGGCAAGTCTAATAATTTCTTTTTTTTCTTTTTTTGAAATAGGATCTGGAAATAGTATATTCCTATTTACATGGTATGGAAGCCTTGTCAAACTTGAGGGAACATCAACTTAGGTAAGTCATGTTTTAATGTTAATAAAAATAAGATAGCTAAATTAAAAAAAATATTGAACATAACAGATGTGAGATGTGCAGCATTATAAATAAACATGGATGCTAGAAATTTTTATATAGGGTCATTTATTGTAGTTAAGCAGAAGAGTTAACGATAACTTACTTTTGAAAACTCATTTAACTCCATCCTTAACTTTGTATTTTACAAAAATAAAATCAATTTTAGCCATATAATAATTTTCGGACATTTAACCATAGTGATATCCTCTCTCCTTCCTTATCCATCTCCCCACTTCCCTCACTTAAAGTGCTATATATACTACTAGGTGAATATGCCAAAGGGAAGCATTATTTGTCATCTTAGAAAATAAAAAATATTCTCCTTACCACTCATGGATACATAAGAAACTAGAAAATTTTAGCTATTGAAAGCATGATTAGGTTCATGATTTGTATGTTTTGGGTCTTTATGTGTTACGTATTTACTCCAGTAAGTTGATTTCACTTTTCTAGGAGATGCAGTTTATATCATAGCTATTTTTATATGGTACACTCATGTTAAACCTTATTATTTGTATTGTATAGCCATTTAGAAATCTATTTATCATTATCGGGGCTTCATATTAAAAGATCAAAAGCATATTACTCAGTGATTTTTACCTTAACTGGCACAGAGAATAAAGGAGCATTAGAATATGGATTATATCTAAACACCAACTAAGACATAGCAGAAAGATTTTTTTCTTTCCAATTCTAGTTAGTTTTGATGACAGCAGTTTTTAGTTATTGAAGAAATAATTTTCCTATGTATTTTCCTTTTATTCTTTAAACACTAATTTGTGAGCATGTCAATTTCATATTTAGTTGTTAATTGAAAAAAGTATCAAGAAGATTGAGAATTTCTAAAATTAAATTTTTAATGAGAATCATTTAAATTAAAGTGGATTTCAGATTAAGTATTTAAAAATTTGATTGTTTTATTAGAAAGGGCAAACCATTAGGAATTTAGAAGATGGCTCAAATTAAAGCAATAATAATTTTAAACTTCATTTTATGTTTTTTAATGACAATCGTTGTAAGAAAAATTATTATACCAGTTGTTTAATTGAATGCAGTTAGTTCTCAAATGCAAATGAAATAATTTGCAGATATAAACATCACATTCTCACATGCATATAAAACTATATGTATGTCTAATATTTAGGTATGTTGATTATATAAAGTATGTAGTATATGTGACTGTAAAATTATTAAGATCATATGAATTTACATAATAGAAAAATTTCATACTTCTTATAGAAATTTCTCAAATTTACAAAAGCAGAGATAACACAGTGAAGTCCAAACCCACCACACCATCTTTCCAACTGTCAGTTTCCCACCTTTTCACAGTAAATTTTGGTTAAATGTAATTGATTAATTCAAGGGTATAGTTTAGTCTATACCTTAGAATGTCTATTTTGGAGACTATACAGCTTTGTTGGCCCAAAATTACAGGGAAGAGGCCTGTAAGACATTTATCTTATTCTGCTTGTGTTCACATGTCACCGTTTCTTATCTTTATGGAAAACATCAGCTGAAGTGAACTTTACTCCTTTTTGAGAACAACATCAGAATACCAAAATGAATAATAACAAACAACAACAAAAAGACAATAGAGAACAGTTAAGATTTCCATCTAGTTCAGTTTTCCAAAATTAGGGAAAAAACTACTCTTAATCAAGGTTTTCAAAGTCTGTTTATTCAGTACTTCCAGCTTCTGGGGGGCAGAGAGGGTATTTACTTGAGAGCGTCCACCTGGTGCATTATCATGGCCCATCCACATGTCACCATCACTGGATTCCCAATAGTTAACTTAGAGGTCTCTGCTGCTGTAAGATCACACATCTGCAACACAACTTAATTTTCCTAATGTTTACACCTTTAATGCATGTGGATAAGAAGCAGGCTATTTGTCCAGGAGGAAGGGGATGCTATAATGAGGAATAGAGGCCAGAAATCTGTACATAGTAATGGGGGCCATTCAGTGTTGGAAACGAGCCTGCTGAACTGTATGTGCCTTATAGATGCGTGTAATTGTTATTATATAGCCACTTTTAGATCATTAAGAAACAACTAAATTTTAGCCAGTATTATATTTTAGGAATTCAGAAACAATCAATATGCTTTTGATAAAAATAGACTATTTTGATGATAATAAATATTCATTAGTATTATTTAAGATCAGAAAAACCTGTTTTAGTCCTTTTTCATGTACTTAGAACATTGTTATATAGAAGACTTTATTACACTTTTCTGATGGTACTGGTTATATGTCAGTAATTACTGATTATGTGACTACTGTGCTAGACATTGATACAAGTGTAGACCAACCCCTGCCATGGAGGAGCTTGTGTTCCCAGCAGGCCAGACGAGATCAGTACTATTTATTCATTTGTTAGTGTGTTGGGCTTGTTAAGCATGGGTTGTGGGCTGCTTTGACTTAGGAGTAAGAGTTGAGTCAGCAGCGCAGAGATCTCGGTCTAGAGGTTCCTGGATACTCCTCAGTGGCAGGTGGGGCCTGAGTGAGTAGTATGGTAAGTAGAATGGAGTCAGTCTAGGACCTTGCATTAAAGGGCGGGGTGTTAGGGTTTTTCTAAAGGTATAGTGGAGGTTAAGAGCAGAGGTCTGAGATAATCTGACCTAATATTTGGAAAGATCTCTGTGGAAGCTACGTATAGGTGTGAGAAAGTAGTAGGAGCTGGGACTACACCTGTAGTTGTGGTGAGAGAAAATAATGGGGTAACGATGGCTTGCACCAGGTTTTAACAGGGAGATGGTGACCTTGGTCACTTTGGGAAGATATATTGTAGAAACCTGCTGGTAGTTGGGATGTGAAGAGAGGAATCATCGACTCCAAAGTTTTTGACTAAAAAATTGGTACTGATTATGGGGAAGAGATTTAAGATCTGTTTTGGACATTTGAAGTTGAAAATGACTATTACAGAGTCAGGGGCAACATTGACTAGGCATTTAGGGGCGTGGATAGCATGGTGAGAAATTAGTTCTGAGGCACTGCTTTGGAAATCATCAGTTTGTAGGTTGAATTTAAGATCACAAACTAGATAAAATTGCATGGTGTAGAGAAGAGAGTTGACAGTTCCCTGGAGATGCTAACATTTTAGATCAGGTAGAGGAATGGGATAGGGGAGAATCCAAAGGAGACAGGAAAGATGACTATTAAGTTGAGAGGAAAACCAGGAGACAGAGGACAAGAATCATAGAGAAGCTCATAGAGAAGGAAAAGGGAGTTATCAGTACTGCTGAAAAGCGGAGGTAGGTGCTGAAAGGATTTAGGTAATACGGCATGCTGATAACTTCTAGGGCCTTTACTTTGGAATTTCAGGGACCAGATGATGGGGAAATGGGAAGAGGGTGAGAAAATGGAGACAGTGTGTTTAGACGACTCTAAGAGGAGAAATTCTCTCATGGGAAAAGCACAATGTGGTAATAAAGGATAAAGGATCAAGAGAGTCCCACTTTCTCACACAGTATATGGTACTAAGATGTGTTTGTTTATCAAAGGAATGATTCAGGGAAGAGGGAGAAATAGTGATGCGTTGGGAGGAGGAGGAAAGCTTGCAGGCATGTAGCATCATACGTAGGAGAAGGAATAAGATCTAGTAGAGAGGTTGGAGCAAGAACCCTCCTTTCTAATAGGAACAAGGCAAAACCTTTACTTATTTTAAGGCCTGGTTTTAGACCCATGACTTGAGGACTGTGTGTTTCAGTCTGTTAAAGAAAACTGTGTTTAAAGATGATAACATTTATTTTGCCTCTTAGAGTTACATGACATTCAGTTTGAGTATTTCAAGGAAGGAATTGAAAGGCTAAGGAGGACCTCTAATTTAGGAAGAGCAAGGAAAAGGAGTACCCAAGAGAGTTGTTCTCAAGTGAAAAGTCCAGAGTATATCGTCTTGATTAGATTTAATAAACAAGAAAGATGAATGTGGGTTGATTCCCACGGTTCACTGATTGAAGACTAGTAGCCCCATTGACGAATCATCAGTGCTTCTGAAACAAACGCTGTAACAGCCAAGTTTTTCTCTATTTACTAGTTCATTCATGAGAAGGAATAGCTATTCTTTTTGTGTTTTGCATTTTTGGAGAAATTTTACTTGGGCTGAATTTAATAGGCGACTTCTTGAAGATGCTATTCTTGAAGTAATTTTGAGTGTTGAAACAGTCATGTTTTTCATAATTTTTTCCTCTGTAGTGAATCAGCTGAAATAACTTATCTTTAAGGTTGTAAAGCTCCTGTTTAGTCATTACACATAAAAATCATGAGTTAATTAAAGCCTACTTTTGTCTGAAATTCCATACTGTTAAGTAA
This sequence comes from Solenodon paradoxus, assembly GCA_004363575.1. Taxonomy (NCBI): domain Eukaryota; kingdom Metazoa; phylum Chordata; class Mammalia; order Eulipotyphla; family Solenodontidae; genus Solenodon; species Solenodon paradoxus. Next base: position 186,359 of record RJWH01000035.1, read on the forward strand.
CATTAATATTGTGCTGTGAGTGACGTTATCACTTTTTAAATTAATAGAGTTTCCTTTCTAAGGTTCCTTCTCATTTTCTGTTTACTTTGGAGAACATTAATTTGTCCACATGTCATTTACATGTAAGTGTAAAGTGTACAATTTTTTCCTATGAACTAAACACGACAAAGTTGATGTTTAACAAAATGTTTTTATCTAGCGTCTCTGACCAGAATTACTACTTTATTTTGTTAAGCTAGGTACCCAGAAATGTGTGTCTTGAGTCTTAGAAATGATTGTAACAAGCCCTATAAAGCAATTTTAACTCTCTAAACTGTATGGCTCATTTGTGTTCTAAACTATTAGTGTGTTTTTTTCATGACAAATGTTGAACTCATGTCTTTATTTCTTTTACAGGTTAATGTGTGAAACTGTGAGATATGAAAGACATGAAGCAAATGAAGTTTTATACTAGTAGGTGTTTCCTTTCTCTTTGTACATTGTGTACTTCAGTGACTGAATGATTTTCTTAAATTTTAAGGAAGTATTAATAGCTTGCTAAGTCAGCATTATCTGTTTTTACATTGTTATTTTTAATAGTTTAGAAATGTGAAACATGTTAATTATTTGCTGTCATAAAGTAAAATTTATCGTTTTTTGCTGCTAAGTTTGTGTCTGTATGTTTCATGTGTGGTTCAGAAATGTTACATCACATTATTCTGACATTTTTTTTGTCTATGAAACAGTAATAGTGTATGGTCTTTTCAACAGAATAAAATATACTTACAGCCATAGAAGATGAGATGAAAAAATAAAAGAAATGCATTATTTTTGCTTGTAATTCTTTCAGAAGCAGGAAAATAAGCTGCCCACATCTCTTTGACCATAGTTTTGTCTTTAAAATTTAATGTTCCTTTCAAGATGTGTTACATACTCCTGGAAAAAAAATGAGAAGTAATTTTTTTTTAGGAATGTGACCAATGTGTGTATATAAGTATTAATATATTAATGTAGAAATATTACTTTGTTAAAAATATTTGCCATGACTGATGGTTGTTCTGTTGCTTTTCCTTCCTGTTTTTCAAAGCACTTAATAAATAATTACTACTTTCCATGCATGTTATATGGCCTTTTTAATTAAGCTCCTGCCCTTAAGGAAGCCAAATCTCTTTAGGAGAAGGTAGAAATATAAGAAAAATAAAGCAGCAAAAACCAACAGCCAAAAATAACTGAGAATATAGGTATGTAGTAGGGACTGAAGACAAGTAAGGGAAGACTTGTGGGACACGGAAAAGTAGCCTATGAACTAGGTGGCCTGTGCTTCTTTGGAGGTGATTGACCTAACTGCTGCTGTGACCTCACTGGAGTGTACCATCAAATTCGTTAGTTTATCTGAATCAAGGTGTGAATCAGGTCTGTCCTTTGATTGGTTGATACATTAAGTCTCTTTTAAGCTATAGCTTGGTGTGGTCAGTTTTCAAGCATCACAATGATATGACCAAATTACTCCCACCCTGCTTGTTTCCTCAAAAAATAGTATCTGTTCCTGTCTGAAAATACATAAATCCGATCATCAGATTGAGAGGGTGGCCTAGGAGATCATGTAGGAAACAGTTGCAGTAATATGAGGTCGGAATGCTTGAGCTGAGGCAAAGACTGAAGGAATGGTGAGGTCAAGGATGGATTTTTCTAGAAGATACAGGTGGATATGATGGAGGGTGATTCCTAGGTTGTAACTATGAGCCTATGGCATCATGAGGCTGTTGAGGAGGCCATTGTAAGTATCCTTCTACAGCTTACAAAAACAAATATCAAATACCGGTGTTCCCAGTATCCAAAAGTACAATGTTCCTTCTTTTGTAGGCTATTTTGGGAGTCTGGGAATGCATTTATTATTTATTTATATGGAAAACATTTTGAGCATTGTCAGACTCCCAAAATAACCTACCAAATCATACTTAACAGGAGCAATCATCTTTCAGAGAGTGGGGGAAACCTGTTAATAAAGGACTAGTAAATAACCCAGATATAACTGATAATGATAAAACTAGCATCTGAGCCAATGCCCTTATTTCTTATTGAAGAAATTAAGATGCGAATTACTTAGAATATTTGTTTCTTTTAAAAGCAATTAAAACTACCAGTGGAATTGAGATACACATATCAGAATTGGAAATTTCTGGTGAATGTTGACATTTACTGAAGCAGTCTGGTAGCAAAGAGCAAGCATCAGCTTTCTGTTATCTTTTGCTTTGCCTCTGTAGCATGGTTTGACTAGTGTTGATGAATATTTAGCGAGCACATCCTGTGACCTTGGCCCAGGGTCTCACTGTTCAAAGTGTGGCCTGGATTGAGCCCAGACATCAGCATTCTTCAGCCTTAGCTCTTAGCCCTCTCACTAGCATTTTGCAGCCTTTTACATGCCACCATAAAAATGGCGCCTTAAAAACGGATAGTGTTCGGTACACATTGAGCTAGAAACACATCTTTTCTCCCTGCTGCTACCTTCCCAAGGGGTGATAGTGACAGCTGCAACCCAGCAGCAACTCTGCCTATGCTATCCTGACTCTGTAACAGTTGTTTTTTATTATTTATTTAATTTGAACATCTATTTCAGTGTCTTTAAATATGCTTTCTCTCTTTTTTTGTTTTTTTTTTTTAAAGGAAAGGTTCAGATAGGCATGAAGATGGGCAGGCAGACAGGAAGAGAGAGGAAGCAGCATTTTCTTTATTTAGTGGTTCATTTTGGTTGTTCCTCGTGCCTGCCTGGGTCTTAAAATGGGTGCTTCTGATGTATGTGATTTGTACTGCCAGGGGTGGCAGACATAGTCACTGAACTACCAGAGTACACTTAAATATACTTTTTAAGGAAAGGTGCAAGCAGGAATGAAGGTGAGCAGAGAGACAGGCAAGAAGAGAGAGGAGGAGGTACTTTATTTTATTTAGTTGTTCCTGCCAATCCTGGCATGCAAACCTAGGGCCTTGAGATGTATGTGGACTGTGCCTAATCCCTACTCCATCAGGGCACACCCACTTAAGTATGCTTTTAAAAAGTCAATTAAGTCAGAGACTGTGAGCTATGTTGTTAATGCAAAACTTGTTTTATATAATTCTAATTGAATTCTAATGCATTTGGGCTAAAGTTTGTAGCTAGAGTTGATTATCAATTGCTTGTTGACTAGAGTTAGGATTCATTGTTAGTAAGCAAGGAAAAGTCTCTGAATATCCAGTAGGTCATGACTTCATGAGACCAAAAATTCACAGAGGTTAATTATAGATTGACTTAATCAAATTGCTAATATTTGACCAATCTTGTGATGAAGAGTAATCGAAGCATTTTTTTCTGTGATCATTGAACAGACATGTTTCTCCTCTTACCAGTTTGTGTCAGTGCAGTGCAGTTTTGAAAGTTAAAGAACACTTGTATTTGTGGTGTAGGTAAATCTGTGCTAACTTAATAGTACCACCTCACTTTCAGGGGCCGGTTGTTCTCGACTCATGGGGAGGGGGGTGACTTGTCTGTTCTTGTTCTGAACCTTGTGTAGCCAGAATATCAAAGGCTTCAAGACTTTGATTTTATGACCAAGAGATGAGTAGTCATTTTCCTTATTATGTTTTGTGTGCTGTGACTTCTAAGTCTGTCGTTTTAATAATTTCATCAGGTAAATATAATACCCTTTTGATCTTCTTCCTACCTCATTTTTTCTCATCTATAAAATGGAAACAGTAATAGCAGTACTTACTAGCTGGAGGTGGTGTGAGGATCAGATGCAGCGCTATGTATCAAGTCCTCAGAACTGTACGTGTGTAAGTGCACAACATTTTAAGCTGGTTAGCATTATCGTTTGCCATCCTTGTTTTGATCATTTACATTTTGGTCTCCCCATTTTTTTGGCTGCTTTGTTCCTTACGAAGGACTTGTGACATGTTCCTGTTTTCACATAAACAGGATTTCACAAATGGCATTTTTTAAATGATATTAAGATTAGGGAAGAATTGTTCTGATAAAATTTAACTTTTAGAAATTTAGAGTTGCACATTTATGATCTAGTTGTATTTATTTATTTTAGAACATTTGAAAAAATAGCTAAACTCTTGGACAAGAGTATCAGGTAATTTCTGCCTTCCTTTCATTTGTTATCTGCTGTATGCTAGATATTTTGCTGACTTGGGAAAATTAAGGTGAATAACAACAGATTCCTAATGGTAGACACCTTAATTTAGACGTGTCTAATTTTATGTATTTAATCTGAAATGAGACAGGCAGTTATGTCCATTCAGCTTTCATTTTTCTGTGATGGCCAACCATATGTAGTAATATTTAAAGTGTTAAAATTCTTTGGATCAGACATTCATCTATTAAAGACATGCTAAGTATACATTCTTACACATACCCACACTACATGCGTGTAGCTTTGTGTCTCAGTGCTCATTTTCTGCAGATGTGTCTGACTGAGTGCTTAAATTTGTTGTCTCCGCAGAACAGGAAATTGTTCAGTCATAAAAAGAGCTGCACTGAGGCATATTGAGTCTTTTAGGGAAAGTGTTTTCATTTAATCAGTAAATGTGCAGTTTAAGGAACTTGAGACCTCAGATCACTCTCCTTGCATTTAGCTGTTTTTTCACTTGTTGACTTGGTTTCCTGCTTTCCCAGCAGCTCTTCCAAGTCACTTCTCTATCAGGCGACCAGTTCCTTCTCCAGCCTACTTTGCCTTCAGCTTTACTTTCTGTTCATAAACACCCTAGCTTGTCTGTAGCTGCATTTGCCACTTGTTTCACTGTTTCACTTATCCTCCAGGACGGAGACTTGTCCTTTTCCTGCACAGCATGGCTGTTCCTCTTCTCACCTATATTGTCAGCCCCTACTCCTGCCTACAACACTCAGATCCCATTATTGCACTGCTTTTCCTTGTGGATGAGTCCAGACTTTTATGATGTTTTGTATTGAAGTCTTTTTTTTTAAGTTGTTACTGACACACTTTGGCTAAGGCTGTTTCAGTTCTTTTATTTATTTTTATAATTTTATTTTTTAACCCCTGCCCCGGGTCTTGAACCCAGGTCTGTAGATTTTACATGACCTGCCTCTGACCTGTGTTAGCCATGGTCGGGCAGCAAGTCCTTTATTTTTTTTTAAAAGAAAGACTGTTTCAGATCCCCATTCCTTTCATCCCCAGCAAGATGTAACAACCATTTGAAGTATCCTTCTTGTCTGTTTCCATCACCTTATTATATTTGTGTATTTGTACTGAAACGTGATGAAGCTAAAGGTTTTCATTTATTTGGAAGAATGATACCTTTAAAGAATTAGCCTTTGCACAGAGTTATAGGGCAAGGATATTCAGGCTTGGCATGTTATGATACAACATGTGTAGTATGTAAATATGTCAGTTCAGATGTAAACACATGCACATACACATTATATTACACACTAAGGAGCAGTGGGGTTTTTTATTGCAGTAACTTTTATTTTGCACATTAAAATAAACTCGTGTAGCTTCTCCATATGTGCAGTTTCCCCATTTCTTAGATAAATGTCAATATCCCTGTCCTCCACCATATCACCAAGTGTTCTTCACCCTTGTCCAGTGGGCTCTGTCACCAATTGCTGCCCCCAACCCCCGCCCCACTCCCTACTGGTCACCTCAGTTCTGTTGCCAGTGTCCAAGGGTTGGTTTGTTTCATCCATTCCTTTGTTTTGTCTGTTCACATTCCACCTATGAGTGAGGTCATCTGGTGTCTCACTTCCTTCTTTTAACTTATTTTACTTAGCATAATCCCATCTAGATCCATCCAGGTTGCTTCAAATGACAGGACTTTATCTCTTCTAAGAGCTGTGTAGTATTTCATTGTGTATATGTACCACATCTTCTTGATCCATTCATCTGACGTTGGTTGGGTGTTTAGGTAGTTTTCAGTTCTTAGCTATTGTGAATAGGGCTGCAGTATATATGAGGGTGCATAAATCTCTGGGATTTAGTGTTTTTATATCTTTTGGTTAAATACCCAGAAGTGGGATGGCGGGATCATATTGGGTTTTACATCTTCAGCATTTTTAGGAATCTTCATACTGTTTTCCATAGGGGTTGCACCAGTTTGCACTCCTGCCAACGTGTTGTTTCCAGACTTTTGGATAATAGCCAGTCTCTCAGCTATATGGTGATATCTCTTTGTTTTGACTTGCATTTCCCTGATAGCCAGTGAGTCAGAACATCTTTTCATGTGCCTGTTGGCCATCTGTATATCCTCTTCAGAAAAGTGTCTCTCCAGTTCCTTTTCCCATTTTTTAATTAAAGTGCCTATTTTTCTGTTACCGAGTCTTATGAGTTAAAGAACTGTTTTATGTACATAGGGTGATTTATTTTTAATGTTTCTTGGCAATAATGGTATTTTTATATTTAAGATTAGTGTTTAAATGACATGTTTTATTTTTATGGGAAATAGGAGAGTGGCTAAATAAAACATTTCTAAAAGTATTTAGTCTATAAACTCAATGAGAGCAGGGAACTGCATTTATATTCTAATTTACATTTGTCAAGTTAGGCGTTTAGTCTTGCTAGTTTGCATTTGGTCTGTTCTCTATTATTTTTATTTCGAAGGAGATACACATTTGATAGATTTGATAGATTGCCACCTAAGTTCCTAGTTAAATAGCTGACTGCAAGTTTAGGTGTTGGATTCTTTATATCAACTTTCTATGAAACTGCTTAGTGAATAAAACTCTTGAATGCCTCCTTAATATAGTTGTTGAAGGTAATGGTAATGAACAAAGGTGGCTTTTGCTATCTGATAAAGTGAGAGTGTTGGGGCTGTGGACTGTTTGACAGTGTTAATTGTTGCAGTCTTCTGGGATTCCTCTTAAGTGGGGTTGGTCAGATTTGGCTTTGAATTGTACCCTGTCTCTGGATGTCTGCAAGTGATGTTTCATATTTCTGAGCCCTGATTTTTTCTTACATAATGAACAGGTTTGTTGTGAAAATAAAAAGAAAATGCAGTGTTTAGCTCTTAGAGAAATGAATTTCCTGACTCAGTGGTAGTTTTTAAACGAGTCAGTTTTTCAGATTTGGCTACATTTAAAATTTTTGATAAGGTCCCCGAGCCCTTGGCTATATATTACAATTTCTATCCTCAGTGTAGCTGAGTTTCTCATTGATGTGTTATAATAAATACATGATCTACATTCACAGATTATCTATTTTTCTTTGAAAACGTGTTCATTGAAAAATTTCATGAATCCCAGGATATCACTACATTTCATTGTGAATTCTATATGATTGTGTTAATGAGTTTACAGAATTTTTTTGCTTTATTAGATCTTTAGTAGCTTATATTATTCACTCTCATGGTTAACTGGCTTACCGTAATTTTTAAAAAATAATGTCACCCAGGAGCTGTCAAATGTCTATGGTCTGTAAAATACATAAGGATGACAAGCGTGAGATTATTGTCCAGTGCTGACCAACACAGTAGTTACTATCCACGTGTAGCTATTTAATTTATAATGGTGAACTTACAGCAGTATCTACAGACATTGATTTGTGATGATACACACCTTAAACATGTTATAATGAAATATTACTTTGATAAAATTTTTAGAAATTGAAAAATTGATGTTTGCTGTATTCTGTATTTTCAAAATGTTTTAATGTATTCAATATAAATTATTTTCAAAACGAAGTTGTAAAGTTCTTTTTCTTTTTTTAAAAGGAAAGCTGCAGGCAGGAATGAAGGCAAATGAATGTAGACAGGCAGGAAGAGAGAGGAGGAAGAAGCATTTTATTTATCTCATTTATTTGTTCATCTTGGTTGTTCCCTCTGGCCCCAGGTCACGATCCTGGGTCCTTGGTGGAGATATATGTGGACTTCGCAGGCCAGAGGCCATGGACTAACTGCACCAAATCTGAAATACTCTTAATATGTCAGCAGTTTTCATCATTCTTATTGGTGTTGCTGGTATATTGTCTGTGGGTTCCAAGCCCCTGTAAATTGAGTTGCTACTGATGGAGATTAAGGATTTTCTGAAAAAATATTAAAAAAGTATTTTTTGGCGTGCTCTGGTAACCTAGTAGTCAAGTCAGCTGCTTCCGGCCAGGTGTAGTTCTCATGTATTCCAAAGACCTGGGTTTTTGACCTGGGACCGGAGGAACAACCAAAATGAACAACTAAATAAAATGCATTTCCTCTTCTCTTTTCCTCTGCCTCTGCTCACCTTCGATTCTGCCTCACCTTTCCTTTAAAGTAAAGTGATTGTTTCCCCTTCAGAGTTTTTAATAATTAATGTGGAGTAACTTTCTTATGACTTAGAGCTTTTAGAAATAGGAAAAACATTGCTTTTACTTTGTAAATGCTTTTTTTTCAAAAGTGAGAATTTGCATATAATTATATGTATATATAATTTCTATGAAGTATGTACTTTGCAGTGAAATACTATTGTTCACAAAGTTAAAAATGTAAATGCCAAAACCTTTAACTCTCTTAGAGCTCTTTCTAAAATGTGTTCTGGACTCTACTCTGCCTTAGTAAATCTGTTACAAATAGTTTACTGCTTTGGGCCTGGGGTTGTTAGGATCACTTTCTATGCTGTGCTGCTTTAATTTACCTAGTCAGCCTTTTTATCTTTGAGCTTATCATAGGCTGAGCGCCCTATCCAAGGAGAAAAAAATACAAATAATTATTAAACTTTTAAAATAAATCCTAGCAGATGTTATGTACTATGTTTGTGAAAAAGATGAAAATTATTGTGTATCTGAAAAGCCATCTGCATGTTGGAAAGTGGCCATTGTTAGAACTTTTTAAGCCTTAGAACACTTTGTTCATGGAAAATCCTTCTTAGCTCAGTAGCAGTAGCTGTCATGGTTGAAAAGTGGGCTTGGATAGTGTGTCATTCCAAAGGGCTTGCAGAAGCATATTGAAAACTTGAGGTGTTCCCTGGTGGAGTAATGGTTGGGTCAGTCACCTCTGAAGGAGCTCGGCCCACATGTTTTGAGTCCTGGTTCCAGGGGAAACAACTAATGTGAACAGCTAAATAAATATCAAAAATAAAAGTGCTTCTTCTTTCTCTCCCTGTCTGCTCACCTTCATTTTCCTTCCTGTACCTTTCCGTTAAAAAAAAATAAGAAAACCTTTCATCTGAACAAAGTGCTGAATTCCTGTGTAAGGATAGAAGATAATTTGTAAATAAGTAAAGCTATTTTCACTTTTATTTTTCTTTTGCATAATCGTACATTTGAGTGCAAGTCTGAGGCGGTCAGGACTGTGGTGATGGTATGTATAGGTGAGGAAAAGTAAGGCCCGGAACCTCAGCGAAGAGCTCCAACTAGGAGACCTCAGAGGGGAACAAACAGCATGTGAGGATAGATTATGGAGCGAAAGAAACTTAGGAAGACTTTCTGTTCCCTGGATTTAACCTTTCATTGGATGGTGTTGCTGGGACAGTGGATATAAGGGAAGAAAAGAGGTCATCTTTTTTTCTTTCCTAGTTTGGGTCTCTGGTGGCCAGCTCTCTGGAATTCCTTGCTGGGAATCAAGCTTAATTATTATTCATCATCATTCCCCTTTTCCTTTTTGTTTTTAGGATACAAAGTTTTTTTGGCCCTGTAGTTAATCACCTGTGCTGATTTAATTTTTTTTTTTCTATTATTTTTTTCTGCTTCCTGCTTTGTAATGGGGACTGTGCTCTTTTATTTGGAGAGATTGCCACCTTGTGGATTTCTAGGATATTGCCAAGGAAGTTCTCAAAGCTGGAGTTCATTTTTCAGTTACTGATAAATTTACTCATGTCTTTGACTTTTCAGACAAATTAATACTATATCTGAGTTAGTGTCTACTCACTTATCATTAAAAAAAATCTATGCACCCATCAAACGCTAGGTAGTTGTACACTGGAGGTGCTGATGAGTTTGAGGAGATTAAAAGTTAAATGGGAGAAGTCTCCGAAAAATAAAGGATTCTGACACTGGTGACCGTTTAAGGTGTGTATGTGCTGTGGGAACCCAGGAGGAAAAGAACTTTCTCTATTTGCAAGACCCTAAAACACTTCTCAGAGGAGATGGCAGTTAAGCTGAAGTTTAAAGGGTGAATAATAAGTTTATTAGTAATATTTATAAGCCATTACAGCAAGATTTTTCAAAGACCCTGAGGCAGAGGTGGGGAATAGTGTAGCTTGGTTGGACAGGTAAAGCCTGCAACAAAAGATATAGTGGGGGTTAGGAGCAGAAAAGTAAACTTGTAGGTTATCCCTTTCAGGATGGTTGTAATAGAGGATGAGACATGAAGAGAACTCGTGTTTTTTATGTGCCCATGTGCCAGGGTACTTTGTGTACATTGTTTCTTTAAATGGCAGTAACACTGTGAAGAAGGTATGGATGACACAGTTTTGCAGCTGAGAGCCTAGAAAATCTCTGTTCTTTACATAGTGACATATCACTTCCTTCCTGTGCTGTACCAAGTGGTTTGGACTTTCTCTTGTTAGGGAGCCATGGGTTGTAAGCAGAAGCATATCATGATCTGAGCAAGTGATAATGCAGACATTGTCCGGTTTCTGCCAGGTACAGCATACAGTTCCTGCCGAAAAGAAAGGGGGTCATTGTAGTTGGAGGTGCTCCTAAACAGCTCAGGTGTCAGATATCCATGCAGAAAGACACAAACACAGTAAAATCAGATAGGGCAACTATTTTGGAGTTTGTAAAGCAGTGTGCGAGAAGATTTGATCGAAGAACTGGGGGTTGAGCCATTACTTTAAGTTATACTACAGTGTGGAAGGTAGAGAGAAGCAGACATCTTGGATGGACTGATAGGGGAAGAAAGAGATGGAAAAGTAACCGGCCATCACTGGTGGGTTGGTGTTGAGTAGAAGGAAAAAAGGTGGGAAAATGGGAGCAAGATTATATATTTGCCTCTCTCCTGTTATTCCCAAGTCTCATCCTGCCATTTGGTCTAGATTTGGAATAATGGGTGCAGGGACACATTTTTGACTGCTTCAAAGGCCTTCTCTTCTGATTATACTAGAAGGTGATCTGTGGTGATCTGTTTACATTTTGTTTTCTGCTTTTCTTTCGTTTGGCTTTATTTCCTCCATGTTGGTGAAAATAATCATGGACTCCATACCTATGCTTTTGTGATTTTAATTTGGTTGATTGTAGGCTGGGCGGATATATTGGAATCAAATCAATTGTTTGTTGTAGTTCTTGGCTGATTCTGAAAATTGTAGGTCTTTGCCAAGCGTCCATCTTGGCAGATCAGAGAGACTTGCAGAGTACTACTTTGCTCTCTGAACCTCTTTAATCTTCAAGTTTCTTTTTTCTACCTATTGCTGGTGGTGTGAGAAATTTTTGGAAATACTCAGGGTTATTCCAGGACTCAGCTTTTGCCATTTCAACACTCTTTGAAGGAACTTCTTAGCTTATAATTTTAAAATATAAAACAATTTTCGAGAAGAATTAAAATGACTAGTAAATAAAAACACATGCAACGAATTGTGTAAATAGTGATAGAGTTGTAATTTTTTTCCCATTATTTGGGGGGCCAGATATTGAAACAGTTTTCCTCTCAGAGTTGACAAATCCTATGCATAAGAATCCCCTGGGATATTTGCTTAAAAGACATTGTGGTGAATCTCCCAGAAACTGGGGGATTGGGTGGAATCGATAGAGCCTGAGAACATGCATTTTTAATTAGCAGCCCAGGTGACCCATAGGCACCAGACAGAATAAAACCTCAGTATTTGCCCTACATAATAATTATTAGTAAGTCATTTTTCTGTTAGCCACTGCATTGCCTGTGTCTGCAAGTGAATCTCAGATTCTATCTGCTCACCCTTTTAGATGTAGAAGTGATTGGTGCTGGTACTGCTAAGTTCTGTTCTAAGAACTTTTTTCTTATCTTTAAAAAATAATTCTCACTTTGCATGGTAAAAGTGCAGTCATACCCTTGGCTAACAGCTGCACCATGGCAAGGGGATATTTGTGGACTCTGAAGCCAGAAGGTGAAACCCTGCCCCCTTGAGGTGTGTTTGTAAGTGAAAAAGTGAATGTGTTTAGTACAGTGATTACGAGATTTTGTAGTGGTATCTCACAAGGAATTTTTCAGAACCGAAATATGAGTTCTGAGGGGGGTGGGAGGGAAGAGAATGAGGAGAGAAGGATTTTTCTACTTTGCACTTGTTTCTAGGGCATCTTTAAAACAAGATTTTAATTTTTTTGGTAATTCTTAGTTCCAAGTAGCTTACTTTTATAAAATCTGAATCTTTACAAGAGACAGTCCATTAATTCAATTAAATGCCATAGCATGTAGTAAATGCTCATTAAATTTCATATATGTTTGTTGATTGATCATTCTTTATAAATGTATACTTAACATAGTTCTTTCAAGGTAAGATTTGAAAATTTTGAGTTAACACTTTTTGAACAAGATAGAGAAACAAGCCATGTATCAGGTAGAATCAGATACTGAGAGAATCAGTTTCTTGTCTTCACTTCTTAAATCTTTGCCAGAGTTTTCTGATATGAAGGGTCAGCCCTGACTATAGGGTAATCAGTGGGTATTCAGGTGACAGAATATTTGCTATTACAATATTTTATCTACTTTGGAACTGATTGCCCTTTACTTCATGGGCTGGCAATGCTGAGTTTTTAAATCTTATGCGTATTACTGTTTCTTTTTTTTTTTGACTGGAAGAGGAGGAAGAAACATTTTTAGTTGAATATTTTACTCCTCCCCCTCACCCCCCTTTGGCTTACACCCCAGCCATCTTAACCACCTGAGTCACTAGGGTTTACCCTTATTTTATCTATACTAATTTTGTCTTCAGAAAGAACAGATAAAGAATAACTGAAAATCCACTAGATGTCTGCTAAATACTCTATGTCATAGTTAATCTAGACTAGAATGGTATCTATTATGCTTTTAACATTAAAAAACTGTAGAATAATTATTATTTGCATTTAATGGGCATTATTTATTTATTAACTTGCATGTGCCACAGTTAAGAAGTGGTGACTTACCTTAATTTCATATCTTTCTAGATTTCATTTCCCTTAACCAACCTTTTAGTGATAAAGAGAACATTGTAAAAAGTTTGTTTACAAACTAATTCTTTTTTTTTTTTTACTTCAAATGCTTTATTGTTATCAAACATTTTGAACTATTCTTGCATCTGGCAGAACACATTTTTATGTGACATAAATTAGAATTTATTAATAATGCTGTCATTTTGTTTTTGATCTCAACTCCAGGCCATGGGTTTCATAGCCTGCACATTGGCTGCCTGGGCTATGGGAGTAGAGAGGAGGAGTGTTCTTGATGAAAAGATTTTTAAGAATTATTGCAAAGAAAAGAGTAGTGTAGAATTTGCTGTCTTTTCTGTAAAAAGGAAAAAAAAAAAAGATAGTAGAAGGAATACAAGTATATTTCTAGTTTTGTGTGAATATACATCAAAGAAATTTTGAAAAGAGTATTCAGTAAATGTGATAGAAAAATGTGGGAGCTTGATAACCAAGGGAATGTGTTGGGAAGAATGTTTTACTATTCGTCTTTATATATTTTATTTTGTGACGCAAAGGGAAAGTATTATCATTTCAAAAAAATTAAACTAATACTTAAAACTGGGAATGGTAGATATTATAAGTCTAAGGAACTTTTAAATATTTTGATAAATAGCATATTGGGAGGATAAAATAATTTAAATAATGATTCCAGTAGCCAAGTAATGGTATTTTAATGTATATATTTTATGCTATTTTGTTGTTTTTATGATTCTGAAAGTAACATGGCCATATCCTGTGTGTCATAATGTTTTGATTCACTGTTGTTATGAATAATCATCTGGTTGTGTTATCTTTTCTTTCAGTCCTGATGATATTGGGACCTGCTGGTACATCCTTCTCTCTGGTTCTGTGTTCATCAAGGAATCCATGTTTCTTCCAAGAAGCAGGTATTTTATAAACATTCTGTAACAGATTATCCATGACATCTGAAAACCATCTTTTGCAGAATTGAGGGTTTTTGTTTTTTTTGCAGAATTCTTTTCCTATTTCTCTTCTACTAACGTAAGACAAGGTAGTACTTTGGAGATATTGATACATAAATCTTTAAGGAAGGGCTATCTCATGTTGTAAACACTATTCTGATCTCTTTACAAGGGACGAAAGAATGGCATGCTGGTGACATGTCCATTTGTTACATGAATATGTCAGGCTAGTGTAGGATATTCTTCTTCATAGGGAATAAAGTCTGTTCCTATTAACTGACAGTCTCATAAGTATCTAAAGAGAGGTGAAAAAAGTTCATCAAAACCACATGGGACTAGAAAGGGAAAGCTAGGAATTGTTGACTTTTCTGCCTCTCAGGACCACATGGTCTCTCATTTTTGCAAAATGGCTTCCCATTTTCTAAGGGTATTTATTTCTTTCTCCCCATGACTTTGGCTTGTGTATACCAACTTTTGGTTTATGACCTTATGTCCCTAAAGTTTACACCATTACTGTAGTGCCTGTGTCTTTTCTCTGGATTCTTCAGCCTGTAGTCTGGTTGGCTGGGCCAGGGGTGAATGTGTACACAGCTCCAATCATCTATGACCAAAGAGGGTTAGGGATCAGGACTACGCTACATAGGTGTTGCCTGTGTTCCCTGAACTCAGAAGCCAGGCTCCCTAGTGTCTTCTGAGATTGAATGGTCATTTCTCCCCAGTTGTGTTTACTGTTTTTGAAGGAAAGGTGCAGGCAGGAATGAAGGCAAGCAGGCATGCAGGCAGGTAGGTAGGCAGGTAGGCAGGAGGAGGAAGAAGTACTTTATTTTTATTTAGTTATTCACAACAGTTGTTTCCCCATCTCCCACTTGAACTCACTTGCTCCTTCAGAGGTGATTGACCTAACCGCTCCTCCACGAGGGCATGCCAGTTGTGTATTTTTTATAATTAAATATTTTTATTTTGAATACATTTCTTTTTCATTTGATAGATTAAATATCTATGTAAAATTACTAAAGAAATATTTTATTTAAATTGACTACATTAAAGTTTGATGATCGTCCCACCTGTCATAAAAAAATATTAAAATATATTCTCAATACATAATTCTGAGTGGGTAAGGGATATGCTAATCTCTTTTAGAGACATGAACACATTTATGAAAAGTCTCTCAGGGAGGTAAGTTGTACCTGGAGATGGACTGACTGGAGTGCTCACAGAAAGTGAGAGGTCGGGCCTCAGTGTAGGCAGAAAGCCAGCACCACATGAAGGACAGCCCCGGGCAAGCCCCATGCCTCTGTGCCCGTCTGCTTCTCAGTTTGACAGGCAGCATTCTCTTGAAAAATGGCCCCAAGAGGCAAGGAAGCTCTATTCCTGTTTGCTGTTTAATGCTAATAGTATTGTCATTGGTCGAAGTAGTAATAGTTGTAGTAGTAAGAAAAGGATGAGGGAAAAACAAGCTTTGCTTGTGCTTTCTGTTTGCCAGGCACCATTTAAAATGCTTTCTCTAGATAGAATCATTTATTTTTACAACTGTCTGTTGAGGTAGACATGCTTATCACCTGCATTTTATGACTGAGGAAAATGGCTGTATAAGATGGAAGGTCATTGTACCTCCTAGAATTCTGCCTCTGAAGCTTGGAGCAACCCTGTGAGCCTGCTCCCATTCTTGTAGGAGTTCTGTTTCCTGTTAGTATGGAGAATTGAATAGCAGTACTCGTCTGTGCTTTTAAACATACATCCTATTATTTGGTCCCTTTCTGGAGGCTCTGTCTCAACGCTGTCTCTGAACTTAAAAGAAGAGAGATGCAAGTATTTTATGCATTGGAATATTTTTAAAGTTACCTATACTTTTAATGTAAAAAGTAGTTATCAATTATATGTATGTACATTCTATATTACCAAATATATGGCAGTTCATAATAATTATATTTTTCAAAGATGAAAAGGAAAGCATCACTTAAAGTCTCTCATTCAAGATAATATTCTTTATTTTAGTATTTTCCCATATAGTCTTCCATGTATGTGTTCCTCATACTTAAGATCATACTTACACAATTTAATATCTTATTTAAGTTAAAAAATATGTGTATATTGTACCTCATATTACTAAAATTTTTCATAAAGGTGTACATTTTAATGCCTGTTATTTAGCTAGTTGAACTTTCCACAATTTAATTAATAATTGTAAGGAATGCTGTTGTTGGTACTTTTTTTTATAAGTAATGTGGTAACAAATTTTGTTTCCATTTTCTGTATCTTGGAGAGAACAGAGATTTGTGACTTCCATGTATTGTCTTGATCCAGGGTCTGTTGTACAAGCTAAATCTAGATTCTGAGATCCCAGAACAGTGATGGCTCCCACACTGGTCTTCCTGGATGACCGGCCATCATCAGCTAGTCAGTAACACTTATTCTAGCTTCTGCATCAAGAACATAATGTTCAGAAAGCTGCTATTCTAGAAGAAAGAGAACTCACAGTTCAGACCTATTTCATGAACACATTGGACTGTCTAATTATTTTCAAAGATGACATAAGCTACCCTCTCTCTGGCTGGATGTCATATGTTTGCAAGTCAGTACTTTAATGGGATGAAGGAAGGAATGGTGTTTCAGACCGAATGACAAGCTGGTACTATATATAGGATATTTCTTCATGTTGCACCTGGTGTCATTTGCTCTGTCCAAGTTGTTTATTTCCTTTGGGGATGTTGCCTTAGGAATAGTACTAAGATTGTTTTCATAAAAAAGAGTGCCTGCTGGTACTATGCTAAAAATTGACATTAGTTATTCATATGGACTTCTCTAGAATATAATGAACAGTATGGATTAGGTATTTGTGATAGTCCGATTTTATAAAACAACTAGTTTACAGATGATTTTCCACATTTACCAATGTATTTTGACAGGTAATTCTCTCAGAACAGTTAGTTTTAAATTAAAGTGTGTCAAACAACATTTTCATGTTTTTAACTAATTTTCATGAAGTTGCTTTGACACTTGATTATCACCAGATAAGAAGGATGAGATGCATTGCAGAAAGCCTGTCATTTACTTCCAGATTTCATTAGCTTTATTGAATCCCTTAGTCGACAGTTAGGTCAGCATTTTATGTTTTCCTTTTTTTAACCCATTTTTTTCTTGTTTTGGTTGCACACCTCGACTTTGGTTATTCAGATGCGAACATTGTTATTTGATCAAGATTTATAATCAAGGAGCTTTGAATTCCTGTGACTCTCAGTGAAAGCCTACTCACTCTTCCCCACTTCAAGTAATTTCAGTGTTATAAATGTTGTTTGTATGGTTTATTATAAATCTGTTAGAAATTCATCAAGTTTTGAAACACTGGAATTTATACAAGTCTCTGTAATGTCACTTCAAATGTTGTTACATATAATGTTGCCCAAAGATAGCGCTAAACTTGAGTACAATTTGTATTCTTGAAACTGTGTACAATTTATATTTTTCTAAAAGTCTTATTTAAAATATAATTTTTCTGTATGGTAAGAGAGATAGTGAGTAAAGGTAATTTACGGGTACAGCAAATGTTACTGTTATTCTCCTTTAGGAAAATGTCAGAGGAGACATTTGCCGTAGAAGAGTACAGAAACTGTAAACTGTGTGTGCGTTGTCTTTCCAGGCCTATAAGCGAAGTGGTTGTGGTCACTGAGTAGTGCAGGGTGTGCCTCTCAGTCTATGATGTGCTATTTATATCCCTAGTCGTGGTAGGGTGATATATTAAGACAATGACAGCTAGAGAGTAGTTAAGTGTCTTGCGCTAAGAGTCACCCTCCCCACCCTCCTAAATTTTCCGAAGGGAGTCAGTGGTGGTTCTGGAAAGTAATACAGGAGACCTCATTTTATTGTACTTCTCAGATCATGCATTTTTTACAATTGAAGGTTTTTGGCAACCCTGCTTTGAGCAAGTCTATTGGGCCATTTTTCCAGCAGTTTACATGATGGTTAGCCTTTTTTAACAAGAGTTTTTTTTTTGTTTTTTTTTTTTGCTTTAAGGCATGTACATTGTTTTATTAGATGCAATACTGTTGCACAGTTAATAGACTACAGTGTCGTATAGGCATAACTTATAGATGCACTGGGAAACCGAAAACATGGTGTGAACGTTTTATTGCAGTGGTCTGGAACAAACCCTCAATGTCTCCAAGGTTTGTCTGTAGATGAAAGTTATCTTATATGAAGGTGAGGCTTAGAAATAGTTTTTTTTAGTGTACTTTTGGCTTATTTTACACAATGGGAAAGAACGTGTTTATACTGTTTGTATTGTCCTAATGTGCTCTAGGTGAGTGTATGTTAGGACCTATAATAGAAATCATCAAGTACTTTAAATTTTCTCACTATTAAAATTGCCTGCCTCAGTGCTGAAGCCTGTTTTGCTATGTGAACACACAGTAAAATAACTCGTTATTTTTTGACTGCTGTCTTCTTTGAAAAAATGGAAAATTCTAATTTAGCTATTCAAGGTAGATTAGGACTGTGTTGCTAAATTTCCAGCTTGCTATTTGGATTGTTTGTTAGAGAATGGGATAGTTACTTAGGTTACATGTTTACTCAGACTTGGGTTTTTCTCCCCCTACTAGTATATCGGTTATCTTATATTTTTGAAAGAAACTGTACATTAGATATTTAAGACATGAAGCTATGACAAACTCTGGTGGAGTGCTGGTTGGGTACAGTACCACACATTCCAAGGTCCCAGGTTCACATCCCAGGGCTAGGTGGAACAACCAAAATGAGCAATTAAATAAAATAAATATTTCTTTTCTCTATCTGCTGCTCACCTTCATGGGAAAAAAAAAAAAAGACATGAAGCATTGTTATATAGACTCTGAATTCATGTAAGTCATAATCCTAGGAAAAACATTGAACCTGGTTTTTTATTTTTTTTTCCCCCAGTAGAATCAGTTCTATTATAGAGGCTTCCAAGGGAAGGACCTCTGAATTGATATGATCATACACACTATATTTAATCATAAACAGATATTTTTATTACTATGATAGTTTGAAACTTCTGTATCTTTTGTTTGGAGGGCATTTGGTAAGTCATTTATTCATTTTTATCAAAAGGAAAGGTATTGGCGAATGAAGGAGAGCAGAAACAGGCAGACAGAGAGCAAGAGGAGGAAGAAGCATTTAATTTATTTTACTTAGTTGTTCCTTTTGGTGGTTCTCCTGGACCCCTGTCACACATCCTGGTCCTTGGAATATATTTGGCCTGCATCCAGCAGACTTGACTATTAAGCCATCAAGCTGCGCCATATTCATATTTATTCATTTCTTAAGGATGCAGTGATCAAGGTAGGGTTGTACGGTTGAAGGAAAACATAAGCCAAGGTTTTCCATAAGCCTGCGAACTTGGAAGATGCCAAGGATTGTTGTTAAAACTGGGAGTCAGAAGGAGTCACAAAGACCACTGTAAGAGGCTTGGAGACTTCCAGTTCAGGGACTTGATGGTTTAAACTATAAAGTTATGTCAGGTGTAAGGCCTAGTAGGCAAAGTGAGCTGTATTCACTGTCATAGGAAAGTATGTCTGTAACTGGTGAAGCATGGTCAGTGGGAACTTCTCAATGTTGAATTTCTGTCAGTTAGGACTGCTTCATGGTCCATTTCCATGTCTTTTCTTTAAGTCTAAAATAGACTTGGTAGAATTCATATTCTGAGGCATATTTTAATATTTCAGACTAATTGAAACTTTTATTAAGTCCAACTTTATGGTTTCTACCTTAATTTCAGGAGTATCCAAAGAATGCAAAAGGATCTACTTCCTCATGAAATTTAATATCTGTTTGGGGAGATGAGGCAACCATATAACAAGACCCACACAGAGCACAAAATCCCTTCAGAGGCAGGAATCTTTTAATGTTAACAGGTTCTAGGAAATTGTGATTTTAAGTGAAACAACATATAGTAAAAGCGGGTCCTTGAATAATGTCATTTCACTCAATGTGGGATTTTGTTTGTTTATTTGTATTAGCAGTATACCAAAACGATGTTATTCGAGGGCCTACTCTATGTGGATGCTGCTCAAGGGTGACTCTTAAAAGAATTTGGAGCTGGGGTTATGATTTATTTTCAGTAGTTGGAAAGAAAATTGGACAAAGTGAAGAGCATGAGTGATAGGAGCAAGGTAGGATTGAGGGAGGGCAATCCAAGCACTAGAGCTGCTTGAGCGAAGGCACAAGAATAGGATCATTTATCTAGAAGCGCAGTTTACTTGTGAATAGTTGAGAAAGCATTGGTGATGGTGGCATTAATGAGAGGCCTAGATTACAAAGCTGAATAAACTTGATTGGAAAGACTAGACCTGTTGATAAGTTAGGTCTCAAGTAACACTGGCAGGAGATTGGAAGAAATCACACATCATTCATTTGTGTCCATTTACAATTCAGTCTTCTCCTTCACTGTTACCAAATATATCTGTAATTTAAAAATTAAAATTATGCTCTGGTACTCTTAATATCATATTTTAAATTAGAGCTGGCAGCTATAATGAGAATAAGTGAGGAAGCGACATTTAAAGTTCTGAAAAACTACTTTCATTATAATTCACATGACAAACAATGAGCTACTTGAGTTTAAAAATTACAAGCCTACTTTCTCTTTACCAGTATTATATGATAAGTTAATTGATTACTCTCGGAAGTTACTCTTTTTTTCAGTAATGAAGGAGGGTGAACAATGGAAGAATGACTATGTTTATGTAGTTGGGACTTAAGACACATTTAAATATTTCTTATTTCATGAAAAGAGCTGGATAGGATTAATAAATCATTTTTGTGAAAGAGTATAAATTTGCTTTAAGTCATGTGATATTATTAGAGATGGCGTATGACATTTTAAAAATAACTCACTGGTGAACTATATTATGCAAGAGTAACTATTGGACATTAAGTATCCAATATTACCCAAAAGTATGAAGAGAAATGAGGGTCAGTTCTGGAAATTGTACATTAATGGTAAGATACACCTTCATATACTGGCAAAATCACAAAAATGGGAGTTTAGATTAAGATTTGAAGGGGAAGGATGATTGTTGAAGAAGGTGTGGAAAAATTTGAAAATGAAAAAAAAAACACTACACATTTTTAACACACTGTCCTCATTGTGTTTTTAAAATAATGTATTGCCTTACATACCTTCCCTTCCACTATGGGAACAAGATTAAATAAGGTGATGCATTGGCTTTTCAGAAGTGTTCTTCAGAGCTGGTATTATTACATGCTGTTTATTTCTTTAAAAGAAAAGCCCCTCCTTCTTTCCAGGAGGAACCATAGACTTCGTTTATATCATGTTTGGATGACCTCAAGTTGGTGGGTGATGGCAGAGTTAATAAGGGCTGATAAGTTGTATCAGAACTGCATATCTTGGGCATTGTCTTCTGCAACCCACTATCACATTCTTTTGCAGAAGCAGATGATTGAGGTCTGTAGTTAGCGAGTTAATGAAAATAGTAAGTTAGGCAGGGAATTAGAGAAGTGTACTTTTATTTTAACTTAAAAATGTTCACTTTGATCTATACATAAAACCGTATAGGATAACTGAATATATAATTAGAATAGGTAGTAGTTTTTTTTTATAAAAAACTGAGCAACCTGTGTGATATCACTAAAGCTTTCGACTTCACAGGTTGGATAACTACTATAAGTTAAACAGAGTTATTAGGAATGAATGGGTAAATATATTCTTTTAAAATATCATTCTGTAAAAACAAATCACTTCAGAGGATAGTGTGCTTCACGAGTTCATGTTTTAGGAGAATAGCATACCAAAAGGATTATCACAAATGATGAGCAAAATGATAGAACTGAGTGCACCCTGGTGAAGCAGTGGTTAGGTCAGTCGCCTCTGAAGGAGCAGGCCTCATACCCCTGGGTTCGAGTCCTGGGTCCAGGGGAAAACAGCCAGTGTGAACAACTAAAATGGAAATAAAATGCTTCTTCGCCTCTCTCTTCCTGCTTGCTGCCTACCGGCCTTAATTCCTTAAAAAAAGAAAAGAAAAGAAAAAGAACTGATTTCTAGAATCTAAATATTACCCTAAACCATTAGTTATGTCTTTTCAAGGGAGTCCTCAGTTTGATGCTTAATTAGTATTAACGAGCCCTTCTATCCTAACCTGTCCTAAATTGTTGGTCACCTGCAATTCCTTATATGTGTATCTTTGAGCTTACTCATTCACTTTATATTCTTGAGTGCCTCTTATGTGCCTGCCAAGAATATGATGCTGAACTACGGAGATTTTGCTCATGTGTAATCAAAACCAAGCGATAGAGGGTTTTGAGAGGAAAGAGGGGTCAGTTGTCTGATGCTGCCAGGAGGTTTAAAAGGTGAGAATAGAGACATGACCTTTGGAATTAGCAGCATGGAGGTCATAAGTGGCCTGAGCCAGCCAGTCTCAGTGGAGGGGGGAGCCTAACGGGAGCAGGGAAACAGGGTGGTGTGTGTTTATAGTTGATGAATCATCATTAGAGAGGGGTGAATAGATAGCAGGCAGAGGGGGAGCAGTTTCAGAAATGGATGAAACCCACAAGGGGTAGGTGTGAAAGAACTCCACCTCCTTTACAGATTTAGGATAGGAGTTCAGTGTAGATGTGGGATTGAGTGTGGGGAGTTAAGAATTCTGAAGAGAAGTTTTAAAATGGAGTGTTGAGTGCCTGTATGATACCTGTGTTTCTAGATTTATGTTGTTTTATTTCCTCTAGCACCTTTCAGCAGTGTGGGGACAGACATGGGATGGAGGGTGGTTGGGCGATGCTGGGGTTCATGGCTTGCCAGTGTTTATATAGAAACAGAATGGAGGAGGGTGCAGGAGTTACAGGTGTGTCCCGAACACCCTTCAGATACCTTCTGTTCATCTGTCCCAGGTCCCTTGAACTCTAGACACTGTGTCTGGAACATTACACATACCTCCAAGTCTGCTGGACCCTCCCATTTTTTTCTGTCTCTCATGATTTTGATAAACATCTTGTCATCTACTCTAGAAATTTCTGTCTCAGTTCTGACCTTTCTTTTCTACACTAACAATTGGTTTCAAAGCAAGTAGCACTTCAGAATTAGAAATGGTAATATCTATCAAGTCAGCTGATCTGTCACCACTACCACTACCTCTGTTTAGATGTCCTCTGCTCCATGAATGCAGCTCCATATGCCTTCAGTCCTTCTGTAGCATCACCATCTCATTATTGAAATGTACAGATTTCTTCTCATTATTTCTTGTATATTGAGCTTAAATGACTTCTAATTGCTAAAAGATAAAAGTCAGACTCTTTATTGAGATATACAGGGTAGCTCAAAATAGGTCTTCAAGCTACATTCCTCCGTACACCCTCTCCAGACACTGGACTGTGGTCTAAGGATTCCTTTCCCAGGCTGCTCTTTCTGCTTGAGATATCTACCTTCAGCTCCAGCCCTACTCATCCACCTATGAAAACTACGTTTCATTCTCTGAGAATCCGCCCTTGTATTCCCATCAGGGTTAATCATGCCATCTCCATATTAATTTGTAAGATTTTTCAAGGGCATGAACTACTATTTATCTAATCACCTGTTTCCCCAGTGCCTAGCACATGGCAGGCACTCAATAAATATTAGATGACTCATTTTGGTTCCGGATGATGTGTTTAGCTTATCTTTTTTAAAGATCATTTTATTTATTTTTGCTGGTTCAGTATAGTATATTGGTCCTTAGCATTACATCTCAGTTACCAAGGTAAAGTCAGACACACAACTGCAGGTAGAAATATGTAAAATAATATAAAAATAAATTGAAGCCTATTTCTATATATGTATTGAATTAAGTAGTGTAATAAATACTGTAGTAAGCAAAAAACTTCAGTCACAATTCAGTGTCACTGAAGTTACAGTAGTGTTTGTAAATATGTGTTTTAAAATTTATTACAAATATGAAAGCACTACAAACTAGTATAAAAGCAATT
Organism: Solenodon paradoxus; assembly: GCA_004363575.1. Lineage (NCBI taxonomy): Eukaryota > Metazoa > Chordata > Mammalia > Eulipotyphla > Solenodontidae > Solenodon > Solenodon paradoxus. The sequence continues at coordinate 210,249 of RJWH01000035.1, forward strand.
TGGCACATAAGTGAGCTTTTGTGCTGTTAGTATAGGGTTGCATCAGAAGGGAAAGATACATATATCTTGTTGGATACTGCTTTGCTTATTTACATTAGTTACAGTTAATTTTGGTTGCATAAAACAATCAAACAAATATAGAAGAAGCTATTTTTTCGTGTATGTGTGAAAACCCCAAAGGTAGGTACATGGTTCAGGATGGTATCACAGTGGTCTCACATTGCTGGCTTCCGTCACAGTGCACGGTGGCTGCCATTCTCCAGCAGCCATGTCTGCATGGAGTTAGGAGCGAAAGACCAAAAGTTGGCTTTCCTCCGCATCAGATTCCCTGAAGCGACGTTTCTTTATCTCATTGTCAAATGTAACCTCATAGTCACTTCATGCCACTCAGGAGCTTGGGACATATAGTCTTTCATTCTGAGATGCAGTATGCTTGCTAAAGTGAAAATATACAAATATCCTTACAAGGAGAAAAGGAGAATGGATGTGGAAGTGGGCACCCACAGTCTCTGTTACACTTGCTTTTCGGTTTGCGCTTACATTCTCTTCGTTTGTTAATGATCTTTCTCTGGTAGGTCATACATCTCTTCAGCCTTGTGCTCACACTCCTCGTCAGCTTACCACACACCTTCATATCTTACATCATCTGTAATTCCTACTTGTCCTCTCTAAAGTAGACTCCAGTTCATGTATTCCTATGACACATTTATGATAGAAATACATAGTGATGGTTTTAAAGGACTGCTGAGATAAACTTCCTTATTAAAAAAAAGCAAATAAAATTATGGAACAAATGTAAGCTTGATTTATCTAGAGTTGATGATATTGAAGGAAGAGTTAATTGCCCTTGATGTAAATATAACCTGGGTTAAATTTGAGATGAGAGGTCCCTAAAGGAGTAGAGTAAAATATGTAAAAGATAGAAAGGGATGTATTAAAGCATTCTCCCTTCCATCGTTATTGTACTTTCTGATTTAGTTTGGGAAGTCTTCACACAAACATGATTTTTGGCATTATTTAGGCCACGCTTACCCCTTTTAAGCCATATTCTGATGTGTGATACCTGATGCACAGAGCAGAACTGTTCTCTAGAGAGGGAGTTCAGTTGCTGAATCAATTGGGGAATTTGGTTGCTATAACTACAACTTCACAGATGTGCTGCACATATAGATGCAAGCTTTCATAGTCCTTGGAATACTGGCATTGGTAGAGTCTTAAAGTAAGTAGACTTAAAGAGGAGGAAGCTGATGTGTTTGTGTGTGTAACTGATGTATTATTATCTCAGGCCATCAGATGCATGAAGTTTTCATTTTCAGTCAGGGAATTTGCCATCGATGATCCTTAATATAAATGATTTTCTTAGAATTCACTGTAAACGTCCTTATTTTCAGTGTTGTTTGGGTTTCTCTTGCAGAAATAAATATATTTCATGAAGGTTTTAAAGTCTGATGTATGTTGTCTTTGAAATACAATATTTGTTTTTTGCTGTAAAATGTGAATTTTTTTATCTACTGCTAGGTGTAAAGGAACTCATAACACTTGTTTGTTTCAGTTATATTTTTGGGGAAAGGGGGAGTTTGGAGGGGTTTTTGAACTACTGTTTCACCTTAATTCAGTGTCTTAATCTATACACAATTCTTATTTTTATTTAAAGGAGATGCTTTAAGCATTGTACGCACTAACAGGCAGTAACAAGAGTAAATCCATTGCTAAGAGAGATTGATAATGAAGAAATTGCGTTTGGTGAAATTGGAATGTCTTTATTAACATAAAATTTCTAATTAATCATAGTTCAGGAACACTATTTTGTTTTACCGTGAATTGAATTGTACATAGTATTTAATATGTACATATTTTACTTTTATGTATAATATTCATTTTTTAACATAGTACAAAATTATATATTTGAGTGTTAAGGAAAATGATTTTATTTTACATTATGTATCCAACTTTAAAATTCAGATAACTCAAAATTGCTTACAAGTACTTCTAGAATTATGAAATAGTTGAAGTAAAGTGAATAACTTAGACATGTACATCACTGCTTTTTTATGTTAGAATTTAGATATATGTGCCATTTAAACCTATCTTTTGAGTCTTTATTACTAATTAGAATATTAAGTATAAGTTCAAAATATTAAAAAATACTGATTCTCATTAGCTATTTTGTTTGACAACATTTATGGATTTAAAAATGTTAGATGCTTTTATAATAAATATACATATTTCTGGTATTGAATCTCAGATAGCAATACTTAGTTATACCTTTATTTAAATTTTTTTGAGTCAAGTACTTCAGGATATTTTTTTACTTAAAAATTTTTTTCTCCCCAAAGAAAAGGTCTAGACAGGAATGAAGGTGAGTAGGCTGACAGGAAGGAAGAGAGGAGGAAGAAGCATTTTATTTTTACTTAGTTGTTCATCTTGGTTCTCCCCCTCCTCCGCCCCAGCCCCAGGACATGACCCCTGGATCTTGGGATGCACATGGCTTGTGTCCACCATGGTGAGGCAGAGGGCTTGTCCTCTTAGACTACCAGGAAGTACCTGCTTTATCTCTTTTTGATAACTTTATATTTTTTACTATACACTGCTCAATGTGTTAGTTTTATTAAGATAACTTTGTTTTTTTCTTACATTCAGATAATTAAAAATTAAGGCAATGGTCAAAATCTGTTTTAACGCTCCTAAGCATTCTTTAAAATTATATTTTGGTTCAATTAAGGTAAATTTTGAAAAAGTTTAATAATGTGCTTAATTCACTAACATAATGTAGTTACACAGATCAGAAAACTAAGTTGAGAGTATTCCATATCATTTAAAATCATATATATTTCACTATATATACTTATATGCATATACATGCACATGTGTGATATAGTGTATATTCTATATGAATATATATTTCTAGATGGCTTAGTCTAAAATCATTAAGAATCTTGAGACCATTTTACTTTACCACTTGTCACCTGATTTTGAATTTTAACTTACCTATTATTTGGAAACACAGAATGAAGAATTTCTGTGAATAGGGTCTTCTAGGTTTTATAATCATTATCCTATCTTAAGTGAACTTTAAAAAATCTTTATATAGAGTTAACTTGTGTATGGAGGCATCATATGGCTAAAGCAGACTTTTTAAAATGATCTGTGTCAGAGTATAAAGGATTATGTCTTCAAATATAGTAGACAGGAGCTGTCTCAAGCCCAAGGAGCATGAGTTTTTTGATTTTTCTAAACTGTCCTAGTAAGTAGAAAAAGCACTGGACTAGAGTCTTTATATTGGCAAAAAGATGGTAGAAGTTTCCAAACTGGGTTTTATTAGACTCACCTGATTGAGCATGGGTAAAATACTGTGTCCCAGCTCTAGAGACTTCCATTCATAGTGACTGAAGCTACAGACAAGGGAGGAGATGCAATAAAAAATGATTCCAGTTCTTTGAACTCACATGTCTGGCAGAATGATGTCTTTGACAGCTATAACCAAATCTACAGGGAATGAGGTGGGTAGATTTCAGAGTTGTAATGAATATATTTGATTTCAGGCATGTTGTACTATCTGCTTTGACAGATGGGGTTTACTACAGGAAACAGTAAAAGATTCCTAGGTTTTGAGTCACCTGAGAACTTTAGGGAGAGGGTCCGGGTAGGGTGAAATGTAAGGGGAGAGCAGAAGCAAAAAGATCTTATAGGGGCGGACTTTGGCAACTAAAATTTTGCTTCACTGCCCATCCCAGTGCAGAATTATCTCATGGCATTTTAAGCAAGCTATGCATTATGTTGCCAATTCTTATATAAAGTGAATGCCAGATTTCATAAGTTCCTATTGAATTTTGTGAGGGAGTAGTGTAGACAGTATTCATCTTTTAAAAGACATTAATTTGAAATGATGGTTCAAGTTATTTCAGATTTTTGCTGTTATGAACATCTGTTAGTGAGATATATTTTCATTCCTTCTTTAATAAATTCCGAGGAGTGGAGTTGCTGAGTTTTATGGTAAATTTGTGTTTTTAACTGCTGCACTATTTTCCATAGTAGCTGTAACATTTTTGCCTCCTGCCTAGCAGTGTCTCGGAGTTCTGGTGGTTCCACATCTGTCCAGCACTTGACAGTGCCGTCTTTCAATTTCAGTCTTTTCTGGTGGGTATGTGGTAGTGATCTTGCTGTTATTTTATTGTGTATTTTTCAGAAGGCCAGGCTTGTGGAGAATTTTTTCATGTGTTTATTGGCCATTTGTCTATTTTCTTTGGTAAAGTTTAATTCACCTATTTAAAGTTTTTAAATTGGATTTTGCCCATTAAAAATGGTTTGACTATCTATTTTCGAGTTCTGAGTATTCTTTCTTTATTCTTGATACATTTCCTTTTTTCGGATATGTTTTGTAGAATTTTTTTCTCCCATCTCTGGCTTGTCTTTTTCTTACCTATGTCTTTTAAAAATAAAAACTTCTCATTTTAATGGAGTCTGTTTTGTCAGTGTTTGCTTTTATAATTTGTTCTTTTGGTGTCCTACTTTAAGATATCTTTTAACCTGATGTCATAAAAGTTTTCACATGTTTTTCTTTAAAAATGTAATCGTTTTTAGCTCTTCCATTTATGTCTGAGATCTGTTTTGATTTAATTTTTGTGTATTGTGTAAGGTAAGGGTTTGAGGTTTGTACTTTTTCATATAGGTATTCAATTGTTTCAGGGCCATTTATTGAAAGAGTAACTTTTTTCCCTTAAATAGTTCTGGTTTTAACATTTGTTAAAAATCAATAGACTGTGTCTGTTCAGGTATGTTTTTTAAATTTCTCTATGCTGTATTGATGTACATGGCAGTTTTATCCCACTGCAATGTTGTCTTCATTGTGTAGCTTTATAGTAATTTTTGAAATCACTTAGTATAAATATCCAGCTTTTATCTGTCAACATTGTTATAAGTTTTCTAGGTCTTTATAAATTTCCTTATAAATTTTAGAATGAGCTCATTAGTGTCAAATGCTTGTTAGGATTTTATTGGACTTGGACTGAATTTGTAAATTAATTTACTATCTTAACCATTTTAAACCAACTAAACCATGAACATAGTCTATCTCATAGCTATTTATGTCTTCTATAATTTCCCTTTGCAAGGCTTTTGTAGTTTTCGGTACTCAGGTACTATACATCCTTAATTAGTTTCTAAGTGTTTTCTTTTTGATAATAAATGTTTTACCACTTCAGTCTGTAAGGGAAGATCTGAAAAATAGGTAAAACAATATTGCCAATGTTACTTACTGGTAGAGTTAGAAGGAACAGTGACCTATAAAACAAATTAAATATGGCTGTGAGAAATGTCCGCATCTTGTTCAGATTAATTAAATTGACATTTATCGATATCTTTGTAAGAAATTACATACGTGGGATAATTCCTGGTTTTGAAATGTGTTCTTTTAGCATCCAAAAAATACAAATGCAGTATTGTTTTAAGTGGCCTGAATTATTAAGTTCTATCTTACAAAGACATGTCTGTTATTTCAACTTTTTTTAATGGTTTATATGCTAGATTTTAGGGAGGCAGGTGGCTGGAGTTTGTGTCATTTATGTAAAACTTTAGATAATATCAGATGTTTGGTTGCCACTCTTAGAGCTCTGGTTTGATTCGTGAACTCAGTTCATATTCTTACTAGTTTATGGCCAATTTCAACCACACGTGAATTGATCTACCATTTTTCTTTCTCATTAAAGAGTTATTTAGATGTTCAGTTATTTCTTAAGGTCATTATTATGCTTCTTTAGTGAATTTTATAAAAATAGGTCAATTTTTTTTTCTAAGGTAGGAGAGCTAAACTTCCTTGTATATTCAACATGGTGGACACGTAGCAAAGGCATGTGTCCACTTGCTGAAGGGCAAAGCTGTTGTGGACCGTAACTTTCCTACAAACTGATTGGCTGCCATCTGTGTACAAAGCACTGTGATCAGCAGAGACCTCTTTGTGCCACTGTGTAGACTGATGGCAGCAGATCGTTTAGCTGAGCTGTTCTCTAGCAGCTTGATCATGAGGACACTACCAAAGTGTAGTCATCATCACACCACTGTCCTTTGCTGGTTTAGATTGTGGCAAGAGAAAAACTACTAGCTCCGTCACCCTAGCACAGCTGAGGTAAGACCCACTTTTTTTTTTTTTCCTCTTGAAAGGAAAAGCAAGAGCAAGAGCTGCCTCTTTCAACTTTCCCCATATTGTTTTGATTTAAATTTCTGCTGGTGTTTCCTCTGATAATCCCTCAAGCCAGGTATACAATTCAGCATCCCTTTGACATCCCTTTGGCCGAGAGCAAAATGTGTATAGCACAGCTGGGGTAAATTTTCATAACTATTGCATTGCTGAGCACATTTAAGCATTTGACCTTGAAGACTCATAGGAGAGCAGACATTGCAGAGGCCCCTACTTGCCCTTGACTTACAAGAGAGTAGATAATGAATTAATAGAAATTGATAAAAAGTGCCTGTCAGGCAGCCGCTGAGGTCATGAGACTGCTATGCGGAAACAGTGCCTGTACAACATGCGTAACACAGAACTGCAGGCAGGAGGGGCGGGTGGGTCATCGAAGCAGGAAATCAGCCGTCAGAAGGAATGCTGGCTCTCTGTCCAGGCTACTGCCTCTTGGACTCACTGAGAGAAACCACACAGGGAAATGGGGCGTGCTCAGTGCTGCAGAGAGACACGCTCCCCAGGAAGGTGGCAGCGCTGTGACTGTTACTGGTGCTTCCAAGATATTGAAGACAGAGCAGGTTTGATTTGTTTTTTTTTAAGGAACTAAATGTTAATATCACATGTTTGGTACCTCTGTAGTTCAGTAGACAGCAGGCTACTAAGGAATGAGCAAAACGGAAAACATTGCTATTTGAGACTTTCGCTTACAGTTTTTTTCTTGTGCTCTATTTTTATAAGCAAAAGTTACATGTTGAGATTCGCTGCAGAAGGCCAACCTCTGTTAATTTGTGCAGGGTAATGGTTGTGAGAATATTTCTAAATGAGCCTTGAAGGAAATTTAGAGATGCTTAAGTGCATCTTTGGTTTTCCCAGTTACTTTGAAATGTGAGCCTGTTCAAGGCCATGCTTTAAAAACATTTGCAGTTTACACACACATGCCATTTATGTGTGTACTCTGTGTGTGTTTTGTTTTAAATAGCTACTTTTTTGTTGTTGTTGTTGTTAAACTAATTAACGGTGAGGTTGCATTTAAGTGCATCTTTATGGTAAGTATTTCAGCTCACTTTCTTCTTGCACGTCTATAAAAATTGACGTACTCATTAGATTTTTTTTTTTTCCTTAGATTGCTTTTTCTGTTCTGTTATACAAAGACAATATCATGTGAATAGTTTTTTGTAGGTCCTAAATAAATAAATAGATTTTGGTTTCAGAGCAAAACAAAATACAGCTATTCACTTAGATTTTTAAGGACAGAGGTAAAATTTACTATATTCTAGAAATGAAGATATGAAGAAAATGGTGTCTTGGAAGTATTACATTTTTAATCATTTTGCAAATGAGGTTGCCCACCAGTAGAATCTGTTTACTTGCTGTGTATTCCCTTGCTGTGTATAGCCTGACATGAAAAAGTTTACATTCCAGTTCTGAGGACTTGCATTCCACTGGGTGGTTTTGACGTAGAGCAAGAATGCGGAGGCCTATACAAAGGGCAAGTTTAGGGACACTGATAGAAGAGTCTTCTGTGCTCAGTGACTGCCTTTCGTGGAAACTCACACTGATAGAAAGTGCTCTTAACTTAACTTGGGAGAAAATGTGGTTACAGAAATTTAGAGCAGGATGGCCTTCCCGCATTAGGAGCCTGCCTCACTCTGTCCAGTGCGTCACTACCTCCAGGCAGTAATGAGAGCTAGGTAAGACTTCGTGTTCTCAGACATTTGTGTTTTCTTGTTATAAGTCTTGAACTTAAAAGAAATTTTATAAGGCTATTAAGTTTTTTCTTAACTTTTGGTAGCTTTTTGCTTGCATATTTTTTAGAAGTCTTTCCATTTTGTACCTATAAAAATATTCAGTTTATTTTAATTTTAGGAACGATTTGTAATTCTTAATTTGTTCTGACAAAGACGTTAGCAAGAACTTAATGGGAATGGAAATCTGAATTATTAAGATGTTTGTAAGGCAACCATTCCTAAATAAGCTTGTGCTATGGGAAAATGAGAATTTAGAAATAGTATGTATGTTATACTGCAGATGGTTTTTCTTTAACCATTTGCTGTGGTATTTTGATTTTTTAAAAAATGTACCAGAGAACCTGTAGATTGACACAAAATGAACCTGCATCAGTTTAGTGTAATGTAAGATTATAAGGATAGTCTGAAATTATAGTGAATTTGAATGTCGGAAGCTGCATTATATAGTGTATTTCTGCAGAATAATTTAGAAGGATTTGAAACAGAATTCAGTAATTAAATTTTTATATTGTGCAGAACCAGAAGACTACTTGCAAAGTTGAAATATATACAGCATACTTCTATCTGTCCATATTAGTTCTCTGTGACTGTATGGCTTTTGTGAAACTGGTATCTAGTATTGAAAGGACTGACAGGTTTTTAAATCCTTTGGTCAAATTTCATTGGTAACTGTTACCTATACCTTCTTTGCTTTTGAAAGGCATCTACTCATATATGTGTATTAATATTTTTATCATACATTTATTTGCATGTATACATATAGAAAGACTGAAACTGTTAAAAGATGCATTTATTTTTTAATTATTTTAATTCAGAGTTAAAAAAGCCATGTCACTTTAAGAATTAAGGAGTCTAAACTTTAAAAATATCTTCGTTTATCTTGATATGTGGTGTTATGGGTGCCATTTCAAAGTAGATGTTCTACTTGTTGAAACACTGGCAGCAGCTACCGAAGAGACTTAATTTTTCTAGATTTGACATTCACATCTTTGACTATTCTAAGAAAGCCCTTACGTTCTTGATGGTCATTTGTAATTTTGCTAAATTTGAATTTGCCTTCTGTATTACAAGTGTCGTATTGTCTTTGCTGCTGAACTAACTAGTGAGTGAGCCTAGCCGATTTCTGGGAATCTACCTTTAAACAAAGACCATTCTCCGCTTCTCATGGGCTAGTGCTTTATGGGTGAATGTGGTGCACTGTGGCGGTATTCCTGAGAAGGTCTGAAGCAGTCACATAGATGTCAGGTTCACTAAAGACAAGAATTTATGTTATTGTCTGTAGAAAATATCTAGAGGAGAAAGCTAGAGGAAGGGTAAAAGTCATTATAGCTTAACAGAATTCAGCATTATGGAGTCTGTTTGTGGTTTTGGGCATTTCATTTAACCGGCCTCTTAGGTGGGTTAGCTTAATTAGTTTCTCCACTTGTGAAATGAGAATTGAACTGTAGGGACAGTTCTCATGAGGAGAGTAGGATGGCATGAGTCATATATATTAAAATCACTTGGGGATCTTTTTCTAAGTCCAAATGTTTGAGGATCTTTGAAGTAGCACAATGGATCATGGCTTGCTAAAGGAAAAAATGTCAAGAGACTGTGAACTGTATAATGTTCTAAGTTTTTTCTCAACTCTGAAATTATATAAATCCATTTTGGTTTTGAGATGCAATTATAGGAGAAAAAGATGGCATTTGTTTTATTAAACTCAATTTTCACTGTTCTATTACCACACCTTGGGTACTAATTTTTCATAAACTAGAAACTATTTGAGAATCAGGTCTATATTTAGTGAGTTTCTTGTAAACTCTATTGATTTCATAGTATGTGTATGATTCTCTAGTATATGTCTAATGAATTTTTGAAGGAAACAAATTTCATTTTGTCTCCCCTCCGCTCTCTTGATCTATCTCTTCCCCCTTCCCCCATATATGGAGAGGAGGGTTCTGTAATGTATGACCAGGTGTAAAATAAAATGGGATTAATGGCAGGTAAATGACAAATGTAGATATAATGAACACTTCAGAATATGATTTAAAATATTTCAGTAATGTTTATTTGCCTTTTCTCCAACTCTTCCTAGTTTTATGTTTGCCCATAGTTCTATCATTTCATTGCTAAATGAATGTAGAAAAAAAGAGATTAGTCCCAGGTTTATCAGTGGTACAGTTGAGCTGTCAGACTTAACTGTTCCTTTATGCCTAAAGTTTGTTGTTTGGTCAAAATGTAGAGTCCCTGCTTTTTCTTTTTCAAGTCCCAAAATTTTGCCAAGAAACCCAAAGCCACTGAAACAAAAACCCTATTAGTAAGTTTATAAGACTTTTATTTGGTAAAAGTAAATATATTAAATGGCATATATGGATATATATCACAAAATATGCTGTTTAAACTTTTTAATATAATACTTTATTATTTTATTTACAAAGCCATATTAATGTTAAATACTGAAATTGCTTCTCAGTCTGGATATTTCTGTGCTCATCACCAGAGTTCTGGTGTCTTTCATCACCACCTTGTTCCCTCCCTCTTCCCCTCCCTCCTCCCATCCCCTCTGGCAGTCATTGTCTTGTGTCCCGTTAATTTTGCTGGGGTTTATCTGTTTGTTTTGTTCATTATATTCCACATATCACTGAAACCCCCTGAATTTCTCTTTCTTTCTGACATAATTTCACTTAGCATAGTCCCATCTGCTTCTATCCAGATCATTGCAAAGGTCACAATTTCATTTTTTTATTAGCTGCATAGAATTCCATAGAGAGAGAGAGAGAGAGAGAGAGAGAGAGAGAGAGAGAGAGAGAGAGAGAGAGAGAGTGTGTGTGTGTGTGTGTGTGTGTGTGTGTGTAGCTTCTTTATCGAGTAATCTGTTGATGGACATTTAAGTTGTTTCCATGTCTTCGCTATTGTGGACTGTACTGCTGTGAACATAGGGATGCAGATTTTTTTTCCTGATTAGAGATCTTCTATTCTCCATGCATATGCCTAGGAGTAGAAATCCTGGATCAAATGGTAGCTGCATCTTGATTTTTTTTTTTTTTTTTTTTTTTGAGGAATCTTTATACTGTTTTCCAGGGAGAGAAGTTATTCTTAATTTATATTCCCACCAACAGTAAAGGAGAGTTCCTTTTTCTCCGCTTCCCTTCCAACTTGTTACGTCTCGCCTTTTGCATACATTCCATTCTTGATAGTGTGAGGTGGTATCTCATTGTGATTTCTATTTGCACTTCTCTGATGACGAGTGTTGTAGAACATTTTTTCATGTGTACGTAGGCCCTCTGTGTATTTTTTTTAGACAGGTGTCTGTTTAGTTCTTTTGCCCATTTCATGAGTGCGTCACTTACCTTTTAATTTGTTGATATATTTTGGAGATTAAACTGTTATCTGATGTATGTAATGTGAATTATCTTTTCCAATTTGGTGGATTGCCTTTTTATTTTAGTGGTGGTTTCTTTGCCTGTGCAGAAGTTCAATGTAGTCCTGATTATTTAGTTTTACTTTTGTTTCTTATTGCAGCTGTTGGTTTCTTAAAGATCTTTTTGAGGTTGAGGTCATGGAACGAACATTTTCCCCTACATCTGCTTCTAAGTATTTTATGATTTTAGGTCTTATGTCCCGGTCTTTGATCCATTTTGAGTTAGTTTGGTGTATGATGCTAATGATTAATCTAGTTTCACTTTTTTTTTTTGCAGATATCAGCCCAGTTTTCCCCACACCATTTGCTGAATAAACTTTTCTTCCTCCATTGTATACTCTTGGCTCCTTTTTCAAAGATTAACTGTTCATATAAGTGTGACTTTATTTCTGGACTCTCAGTTTTATTCCACTGATCTATGTGTCTGCTTTTGTTCTTGTACCAGCTGTTTTGATGGTAATCACTTTGTAGTATGATTGTAAGTTAGGAAGTGATTTCTTACTGTTCTTTCTCCATGTTCCCAGGATAGCTTTGGCTATTTGAGGCCTTTCGTGGTTCCAAACAAACTTCAGTGTTGTTTGTTCAATTTCCTTGAAAAATGTCCCTAGAATTTTGATAGGAATTGCTTTAAATCTGTATATTGTTTTGGGTATGTTGATTATTTTAAGTAAGTTAATTCTCCCAGTTCGTGAGCATGGAATATTCTTTTGTCACTTTGTGTCTTTTATTTCTTTTGCTAATATTGTATAGTTTTCATTATAGAGGTCTTTCATTTCTTTTTTTAGGTTTATTTCTGGATATTTGATCTTTCTTGGTACTATTGAGAATGGAGTATTTTTCTTATTTTTCCTTTACTTCATTATTTGTGTATAGGAATGCTATTGATTGTTTTATGTTGATTTTCTATCCTGCCACTTTGCTGCATTCATTTATTGTTTCCAACAGTTTTTTGATGGAGTCTATAGAATTTTCCAGGTATCATTTTGTTTCACCTGCAAATAACGATAATTTGATTTCTTCTTTTCCAATTTAGATTCCTTTAATATGTTTTTCTTGCCTTATTGCTCTGACCAAGACTTCAGGAACTATATTGAATAGTAATGGTGAGAGAGGGCAGTCTTGTCTTTTTCCAGATCTTAGAGGAAAGGTTTTCAGGTTTTCATCATTGAGTATGATGTTGATCATGGGTTTGTCATATATTGCTTTTTATTAAATTGAGGTATGTTCCTTCTATTCCTACTTTGGCAAGGGTTTTATCATGAATGGGTGTTAGATCTTGTCCAATTCTTTTTCTATATCCATTGGTCATATTATTTTTTAATTTTCTTTTTGTTGTGGTGGTTTATTAAATTGGTTTGCATATGTTGAACCATCCTTGCATCCCTGAAATAAATCTCTTTTGATTGTGGTCTATTATTTATTTAATGTGCTGTTGAATTTGGTTTGTCAGAATTTTGGTAAAGATTTTTGCATCTATGTTTCTCCAGTGATATTAGTCTATAGTTTTCTTTTTTGGTGCTGTCTTTGTCTTGTTTGGGAATCAGAGTAATATTGGCCTCATAGAATGAATTTGAGAGTTTTTTTTCTCCTCTTCAATTTTGTGGAAGATTGATTATTCTTTGAATGTTTGGTAGAATTCACTAGTGAAGCCATTGGGACCTGGCTTTTTTTTGAGAGGTGGGGAATTTTTGATTATTGCTTTATTTCCTGTGTTTCTGATTGGTCTGTTCAAGTTGTCTATGTCTTCCTGGTTCCATTGTGGAAGGTTATGGGATTCCAGAAATATGTTCATTTCTTCATGATTGATGAATTTGTTGGACTCTTAATTGCTCATAATAGTTTCCATGATCTTTTTAATTTCTGTGATGTCAGTTGTAATCTCACCTTTTTCATTTCTGACCTTTGTTTCTAGGTTTTCTGTTTTTCTTTGTGAATCTAGCTAGGGATCTATCAATTTTGTTTATTTTTTCAAATAACCAGCTCTTGGTTTTATTGAAACTTTTGGATGGTCTTCTGTTTTCAATTTCATTTATTTCTTCTATAATTTATATTATTTCCTTTTTTCTGCTGATTTTTGGTTTTGATTGTTGTTTCCTTTTTTGCTCCCTCAGGTGAGGTTAGAGATTTAATTTGGGCTGTCTCTTGGTTTGTTTCTTCTCACAACTTTTTTTGCTGCATCCCACATGTTCCAGCAACTCGCCTCTTCATTTTCATTTGTTTCACTTAAATCTTAATCTTCATCCATGATCCAAGAGTTGTTCAGAAAACTTTTTTTTTTTTTTTTTAAAGACAAAGGAAGCAGACAAAATTGAAGACAAGCAGGCAGGCAGGAAGAGAGAGGAAGAATCATATTTTAAATTTTATTCAGTTGTTCATTTTGGTTGTTTCCCCCAGCTCTGGGTTGTGAACCTGAACCCTTGGGCATATTTATGTGTACTGCCTGGAGCCATATATGTAATGCGTCAGGCATCACGGCACACCAGCTGTTGTAAATGTATGATTTGATGGTATTAGTTATAATCACATAGTTGTGCAGACCACCACCACTGCCTGTTTCTAAACCTTATGTTTCCATAACGCCAAATAAAACCTCTGTAGCCATTAGGCATTTCCCCAATCCCTGGTCACCTCTAATCTACTTTCTGTCTTTATGAAATTGCTTTTTCTAGATATTTCCTCTTAAGTGGAATTTTACAGTATTTATCCCTTTGTGACTGATTTATAGCATATAGCACAGTGCTTTTAAGGCTTATCCATTTATAGTATGTATCAAAATTTCCATCCATTTTTTGACTGAATAATATTCCACCGTAAAGATACATCATATTTTCTTTATAGGTTCATCTGTTGGTGGACACTTACATTGTTTTCCCCTTTTACCTATTGTGAACATTGTTGTATAAGTATCTGATTGATTCCCTGTTTGTCATACTTTGTATATTTGTATATTTATCTGGCAGTGGACTTTTTGGATCACATGGTAATTCTGTGTTTAACTTTTAATTTTTTTTTTGAAAGAGCGGAAGGAAGGGAGAGGAGGAAGAAGTATCTTTATTTTTTTAGGTTTCTGGCCCTGGTCTTGAACCCACGTCCTTGGGCTTTACGTGGTCCGTATACCATTGTCCCAGCTGCCCAATCCACATCCCTATGTTAACTGTTTTTGGAAACTCCAAACTGTTTTTCCCAGTGACTGCTGTGTTATATTCCCAACAGCAAAGCACTAGTGTAGTTCTATATGTCCTCTTTGACACTTAAAAAAAATTATTACCATGCTGGTAGTATTATATTCACAACTAGTATCTGATATGAAATGATCTCTCAATATAATTTCAAAAATTTGCTTTTCTCTAATGATTAAGGATGTTGAGCAACTTTCACATGCCTTAGCTGCCTGAGCCACAAGTATGTGTGAGTTAAAAAAAAACTTTTTTTTTTTTTAATAGGAAAAGTGTAGGCAGGAGTGAAGGTGAGTAGGAGGCAGGCAGGCAGGGAGAGAGAGAGAGAGAGAGAGAAGGCAGAAGCATCTTTATTTTATTTTTATTTAGTTCATACTGGTTGCTTTCATCCCAGGCCTGGGACTCGAATCCCATGGTGTACGGCTTGCTTCTTTGGAGGTGACTGATTGACTTAACTGCTGCTCCATCAGGGCACGCCACAAGTTTTTACTTTTGATGAAATTTATTTTCTCTTTTTCCCTTTGCTGCTCATGCTTTTGGGGTCATATCTAAGAATCCATTGCTGAATCCAGGGCCATTAAGATTTATCCCTGTGCTTTTTTTTGAAGACTTTTATTATTTCGACTCTTATTTAGATCCATTTAGAATTGCTTTTGCATATGGTGAGAAGTAGGAATCCAACTTCATTCTTTTTCATGTAGTAACACAATGATCATGTAGAAATACAGTTTTTAAAGAGGGACTGTTCTCCCATGGAATGAACTTGGCATCCTTGTAGTAGTAGTTCTCTCGGCCACAGATATACGGGTTTATTTCTGAGCTCTCGAGTTCATTGTATTGATCTGTATGTCTGTCCTCATGCCAGCACCATACTTGTTTTGCTAACTTTGTAGTAAGTTTTGAAATCAAAAAGTGTAAGTCCTTGGCTTTATTCTTTTTCAAGTTTGTTTTGTTAAGTAGGGTCCTTTGCAATTTCAGATGAATTTGAAGAATTACTCTTCCACTTCTATTAAAAAGGGTGTTGTCAATTTTTTTGTACCATTGCATTGAATCTGTCGATTGCTTCATGTAGTCTCATAAAATTCAGTAACAAAAATGATGCAATTAATAGGACCAGTTGACTGTTTCTGACATTGACTCCAGGAAAAATTGCAGAATATAACCACCTGGTTTTAGAACAATCCCTACCTTTTTCTGATTTTTTTTTTAAACTCTCGAAGATTGCAGGAGTACTTCTTAAAAAAACTTTTTAAGTTTTTTTTTTACAGTAACTTTGTTTTATAAATTAAAATAAATTCGTGTGTAGACTCCCCGTATGTGTAGTTTCCCCATTCCTCAGATACATATCAACACACCCTGCTTTCCACCACATCACCAAGTGTTCTTCACCATTGTCACTGGGCCCTGCCACCACTTGCTCCTCCCCTCTCTGAGGTGTGCTTTTAAGCTACCCAAAGAATTCTTTAATCTGTGTCATTTCTAAATTTTCTTCAATCATGATTTTGGAAACAATGATACCAACTCTTAGCTCTGGTCATACAAGAAAACCCTTTGGATTCCTTAATATTTTTGTTGGAAACTTCTCAGTCCCGTGTTTTTTGCCTTAACTTTTCTAAGGCAATTCTTTATTTCCATAGATTTACAGTTTTCTACAAAAGTGTATAAATTTTCATTTCATTTTTGATTCCTTACTAGTGTGTTCATCATTTTAAAGTATGTCTTTATTATGTTAAAAGCTTACATTAAAAGCTAATACATAGAATAATTTGTTTTCATTTATGACTTAACTAAAATATGAGCATCCAGTCTTGTTCAATATCATATTTAATATTAATACTGTGTGTGTTTGATCACTTTTCACATAGACTATTTCTTTGTGCATATTGGATCTTCTAATTACTGCTTTCCTACAGTCACATAAAAATTTATGAAAAAGTGTCTTATCCTTTTTTCTTACTGGTTTTGTTTTATACTTTACTATCTAAAAATCTGTGTTTGATTTACAAACCCAAAAACCTTTTCTTTCTATGAAATCATCTAAAACATTTTAAAGAATTAACTTAATATCATACATAAAGAATCTTGTCTCCTTTATATCTGAATATGGCCTTTTAAATCTCTGTATTTATCTTCCAGAAATTGATTTTTCTAATAGCTGTTCTTTTCATACAGAACTCGGTCAAAGATTCTTGACCAAGAATACTTAGTAAATCATGATATTTATATGTTTGTTGTTTCAAATAATAAGATAGTAGATTCAGAATTAGGTTATGAACTTAATGAATTTCAAACTAACAGTTTGCATTACACTCTCAGTTCTTTCCTATCTGTGGCTTATGGTTTGTAAGCTAAGTATCTGCAGGAGCAAAAGAGGCCATTGATTAGGCCTAGTGTTTGCACTTCGTGACCTGTACTTTCTCTCTTTGGAAGTCATTCCTTCCTTTGAGTTCTTGGCTATGTTTGGAAAAATAACATTTTTGATAAATGAATTAATTTTTTTCTGCCTTGCTAGAGTGTGTGTTCATATGCCTTTTTTTCTCAGTTTATTTGAGAAATTGATAGAGAATCTATTTCTCCCATTCTTCATTTCTTTGAATTCAGTAAAAGCTGAATCTTTTGTGGCTATTAAGAGAGTTCTGTCAGCTATTCGTGCAGCTTACTTATCAAAAGAGTCTCATGGACATATTTTTTATAGCACATTTTAGGGATGCGATATTTTCATCTTTAAGGTAATAGTGTTAGTACACCTAAATATATAAATATCTTCCTAGCCATAAAGTTCTCTTAATTGGTAAGAGAATTTGCAACCTTAATTCTGAAGTAGGGAGTAGTCGGTGCAAGAATTAGGCATAAAATGAGTGACTACTTCATAGTTTATTCAATGTGAACATTACACTTTTTTGTTGCTAAAATTTGTAAGCAACTCAGCTGTAGCAGGTTTTTATTTTTACTATGTTATATGAACATATGCATTATAAGCAGTGGCTTTTTTTCCTGCATGAAATTTCAAAAATAGAAAACCATTTAGTCGTTATGTTTATGAAACTTGTCTAGCTCTATAATTTAATAAAAACCTTAAAACTTAGAGCCACATAGTTATGTTTTTCTTCAGATTTTAATTTTATTTAGTATTAAACCTTAAACATGCTATATATTTAATATACATATATATTTGCCTAGTTGTAAAAGAGGATTAAGTGGTCAGTGATGATGTGAAACCTGTCTCATGTTTTACTAACACATTGAGATTATTTTTTAATATGCAGTGTATGATTAAATTGTAAATTTTATTGTCAACATACTAAATTGCAATTAGGTAGTTTCAAAAACCAAAAACAAATTTTTTTGTGTGTTGGAGGTTTCTGTTCAATTTTAGTAGTATTGAATTAGAAATGAAAAATGTTATTTTTAAATTCAAGTCACTTCAATTGCATGAGAAATAGCATGACAGACAAAATAGCTTATGGAAACAAAAAATTGTGAGCTGTAAGAAATTATCTGCTGCATAAAGATTGAAGTTTTTCAGAATTTGCAACTCTGGTGACTTCTGATGTCACAGAAAAGAAGGTGAATATTGTCAAAGCACAGTTGTTATAAGTGGACTGAAGATTGGTTCAAAATGGGCAGCTTTTATTTAAAACTGATATGCTGCCAATTCTGTATTTTCCCTGATGAAATGTTTCACATCTCTTTAAAAAAGAAAAGGATAGTCAATTTGGGGGGCATTTTTTTTTCTTTAAGAGAGCGCTGTAGTATGTATGTTTGTATAAGTATATATTCATGACTATATTTTTTAAAGAATTTTAAATGTGCTAAGTGTGGTTCTTTTTTCTTTTCATAGAATCAGAATTTTGGAGCAGGAAGGGACTTGAGTGATAGAGCTTAGTCTATCATAATTATCTTATAAATGAGTAGAATTTGGAGTATGAAAATGGTCAAGTTTGCTAGAGATCACAAGTGATAGAGGGTTGACTTTCTTGTTCTCTTCATCTTGTATGACTTTTTCACCAGAATTTAGTTTAACTCTTGATACATCAAACATTATGCATCACTACTTATGAAGACGGTTACCAAAAAAAAAAAAAATCCCAGGAGTTTCCATTAGAGTCTTTAAAAAGTCTACTTGGATTAAAAAAAAAAAAAATCTCAATAAAATAGTTATTTGAAAGATATTTTTCTTAGATACATTATTAAATAAAAAATAGGTTCTTAAAATGTTCACTGGCGGGGAGAAGGATTTTGGGATAGTGAGTTGGCAGGGATTAGCATTAGCAAGTTAGCACTACCTGGCTTCACCAAGTTCTAGTTTGCAAAGCTGTGTACAAATAAATCTGCTCTAGAGGTAGAGTGGGAGTTACTCTAGAGAGGGGAAGTGTGCTGTGTCTGAGTTCACTAGTGTGCAGTTTTCAGGAGGAATGAGCTTTTGGTATGCACATCCACTGTAATCATTTTATACTTATTGGCAAAGAATACCTTTTTCTAAAAAATTTAAAATATATTGATAGGAAAATTTCAAATAGCAAATATACTTTTTAAGTGGAAACAGTTTAAGCTAAGTGAGTTAAGTTATAGAAAAGAATTACATGCATTTAATACTTCCTTTTATATATGTTTATAGTTTGCCATTGATTCAACTTGCATTTCTTTTTCAGAATGTTTTAAATCACCTAACTAGGAATACTTTAAAACAACCTAACTCCAAATGATGTTCATATAGACTTTCCTTTGCATGCTTTATTAGTTAGAAAATATTATGTTGGAATTTTCTGGAAAGAAATGTCTGAAATTTAAGAATTTGCATGATTATTATTCTGTAGTGATTAAAGAATGTAATGTAAATGATTAAAGATAGTTTCTCTTGTACCCATGTGTACTTTTTGTATTTATTTTGTCTTTCATTTTCATTTATCTGGAGGTTTGGCTTAAATTCACTATTAGCTCTTAAATCTCTTTTTTTCTTCTAGTTTTGGCAAGCGCTCTGCAGGAAGCTTTAGGCGTGGCTGTGAATGCATTGTTTTAGAGCCTTCTGAAATGATTGTGGTAAGAATATTTCTGTGAAGTCATTTTTATGCCTAAAAAAGTTTGAAATAAAAGTACCTTACAAATTACTTATTATACATATGATAATTTTAGTAATATTTCATAATTTCATTACTATGAATTTGTTTATAATTATAAATATTTATAAGATAAATTAAAATGGGGCAAGTACCTAAATATTTGGTGCATCAATATGTGATACTTGTATTAAATTGAGTTTAATTTGAGAAAGATCTTTGAATTACAGGATTTTAGATCTCCAGATATTCAATATAATCAGTGTCATACTTCTGCGTCACAGTGATATATTTTCAAACAACAAATGGCATAAGGAAATTGCTTTGATTCTTTTAAGTGAAAGAAAATTGGAAGATTAGTATGATGGTTAAACATAATGTGATCTTTATCATTTTAACTAAATCATGTAAAAATGCATATATATATATTTAGTTAAAATAGATATTAGCAGCACACTTTTTATAGATGCTTAAAAAAAATCTGTCACATTTATCCTTATTCTATAAAAGTAATTTTAATATAAGATACTATGTACTTTTTAAAAATCAGCAGCAAAAATGAGATGGGAGGGAGCTCCCAGTATACATATTCAGTTGCTAGTGATTATTTGTATTATTCCCCATTCAGGATCCTATAAGGAAGAAAAATCCTGTAAAATACATGGTATCTTAATATAGGCTATCATGGAAGTTTTTTATTACACTTAATAAAGTATTAGATAGAATGCAATGTCTTATTTTCAGAGATCTAGGGTTTTCCCTTGTAAGAGAGGAATTCCATCAATTGAGAACTTCCTCATGAGAGCTAGTGAAAACTTTGGGGAAATTTTTACGAAATTTACTCTTAAATTAGAATTGGAAAAATGTAGGCAGTAAGTCTTGAAAAACATTATAGATATTTTGTAGAATTTACGTTTCTGTTAACAGTGCTAACTTTGAATTTCTCTGAAGGGTCTTTTATCTTCAAAATTTGTTGAGAGGCTTATGGTTGCAAATATAATACAAACTACAAGGTTTGCCAGTATGAGTATAGTTTTAGAATGTAAATGTACCTCTGTTGTAAGCAATCACATTTTTATTATGTAAGTGTTAAGGATTAACCTTAGGTAACTTTGATTCTGTTAGTTCATTCATCAGTTTCTAAATGTTTCAAACAAGGAATTCTTTTTTAAAAATAGCACTGTTTATAAGAAAAGAAACTGAACCCACAGAATGAAAATAGGAAGAGAAACTCCTAGATAATCTACCAAAGCCATTTTGCTGAAAGTCCTGTTTGAGTCATTTGGGATTTGGGGTTTTTTGCTCTTACCAGATTTTTTTTGTACTTTACTTAAGACAATGGGGTGGGGTAGTTGCTTTCATAATGCGTGATAATGTTTCCTGTGAGATCCTCACTGAAAAATCTGTGCAAAAACTACTGATAATATCCTTCCCTTTGAAACTTCAGGAAATTCAAGAGTTACCCATACTCCTAAGTGGAACTGAAAATGCCTCTTCATAGAAGAAAAGTTTCTCAAAATCAATTAGTTCCAGAGAAGTTAAAGAGCACTTAAAGTCTGTCTAGATAGTTTGTCTACATAACTCTTTGCAAAATGAAAGAATGTGTACTATCTGTAAGTTGTGTTCTGTGCCTAGCCTTTTATATAGACTGTCGTGTTTGAAGAAATGCAATTTTGGGGTTCTTTTTTGTAGGTGGACTATATGGATGAAAATGAAGAATATTTTCAGCGTCAGGCTTCTCATCGACAGTCTCGAAGGAGATTTAGAAAAATCAACCAGAAAGGGGAAAGACAAACGATTATTGACACTGTGGATCCTTATCCAGTGGGCAAACCACCTCTGCCCAGAGGCTATCATACGGTAAGTTATAAAGATGTAATATTTTTATTTATCCAGTTTTGGGGGGGAATTTTGTGTAAAGCTGTTTTAAATTTCTATTTTTGATGAATAGTTCCTTTCTATGACATACTTACTATCAGAGTTCAAATTTTGCTGGAAGCTGTCATAATATGAATAATTTTTTAAGAGCATTGAAATAAGCTACAGTTTAGCTTTTTTATTTCTTAAAATGTTCTTTGAGAACTAGCTTTATGATCAGCATGTAGTTTTCACTGGAATATTTTAAATTATTAGCTTAATCCAAAATTTTAGCTTCCACTCTCACCCTAATGACTGATATCATACCTGCTTTTTATTCAAAAAAGATAAAAGATTACATATTTTCATACCATTGTGAGAATATTATCTTATAATTTTTAAAATGTGAAGTCAGAATAATTATAATTTAAATGATAATTTAAAAATCACAGTGAAAGATCTGCAGTTTTCTAATTGGATCAATGCTAGAGCCCACTTGGTTGTCATTTATTTCATAAATATTTGATAAACTTTTATATTTGAGGAAACTAAGATACAAATGAGTGATTTATACTTTAGTTTTCTGATTCCATTCATTCTGTTTAGCTTCAATACTCATATATCCCTTGATGATCAATCCACAATAGTTGAAAATATGTTTGAGGACTTCTGTTTTCAAAAAGAAAGCAGCTTGAATTCTTAGATGTGTCAAATAAGGTCAAAGGTGATTTAGCTGTACAAATAATATCAAAAAATGAGTGGACATTAGATGTGAAATTAATTTTAAAATAAATATGAAAAAAATAGATAACTATATTTTTCTGGGTTTTTTTTTCTTACCTGTCTTTTTCTTTCTTTTCGCAAATAAGTATGAATAAAAATGCATGGGACAGTGTCTATAGCCTTAAAATTGTGTACTCAATTTTTAGTAACTGAGTGCTTTGGTATATTTTATATCCACACTTCTTATATTCTGTTTCTGGGAGCTCTTTGTATTTAAATATTTAAGCAGTTTTGACCACCATCTATCCGCCTACTCCTCTCACTACCCATGCACTATTTTAATTTAACATGAATTTCATAGTTGAATCATTTCATTGAGCTCATTTGGAAAGGGTTGCTTTTTGCTATCATAAAGACAGCTTTGTTTGACTATTGGAGAGACTTGATTTTTTTTTTTAAAACTCATGAAAGGTTTTTTGTTTCTATTGTCTATAGAAAAAGGTGGTATTTTTAGTGTTGATGTAAAGGAAATATGGGTTAAAATAGTGTACATATTAGCAGTACTATATAGTACTATATAGACTATAATACTTATCCTACTAGTAATTTTAATATTTTTTCTGTTTTGGAATTATTTTCCCTATCAGGTTCCATACTAAGATTGTTAATAGGAATTATAGATTACTTAAAATTTAGTGTTAAAACTGAGTGGTGTATAGCTATTTCCTCTAGTCTCATAGTTTTCCCCCTTTGTGGAAATCTTCACTCATTTCCTACAGAATTCCCCTTATTTGATCTGATTTTCTTTTAAATGTGTGTGTGGGTTTGTTTTTTTTTTTAATTATTTCAGGATTTCTTTTCCTAGTGGTTTTAAAAGTGTCTTACCTCATTAAACAGATACTTTTTTAAGGGACAATTTAGTACTAGGAGGAAAAATTTGACTAAATCACTAATGGAACTTTTACTAGTTTATTAATATATGATATATTGCTGTTTATTTTACTAAATGAGTTCAGGTTGGCAACAACATGGTCATAAGTGAAAATATTAAATCCTTTTTTGATGCAAAATGTGTTTTCATTACATTTGCATAATGTTAATTGTTTGACCTAATACATTATTTTAATGTAGCAAAACAGCAAACTTCTGTATGTTTGATGCCCCAGAACAAAAAAATTAAATAAAATTTATTATCCTTTATTAGTCCTAAGTCATATTTATTTATTCTGAACAGAAATTTTTTTCTTTGAAAGAAAGGAAGGTAAACTGAGGATGAAAAATTTCTTTAAAAGAATTGCACAATCACACTGCACAGGCGATTTTAAATGATGCAAGTGCATTTCAAGTGCATGGCTAAAGAACTGCAGGGGACATGTACATATAGCAAGTTCTGTGTGATCATTCTTAACCTAATTTTAACATGATCTTCATTTTGGCAGATGTACTATAGCATGTCTGATAATGTTCATCTTTTCCTTTCCTCCTTTATGGCACTCATTTCATTTTGGCTCAAAGGAATGCACTAAATCTCAGGTATTGTAATCTGTGTGTGGTCTCCTATTACTAACCTACGTTTTGTGGATTTGCATTGTAACTAATGAGTTTATAATATTGATGTGTTTGCTTGGTCTTTGTTTGTATTTTCCCTGAATTACTAGAATCATTTAAATTTTTTAAGCAACCAGTGGGTTAGGTGATTGCACAGGCTACTTTATTTGTGCAGACCCAGGGTGACTTGCCCCCACCAAACCCCTTCTTTGAAAAAGGAATAAAAATGCAGCCTATTTATTTAAGACTGGGTGGAGCTCTTCTTTACTAACCTGCTTTGCAAGTAAAGGAAAGAAGATAGACACAATTGAATTTTAATTGCTAGTTGTATGAAAGCTTTTGGGAAATCCATTAAATTTACATTTTTAATGCTACAGATGAAACTTTAAATTTCAGGAATCCTAATGTGAGGGTGTTTGGGGAGAACACTGGTGAAATAAAGGCTTACTCAAATAGGAAATAAGAATTTAAAATATCTTGTGTTTTCTTATTTGCACTTTATTTTTAACCAGATTTCATGCTTGGTTTTCATTCTATATTTTAATTAAGAGGCCTATCATGTCTTTTCTCATTTCCTTCATGCCAATACATGACTAATTGTGATTTTCAGTGTTATTCTTTTGAAATTATAAGTCAAATTTGGGATTATCAGAATTTAAGAGTCAGGGGGAAAATGGATTTATCTATGGAATCTAACTGGTTAAGTAACTAGTAAAATGTTGTGAATGATTTTCTTGTTGCACAGGAAAAAGATAATGTATAATTTAATTCAGATTAAAAGAAATCTATAATCAGTTTAATGTCTTTCGCTATAATAGTAACCTTATTTAAAAGTATGAAATATTTGTATGATTTTTCAAATTGAAACAAGACAGTGACCTTACAGAAGAGAACGCATATTAAAATGTCATAGATGATGATGGCTGTATTATTTGTTGGAAGCACTGCTAAGTTTTAAATGATGTGATAAATTAAAAAATTAATTACTTAATTTCATAAAATTACATATTTAAAAAAATTACACCAGTATAATGAGCTTTTATATGATAAAGGTATAATTTAAAAAAATATATAACAATATTTTAAAAAGTATATCAGTATGTAATTAGTCCTTTTCTTTAATATAAAAAATTACCTGTTAGTCTAATTCCCACTTAGAACTAGGAACTGAATGTAAAATGTGCACTGAGTTACGATACATACCTTATGTACACTTTTTAAAATTAGATATGTTACTATAGTTTAAAGCAGAATAATTTTCTTCAGAAACAAGAATACTCATCTAGTCCATGTAAAGTTTTTCCGGGTATTTTTTTCAAGGCAGGTTTTGTGAGTTTTGCAGAAAGAATAAAAATTTTAAAATGCAGTGAGAAGGGAAGATTGGAGATGGCTTTCATTAGCATTTTCTTGCATTTTGATGAGGTTGAGGCCATATTTAAGACTGCCAGAAAATACGATGTGGCATTAATTTTGAGTCTTTGGATGGGTAAAGATTATAAAGGTAGCTAGTAATATGAGTCATGACAAAGATTTAAAAATTTGGGGTCAGTCTTTAAAGTAACTGATTGGGACCCAAGGTTGGCCTTATTGTCAGGTTAGAATAGGGTGGCGGGAATTTTTGTTTGTTTTACTCATCGTTCTGCACTAATGGAAATACATTCTAGAAGCTTGTGAGGGAAATCTGAATTTCATAATAAAAATGGAGAGGATAGGTACTAGGACTTCAGGGAAATGGAGCCTTCTTAACTTGTGCCTGGCTGGAGTGATGAGAAGGTCGTATATATTTGTTCTACCATCTTTTATTCTTCTTTTTAATCAAAAAGCCAGCTACAAAGAGCAGAAATTGTCAAGAGGTGTTATAGAGAAAGCTGAAGAAAATTTGTCCTGTCTAAACTGTAGATGTTGTATGTACCAACTGACATTTCAAAAATTTCCAGCTTTCCTAGGCTGGTTGCATAATTAAAATGCTCCCCACAATCTGAAGTTCTGATTGACTTTCCCCTCCTACTCGCCTAAAAATGTATGGCTGTACTTTACAAATTTGAATTAGGAGAATTTGAACAGAATGTGACATGAAGCACTTCATATAGTTTCAATCAGTGCAAAATTTGTGAAATAATGAAACCCCCATTGGTCGTATAAAATGATATCTCCCACACATTTTATTAATAGTCCTTTTCTGCAGTGTAAATATACACTTTAGGGCACTGTTTAATATTGCGGAATGTGCCCTGTGGCTTTTGTGACTGAGTCCCTAGTGTATGGACCACATAAAACCCAAGCACCTTGGTTGAAGACCCAAGGTCAAGGTTGAAAAACCAAAATAAACAACCTAGTAAATAAAGATGCCTCTTTCATCCTTAAATGCTTCTGTCTCCTCTCCCTCTCTTTAAAACGGAAAAAAAAATAGGTATGACATATTTCATTAGTTTAGAATGAAAGTTTTGGTGCAGGTACACAAAAGTAATAAAAATACTGCATAAAATTAATATAATCTAGATTGAATACAAATAAAAATATATTGTGAGAATAATTTTTATTATAATATAGCCATGGTAATATGGTATCTATAAAATATGGCACCAACATACAAAATTGAGTTATGTGTGCAACTTGTGAAAATGAGCCTCATTCTTTTTTTAAGACAGACCTATTTCTTACAACCTAAGAATGGTAGTATAGCCATCATATCATTTAATCTCTGAAATAGATTTTATTTTAGCATAACATTGATTAAATTGTTTTCATCTTCAATTGAAGACTCAACTGAAGTAGATTTGGTTAGTTTAAAAATTATTTAAATATTGAAACAAAAAATAATCAACTGTGTTTCTGTGAATATGCACATTTATTTGTATTTGAGATTTTTTTTACTAGATCTGTTTTCCTTAAATTAGAAATAGGCAGTATTTTCACTCATGTTATGACTTTGTTTTGTCTCTTATTTTAGTGAGATCTTACTTTAATTCAATATTTGCTACTTAAACATAATAGAATGTGTTTTGAGTAATGTATAAATGACTTGTCTGACTACAAAATTTCTTAGAGATCAGTCTTTGGATTTTAACTTATAAATCAGCTCTTATATTCCACTTGACTGTAATTTATTCATATGTTATTTGAAAATATGTTTATATGCATAGATAGAAATCACTCAAATTAGAGGAGAAATTTATTTGCGATTTCAGTTTTTTTAATTCTTTCAATTCATTAAGCATCATTTGTGTAATTGACCCTAAACTTTTGTCTTTGGCATTGTCATCAGCACCTCTCTGAATTATAATCAGGTGGAATTTCAGAAAATTTGTGTATTGTAATATAGAGAGCAAACCTCAGTGTTTCCACGTGCATATTTTTATCGATTTAACGAATAATTATTGAGGGTCTGCTGTGTTTCAGGTCTGTGGCAGACAGAATCTTACCTTGATTGACTGTAAAATCTCAGGGATTATAGATAAACAAGTAGTAGACAATTAGAATACAGGAATTCCAGGAACTGTCAGGCATAGAGACAGGGCACCTTAAAGAATTAGGTATAACTTTTTGAATGGCCTTCATGTTTTGACTTGAAGAAAAGTACTCTTTAATCCAATAGAAATGTGAAAACTGAACTAAGGAATGAAAGAATGGGAAAGAGGGGGTTGTGGAGAGAATATTCGAAGAGTAATATTTTACACATTCCTCAAGAAAATAGATACTATTAATTGGATGCATGCCTGATGTTTTCTGTTTGTATCAGTCTTTCAAAGAGAAGTGTCAAAGTATTCTTTGCTTTTCAGAGTCAGGTTTACTGGTTTCACTTTACCCAGATCATGTTGCGTTTTAAAATCTGGCAGGAAGCTCCCTGTGGAAAGAGATCTTTGAACAAAGGTGGACATAACAGTTTACTGTGCCATATGTGCTGTAATTTCTGGCAAAATGCAGCATGTTCGGCTGCTGCAATGGTCTCAGTCTCCTTGCTTTGCGGGGATTATCTCTCTTTCTTGCAATTATAATTAGGTATTTATGTTGATTTAATTTATACAATTAGGAAATTATGCTAAAGTATGTGTAGAAATAGAAATGTAAATCAAGAAATAATTGAAAACAAAAAATGATTACTTTTGCACTATTAACAACATGCATTGCAAATTCATGCAAGGCAGTTGAGAATAGTATGCAGTGTGCTGTTTACCCAAGTTTCAGCTTCTGTTAGAGGGTATCTATTTTTATATATTACATCATCTCTGCTGCAGAACTCCCGTGTCCACTGGGATTTACTGTTCTTTCATTCCGTTTTGAAAGAAAGCTTGTATTGATGTCATAATTGGACCCATCTTTTGGTCGCACTTGGAAATTGAAAGTAATAAGGGTGTTGTCTAGGAAGACATGCAATATTTCAAGTAATTTATTTGTCAGAAAGATCACTGCTGCTTCGTCTTGCCCCTGATTGTGAACACTGGCGTCTCTCTGTGCCTATATGTTTTAAATATACTTGGCTAAAATTTAGCTTTTAGCCTCAGCAGCAAAGATCCTTTCATCTTTGGCTGTTTCATTTCTTAGTGTGTGATTTTTCGTTGTTGCTATGAGATTTTGCCAGTGCTAGATACTGATTTAAGAAATGTCTCTTTTCTTTGGAAAAACACTGCTTTGATATTCAGACTTATATCCTACCAGTGATAAGTTGATCCTTTTTATAATTAAGTTATCACTTGTAAGTCGTCTGTTTTCACTATTGGAAATATTAAGTGATTAAAAATAGTCTCCGTTGATTTTGAATTCAGTGTTAAAACATTATTAGCTCAAAATGCCTTTCTATTAACTAGAAGGTATTATTGGAAGAAACTAGCACTATAGTCAATGTGTAGGTGTTAGATTTAAATCCCTTGTGGAGGAAAATACTTTAATTATTTTAAAATAATTTTAAAGTCCCATTTTATGTATATAAACTTTCCACCTATTCTCTAATAAAAAATGAAGTCATTCTCCATATTTCAGTAACTTGGTATTGTTAAAATAACTTTAAAATGCCTAGTACCTGCTCTTCAATTTTCTATATATAGAATTTTCCCTGTATTCTGAAATTCAGTCATTGTCTATATCTGACTGGTAAACTTTTCAGATTTTTTAAAAAACTTTGGAGTTTATACTTTAAATAAACAGCAGAATTAGTAAATAATACTAGTTTATAACTCAGTAATGGTTTTATTGAATTATAATTCACATACATGCAATTTGCCTCTTTAGAGTATATAATTCAGTGGTTAGGTTTTTTGTTGTTTTTTTTTTTTATAAAAAACGACATTAAATTTATCACTTTATTTTTTAAGTATACATTTCAGTAGTGTTAAGACTGTCAGTAGTGAAATTTTGAGTGACTTGAACATATTCAATTCACAGATGTATCTAACATCCTAGTGATTGTTTAAATTACAAATGGAGATAAATAACTACGTTATTTGAAAAAAATAATTTAGAATCTATTGGAAAGGGAAAAACATCTCTGAATAAGTGTGTTAAAATCTCAAAACTAAGTTATAACATTTCCCTTTTTCTGCTTATTAACAGACTTCTACATTCTGTCCATTCATACAGGTTTTAAAACTGAACCTTTAAAATTGTTTGAATCATCAACTATTTTGTAATACTCAGGACACTTTTTAGAAAAAAAGATCTTTTAGCTATTTGTTTATGAAATAAACGTATTTCCAATCAACTGGGATGTGGAGAATGTTTGAGAATCTTGATGTTCTGGAGATTGATGCCCTTGATAGTGGGCATTATTGATGAACTCTTGCCAGCTTCAACCTTTCATTTCTCTTTGGCATAAATATTTGCCTGACCTTGGGTGGTGCTGTAGTTACTCAGCAACTAACCATGCTCTGAGTGGATTACGCTGTTAGAGTATTCAGTTAAAGTTGGTATTTTACATAAACATAGGGTTTTGTATTAAAGAAACCTAAGAACAGTTGATAACTGTGTATTCCTTAAATGGGTTGAGGCTGATCGTTTTCTAGATCATCTCTTAGAACAGAAGTTGTCAAACCTTTTCATTTTAAAATTCCTTTATGCTCCTAAAACTTTTGGGGGAACTCCAGTAAGTTTTTTGTTGAGTTATCTGCATCATTATTTACCATATTAGAAATTGAAGTTGAGAAATTTAAAACTATTAACTCATTTAAATATTCATTACATATTAGCATAAGGGTTGTGGGGTTTTTTCTTGCTGAAAATTAACGGCTTTACAAAACTATAACAGCAGTGCTGGTGCCTTATACTTTTGCAAATATGTTTAATATTTGAATGAATAGAAGACAGCTGGATTTTCATCTCCATTCCGTACTCAATTTGTTGTGATACATTCTTTTGGCTAAAGAATATAATGTATATGAAGAAAATCTGGCCTCTAGCAGATAAGTAGTTGAAAAAGGGAGGAGTATTTTATCATCCTTTCAAGACATCTTACTACACTATGCCAGAATTTAATAGTGTTAGTTTCTTAAAGACTGAGTTGCACTGAAGGATAAAAACTATGTCAATAAACTTGAAAAATTCTCTTATTAAACCCTGTTCATTGTGCTTAGACATTGAATGGAACTTTTTACTCCATGTGTTGCAACTTCATGCATTGGTTACCAAGTTAGGCAGTTTTCCAAACTTAAGCATGTAGACAATAGTTAAAAAAAATTACATATCATATTAAGTTCTCATTAAAAAAAGAGCTCAATTGTTGGGAAGCTGCCAAGATTGTGGTGTTGGATATAAATTTTCCAAATTTCTGAGTTTTACTTGAAAACTTAAATTTTATCATTGGCAGACTACTATTGGCTGTTTTCATTCAAGTGACTAGCTCAGTTTGTTTCTGATTAACCATAGTTTATCGATTATTTTTCTTTCAGATAAAAATAGAATTCCATGAAAAAAACAAATGTAAGGGGCCCTTTTAAGCACAAGACCCAGTGTGACTGCATAGGTCACACACCTAGGAAGCTGGCCCTGACCCTATTTCTTGTATGATTTTTGTCCTTACTTACTTTTCCTTCTTGCTGCCTAATTTCCTTATAGATGCTAGAAGAAAATAGAAATATCTCAGGCTAACTTTGGGTCAAATCAGAAGTAAAATATACAATTTAATTGTTTTGGATGCTTACCAACAGCAGTACATTTGGTTTGTAGTGATCTTTAACAGATAGATATCTTATTTAATTTATCAATTTTTTTGTTTAGCATATTTCGCCTTTAGGAATTTTATATTTGAACTCCCTTCCCAAACCGTAAGCCCCCCCCCCCCCGCAAAGTTCTCTGATTTTCCTTCCCTATTAAGATAATTATGTCATTATGTGGAATTATAAATATTTAACATTTTATGTAAAAGTTTGTATAGTTTGAAAGTATTGATATAATCAAAATTGTAAAGTGTTTTAAAAGTGGCACACCTTCGTGGCCTGGCAGTTTAGCCCACTGTGACACAGGCTACGTAGATTTCAAGGTCCCCCGTTAAAAGCCCTTAGCCAGGGGAACAACCAAGATGAGCAACTAAATAAAATAAACAAAATACATCTTCCTCCTCTCTGCCTGATTGTCTGCCTACTGTTCTTCATTCCTGCCCGTATCTTCCCTTAAAAAAAAATTGGGGGTTTTTGGTCTTATATCAATACTGATAAGACTAGTTTTAGGCCTCCATTACACTCCCTCCCACACCCCAACACACACACACACACACACACACACACACACACACACACACATGTTCACCATGGGTAGTTTTTAACAACATCCTGTGGGCAATTAGTAGTTAAGCATTTCATATGATGACTAATACATTTTGCTTAGATCTAACACATTGTTGAATTGACCAAGATGATTTCTAAAGTTCATCCCTGATTTCCTGTTTTTGTCCTATCTCACTTACTCTTGGGGGGTCAAGTGTAAAATGAATGAGTGAATGCCTTATTCTGTCTAGTGTTTCACTGCAGATTTATGGTTATGTGTTAATACAGTGAAATGCTACTTTCTGACACAGGCACGATATACAGTCTCCCATGAATATGATGTATCTGGCCAGTTGTAAGCAATTCTAACAATTGCAATTTGATCTTATATACACACACACTGCACGTGTGTGTGTATATAAAGTCAGCTTTGAATATTTAAAAATATTAGTATGGTAAAAATTTTTAAGTTTCAGAATGCAATTAAAATATGAATAGGTGAAATACTATTTGTCTTTTTTAAGAACTTTTTAAGGAGAAAGAAAAATTAGATATATACTTTAGACTTTGTGTATTCATTTATTTATGAAAAGGAAGATGGAATGTTGTCATCTTAAGCTCATGTGGTTATATTGGTAGACTGAATTCTTTTTCAAAGAACATTTAAAAAATTTCCATGGCATCAAAATATTTTCTATATTGAGACTGTCTTCTATATTTAATTATTTTCCAGGCAAATTAGCTTGGAAACATTTCCTGTCTGGAATATATCTAATTACAACATAGAGGCAGGCACAATTCTGTTCCTGGTACTGGACTCCCATTGATTAATGCTTCCATTTATAAATATTGTCATTTTTTAAAAAAATGAAGATTATTGAATCATGAAAATTCATACATTTTGATATTTTTGAAAACATTGAATTTTATAAATGAAAATATTTATAAAAATTAAATTCCAGAAGAGTAGAGTCTTTGAAAGCAGATATCATTTTGTATGTCATTTTATGTCTTTTACGTAGTATTTAGCAGATGCTTAGTATCTGGGTTATATGTTGGTGTCTTTGAATCCAACTCAGAATTAGCACTAATTATTATTTGTAGGCATGGTATTATAAATTCACTTGCATGAACAATTCTACACTAGGATATTAATACTAACCATCTATATGATATTAATTAATGGGTTGCCCAAACTTTGAGTGCAAATGACTTTAGAGAATGTCTTGAAAGAAATAGTTAACTGTTATTGAATGCTTGTAATATACCTATCAGTCAGTTAGATGTTTTCTCATATAGTTTGTCAATTAAACTGTTCTGTGTTCTAAATATGAGGCAATCATGCTGTTGCTTTGGAGATAAGCGTGCTAAGGCCAAAGAGGTTAAGTAATAACATGGTCCATGTCCATCATTTCTCAAAAGAGTCAAACATAGACATGGGTCTTTCCTATTTCCAGTAGATGGCATTACTTTGTTTAAATGAAGTTAACATATATTGCTTTAAATTATATTGAAATTAACTTTTAATTTGATAAGAAGAGATGTAGCCAGTGATTCAGTGACTTTCAATGACTACTCTTTAAATGCCTTTAAAGGAAGTAGACAAGACATGTTGTGGTGGCCTAGAAAATAAGGCCCAGTGGACATAGTCCACATACATCCCAGGGACCCAGGTTTGAGACCTGGGGCCAGGGCAGCAACCAAGATCAACAACCCATTAAATTAATAAATAAATGTTTATACCTCTTCTTTATTCCTGCCTTCCAATCTACTCACCTTCATTCCTGCCAGCACCATTAAAATAAAAAGAATTAGTCTTTGAGCCTAGATTGTCTAACATGAAGAAGAATTACTGAGCTATGTTTTCATCAATGATATGCTTTGGTTGATTTATCATTCTTTTTTGTTGCATTGTATTTTCCCTGTAGAACCATGTGTCTCATAAATAAAGTATGGCTTTTTTTTCCTCTTTAACCATTCTAGTTTTGGTCTAACACTGAAATGGATTTTCAGTCATATTGGTACTGATAAGCAGTACCATTTCATAACAGAGGACATCTGTGTAATTAGTGTATTTTAAAAATCAGGTCCAATAATATAATAAGTAACAAAAGCCAAGTCTTGCTGAAAAAACTTTTGTGGTTATGATTTTTAATGAAACAAAAACAACTTACAGTTTTATAAAAGTTGTCATAGGTTTTAGAGATGGAAAAATACATAAAATTGCTTGCTTCTGCATAAGAAAACATGGTGTTTTGATAATATTTAAGAATATTAAAACATTGCTATGTAATTTTAAGGGGTTTTAAAGACCTTTTATAAAATTATCTAATGATATTAATAATTCACATTGATTACTGAAAACATTAAGAAAATCACCCTTATTTACCTCTTCCTACTGTCTAGGTAAGAAGATAATCTCAGAATATAGGATTGCTACCACTAGGAAGTCTTTTCCCAAGATTGAGCCATTTCTATTGCTGTGGTCTCTCTTTTTCTATCATTCTACATGATATTACCCGTCTACTCCCCACAACCCCTCATTTTGCTACCAAGTAGAATATTTGCTACTAAACTTTTGTTGGATAACCACTTGAAAGAATTTTAGGAATCTCCTAGTCAAACCACTTAATACAGTTTATATTTTCTTTATAATCACTAACATGCAGACACTGTTTTAAGACTTTTAATTATACTTAGCACTGATATTAGTGGTACAGTCATTACACAGTGTGTCAAACTTGCACCCTACTGCCTAGTACAAAGAGGGTTTAGTAATTCATAGTAGTTATTATTTATTGTAGGAAAAGGCTAATTATTAAATTTTTTCTTATGTTTAGCTGAAATCTGCCTCTATAATTTTAGTTCATGGTTCAAGATACCTTCTTAAGCAATGCAAATGAAAATTCATATTCCATTTTCATGTAACTGCTATATATGTTTAAAGAGATCCT
This sequence comes from Solenodon paradoxus, assembly GCA_004363575.1. NCBI lineage: Eukaryota > Metazoa > Chordata > Mammalia > Eulipotyphla > Solenodontidae > Solenodon > Solenodon paradoxus. The sequence goes on from RJWH01000035.1 coordinate 244,578, forward strand.
ATATTCCATTAGAGCTCTTCTGGATAAAAAATTCCCAACTTTTTATAGCTTTCCTAAACATTTTATCATCAAAAGTTCTTGCTGTTTGAATGCTGTGAAGTCATTATCTCTCACAAGTTATGATGTCTAGAACAAGTGGCTGTAACTTACATTAAGGTCCTGCAGTATTCTGCAATGCAGATTATAACAAACCTTCCTGTCTTCCCTGAGATTGTGTGATCATGTAATCTGACATTATATTAGGGTTTTAAAGCATTGTGCACTGGCTCCTCTGAGCTCTTGGACAGCTCAGTTATACAGATAGCCCTCAGATTGTTCTTCAAGCCTGATCTTCCCTGTCCTGTACTTGCACAAGTGACATTTTAATGGCACACATGGGGATCTTTAATTTATACCTGTTAAATTTAAATTTATTGAGTGTAATCTGCGGTTTTTTGCCTATCAAGTTATTTAAAACCCCTAATTTTGTCAGCAAACAAATTAGACATCTTTTATGGTTACACAGTTAGGCTCTTTCCTCATCTTAAAGCCAGTGCGGTAATACCTTACAGGTTAGTTTTATACATTTTTTTTTATTGTAGTGTTTATTCTACACAATAAAATAATTTCCTGTGTGTGGGTTCCCCATTTCTTAGATATATTTCAACACACCATGCCCTCCACCAAGTCACCAAGTGTTCTCCCCCATTGTCCAGTGGGCTCTACCACCACTTGCCCCCGCCCGCCCCACTCCCTTTTGGTGACCTCAGTTCTGTTGCAGATATCCCAGTGTTGCTTTTGTTTCATTTCTAACAAGTTAGTTTTGAACTTCAATGAAATCACGTATGCATTCCTTCTTGGTTTCGCAATTACTGTGTTATGTACTGGAACGAAAGCATAATTTAACACTGAAAATGTCAGATAAGTAGAATATTGTATCGCCCCTGTCTTCAGTGAACTTGTATTCTGTTTTGTGATCAGTCTTCCTCTTTTGGCTAAGTAAAAATAGAGGGATAATGAAAAATTCATTGTATGTGTGCAAATATATTCATCATAAAGGAATATATAACATGCCAAATTAGTAACAAAGATAATTGCTATATATATTTGGAGTGCTGACTTTGTGAAATGCTATAGTAGGGAGATCAGTTTGATATGCTTAGGCCTGGAAAAAGCAGTGAAATGACTAACTCGTTTTCAAGGACTGCATCCCTGAAACCTTGAGCATTTCATAATACAGTCTAGCCTTTTCTTAAAATAAGTTCTAGAAAATGAATTAAGCTTTGTTAAATTTTTCAAATAATTACATTTTAAAAGCCCTATATTTTATGTTGGAAATTCTCACAGATTCATAGCCTTTATTTGTTTTTCTGAATGATTCCATCTCATGTCATCTTTTTCTTCTAGTATTTTCTGCATAAATATTCAGCATATTTGTTATGGGTAGGTTACTATCTTAATTTTCCAATTAGGAATCAGATGCAACAAAAACAGTTTGTTATCTGAAACTTTTCTGTTAAAGAAATGGGCTGCAGATTTCTTTTGAGCATATTTGGAGTATATCCATGTGACTTTCTTTGTACTCCATAAACTCTGAGACTAAGGCTTATTCAAATAACAGATTCCCAGTATATCTAGAGCCTCTATTTAGATTTGACACATATTTATCCAGCATTTATTATGTGTCAAACATAGCGTTGGTTTACTAATATTTTATTTCACAATTATTTTTAATAATGAGCATGGAGTACCATTTTATTTGGTCTAAAGTAGAAAAATTAAAATTCTAGCCCAGCTTTCCTTTATCATCACTTTGGGTGGGGATTTGTTCAGGACCTACCTGAGGTAAATAGATGAAACAGAAATAGAGTATGAAATGTAGGCTCAAGTTAACAGTATATGAAATGTGTCAGATTATTTACTTTTCTTTTGGAAAGAAATCATAGTATTAACAAGTAGGTGAATTGGCTTTAGGAAAAGAGAAGGAAACCTGACATTATTTAGTACAATAGCTTTATTTTACATTGACTTAGTTCTTTATTGGTTTGGTGTATTCATATAGAAAATATTTTAAAATGTCATTTCTTTAGTGAATAATAAAACATTAGGAATCAGATTTGTAAAAATTTCTTGTTCTAGGTATCAAAGAATAAATTCTTCCCATTTCTCCCACAGATTTTTCTCCAAGCTTCATAGGTTTTCCCCTGGGGTAGGGGGAGAAGGAAGAAATCTATATATAACAGATAAGTGAAGTAAATGGTATTAGAAACCTAGAGTTCTATTTGACATTCTTCCAAGCTACTAACTCCATAATCTTTTACACTTTATTTTTCTGTGAAAGGCATTCTCTTTTGCTTCCCTTGGGGTTTGATGAACTTAATTAAATGTTTATAAAGCATATTGAGATCTATGGATTAAACACTATAGCAATTATAAATAAATATTATAAATAAACATGCTAATTTTAATGTCATTAATAATTAGTGAGAAGAAAAGACCATTTTTATTTTCATAGTAATTAAGAAATGAATAAGTGGAAAAAAATCTAAGTGGATACAGTGATATTACATTTATCATGGAAAAGCCTTACATTAAGTAGTTTCCTGAACTATCCGTATCATCTCTACCTTTTGGATTCATGTTACTGATAATTTAGAAGTCATTAGATGTTCTTGACACAGGGCAGGATGTTGTTACATGGTCTTTTTCTCTGAATCTGTTTATTGCTACTTTCCAAATCTAGATGGGTAGGAGTGGAATAACTATACCCTAAATTAAGGCTGCTTAAAGGTAAATGTGACTTATTCTTGTTTGAATAAAATTTATAATACAGGATTCTCCTAGATCTTCAGTTTATATTTCACTTTTTAAGTAATGGTTGGTGTAACCTGGCATAATTGTGTTTCAATGTAAGAGATAGTATGGCTAATACAACTTCACTATTACAGTCATGAGTTTTAAGCTATATATATAGGTTGTAGGCATGGAGCCAGATTGTGAGATAAATCACACTAAGTCTCAGCACCAAAAAGCATCAGTGCTTGAGAAAGTGTGACTTTCTGACTTCATCTGTCAGGTTCCCTGCTTAGGTTAGTTTCCTTCTTGGGAGAAGTGACACCTTTTTCTAGAGAGAGGAAGCAGTGGCGGGCGTGGTGGTGGTGGTGGGGTTTATACATAAGGCCAGATACCATCAGAATGGGGGTAATTTGACTGAAACTTGTAGAAGCATTTTTGTCACACAGACGTCTGGGACATACAGACCTTGATATTTAGTTCTTGAGTTGCCATTTACATTTTTAAATGTAAAATATACATAGCATTTCAGTGGCGTTGCGTGCACTAGCATTCACATTGCTATATAACCATTGTAATCATCCAGCTCCAGAAAATTTTTCATTTTTCCAAACAGAAATTCCATACACATTAGACAGTAATTCTTCACCACCAGAATGGTTAACCATCATTCTGTTTTGTCTCTATGAATTTGACCATTCATGGTACTTCATGTAAGTGACATCATACAGTATTTGTCTCTTTGTGACTAGCTGATTTCCTTTAAGAACGTGTCTTCAAGATCATCCATGTTAGCACATGTAACAGTATTTTTTTTTTAAGACTGCTAATACCCCATTGACTCTCTGTACCACATTTTATTTATAATTCTTTCATAAACACAAGTTGTGTCCACCTTTAGGAGCCATTTGCTTTTTTTATTTTTGACTTTTTTTTTTAAGAGCAGTTTTAGAATCATAACGAAACTGAGAGAAAGGTAGAGGTTTTCCATATACCACTGCTTCCACATAAGGGTAACCTTCCCCATCATAGCATCACCTACCAGAATGGTATACTTTTTTTTTTTTTGATAAGATGGACGTTTATTGGTTCATCGTAATCACCCTAAGTCCATCATTTACCTTAATATTCATTCTTGGTGTTGTACAATCTATGACTTTGGACATAATGTATAAATGGCGTGTATCGTTATACTGTCAGAGTATTTTTATTGCCCTAAAACTCCTCTGTGCTCCACCTATTCATTCCCCACCCTAGGTACCTCCACCCCGTCAACCACAGATCTTCTTATCTCCTTGGTATTGCCTTATCCAGAAACTCCATCTAGTTGGACTTAGAGAGTCGGTAGCCTTTTCAGATTGACTTCTTTCACTTAGTAATATACGTTCAAGGTTCCTCAGTGTCTTTTTTCTGACTTGATACCATTTTGGTGCTAAATAATATTCCTTTGGATGTAGCAAAATTCATTTCTCATCCACTTACTGAAAGACATCATGGTACTTTCAAGTTTGGCAATTATGAGAAAGATTTTTATGTAGATGTATATTTTTTACTCCATTTGGTAAATATCAAGGAGTACATTTGCTAGACTGAATGATAAAAATGTTTGGTTTTGAAAGAAACCACTACATGTCCTTTAAAAGTGCCTGTACCATTTTGCATTCCCATGAACATAGTACCTGTAACTCTGTCACTGCTAGCATTTATTGTCAATAGTTTAGATTTTGACCATTCTAATAGATATGGAGTGTTATCTCATTGTTTTAATTTGCATTTCTCTGATGTCATTTTTGGGAATACTTTCTCATATTTTTATTTGTCACCTATAGCTTCTTTGGTGAGGTTTCTGTTGAAGTGTTTGGTGTATTTTTAAATCAATTTTGTTTCTTTCTATAGAGTTTTAAGAGTTCTTCGTATATTTTGGATAAGTCCTTTACCAGTTATGCCTCTCAGTCTTCTAATTATCCTTCACACAAGTTCTTCATTTTAGTGAAATTTCAGCTTCCAGCTATTACTTTCATGGATTATGTCTTTGCTGCTGTATGTTAAAAGATATTATCATGCCCAAGATCCTTCTTCTGTTCTGTATTTTACATTTAGGTGTGTGATCAATTTTGAGATTCTTTTTGCATAGTTTTGCATGTGGATATCTAGTTTTCCAGACCATTTGTTGAAGAGACTTATCTTTATAGCTCCATTGTATTGCCTTTATTCCTTTGTCAGGGATGGGCACCAAAGTAGTTAAATCATTTCTTTTTGTACTGTAGAGAATTATTTGGGATTTTGTTGGGAGGCAGTCTGTAAGGTCAAATATGGTGTTGCCAGTGTCCATTCTCAGTCACTAGAGATTTAATTTGTTCAAAAAAGTACTTGTGCCTGTGCTGTGCACCGTGCTGGGGCTCTGCAAGTCCATGGCTTGAAGCACACAAGCCATCCGTCACGGAGGCCAAAGGCAGTGCGGGGAGAAGACACAACTGCCTAAATGATTTCATGTTTCCATGTAAAATCATAGCACTGGTTAGCGCTACAGAGACGTGATAGAAAATGTCATGGTAACTCTGAGAGTCTATCACCAGTCTGTTCTTAGGGGTGTCAGTCAGGAGAGGGAGGAGGAGAAGGAGCTCCAGGCAGAGGAGGCCCTTTTGCCCGTCCAAGAAGGTAGGAGCCGCGCAGACAACCTGGAGGGTGAGCAGGGTGTAAGTCGTGAAAATCGACAACTTTGGCGACTATAGGGCGTTTTAGTTTGTAAGCTGAGAGAAAGGGGAATGTTGATGTGTTTTAACTTGATAAATCATCTCACTGGATGAAACAAATTAGATTTTAGGTTTGTTTTTTTTTAATCTCAGGAGGTAGTATGTTAAATGGGCTGAGTGGATGGGATTAGATGTGAATCTAGACTGTTCAAACTTTCGTAGTTTTCACGGACAAAAATAATGACTAAAGTGGAATGATAGCAGCAGAGATGAAGAGAAGTCTAAGTTTGAGAAAATACAGGGAATTTTGATCAGTGGCATAATGTACATGGAGAAAAAGGTACAAAGGATAACTCGTAGATGTATGCATTGTATAGCAGGACTATGATGGTCCTTTTGAGGTCCTTTTGTGGAATGAGGAAATGATAGAAGTCAAAATAGGGAATTCTTGAGAGAATTGGTTGTGAATTGGGATAAGAAGTTAGACTGTAGCCATAGGAGGATGTAGGGTCTAGGCAAATTTTCTGTTTCGTTTTTGAGATGGAAGAGACCTGAACATATTTAAAGTGATTGGGACGAATCTCTTGTTGTAGGGGAGAGGTTTACTATATGTGGTTGAATGGGAATAATGGGCACTGCAAGTAGTCTGTGAAATGGGCATGTGGAGAAGGGCAGGGAGAAATATCCAAAAGCGCTTGCCTTTAGATCTTAGGGGGAAGAGGCAGAGACTAGTATGCATGCATTTTCAGGTAGGTAGATAAGAAGTACAGGTTAACAAGCACTGGCAGCTCCAAAGGCAATCAGTAAAGATGCTTGATTTTCCATATCTGTATTCTGTGACGTATACCTTTTACAGATAGAGCTGATTATAGAAATTAACCAGTGCTTCAGGATTTAGAAGTTCTTATTTCCTGAAAAAATGTGATGCTTCTTTCAAATGACTTGCTAGTTCACCTAGGTAAACTTAAGAGTGCTTGGTGGAATAGCATATCCATGTTAATTTCAACTCACTACCTCCAGATGTTTGATTTCATATTAAAAAAAAAAAAAAAAACTTCAATGGGTTTATTTTTTAAGATTATTTGCAAGGTGCTGTGTGTGTGTGTGTGGCGGAGGGGGGGAGTTGGTGAAAATCACTTCTTCTAAATTTATACAAAGCTTGTCAAATGGGAATTTTGCAAATTTTTGATAGATACTTGTTTCCTATTGCAGAGTGATATTTTATTTGAGGGTGTGGAGGAAGAGGTCATATCCATTCTTTTATCTTCACCTTGGTGAAAATTCATTTTTTAGTTCAAAGCTGTTCAAGTAAGTCCTTGCTCGGTTTTCCTACCCTGTCTTCAGTAATATTATTTGGAGTCAGCAATCAATGGATTCCATCCCTCTGAGACTTGCTTAACCTACAGCCGCTGATAGAATACAGGCAAGAGCTTGTTACTTTATCTGAATTGTCCATCGCTACCTTAATGAGTGAAATGGTTAAGTAGAGGAAGGGGCGAGCCTTAAGGAATGTGTGTACCATTTGAGCTGAATATTTCAGTGTATATAGGGAGAGGGAGGGTGAGAGAGAAATCCACTTACATCACTGGAACTGCATTGAGTGTGAGCCTTGCAGGTTAAGAGACAGACTACAGTGTCTTGCTTTCTGCAGGAAGCAGCAATGCCGTTTGTTTCCTAAGAGGAATTTTTTATTTAGAAAAGGAAGCTTTCTCTCTACCCAGGAAATGGCTTTCCTTGTGCGTTGCTATGCCAACTGCCTGCAGCCATGGTCCTCCAAAGTAAGCACAATAATGTAATTATATTGGTGTATTGCATTCAGACTCATGATTCTCGAGATGGTGTGTGTGCATGTGCTGTGTTTCTGTTAGTGACTGTCTTGCTAGCAGTCATGCTTGTGTTGAGTGTGAGGGACAGACATCATTAAATTAAATGTCCATCAGTGTCATGCTGCTAAGATTAATTGTGCAAACTTGGTTAGTGGAGTGGGACAGAGATCACTGGTCACCACTCTGTCAGCATCATTAGCAGCTAGGGAGGAGGTCCCGATTCACACGCTCTGCCCTGCTTTTTTTCTTTCTTTTTCTTCATTCCTTTTTTCTTGGGTGGAGGGGGCTGTACGTGTGATTGCAAATGAAACAAGAGTATTAACAATGCTTGGCTGAATGCTAGAGACTGGTTCTTATACCACCCCGACTAATATAATTCTGTATTAAGCCTTTTTGGAGGGGAGTCTGTGTGCAGTCAGCCATTTTAGCTTTTTTTTTTTCCTCCTTTTCTTTTGCCTCTTGTTCTCCAGTCTCAGAAATGATCTTATTCTCTCAGAAGACTGAGAGCTGGATAAGGTTTCCTCAGTCTGGTCATAGCCTAAGACAGTTAGAGTTTCAGTGTTATAAAAATGGAGACGAATGCTGTTGTTTGGATTCCTTTTCTGGTCTACAAGTGTGAGGGGATTTTTAAGCTTACCAGTAGTGACACTTTCAGCTGCAGCTTGGTTTCCTCCTCCCTCTTTTTTTTTTTTTTTTTTTCTTTTTCCTTTTAATTTAATGCTGTAGAGGGTGACTTGCCATCCATGAAAGATTGTTACATGATGTGTAAATTCAGTTCAGCATATGTTTCTTCATTATGAAGCCACTAGCAATCCCAGCTAACCATGGAGTTATGGGCCAGCAGGAGAAACATTCAGTAAGTATCGCAAATGCTCTTGTGCTTCGATAGCACGTCATAGAGAACTACTTTAAATTGGGGTTATTGCTGTTTCTCTTCAGGGAAAATAGGTTTTATTAGAGGGTATGATAGTCTGCTTGGAGGTGGGAGGGTGAGTTACAGCTGTCTTATTCTTCCAGTTTTGTTATGATTAAAAAAAAAATTTTAAGCAAAACCAGTGGATTTAAAGCAGAATCACAAACATTAGGAAATATTGGACAGTTGCTTTTTATACTTAGAAATTTAAGCTTGACAGTTTAGCTGTAGTTTGATACTGGAATTTTTTAAAAATGTTTTGCTAGTTGAATTTAACGAGAGATCCTGAAAGGGTTATTGGGAGCGGCAGGCCTCTGTAGTAAGTAATTCACATGTGGGTTTGAGTGAGGGAGGGAGAGCTTTGGTTACTGATTTGGTAATAAAATGATCAGTGGGACTCATCTGACTTCGAGCATGTTTTAAGAGGTGTTGAAAACACAGAATATGTATTTTTAATGCCATAAGTATCGCTTCTTTATAATTGATCCCATGAGTCAGCTATGCATTTGTCATGCTGAAATCCCACAGGCAGCTACCGCTGCTTGCGCAAAGCACTTCTCTCTAGCTAACTCCACGATTGCGCCTCTTGTTTCAGGAATGTGAGTTCTCCCGGTGCTACTTTCATATCACCATGTTGGAAGTTTTCTGCCATCATACTAATTCGTATGTTTTTTTGGATAGCTCTCTGGCTAGATAGGTAATTTTTAAATCCCCAAAATGAAAATGCATACACTTAGGCAGTTTATCTAATAGTATAAATATTTTTGATATAGCTATTCTTATATCCTAGCATCTAGCAGGTATTATTTTAAGGTATAGGAATTATCTTTTTCTGTAGTCTAAAAAGAATGACATGTTAAACTTAAAAAATGAAGATAAATCGCTGAGGCTTCAAAAGATTGTGGAGAGGACACCATGAATTCGGGATATTTAGCTATTTAGTCGTGCTCATCATTTTTAACAAAATTGTTAGCCAAATCCAAGAGATTTTCTCAGATGAAACATGTGACTGTTAAAGCATTGTCTGGCTCTCCTGGTTAACACAGGATATTGTAAAGGCAGTAGCTGTGTAGAAAGCATGTTAAGATGATGCACTCAGAGCCTGGCCCCCTCATAATGAGATCCTTGTGGTACCTCACTGATTAAATCACTTCAGATTAGCTCCAAAAAAAGACCAGCCTTATGCTTAATTTCACTAGTAGGGAAGGTTGTTGTAGAGAAGTTCCGCTAGAGTTTGATTTTATTATTGGGGCCTTTGAAATTCGGCTCCTCTGTAGTCATGATAGTATCTCTTAAACTATTGGAGGAACCTTGAATGCACCCGTGTCTACCTTATTGACCATTTTAGTATGTCCTTTCTCAAATAGAGGGAGGGGGTATTTAAATTAATGATAATAGAAATTTGATAAAGAAAATTGTCGAAGTTTTTTATGAGCAGGAGAGGAAAAAGTAGTCCTAGAATGAATGGTTGGGACAGATAATACCAAATAGTGCATATGATAGAATGCCGTGCGTGCACACGTGTGTGTGTGTATCCTGTAATCAAATTTGTTTCTTGACAGGTACTTTGTATTTTGCTAAAATTTAGGGTAATGCTATGACAAAAGTAGCACCAGTCAGACAATAGTCTTGAATCAATTTCTAGAAAACAGGTGAGTACTATTGAAATACTAGAATGTGCCACCCCAGAGCATCGTTGCTCTGCAGCACTTGGCACCTTGTGGTATCAAGAACTTGCTATATACTTGTTGATGTGTCCTTTGATTATTTAGTCTTTGCTGTTTAATGAATAGACCTTTAAGGCTTTTATTATATGTGAGGCATTAAGTAGGAGAATAATTACTCTGGCTGTCACATAATAGGTCATTCAGTAAGCAGTTGTTGAGCAAAAATGAATGAGAATGCCCTTCTTTTGACCTACGAGGCTTTGAGAATAATACCCAAATTAATTTTAAGTGAGTAAAATTGAATAAATTCACAAATACTTCTGTTTTTGCTTCTTCAAAAAGCTTGTGCTTTTTAATTGGCTTTGCTTCTATGACTACATACAGAAGGGGGTGAGATAATAGTAGCAAAAGTGTTAAATAGGAGGAATTTTTAAAGTTATGGGTGAATACAAGTAGTAAGTTCAGTTATTTCACTTAGTCATAATCTTTTAAATCTTATAAATTTTTATTCTTTATTAATTTTCTCTAATTTTAATTAAATTGTTAGATTAGCGAAATCTCATTTAACACTTTACATCCTTTATATTTTATAGTTTTATCCCATCTGCCCCCCCGCACCATTCTAAATGGTCATTTGCCCACACCGCTATGAATACCTCTGTGTCACCAATATGCACCCAGCACTGAGCTCTTATCTTTATAATCTTCTAGTGTTTTTAGTCTTCAGAAGAACCATGAGGTTTTGTATATTTTTTAAAATAAAGATTATTAACATTTAAAAAATACCTGTTAAAACTGCATTTTTCAAAAGACCGCTGTGGAACACTGATTTTACAGATTGTTAATAAACACTATATAAAAAAAATGTTCTGTGGGCACAATTTGGAGAAACTTTGAAAACATTAATGGTATCGTCTGTCTCTGTCATTACTCTTATCAACTGCTTTTTTTACCTGCTTCCCTTTTTGCTTTTGTTTATCTAATAAGAATAATGTTCCATAAGCATGCTTTTGAAAATTCTGCAATAAAGAATGACTTTAAAACTTTGTAAATTATTAAAGCGAATCATTAAAAAATCAGTTTGAGGCACACCCAGGTGGCTTTGTGGATAAGGCCACTGAACGCAGTCCACATATATCCCAAGGACCCAGGTTCAAGACCTGGGGCTGGGGGACCCACCAAAACAGACAACTAAAAAAAAAAAGATAAGTAAAGGCTTCTTTGTTTTTCCTTACCTGTCTGCCTACTCACCTTCATTCCTGCCTGCACTTGATAATTATCAAACTGATCACTTATTTTCTGTTATGCATTATACATTTTTGTAGAAACTAGTGATGCATAAATATATGATACACACGCATGTATCACTGCTGTCTTGCAGGCATTCTAATGTAGATCATCTGGCTTGATTTTTACAATTCCTAAAGAAAGACACATTGTTACCTTTTTAAAGATGATATAACTGAGACATAGCAAGACTAAAAAACAATTTCTTCAAATGCCAAGTCACAAGTAGGTGGTGCAGGCACCACTGGGACCCACGTTTGTCTGATTTCACAGCCCTTGCTTTAACCACATACCTATACTACCTCTCTCCTTTGTGGTCAAATTTAGTGTCAATTTGGTACGTAGATTATATAATTATGAGAGCTGGTATCAGCTAATGGGATACACAACTTGAAAAAAAATGCTTCTTTTTTGTTACTCATTTTTCTTAGTATATGTTACATTCCTAAATTTCTTTTTCCTTTTCTTTTCTTCCTGTTTGACACTATCACATACCTTCTCATTTTTACTGCTTGACTCTTTACACACAAACTTAATGCCTCAACTTCCTCTGTCTGTTCCCTTTGTGACTTCCGACATCCTAACCTTGGACACACGTGCTCCATCAGAAGCACAGAGTCTTGCTGTTTCATCTCCCATTTCTATTCTAGTGATGTCTGCATATATTATTGACCCCAGTTTCAATCCATGATGCCCTCCCAAGTGACTGGTTTGTAGCCATAGGTAAATTTTATTATTTCGTTTTAAGCCTCTTAATTAAGGAGAATGTAGTATAGTTTAATCATCTCTAGATTCCTGTTGGTCACTGAAACTCTATAATTTAAATCTTTCCTCTGTAAACACTGCTCCCCACTGTGCTTTTTAAATATAAGACAATATGCCCATTTTCTCTTCCCATATCTCCCTGCAGTGTTTTGTTGACTTTCACTTGCTCCTTATGTCTTCATATTTGCTTTCTCTGAATAGTGATATAGTGACACTTAATATATAATATTTAATTTTGTTAATTCTTCTAGTTAGTGCTTGTCAGTTGATTTGGTCTTTGCAGTTAGATGTAGAAAATAGCTCCAAAATTAATTATAAATGTTAGGTTATGCCTCTTTTGGGGCGAGACTTTACCTTTCCTTTATCTAATCTTTATTTTGTCTGTCATAACAGATATATTTCCTGAGATGAAATAAACTTGGTCTCTTGGGGAGGTTTTCAACTGTGTTAGCTAACAGAGAGGCCTGAAGGGAAGCAATATCCTATTGTTTTATTCAAGGACAAGGTTATCTTGCTTTGGATTTGGGCCAAGAAACCCTGGCAACAAATACTGGATCTTTTACTCTTGTTAGAAGTGAAGAAATGTATCTTAGAAACTTGCCAATGCATTGCATAACTACTTATAGACTGAGAAAAGCTCTGACTCGTTGTAGGACTTATTAAAGAAAAATCCTTACTTTCTGTCAAAAGAAGAAGTGTCATTCATATCCTTGATTTTAAATATTGTTTAGTAATGATCCATTTAAAAATAGACTGTAAAAAAGTAAAGTTATTTAAGGTTAGTGAAAAAGAATGATCTGCTTTACAAAGAGAATGTTGAAAATTATTTAGAAGCTCAGTTATTTTTCTCTAATCATAGTAAGATCACTAATCAGAGTTTTTCATTTAAAATATCATGTTATATATTTTTGATATACTGATATTTTATTTGCACCAAAATAAATCCTCTATAAATCTGACTGACTTAGGTATACTTATCCTTGAAATATAGACTAAAACTTCTTTAGTCCATTTTTTTGGTTTTAGACCTGACCAAACTTTTAAATATTTTATTTAATCTCTTTTATAATACTTTCAGAGGAATGTTTCAGTTTTATTCATTTGCCTGTGCTTAATAATAATCATGTAAAATTATTTTGACTATATTTAAATCATTAATGAAGGCTTATTAAAGCTTACCTTATTTGCCTACTAAAATAAAGAACAATTTATTACTGTCATGTAATAATCTTTTATAAACTTCTGAAAACTTTTCCTAGCTAGATCAAATAACCATGTGATTAGTAGTCATCTGTTTTATTTGGATTGTGATTTGGTTGTATGTGCACTTTAAATGAAATGTAGATATGTCCTCAAAGTCTCTCTTAATGTCCTTGTGCTTTGCTCTCTCTGACCTCCTTATTCTTTTGGAGGAGAAGTGGCCTTTATTTTTGGAGGCCCTAACACATGCTTATAATTTTTTCCATTTACAGTATTAAAATACCAATGCTATTAGCACTGTCCTAAGCATTGCACAGATGGGTCAGATAGAAAGCTGCCTATATCTTGGAATATAGATAAGAGTCTTATGCAAAAATAAAAGAGAACAAAAATGCAAATTTATATTCTAAAACAGACAGAGACAATATAACCGAACACGGCCCCAAAAGCAACATGACCCTCTACCTCTTGTATCACACAGTCTTCTTGAGCTCTTGGCCCTGTCCCTCTGCCTTTCCTGCTGATTTAGAAACACCCTTGTCATATAAGTCAGTTGTCAACTGCTACTAATTCTTATTAATTGAACCTGTAGTATAGTCCTATCTTGTTAGTTATATTGTGCTCCCTTTTATTCATTTATATGCATATGTATGATTATATGATTGATCTTACTTAGTTTCATAAACTGATATATGTCATCTGCATATCAAGCCCAAATATTTGTTTGTTTTGTACTTGAATTAGCTCTACAAATAGTCCCCACATGCTTCAAATCTCTTCATTCTGCATCAATATACCACACCCTCTTTTGTAACTTTACACTGCATGTTTATTATAAAGGCTGTTATCAGGTAGATATTAGATATGGATTAACTTTTACATTTGCCTAGTGATAAAGCGACAGTCTGAAAATCTTTCAGTTACTAAGGTACGCATTCTTTACTGAACTAGAGATATATGTTATTTATAATGCTGATTTGATTTGATTATGAAATGAAGCATCCTTCCCTTTCTGTGTCTGTATAAACATGTACATATTTTATGTTTATATATATTTGTAAGTATAATTAATCCATATTCCCATTTCTAATCTAGGTATGTAGATAAAGCTAGAATTTAACGTTCTGCATCATTGGTCATTAGTAAAGGTTAATTTTTAGGAATATATGCTCTTCTCTTGTGATAAATATTTTCTTACTGCTATATGTTAGAGATCTTAAAAATGTAAATTACAATGGGGTCACAATGTTAGGACTTTTTCCAGTGGGTCAACATTTCACTACTTTTATGCCTAGAACACAACTTCATACCTTTCAATAATAAGAAGGAAACATGACTGTATTAAAGCTCTGTCATTGTAATCTTTCAGTGGTCTCTATTAGAAAAAAATATTGAGATCAAACAGACAGTTTTCCTCTTTGAAATTTTTTTAATAAATGGAAAGCACTATGTTTTCTCAGTAATGAGGAAGCATTTGGAGTTGAGTGGAAATACTGCGGTATGTAGTTTTTCTGGGTTTTATGGGACTGAGAAGTTTATAGTATCTTTTATATTAATGAAAAAGAAGATTGGGTAGAATTGTCAATAGATAGAAAGATTCTATAATATGAATGTATCATGAAACATTCATAGATTTAATTGCCATTTGAAATGAAGTTTTAAGAAAACAAATAAGGATAAGGTTAATTAACCATAGAAAGAAATTTTTATCTTCACATTCTCAGTCATTTAACTACATGTAAAATAACATTTAGCTACATATAAAATTTAGGGATAACATTTAGTTAAAGGTAAAAATAATTTAAATTATTTCATTTTGAAGAGATATTCTTTGAATAGCTCAACTAATTTTTACATCTTGTTTTGTGTAATGATTACTCAGGTAGCAGTTTGTACTATGGCTTATCTGGGTAATAGTTTTGTGCATAGTTTATAATGAAAAATACATAGTTGTAAGTTCGTTGAAGAAAAACTAGAAGACATGCAGACAAGGACAGAAAAACAGTCACCATTTCAGTTCTTAGATAAAATTACTGGTAACGTTTTGGTACATATCCCCTTATTGTAGAGATGTTTATGTTATACTATAGTATAAAATCTGGTAGTAATACTTGTTCCATATTCCCCTCCCCATCCCCCCAAAAGCAATATATGTAGAAGATATATTTATGGACAGTGATTTAAGGCCACATTTAACTATTATGAACCTTCTTCATCAGCGGCTTTGTCTGCTTTATAGTAACAAATTTTGTCATATATAAAATGTTACTGTATTGTATAATATGTGTTAAGTATTTTATTTGAAGGGAAAAATTCTTAAGCATTTCAGATAATTTTAGAATTCTGTCCCAAATATGGGAAATAAAAAACGCGGCATGATATTACTGTAGTACTCAATTTGTACCATTGTACTTCTTTGACATTTATGCTATTTTTAAGATATGGGAGGTCCATAGTATGTCAAAAGAAAAACATGAAATTTCGCATAGCTAAAGAAAGTATAGACACACCTGTGACATTCCTTTCTTCTTCTCTTTCTACTCTATATCATGTCTTTTATCACGTTTATTAGCTGTGTTCCTTTTACTTGGGCATATCCCCAGATTTCTTTGCCTGTCATTCTCCTGTTTTCTTATTGTTCCCCTGAAAATGTTCTGACATTCTGATATAAATAAGAATTAAATAATGTCTGTTGAAGAAAAAAAATCATGAAAATTGACACTAGTGATATGAAATAAAAAGTTTGCTTTAGAAAAGAGGTGTATAGGTAACTTATATATCTTTAATTTTTTTTCTCAGAACATGACTACTTAAGCTGTTTTTGAATAGAAGAGACTAGATTGCAGTTCTCATTTAATAAACGTGTCTTTAGTGTTAGCTGAATAAAGTGTCAAGATAAATCGAGTACTTATTAATTTATGACTAATCAGAAAATATGTCCATATTAAAAACATATAGATTAAAAGAAATACTTTTTGGCATACCCTGGAGGAGTATCAGTTTAGACAGCTGCCTTTGACACGATTCACATAGTTCCCAAAGACCCTGGTTTGCATTCCAGGGCTGGAGGAACAACTAAGATGAACAACTAAATACAATAAAGTGCTTCTTCCTTCTCTCTCTTCCTGCCTGTCTGCCTCTGCTCGCCTTCATTCCTGCCTGGAACTTCCCTTTAAAAAGAACAAATGTTTTGTATAAGAGCACCTGCTGACTTGTGCTTGTGCAGCCATTTTCTCAGATTGTGAAAGTGAACATATATGCAGATACACAACTGCAGAACCTTATTTACCTTCCTGTTGTGCTGTTCGCATAGGGAGACGTTTTACTTTGTTCATTGTTTGAAATTGTAGGTTCTGCTTATTTGCCTTTTGACCAGAGAAAATTAATAATGAAACAGTATATTGCAAATGGCTTCTATGAATTCTCTCTAGATTTCTGTAGCGAGATTTGAAAATATGGTTTAAAAATGTTGCATCTGGTTGGAGTAGCATATATTTAAATGCTGGGTGAACAGTGCGGACAAAAAAAAAAAATCGAAGTGCATGGGCAGGAGTGTCATGTATAATTAGATAGTTCCCCAAAAGGAATTACGACTTAAGCAAGATGGGAAGAAAAGGAATATGGAAGGAATTTTTATAAGGCAAACAAACAGGCTACAGTATTGAGTCAAAAGTGTTCATGTGATATCAAATAGCAGTAAGTTTGCCAGTTGGCGGAAGTGGAGGGGCAGCAGGAGGAATGCAGGTTGAGGGGTCAGGCTGTAGCATCAAGAGTGTGCAGCTAATGCTGTGAATTCATTTAGTAATTAGAAAGTCATTCATGGTAGAATGCAGTGAAATGAAAGTGTGATGTGACTGGGTACCACAGTGGGATGATAATATTCATGAGGTAAGTTCCAGAAGTTTAGGTTGTGGCTTTGTTTTATGTCTTTTTTAATGTGTTAGATCATCTCTATTGATCTGGACATAGTTGAATAAATCATTTCTCATTTCTAACTGTTATGTGAGTAGACGGGCAGGATCAAGAATTCCCTGCTGTTATTTCTCTTAAACATGTAGCTGTATGTATTTTAAAGAAAATGTCATTTTTTGAGGCATGCCCTTGTGGCTCAGACAGCAGAAGCGATGGCATGTGGGCCACGTAAAGCCCAGAGACTGGGGTTCCAGACCTGAGGCTGGGGTGAAAAACCAAAAAACGGATAATAGATAAATAAAATCATGCTGATTTTTCCTTCTCTTCCTTGTTTTAAATGCTTCGTCCTCCATTCCTTCCTTCTTCTTTAAAAGAAACAGAAAAAAATGTCCTTTTTCATCACATCTAAGATACTATTGAATGATTCACATGCCATAAATGATACATGATTTTTCTTTCATTGATTATAAGATATATACTGATTTCAAAGATGTTAGTATAAAAATAAAAAATAGTACAATCTGAGAATGAATAAAATGTGCTATTAGCCACAACAGCGAAGTTGTATATGTAATACAGCAATTTGTCTATTATAATAATACTATTCAGATAGTGTAGAACTATTATTCTTGCCTGTTTCCTCACCACAAAAATCACTTGAGGAAAATGTGTTCTAGGTTTGGTCTTGGTTATTTGTTGTGATTAAGAGTTGACATTGGTCTTAGAGTTGCTCATAGAATAGTAGCAGGGGAGAGACCTTTTGATATGTACATGAAATGTCAGGAATGATGCATATTAGAGGATTGTTGGAGGGACCACCAGATAGATGGGTATGGGTGGACACATAGAGTGAAGACATCTGAGGTGGGTGGATTTTGCAGATCTTAAGCAGCAAAATGGAATCATCCAGAAGCTAGAGGACAAGGTTTGAAGAAACCCAGGATGAAATGGGTTGAAGATTCCCTACTCCTGTATTGGTTTCAACACTATACACTTATAATATATATGATGCTATCATTCCTACTCTAAAAGGAGCTATAAACAGAAATAATATTGAAATAACTACCTATGGATCCCAAGTTGTTCACCTCTCTGAGCAGTGGATGGGAGCTAATGGCTCTCATTTAGAAAATGAAATTACTCCTAGTAATCTGTCAAAACAAGCTATTTAGGAGTTTGCACATGTACTAATGAAATGTGTAATTTGACCGGTTGTAACCTTTGTGAAAAAAGTTATATGAAAAGAGAGTTAAGAGCTGGAACTTAGAAATCAGAGGACAGCTTCCAAGGAACATGGACCTATATTCTGGCTTTGTCATTCACTCACCTGTGATCCTGCAAAGTTGTTTAGCTTCCTTCTTACATGGAATTCTCATTTGTAAGATGAAGACAGTAGGGTTATGGAAAATTAAATGGGGTAAACCTATAAAGTGCTCAGAGTAATGCATGATCCATAATAAACACAAGTCTTATATTCTTTAAAGATTGTTTATCCTCCATTATCGAGGACTCAAAGACACATCGATCTGTGATACAAGTGGGTCAGAGACTGTTAGGTTTCCCCTTCACTTAGATGATACTTTTTTTTCTCCATGATTTCTTTTCTTACTCAGCAATCTTCTTTTTCCTAATTAAGTGTTAGAGTTAAAAAAAAAAAAAAGTAATAATGTCATTAGTTAAAATTGAAGTCACCCTATGTTCCAGACAACATTCTATCTAAACTTTTCATAGACTTATCTCATTTAATCCTCATAGCAATATAAGTATGTTGTCTTCTTTTTTCCATAAATAAATCAAGGCATAGAGTAGTAAAAGTGAACAAAGTCATGCATTTAATATATGGTAGAGCCTGTGACAGTCTTTTCTGGTACATGCAAACACACACAGTCAAGTACGTGCAGATCTATTTTTGAAAGGTGTATGAAATACCTACAAAATTTGCTCCCTTATACATTGTTGTAAAAATAGTCAATTCTTTTGTTTTCTATATGTCCTGTGGATGTAATCTCATCAGCACATCTGAGAACAGGTTATTCTCCCCTACATTCAGAGTTGATTTTCTTTAGCCTAAGTTTCAAAGGAATTTCACATGTACTTTAGTAACTACCACCCCAACCATAAAATGTAGGTTAGCTTGAACTTGATTTTGAAAATCATAAAAGCTAATATACTTCTTTCCCCCTTGAGACTGGCAAGACTTGCAAGACTACAATTTTGTTTTTAAGAATTACTC
The DNA here is from genome assembly GCA_004363575.1 of Solenodon paradoxus. NCBI lineage: Eukaryota > Metazoa > Chordata > Mammalia > Eulipotyphla > Solenodontidae > Solenodon > Solenodon paradoxus. The sequence goes on from RJWH01000035.1 coordinate 263,846, forward strand.
TTTTTTTTTTTTTTTTAAAGGGAAGGTATAGACAGAAATGAAGGCGAGCAGATACAGGCAGACAGGAAGAGAGAGGAGGAAGAAGCACTTTATTTAATTGTTCATCTTGGTTGTTCCCACTTACCTCAGGATGCAAACCCAGGACCTTGGGATGCATGTGATTTATGCCCACCTGCTACTCCACCAGGGCACACCTTTAATTCTCTGCATGAAAGTCTTCACTTGTTAATTCAACCTTTTGCAGGAAAGTCACCTAGCTTATCTAGTGTCTAGTGTTTCCAATTTCTATGGTTCCCCATAGGGTCTTTCACATCTCTGTTTTTAGACTTGAGCATAAAAAGAGAATCCTGTCTTTGACTTATTGTTTGGGTAATATGATTACTCTCCTAATTTGTTTCCAGTAAGATATGTAATTTATAAAGAGCTAATTTTAGCATATAGCCAGATGAAGGAGCTTTCTCTGCCAGACAGTCTTAGCAATATTGTCTTAGCCATACTGATAAATGAATAATAATTAAGTCCATTTTTATGACAGTTCTGACATTTCTTAAACCCCTTGGCTACAACACATATTCTTGGGCCTGTGAAATATAAGTCTAGTAAGATGGATTAAGATATCCTTCAGCCTGGCCTCAGCAGAATGGACTTGAAATCCCATGATCATTTTTTGTATTAAGAACAGTCCTCTTTGTATTAAGAACAGTCTTTTCTTGGTTGTGATGTTGGCTGTAGGTTCAGTTTCCATTCTCTGAAGAGACTGTGAGTGGGGTGGTGGGCAGGCTGTCCTAGGCAGGACTGGAGAGCACTTGTCATGGTGTATTTACCTGGTGCTGGCTTTGTTACCCAGAGCTGTACACATTCCTTTTTTCCCATTTGGTTTTGTCCTTTAAGCATATCCAAAGATGTTGCCTTATTAAATTGGTTTATGATAAAGTTGGTGAATGACTTTGAAGTATTACCTCTGAGACTCAGAGCAAATGGGACACATACTGAAATGAAACCGTGTGACAAAACTCACCTATTAACACTGCCCATTGCATGTCTTCTTCAGGCATGCTAGCTGGGATATTTAAATTAAAATCTTCTTTATTTTGACTGTGAACCTTTCCCTGTAGTAATATGAAAGGACTGTTCCAACTATATTTTTGTGTAGTAAACATAAAATATTTTACATACACGACCCTGCTTTCACCTCTTGTTCTGATGTTAACTAGCCACAGAACTATTAGACAAGTCATTTAACATCAAATTTTTCTCGCTTCAAATGTAGGTCATGATTACAATACAGGTCTCCCTCACAATATTGTTTTGAAGGGTATTAATGATTACAGGGATAGTTAACATTATTTTACTAAGGACTTTACATGTGTTATTTTCTTGAGTCACTGGGATACTAAGAGCAAAGTAGAAGTCATCTTATTTTACAGATGAAAAACTTGAAGTTTAAGTAGGGAAATTATAAGAGGAGTTAAGTTTTCAGAATCTTTTTGCAAACGGCAAAGGATCATTGATGTTCAATTTTAATGCTGTATAGAGATTTATGTCGGTTAGAATCCCTCCTCTTCTTTGTAGCTTTGTGAATTAAGCAGATAGTTAAATGCTCAGAGCCATTTTTCCTGGTCTGCGGAGCGCCGTCAGTGGTGCAGCCCTCCTAGGTGGTTTGTAGGAATTTCAGGTCTGGCACAGGGCCTGGCACACAGGGCATCCAGAAATTTGATTCCCATCTTTCCAGACAACATTTTCTTTTCCTAGGTTTTTAAATAGAGTATTGACAATGATTTGGAGGTTTATTTTTCTTTATCTAATTTTAAGTTCATAGAGGATGATTCTGTGTTGACCATCTTAGATCAGATATGGTTTGCTTTAATAAGATCCTTCATTAATTACTTCTTACACATTTGTACTGGTTTTCAAAATAGCTCACAAAAGATGCTATGAAATTTTCTGTTAAATTTTTCCTTAAGTACTTTACATTTTTTCCCCACTTATAAAGTGATTTTTATGCAAGTAGAGCTGCTTAGTAAGACCTGTCTTTGTAGTCATTGTGTGTGTGTGTGTGTGTGTGTTTGCAAAGAGGTATTTTTAGATAGTTTAGCTGAACAGCAATCTGACGTCTTTAGAGGAGACATCAGTTCATTATGTGGATACAAATTCTATGCTTTCAGCTTTTATACACCAAGTCTTAATTTAAATCTGTTCTTCGTGCCTTTACTAACGAAAGAGACTATATCATGGTATGTATTCTATTTCTTCCTAAGGCTGGTCTTTCTAGTTAACCTTTGCTTAGAGATATGATCAAGGTAGAAATGCCTTTATTTTCTCACAACTTAATATAGCTTATAGAAGCATGGAATTTGGGGTCATATTTGAACATACTACACAGTGTTTGTCTATTGCGATGTGATTCAGAGGCTTAAAATAGTCATTATGAGGCTCAGAAATGCTGCTTTCTTTTAAAAAGAACAATTTAAAGGCTAGGATGTGGGAGACTTATACCTCATTATCCGTTAGAAAAATGCCTTTTGCTTTGATAATTTAATGCAGTGCATGTAAGAAGGACATGGGCATTTGATTTCTTGTTGCTTATAAACATAGTGCTATATATTAACTTACAATAATATTTTTTTTATCTCGTTCTTTTCATCTCTTAAATTCTAAGAAGCTCTTGCAGCTTAAACAATGTTGTTTATGACACTTGTTCTCATGAAAGGGTGCTTCTGGTAATTTATTAACAGAGAACTTTTGTGTTTGCTTTTCTAATTTTACTAAGCTATTTTGGGAGATTATTCATATAGAAGTTCAAATTATTTTTAAATTAATTTTTAAACATGTTCTGTATTCATTTTTCAAAATTTAAAATTTATTTCTACTTCATGTTAAAATATTGATGACTGAAAAGTTTTGTTTTTCATTCAAATGAAATTCAAATGTTTTATCTGCATGGTGTGAAGCATCCAAATTTTAAAATATGGTTTTTAATTTTTAATTTGGTTGTTTGAAAATGTGAGAACCTACTGGAATTTTAGTAATAATTTAATTATTGCAGTGGCATTTTTTATATTTTTCCTTATTTTGCAAACATGAAGTATTAACATAGAATGAGTTACTTAACACAAAGAAAGATATGATCTTGGAGAGTCAGGTTAATATGGGCATTTATCTTACAGTGTAGAGAGCTTTCATTCTTCAAGAAAAGAACCAATAAGTAATATATAAATATAAATATAGATATGGAAGGGACAGAAAAGATATTTTTGTGGTAAGAAAAACAGATATAGGAAATCCTAAAGGCATGACATTTTAAAAAAATCCTTTCTTCTTAAAAATTAGTGGTGTTATGTAACTGTTTAAGAATTTAGCTGAAGGCTGATATTAAGTGACTCAGATTCCTAGCTTCTTAATGATGCTTCTTTACAGTGAAATTCAAGCAGTTGCCAGATTCTTAAGCTGTGAGTTCATTTTTCCTCCCCCCCCAAATTTGCATGCAATAAAAATTGAGAATCTGTGCCAAAAGAGGTGTTAGCACTCAAATTCTTGTATGCTGAGTGTAACATATTTTATGTTAGACTCTCTCTCTCAGTGAAATCTTCTATATTTCAATTTAGTAACAGTGATCGACTTCAGGCTAAAGTTTCTTTACTGAGAAGTGACAGAAAAGCTCCTCAATCAGACCATGTTGGCTCTTCTCTTAAATCTATAGCACCTCTGCCTGTAGCAGTTGCTCCTTCAAGACGCTGTTCCCCAACTCAACCAAGAAAGGCCCCTCCTTGTTAACACAGTAATGCAGTAACCCCATCAAGTAACCATATGTTCATGTCCACCAGTCTTTCCTTCTCTTACCACATTCTTAGAGGAGACACTTACATAAGCTTCTTCTTGTACACATATTCCTGAGGAACCCTTCAGGAATTGTGAAATTGAATACTTCAGGAATATTTTCTGAGGGACCTGGTTACTCTTAACTACTCGTGGGGGAGGATTCAAGTTGGAAATGTTAATGATATAGTTAGTCCTTGCTTTCCCCTCGATCCCTCACACATGTGCACGTGCACTGCCAGTCACATGCATTGAGATAAGTGAAGCAGTGTCCTCTGTGAGGTCATGTGGTGCCTGACTTCTCACTCCGGTGTTCAGATACACACGTCTTCCCCTTTTTCTGAATTAAGGGTAATTAAATCTCATTATACATATTTTTTTCCATTTACTTCTAAATACCACATGAATTTGAACAACCATTAAGCTGGAATATGCATGAAATATATAGAATTTGTGACAGTTGTGTAAATGTATCACTTTCCAGTCCTTTCACCATGTATAGATGATTCACCTTGGAAATAAAACTGTCTTTCCTCAATTTACCCTCTCTGCATGACTAGAGATTGTTTCCACTTCCATTGCTTTTCATTACTTAGTCTCTAATTTCCATAATTGGAATGTTTCCCATTCTCTAGTTTTCCATAGTTGTTGGTAAGATACATTAGAATAAACCACATTCGGTTATATATTAAGATATTTAATGTGACTCGAAGATATCTAGTTTATAAGTATCAGAGAATAATAGACGTCAGACTTCGCCTCCAAGGGAAGAGGATAAAGAAAAGAAACAGTGTTTCTGTCTGATTTGCTTGGTATCTTGGTTATTGTTTAATTTTTCTTGTTTCTAATCTTTATGTGAAATCCATAAAATCAGATGTAAAAAGGAGATTTCCATCTCAGGAAGTTTTTAATCCTATTAATAAAATTAAAAGCTTTCAAGAACAAAATTTATTTACAAAGTCACTTTAATTCAAATCTCAAACATCCAGCTAAGTTCACTTGAACTTTTTTTAGGCTTATACACTTGGTAGAGGCACTAAGTATTTCTCAAGTTCTTTAAAAGATTCTGCGAGAAAATTAGTATGGCTAGTCAAGCAAACTTTAAACATTAAAATATAAATGAATTCCTATTTTACTGTCCTGTGGGACTTTTGTTGTTGTTAGCATGTATCTTACACCTTTATGTTAATGACTTAGTGCAAAAGGAAGAGAAAACTTGATGCCTTTTATCTCTTGTTGCACCCATCTGTGTATTGATTTCAAGATTCCCCAGGATTCCCCATCACAGTATGGATCAAAATAACCTCATCATAGTCATCTTAATCACAGTTTGTTATTACATTTGTATATATTAACATACAAGCTTTTAATGTACAAGTAAAAAGTTTTACACAGTTTTGCTCCTAACCAGACATCTACTGGTTGATTATAATAATAAAACTCAAGACTGTATACTCAACTGCTAACCTAGGTATCTTGACATAACTGTTGTCATAACAGATTTGATTTGGCCAAAATATAACTTCTGAGCATTCCCAAGCCATCATCGGAAATAGTAAACTCAACCAACCAAGCAGGCAACATACTTTGAGTTCCGTAGTTTTCCTCATCTGCCTTCACTGGCATTGCTGTCTATTCAGATATTGGCCCAATACCCCCAAATTATCTTTGTTTATTCAGTTACCCCAGAATTCTATATTCTTCAGCAGGTCTTATCATGAAGTCATGTTCTCTCCATTTCCATTATGACCACCCTGGTCCAGGCTTCCATCATCTTCTCACTTGCACTGTTCTAGTTGACTCTTAGCTAAACCTTGCACTTCTTAATGCTGTTCATTCTTCACATAACCTGACTTGCATGAATCTGACCATGTCAAGTCTGTACTTTTAAAACTCTTCAGTAGCTTTTTATTGCACTCTTAATAAAGTCTATATTCTCTAAAAAGCTATACATGAGCGAGCTCAGGCTTGCACTTCTTACCTCATCTTGTATTACTCTCCTTCTCACTCTTCAGCTGCTTTGATGTTCCTTGTGTTCACTTCACCCACCAAGCCAAAAAGTCTTTTCACTAGTTGTTTACTTTGTTCACATTCCGTTTTCTATGATTTGTAACTGGGCTGCTCCTTGCCTCAGATCTTACAATAAGGTCTGTCTTGGCCCATCCAAAGTAGCTACTGAAGCATTTTCTCTGCCAGGCATTTACTGTTACTTTTTTTTATTGTTTCTGTTCAGGTTTTTACGCTTACTGATTGCATTTCTCTCCATTGAAATACAAGTTTCGTTAAGGTAGGACCTCATGTTAGATTCAGCATCTCTCTAGAGTATATGGGATGTATTTAACATGGAAAAGCCATTTAGTAAATATTTATTAAAGATGTGTGAGAATTAATAAAAAGTGCAAAAATGTAGATACAAGCAACTGTCATCAAGTTCAGAATTAGAGAATTGTTTCCTCTTGGAAAGGTTTTTGTTTTTGTTTTTCTGTGACTAGATGAAATTGAGTAAGCTGTAAAGACTAAAGGCAAGGAGTCACCAAAGATAAATAAGGATTGACATTATTAATGATCAGTTTTTTCATCATAATGTCATGTAATTATTTAACATTTACATGAAATATGGAAGTAAATTGTTTTCATCCAAGATGCCAAAAAATTCTGGTATAAACTGTTTAGGAATTTTAGATGATATGAAACTTTATAAATTGATGTTTTATTTAAGGAGAATATTAATACGGTTTATACTGAAGTTCAAACTCTCTTTCAGGCCTTCAGTAAAACTCACTGCCAAAAACCAGGCAAAGCTACTTGCTTTTCTGATTAGCGATGCAGCCTTGACCATATTAGCATTATGAAAGCTATATGTTTCTCTGAGAGCAACTGCTGTTTTAATGTGCCTATTCAGTTAAAGTGAGTTTAAAATCATTCCTGTGTTAATTTTTGTTTATACAACATAATTATTAATTATGAATTTCAAGCTATTTTTCTCAGGTATTTTGGTTTCTAACTTTTTTCAGAATACTTGTTTGAAAATAATGCTATAATTTTCATTTATAGAAAACTTGGAAGTTATCCACATTAATATTTTATAACATAAAAGTAAGACTTAGGGTCTAGTTTTATCAATGCCATAGCAAATTCACTTGTCATCAGTTCACACAACTGTGAAATGAGATTATGCAAAGTGAATGTATAAAATTCCTTCAAGTCTATCCTTGTACTTTCATACAAAAACTGATATTTACATAATGCTTTATATATTAGAATTCTTTCACATCTGTTCTCTATTCTTTCTTACAATTGTGAGGTGAGTAGAATAGACCTTGTTATGTCTATTCTACACACTGATGAGGAAATTGAGCTGCAAGGAATTAAAATGAATTTCTTGAGTCATACTGACAGCTTGGAACTAACCATGCATTCTTTCTACAATTTCATATTATAGTCCATGACATCCCCCTAATGCTAATCTCTGGTTAGGTACTTGGTCAAAATAAGTATTCATTTTGTTAGACTATTTAATAAATTACCACCTATAGTAACTTGAGAATTTTTGTAATCTGAACCCTTTCTCCTTGGAAATTTGATTAGGCACCCGCAGAAATAATAGGAGACCAAAATGAGCTACTAAAGTGTTGTAGCAGTCAGTGACAAATAAATAATCACCTTTATGGAATTTAGATAGGAATTTCATCTTTCGAAAAGTGAAACAGTTGATTAGAGAGTCCCCTCTAGGCATTATTACGTTTATTACATTTTGAAACACCATTTTTAAATTTGTTTGCTGTCATCAAGATGGCACAGCTCACTGCATCCTAACTTGTCTTCCCACTTCCAGACCCTTCAAATCCACTCATCTTCCTGCTGCCCCTACAGGGTGATCTCAAACATAAACAAACCTGAATCTTGTTCACTGCCTGTTTAAAAAAAAACAAAACAGTGGACTTTAAAAACGTAGGTGTTTGTTTTTGTTTTTGTTTTCAATATTTATTGAGGTAGCTTCAAAGCCTAGTTTTTAGTAGGATATTCCTACTACTCTGACCTCATTTGTATCACTTTCCCCCTTAACCATTCTCACTCTTCATCTTCCAATCACCTTGAACTTTGTTCTGCCCCTTGAACATTCCTAGGTTCTCCACCATCTCAAGACCTTTGCCCTTGATATCCTTTCCATCTGTAGAGCTCTCCCCAGAACTTTGACGGGGTCCTCTGTATTTATGCATCTCTCAGCTCCAATGTCGTTTACTCAGAGCAGCCTTCCTGGGCCACGTGATCTGCCTCCCCATTCCTATCACCATCAGTTACAGTACCTACCCCTCTTAGTTCTGTCTTTACAGAACTTGCTTCTTTTGTTTCTTGTTTCACATCACTTCTTTCCCTTTTCTGCACTCCAGCCCCTTCTGCGTCCAGAAGTGTAAATCCCAGGGAGGAGGGACTTTGCCAGTCCTAATCATTGTCATATAACTAATTTCTTTAACAGTTTGTGGCTTATTGCAGGAAGTCAGTAAATACTTGTTAAATAAATGAATGAATCTTGCAGTTTTGAGTAGGGTTCGTATCTAAGTCTGTAGTCTCCTCTGATAGAATCTAAATAAATAGGTCAATGTTTTTTTGAGCCCTGAAGTTTTTTCTTTATTTTTATCCTGATTTCTACAAATTCTAAATTTATCATTTAACTACAGTTACTGTTAGCCTGGGTTGAGTATAATTTCATTGCTCTCCTATTTTCTTCTAGCAGTCTTACCTGTAATTGCTGGTAGAAAGGAGTGACTGAAGAATTGGAATGGGAGAGAACATTGGGATCAGACATCCTTGTAAAATTTCTCTTAGCCTCAGTATCCTCAACTCTAAACTCGGGTTAATAGATCTATGATTTGCATTAAGTACTAACTGTATTTTAGGTATTTTGAAGCGAGGGAAAGCAGTGAAGATAGACATGTTCCCCATTTGGATTCACCTAGAGATGGCTTTATACTGTTAAATCAGCAGATACTATACAAATGTTAGACTGTGTCAGGCAGTACTTTAGGTATCACCGAAGCATCTTACAACAACTCGTAATCTCTAGGAGGAGGGTTTAAAGGATGAACCACCTCAGGTGAGAATGTTTATCTAGAAAGTGAAAACAGTGCAGGCCCAGGAGAAAGATAAGAAAGATAGAGAATATGACATTTGTGTTTTACAAACCATGCGGGCAGAGTGGTGTGCAAAAAGATCAATAGGGGAAGATAGTGGGTTAGGAGTATAAACTTTTTCCTGAGAGTAAAAAAAAAAATCCACCGAAAGATTTTTCATAGGTTACTGATCTGGTCTGGTGTGTATTTTTCTCTCTCTTACAAGTTTACACAGAGAAGAAGAGATTGAAAAGGACGAGATTGTTGCAAGAAACCAGGTAGGACAGCGGTAGTACAGTAGCCTTAGAGCGAAGTGGGGTAATATTTCTAAGTCAAAGTGCTCTCGTGCATAGTGGGGGCTTGGTTCATTTTTTGTAAGATCTTGTTTTTGTTGAAAGTGAATTGAGGCTCTGTAACTAGGTTATAGAAATTAAGCTGTTTTCATCAAAAGGCATTTTCAAGTTGTTAGTGATTATGTGTGTGTGCATGTGTACCACGCACCAGTGACCATAGATCACTTTAAACCATTCTAAGTGTATCTTGATGAATGCTATTTTATTTCCTGAATTTAAACCAGGGGTCATAAATTAGTTTACATACACATACACATTTAACAGATTGAGAGAAAGTAGTTGAAGTTTGAGGAAAGTAAAAATTTAATACAGTGATAGAATACTACATGTTCTGTTAATTTAGGAAGAATGTGCTTTCTAAGAGAGTTGCTCAATTGATTATGTAAATAAATCTTTGCAGATGAGTGAAAAGGTCATGAAAAATGCTGGAGCATTGACAGAAGTGAGGGTATTAGGAAGGAGTCTCCTTATGAGGTAACGTGTGCTTGACTGTCTTAGTCATTCAAACTATTCACCTGATGATATGGTATCTGAGATTTGCTAGTCTAAACCAGGAAAGAAAGAAAAAATAGAAAGGCGAAGGAAAAAAACAAAAATTCTGTTAGACTTATTGCAATGTATGCAGTATATATTTTTGCTGGTTCTGGGCAATGAGTAATGCATCACAAATGTTTGGTCAGTTCTCCCATAGTGCCCTCCAGACAGATTGAAGTCAATGAAAGTATCCTGTGTGCCAGGGCTGTCACATAGAGTCCTTGAAAATAAACGTTAACTTAAGTGTCTTATCACTGAAATCCTTGGATATAAATGCTGCAATAAATATCAGGTAAAAGTAACAACTGATATACTGACACATAAAATTAATACCTACTATTTTTGTGAGTAACTTAAGAGTGATAGCAATCATTTTTTAATTTTAAGATGATTGTCTAGATATGTTGTCATACTCATTACTAGAAGGTAGCAGTTGTAGTAATGTGTGAACGAAATCTAGAAATGAAGCATTGTAGGTAGATTTGAGATATCATTTAAATCAAAGTCGTTGCCTCTCTGTCTCCTCTCTATGGAGTAATGATATTTTTCAGTAAGTAAAGTTAGACTGTGAACGCCCCATCCATCCATAAACAAAAACAACGGCAACGCTTCCCAGTTCAGTCTTGTCCAGGGAGCAAACATCAACACAAGCTCTGCTGCTGTTTTTTGTTGACGGTGGCCTGATACAAGTTTTAATAAACACCTTTTTCTAATCACTGCTGTGAAATGACTAATATTTTTATCACAAAAATCAATACATATTTCCATTTAGAAAGATGTGTTCAATTCATGATGAATACATACACTGTCAGTGTTGAAACCCTCCAGTGGTTTCCCATCTCACTTAGAATAAAATCCAAAATCATTGCCGCAGCTTCCCTACTTGATTGCATGATAGAATGAATATCTGTCCTAATTCCCTCTGGACCTTTCAGAACTTGTACTAACCCTTAGTTATTCCTAAAACATGCCAGGGTCACCTCTACCTTTAATTTTTTGTTCTTAATGTCCATGTCCCTGAAATGCCTATTTGCAGGATTCAGACCTTCACTCCATTGAAGTCTTAACTCAGGTGTTACCTTTGTAGTGAAACCTGCCACCCTCTGTATCCTTAAACTGACTTTATTAATTTTCAAGGTTTTTTTTTTTTTAACCTCTCTGTGATATATTCTTTTATGTTTGTTGGTCTTCCCTTCAGCCTTCTCCGTCCATGCACAAGTGCTAGACTATAAAGTCTGTGGGATCGATGATTCTGAGTGCACTCAAGCTGCTGTTTTGGGAGATAAAGTTGCTAATTCCTGTTTATAAAAGACTGTAGGATACATTTCGTTAGAAGTGATTTTTTTCTCAAGCAGTCTGTTCTGTGAGTTTTTGAGTACTCAATATCAATAAAGCAAGTGACTTCTAGACTTAATTTTCCATTTAACCTATTAGTGATGCTTTTTGAGAACAGTTACTTATGTAGAGGTCTTCATTCCCATCACATAATGTTTGTGCCTTAAAATTTGAATAGATGCTAGTGCTCTCCAACTCATAGGGCACTGAACAACTCTGAATGTATTTTATACCACCTTTGGTTCATAAGGTGTTATGATATTTTGTTCTCAAGTTGGTAAGTAGCAAAAATTTTTCACAAAATGTTTGGTACTTATATTTCTTTTGTTTAATGATTGATTTTTTTACACAAAGACAAACATTAAGTATACTTTTGACATACTTTATAAATATATGAAATATGAAATTCTGTTACCTATGTTAAGTATATGTATTTACATACATGTGTTACATATGCATGTAGAAGATACACATCCCTTGCATACATACATATGGTATGATTAGAACTATCCCTTTCGGAAGTAAGTGATAGTATAAAAATTATCTCATCGCAGTATGACATCTTAGATCTTTCACAGCTATCCAGTCACTCTATCAGTTTCTTTTAATCCTTGTTAATTGACAATTTTCTTCATTATTCCTATATTATTATTTGTTTCCACTAGTTGTAAGATCCATGAGAGTATGAAGTTGACTGCTATACTTAGAAAACTTGGAATGGCACCAGGCATAAAGTTGATTTTCAATAAATGTTTCAACTGAATAAGTAAATGAACTCTGTTTTCTCCAAATTACACACAGTACTCTGAGGTCAGGATGTTATCAGAGCCTTATATTCTATTTAAGGAATTTTGGATTTCAGTGTTGGGGATTTTTCACAGATAGGTCACAAAACTTATCATAGTATTTGTTCGCATTAAGATAATACTAGCCATTTATCAAAGCAAACATGGTTTAAACACACAGTAGAGTTTATTTTTCTTTTGCATGAAACCTGAAGCAAGTGTTTTGACAGCTCACTCTCGACAGTGATTTGGGAACCCCTGCCCCCTCCATTGTGTAGCTTCAGCATAGTCTTCTCCTCTGAGAGAGAATCTCTTGATGAAAGGGTAGGACTCGTGGGAGATTTTGGCAAGTAAAGTGTGGAAATGGCGTATATTATTTCTATTTGTTCATACTCCAAAGACTTGAACTCAGTTGTATCGATTCTTATGTAACTGTAAGGGAGCCTGGGAAATGTAGTCTAGCTGTGTTCCCTGGAAGCGGGGCACTGGCAGATTTCTAGCAGTTTGGGTTATTTTATAGTATTTTATTGTATATAGACCTAAGCGAAGTTGCATTTGGTTATAAGGTAACTTTTATAACTTTTTAGAGTCAAACATTACTTGTGGTTAATGTTTTCAATTCCTTGTGAGCTTTTCTCCCCAAACCAACTGTTTATTTTCTTTCAGAAAGAAGGGAGCTTAGGATCCTCCACGAATTCCCTAGGAATCTTTTTTCCTTGACTTTAAACCCTCACGTCCCTGACTCGTTACTCCCTTGAGCACTTCTACAGCTGGGGAACTAGGCGCAGTCCCTTTGGATCTCATCAAAGTTCTTGTCTAATTGGTCGTGGACGCTGTCCTCTGGCGTTGTCAGCAACCACTCCCTCTCTCCAGGGGCCTTCCTTCCAGAGCCCCAGTCCCACTGGGTCCGGAGAACATGAGACTTTTGAAAACTCAGATTTTAGTAACTGTGGAACATTGTCAGTATCACTACATGGATAACAAATTTTACTTAAAATATACTGCTTGGTCACCCTTCCCCTCAATTGCCTAGTAAAGTTTTTAGTAAGTAGTGAAAGCTGTGAACCCACCCATATTACTTTCAGGAGATTATTGTACATGTTTTTCATATTTGATGATAAAGAAATTTTAACATATTTTTAATATATTATTATAACTAAGATGTAACCTACTACCTTATATGTTTAAATAAGGGATTTTTTGAAATTTTGAACATGTTGCATTCTTTTTATTTAAACCCATCATTCTTATTGAAGCTCATTTGTGAGTTTTTTAGAATTAGCAGGTCCTTTTTTATGGGAATATTTGCATGTTTTATATTGTAAGTGTGATTCAGTTCCTTAAAATCTGAAATTATATACATATAATCAATTAAAAGCCTAAAATTAAATACATAATTTTTGCTTTTAGGTTCTGTGTTAGTATGTTTAAAGATATAATTTTATTCTATATTCATTAGAGGAAAAATAATTCAAATTTTGAATAATTTTTAAATAGGCACCACTCCTATTAGCCATAGCCATTTTGATTCAGGATATATTAACTTCTTATACAGCAGAAAGATAAAATAATGATTTTCCTGTGGAACCAGTGAGCGATGTGGGCAGTATCGTAAACAGCATTCTTTGATGAGTTATGGAGAGTCACAAAGCAAAGGAAATTTTAAAAGAAAAAAGTTTTATTGCTCAGAAAGTATATATTCATTGTTTTGGCCTTCACATTATATAATGAAGCTATGGTTATATTAGTATAAAGTTTTGTTACAGTATTTATTTTTTAAATAAGGACGAAACAGGTACAAAGGTAGGATTGGAATATGGCCTCAAATAATAAATATCTGGAGATAGGTTACAGAGTAAAAAGGGCATATATTTTGGATCCTTTTACCAGAGAGCCTCCAATGAGCCGTTTGAGCTGTTTTGAACTTCTGTTTCTTTAGCAGTTAAGTGCAGCGTCTGGGCACTTTTATGTATTAGAACAATCAGACATCAAATATTCTGCACATTGTTCATTATAGGGTGTATTCCCTCCAAATAATGGCTATAGTTATTACAAACATGAAGAGAAAATGCACAAAGGAGTTTGGGATTTAAATAGGTAAAATGCTTTCTAGAAGATGACTCTTTGCCAACAGTTGTCGTGTATTTTACTGAAAATTTCTTGAACTGATCTATCTAGTTTTTTAAGTCCTTCAAAGGAATATGTGCTTTTCAGATCAGTGGTTGTTGATGGTTTCAACTAGTAAATTGAAAAGAAAGGATTATATTCTGTGTGTGCATGTGTACTTGTATGTTTGGAATGAGAGTAGAGTGGCAGTAGTCACTTGAAGACATTTATAAAACTATATTTCTTAACAACAGGACAGGACATTTAGCCATATTTATATGTACATATGTGTGTGTGTGTGTGTGTGTGTGTGTGTGTGTGTGTGTGTGTGTGTGAGATCATTTATCAGGTACCTCAGTATATCTGTGGAAAATGATGTCAACAGTTTAGATTATTCTGTTTTAGGTCCCAGATAATCATTTTTATTTTGAAAAAATGCAATTTATCTTTCAGATGACAAACTTTCAGTGATTCTCATAATATTATGGAACTACTCTCACTATGCCAGGTGTCTTCTTTAGGGCAGTGAAGTTAGTTGACTAGCTTAATTATAACTAACTCTATGTGTACACGATTTTTTTATCAAGTATTAGAGAAATTATATATTAAGCAAGATTTGTTTCAGTCAAAATTAATTACAGAAAGGAGTTGCTTTCATTTCTTCTATTATGAAATTCTCTCTCTCAATTTATAGATACATATCACGTGCATATGTAAATATGTATATATACACATATAGATGTATTTATACATACAATATTTAGTAAGGAACAGAAAGCAGAAATGACCTCAAAAATGATAAGTTGGTGTGCTTCTAAGGGTCAGATGATGGAATTAGTATAAAGGAATTAGTAATTTTACATAAATTTAATGGTCCCTGGATATGTGATCTCAAAATCACAAGTCCTGAATATTGCCATACACAAAGATTTGCTTATAATGAAGTGAATAGTAAATGATTGTTGCTCTAAGAGCTTGCAAGACAAGTGAAAAATCAACTTCATTAATCCACACAGTATCACATGTAGATTACAAAAGTTTATCTCAATTTAGAAGGAATGAAAACTCTTTCGAATGATTCAAAAAGTGGCTTTCTGAATGTCAGAGTCGCTGAGATACAGATAGAGTTTTCATTGTGTAAAGAAGGCGAGAGTGAGAAATTATTTAAATTATTATTTTTCTGTATGATTTTGAAATTTGTATAAGAAACTACATTAATGAATTGATACAAGCAATTATTTGGCTACTTCATCAATATTCATGAGAGATTTCAAGTTAGCTAATAAACGATAAATACATTAAAGTTTAATGCTTAAATGTGTGTGCTCCAGGGTCAGGCATTCAAGGCTGAATGTATTTCTACCACGTTTTCCTGTGATCTTGGTGCAAATCACGTTTCTGTATCTTAGTTTCCTCCTGTTTAAAATGATTATAATAGCACTTACTTCATAAGATTGTCTTAAGAATTAAATGAATTAATATATATAAGTGCTTAGAACTGCAACTGGCACATTAGCTATAGAGGTGATATCATTGTCTTCCCTTTGAGAAAAATGGCACATGGCCTTGCATTTTGGAATATGGAACTTAAATCAGATCATACACGTTTGCATCCTATTCAAGTATTCCAGTTTTTTGTTTTGAAGTGAAATTCACATAGGTTTCCTTCTGTTTGGTGCTTTCAATTTACAGTTTTGATTGTTTCCATTAACAGGAGGCCTACTTGTTCTATTTGTGTCCATATTCTCTTTTCCATAAATGTAAGAATTAAATTTAGATATATTGTAGTTTGCCAATGAGTTTTATGATTAAACACATTATGTGTTGTTAACCCTAAAATATAAAAGGTTGGCCTTTCCGCACTGGGGAGAGGACAAGGTCACTATTAATTCTAACACATGGAAATTTATGTTTGAACAGAAAGTTACGTGAAATACTCATGTATATAAGCAATATGTTAATATAGCAAGTCATCACTGTTAAAGCTCCTTCTGAAGCATTACTGTAGTGGAGGAAAATAGCAAGTTTTTAAAATAAAACATGACTGTACTTACACTCCCCTCACAGTGTCCAAATGTTCTCTAGGGGTAATGCACTCAGGATGGACAGGATGTTTGTTAGTAAGTATAGAGATTATATTGCCACTGTCCATCCAGTCAAGATGGCCAGAATAAAACGTACCTACTAGGCAGGGTCTGACTAGGCCAAACAATGGCTGTTTGGGGGCTTTTGCAGTAAAACATAATAAAACCACACATACACATGCACAATCTACCCAAGGTGTTCCTGCTTTTGGGGAATTCTTCGGTATGAGTATTTGAATGTTTACAAAAGAGAGTCATTAGACACTAAATATGACAATGACGTTATTTACTTTGTAAAATTTAATACACTGTTCTAAGTATTGAGCTCCTCCAGACAAACTTATGATTTGTTCAAAATGTAATAGACATTACACACACAAACACACACACATAAAGTAAACTACTATGATGGTAATACTAGGTATTAAGATAAGAAAAATAAGTTCATTTTTTCCTCATTGAATTTGAAAATACCTGATCTAAGATGATGGAGGAACTTGACTAGAAAAAAAAATGATGACAGAGGGAAGGAAAAGGAAGAAAGAAGCATCTGTAAGATTCTATGGGGTCACTGTGATTGCTTCAGTTAGGCATTTTATTGTATTCATTTTACAAAAGAAATCAAATTGCACAGAAGTTAACTTGTTCAAGGTTGTTTGACTTGGGAGGAAGTTGAACATACAGGATAAGTCCATATATAATTTTTACAGAACCATTCCTGAAAATCAATTCATAAAATGTCTACATGTATTTTAGGAGAAAATTATTAGAACCATGAGTTTGCTAAATTATCTCATGACATTTTTGGAAAACGATGTTTCTTGCCTTTAAATATGTATATAGGAACATAAGCAACTATATGTTGTACAAAAATGTTTCTCTTTGCTTTGTGGAATACTGAAGGACTAGTGTTGGATCTAAAGGATATCTAAAGGGGTGTAAGGGAAGTAAAAATCACTTTTGATCAATAATATTCTGGAGTCTAAATGTTTACTTTTCCTAGTGTTCTTCAAGGAACAGTATGATTTTAAGAAATAAAAGATGACCATATTATAAAGTGGTCTTTAAAATGAACTACTAAATATTATTCCTGCCTTTTCAAATTGTATGCTGAAACAGTTTGGAGTGTATCAGAACTGTATCTGAAGAGATTGGTAGTAAAAGGAAAATGTGTATATGTGTTCTCTCTATGAGAAAAAGAGCAGGAGAGGGGGAAAAATGCTTCAGAAACACACAGTGAGTTCCAGAGTGGGTAAGGGATTGTGCCTGTAACTCTGTGGCATTAGTGATTAAATCCCTTTCTATGAGTGGCTCAGTAACCTGCTGGTATCTACTCTTCCACTCTAGCTACAGAAGTCTACAGCTGGAAAGAAACTGTGCCTTACATGGAATCTGGCAGGTGGCACTTTATAGTTAACATGCTTGTAGGCCATTTCTGTGTGTCAGGCCCTACTTTATGTGCTTTATGCCCTGTCATTTACTTAATCTCCACAACCCAGACTTTTCAACAAATGATAAATGCTAGTAAGTGTAGGAGATTATGCTTCCACTGACACCTCAGAGAAAAATAGGAACTACATCCAGTTATCTGCCGATTCTTCCTTCTGGAGCTTGAAAATGTGAGCATAAAGAGGACTCACAAAACTCCACTGATGAGATGGAGAGAACAGTATTCATTTGAGTAAATTCATAGTGCTGTGTCTTTATTATGAAGTTAAATTTTAGTCATGAAGTGTGTTATTTACCTAGGGTAGTTGTATTCAAGATAAACTCCCTGGAAGATACCAATAATCACCCCAAACCTTATCTGTTCTGTTGTAACTGTTACTTAAAACCAGGTGATTTTAAGGTTGGTTTGGGAAGTTTTCAACTAAAATAAATTTCAGCTGAGGACGAGAGTAGATATTTTTTGTCTTGTTTTTAACTGTTAAATTTCTTTGTGACCCTAATATTAATAATAATGAGCCACAAAATTCTATTGTATCTCTAGTACATGTCCACTAATATACTGGCTCTTCCTTGTGGAGCTTGGAAACATGGGCATACAGCAGCACTGGGGCTGTGGGAAGGAAGGGGAAGGAGGCAGCCATCCTTGTCTCTACTACACTGTCGCCATTTTGGGGAACTTTACTGATTCAGTGAAGTACTTAGTGCTGCCAAAGTCTTCAAGTCATTCATACTCATTGTATTTTATGTTGAAAATAGATTTGATTTATTAACTGGTAATTTTATAAATGCCAATCATTAGATTAATTAAGTCATTAAATGTCCATTGCCTATTCATATGAGACTTAAATCTTTTGTGTTCTACTTCCTTGTATAATGCTGATTCATATAGCATCTGATTGTACCAAAAAATAAAACCAGCTATTATACAAATGATTTATGCAGATTTAAATTTATGCTTTATACATTTAAGAATCCCACTTACATATTGCTTTTGTTTCTTATATAGGTAGAAGTGTTTATGGTTAAACTGTAGTTCAGTCATTTGCCTAACAGTTTATTAAACTTGTGACTCACAGATAAAATATTTTTAAGAATATAGGTGGTTTGATCCAGGAAAATTTTGAGGAGTAATTATTCATATAATCAGATATTAAAACAAAATATTTAAATGGTAGAAAGGATAAGAGAGAACTTTGGATTATGTTCTTAATGCTTTTCTAGATGTCACAAGATAAGTCACAACCCCATTTTAATCTTAAATTTAATTAAATTACATACTGATTAGTAATTAAATGAGCACTGAATCAAGCCTAGGAAAGTTTGGAGTTTATGAATCTTGTCTTTGGCATGCTGTACTTTTTAATTTTTTTAATATTTTGTATATTTTACTCAGACCATGAGTCCCTGTGGGTTCTTTTTAGCCTAGTGAGCTCAGGTTTAAATGTGGTTGCTTGTGCCTCTACATGCCCTGACTCCCAGCCTCCATGTGGTTCTTCTTCCTCTTGAAGACTCACTTACCCCACTGGGTGGGGCTGGACCAATTCAGTGCATCTCACACTCTTTTTTCTTATGTGATTAGCTATACAACATCACCCATTCCATAACCTTGGCTATGTACTGTCAGAAAATTTAATAATGATAGTGTTATCCCAGTGTAAGGAAAATGTTTTAGCTTTTTTCAACATGGCTTATGTTCTTATATTTCTATTATAAAGATGTATTTAATACTAAATTATGTATTTATTCTAAATGTAATAAATCATTTCATGCTGTTCTGCAAAGAACACAGGTGGTGATAGAGAGATAATAATCTATGTTTAAAAAACTTTATATTTTTCTATTGCACAAAACATCCATTTCAGTAACTTTTGGGGGAAGTAGAAGTTAATTTTGGAGTTCACAATTTCTTATTGACCTCGATATTCTCTGTCCCTAATAGAGTCTCTGATACAGCAGATACTCAATAAGTATATAATAGAATTGAATCCTAAAGAGTGGAATATTGCTTCTTTCTCTTTAGGCAGTCTTTACATTTTTTTTTTTTTTTAGCCCATCATAGTCATGTAATTCTGGTATTTGTGACTCTAAGTAGGCACAAATGAATAGATTGTGGTACATAAAGGCTGGATCCATGTCTTGTCTATTAGGTTTAGAGCTCTTATTGCTCATATTGCTTTCCACATTATAAATTCTTATTCGGGAAAGATGAGCAGCTCATGGATACTGAAGAGAGTCCTCTGAGACTTGAATAAATGATTGTTTAGTGAGTAAAATTCATTAGTTACATTTTCATATGACATAGTTAATATTTTTAAAATCACATTATGTGGTACATGTCAACTTGAGTCATGTCTATAAAAGATAATCAATAGAAATCAAATTTATTGTTCTGTAATTTTATGTATTGATTGATGTCTTTTAAGATCATTGAGCTATTGACTAATGTTTTCCCAGCTGCCTTCTGTGGCAAGTGACTGAATTAAATGGAAATGTAGTTAGGATGATGAAGGGTATTTATCCTGGTTAGGAATGCATTATTTTAATATCTGGTATCTATCACTTACTCTCATGTAAAATCAGTCATTAATACATTTCTGCAAACTTCTGTCTTCAAATCATTCCTGAAGAAATCTTGCAAATAGTTCACTATTGTACATTGTGAATAAAGCGTATTCTAAATTTAGAGGTTTTTGCATATCTGCTTCTTACAAGGAAATTGTTATTCTAAATATTGTCTATTTCATAGAATCTTCAGTTCTGTATTTTTAAACAACCACTCAGACTTGTCACATTTGAAATGATTTCAGACTTTTGAATAAACATCTCACCATTCTGAGCTCCTCCAGCATAAGTGTTTTTATACATTTATTTTGTAATCTAATCAGTGTCCCTAAAAAAAAAAAAAAATCATGTCTGAATCTTTCCTTATACCTTGTTTTCCTTGAAGTTAAAAAATATTTCTGGGCAAACCCTGGTGGCGTAGGTGCTAAGTCTTCAGCTGGGATGTGGACCATGTAAAGGCCAGGGACCTGGGTTTATACCTTAGAACCAGTTGGGAGCAGCAAAAAAATAATAAAAGTGTATCCCCTTCCTATTTCCTCCTTGCCCTCTCCCCTTCCCTCCCACCCCCCAAAAGTTTCCTCACTTTAAAAAAAAAAAATTTCTGTAATAGACTGTATTAAATCTTACTAAATGTCGATCAGTTTCTTGAGTCAGGTCTGTCTGAATGATTGTGAGATGTAAATATTTTTTTTCTCTTTATTTAGAACTTTGAGGTATCAAAACTTGTTACCACTGTTATAAATCTGAGTCATCTTCCTTATGAGGCTTATTCTCAACTATGGGATAGCACCTTGTTTTTGGATGGGGGAAATGATAAAAGTCAAAGGAGAGCAAGGGGAATGTTGCTAATGTAAAAATTTTATTTCACTTTTATTTTAACTATCGGTCTTTATATTATTCAATAACTAAATAAGAGTCAGTATGCAAGCAAGAATGCAAGAATATTGTCAGTATTGCATGATGGCAGTATATATTTTGGATGTCGTGCATCTGGCCATTACGTGTGACATTTTAGATAGTGTTCTTAATTCAAAAGAATTAGTAATAATTTATGAGAATAGAAGATACTTAAGAGCAATATTTTTTTAGCACCTTATTTAGTGACTTGCACATAGTAAGAGGAAAAGGGCTTAGTAAAGTATTTGTTTGGGCAAATGTATGAATGCTTGTTTTTTCAGTTCATTTTTTCTCCTGATGTGGAGTGATAGATGTTTACTGAATGTTTAATAGAGGCTGTGTTTAGGGTCTAAAAATGAAAAAAAATGGATATTTATGTGTAATTGTATAGATGAGTAAATGTTGTCTGTTGCTTTCTCAATTCTGAGATCTCTGTGGGCGTTCTTTCCGTGGTTTTCTCCATTGCGGCTAGTTAGAATAATTACTTGTCTAACAATATACTTTGTCATTTCTAAGAGCTCTCTATTTTGATTTAACTTTAGACATCACTTGGGCATATGTAAGAACCTCATATCCGTTTTCTTATTTAGTCTGTTTTTTGCCACAAAGTTGTATTTGTGGAGGCTAACCAAGTCATAGACTAACTTGCTTATTTGTGTGTGATTTGAAAATTGTGACTCATTTAATAAATGTTCACCCAAGTTCATCTTCATTGTTAAACCCACCAATTTAAGCATTGAATTTAGTATTGGTTTTTTGAATGCCTGTAAACTTTAAAAGGTGTGTGGTAATTTTTGGTACATAAATGGAACAATATTTAGTAATATATGAATTTAAAATATGAAGGCTCTTTCCTCATATTTTAGCTAAATGATCTATAATACAATTTCAAAATGTCTTCTTGCAGGTCTTACTCAAATTGTAATCCCAGTTTTTCCTGCTCCTTCCATAGCTTCCTGCAGATTTCACAAAACTACACCTTACTGACAGTCTCCACCCACAGGTGACCCACGTTTCTTCTAGCCATTCAGGATGTAGCATCACTAGTGATTCTGGGAGCAGCAGTCTGTCTGATATCTACCAGGTAAGAAGGTGTTTTCTGTATCATTTGCTTTTTTTCATATATTTCAAAGAGTTTTATGATACTTTATTGGTAGAATCAATAAGGTGAGTTTAAGTTTGTATATTTTATGTGTATACATATGCAAAAATGTTAATGCTTATGCTTCATGCATACAGATGTTGTATGTTTGTTTTAGGAAGTGAAATTACTATTTAATTTTAATTACCTGTGTTACTAGTTAACAGAACTTAAAATAAGAGTGGTTACAATGGAAACATTTCTTTCAACTTTAAATATTTCATTAATGTGACCGTAGACATAGTAAGTTTATGACCCTTTTTGACTGAAGCTGTAGCATTATGCTTTTAGAGTAAGTTTACGACAAAGGGAAGACTTTAAGTCAGGATCATGGAATTATTTTTCTTATATGTCTTTATTTCCTATAGATATAGCTATGTGTTTAAATTGTTATATTGATGAATAGAAAAGAAACTAGGGCACGCCTTGGTGACGTAGTGAATAAGACCGTCACTGCCCTTAGTTCACATACCTTCCAAGGATTCGGGTTCGGATCCTGGGGCCGGGGCAACAACCAAGATGAACAACTAAATAAATAGATGTTTCTTCCTCCTCTCTCTTCCTTCCTGCCTGCCTACTAGCCTTCATTCTGGCCTGCACTTTTCCTTAAAAAAAAAAAAAGAAAAGAAAAGAAAAGCTAGAAAGGAAACTCAGCTATGGAATTTCAGAAATGTTTTAGAACCAAAGTAATTTTAATTGTTATGGAATAGTTCATTAACTAGAAAATGCAAATTTAATAAAATAGCAAAAATACATCAAAATGGTCTTTATCCAGGCCTTTAAATACTTAGCACTAATACTGAGTTTTGGATTATTTCAAAGAATAAGAATTATATTGCTCACTTTACCAAATATAATTCTTGGCTTCTTAGGAATTGTAATATAAAATGACCATAAAAGTACCTTTCTTTTGAATTTCGTAGTGCTTCAGAATCATTATTGTATTTGGGCATTGTAAGTTTCTATTTTGTTTTTTAATTTACTAAAAGGAGATAAACAATTAGAATACTATCAAGGTGAACATAACTTGGGTTAAGTCCTACATTTAGTGTATCTTACAAAATTAATTTTTCTTTTAGGTGGGTAATAAATTAGGTATATACTTTTTTATAATTCTAGAGTGACTTTACAGAGAACTTATTAATAACTGACAACCACAAATGCCATTATTTTCAGATTCTTGGAAGAATTTCCTTAATTATTTTGCAATAAGAAATATTATTTGGCTCTTTAATTTTTCAAATTTCTGCTTTGATCCATTGAATGTTAATTTATTCATTAGGAAGTATCACATTTTCAAATGTTAGGGCAGGTGATGGATCAATATAAATTTACTCCCCATTATACCCCCCATACTACCTACTTTCAGCTGTTGACTTTTTAAATGTTGATTCAAGGGTATGCCTTATAATAAGATTCTGAACAATAAAAGTAAAAACTGCTTTTTCTTTTAAAGGAAAGATTCAGGCAGGAATGAAGGTGAGTAAACAGGTAGGCAGGAAGAGAGAGGAGGAGGAAGCGTCTTTATTTTTTTTTTATTTGGTTGTACACACAAGTTGCTTCTTCCACTACCCTGGGCCCAAGACTTGAACCCAGGGGTATGTGGCTTACTCCTTCGGAGGTGGTTCACCCAACTGATGCTCCACCAGGGTGTGCTGTAAACTGCTTTAGCTTGTATTAATTGAAACATCATGGTAGAGATCTTCTCAGCTTTGAGATCATTATACATTTTGAAGTCTGCAGTGGGAGCAGAGCTTGAGGTTGTAGCAGTTACCACTGTATTCTTCAAGTATATAAAAACCTAAATAGACTCCTAAAGGGTAAATATATGAGCAAAGTATACTGTTTATATAATTTATTGAGGTGTATTCTGATGGGAATTTAGCTTTAAGTGCTATTAACTTGAGTGACTTGGGTAAGTTCATGAGGACATTTTTGATGGTACATCTGCTGTCCCCAGCTACCATCAGAATGTGTAACAAACCAGGTTAGGTAAAGAACTGCAAATGTTCTGCCATGATTGGAATTTGCAGATCAACTTTATCTCTGAGTGCAAGAGGAAAGAGGATCCCTGTGTATTTTGACTCATTTTACTTAAGTTTCATGAAAGCTATTCATTTCAGACTTGGCGACAGATATATGGCCTTTAAGTTTATGTATATCTTTCAGAAGGAAAAATCCATAGTTGTGTCTAATAATTTAGTTATTTACTATACAAAACAAAACATTTAATAGATATCTCGAGTATTATTTTTGATTCAGAAATTCCTAAGGTGAGAAGAAATCTGGCAAATCACCTGATCTGGTAACCAATCTCATTTTTTAATTATTTACTGTTTTTCTATCATTAAAACATCTAGTTTATTCTTGAGTAATTCCAGGGATGGCAGCACATTTAATCTTTGTAAAACTCTGGTTCAGGATGTCCTCATTGTTATTGAAAGCTTTCATATTGAAGCAAGTATAAATGCATATGAGATGGACATAGAAAGGTTGAAATTGGAGACTGTGTATAAGAGAAAGAGTTAGAGTAATCTTTCAGAGAGTATGGGAGGAGAGGAATTCAAGAATAAAGAAGAATAACTAGGTTTAGGAAAGGAAACTCTCCTTAGTGTTATCAGGGACATATCATGGTGGGAGTTTCTCTTTGGGATTTGAGGGAATTCCTAGCTGTGGCAGCCATTTTCTCTGAAGTTTGAGTTTAAATTGCATTTTCAGAGAGCAGGGTAGCAAATTGACTAGAGCATTGGCGGCCCAATTGAGTTGGTGTCCTCATATAGAGAGTTATTTCCCTTTATCCTGTTAAGTACTTTTCTCCACATTAAGCACAAAGAAAGCAGCGATTTGGCTTCGCCCAGGACTCAAGTTTTGTTAAGTGAGTGTAATATAGAGACACTGGAGAATGTGCCAGGTTCTTTCTAACTGCACAGCTTGTTTTGCATGCCTCCTGCCTAAATTGTTTTCTCCTAGTTTGACTTTTCTTTCTTGCTTTCATTTTGAAGTACCATCTTCTCAGTTTGTCCCTTAGTGCTCTCTGAAAATTAGATCCTACCTATTAGTTCCTTTCCTGGCTAATCCTTTTATTTGTACTTTAAGTGAAACAATTATTACTTTTATGTTGTTCTGCCTGTCTACTAGAATGACAGCTTCAAGGGGAAAGGTATTTGCCTTCATTTTCTTTCCAGCCTGGTATAGCGCCACAGTATCTTAGGCATTCAGTAAAGATGTGCTGAATGAGTGTAACTGAAATATTAGACTAGGGAAATGAAAACTGGATATGAAAGGAAGGAAAGATAGGAGTTGTGAGAGCCAGACATGGGTAGTAGAATCTTGAAGACAGATTATGCTTGATTTGAAAAAATAAAACTACCTTGGAAGCAGATGGAAGCGAGTTGAGACAGTAGGAGGTTTGTAACAGAAAACAAAATACCTAACTTTGTGAGATGAGACAATGCAGTTTCCAGCCATGAGAAGGTGTGATCATCAGATCAGTGGCTCAGATGAACTGGAAATAGTTGTACAAAAATAGACAGATCAATAGAACAGAGTTCAAGCAAAATGCAATTCATGTAAAAAGGTGTAATATATCATAGGAGCAACTTTACAAATCAAAGCAGAAAACCATGACTCATTTGATAAATGGTCTTTGGGATTAGAAGTCAATTTTGCAGTTTTATTTTATATCACAATTAATATAAATTCCAGATAAAGAGTTAACAAACTCTTAATGGTTATATTGAAATAAAGGTATTTAATAATTTAAAAATCAGTTGAAACAAATGTTTGATACTAGAATAACTCACTTAAGCACATTAATAAGAAAAATATTTACCTCACAATACTGCAGTGTTCAAAGGACAAGAGTAGGTAATTTTCCAAAGAGAACATGCAAATGTCTATACCTTAAATAAGATATTTAAAAACTTAGTAATTGAGCATATGGAGAGTTAAATGTAAAACAATTTTCCCTATCAAATTAGCAAAGACTTTCTTACTTATACTAAATATTTGCAGATGAAAATTCTTCCATCTATTAGGATTGTAATTTTTGGAAAGAAACCTGTCAATTTACATGGAGCTTTGTAGAATTATTCTCTATGTATATAATATATACATAGGAATTAAAAACATCATGTAAAATTAGGAACAGCTTAAGCTGGGATACAAAAACTAGATTTAATGCAGGCATTATGCTTATTTTCAAATATATTTTTATACTTCCTACATACATATGGTTTCATCTACAGTTCCTCCTCTTGTAATCTCATTTAAATTAGCATCAGCCTCAATATAGCTTTATAGCTTAACTTTATATTAAGGTCTGACTTAGTTGCTTTTCATATTAAATATGTATGTTTGAAATTCTACAGAAAATGTGTATATCAAGAATACTTACTAAGCAGCCATCTTAAACAAGGAAGTATCTTGGGATACTTAATTTTCAAAAAGTTTTTTTGTAAATTATTTTTAAGTTCTTAGTGATAAAAAAACTGTAGTAATTTCATTTCAATTTCTGTTAATTAAGTCTTCATATAGCTTTTGGCATTTATTATTTCCTCACCTTGTTATTTTTCTTGATAACTTTTATACATGCAAAATAAACTGGTTTTAAGAACCATATTTATGTACTCCGTTTTGATTGCAATAAATCAGAGCTTTCAGCATTGAATATTGCTGTTTTTTGGACAATATTGCTACTTTTTGTAGTAATTTGTTAACTATTAATGTGCATCTAAATCTGTTAGGTTTTACATGAGAAAGGTAAATTAATTGAGGATAGCTTTTTTCCTAAAATATGGAAGTCTGTCTTTCTTGTTCCTGAGACAAATATAATCAGATAGCTTTTAAATATAAAGTGTCTGTGTGCTTGTATTAATGTTAGTAGTATTATAGTTTGGAGGAAGTTAGAAAATAAAAAAGGTTTACTCTGTTAATGTACAAATATATTTTTAAACATTTTATGTTTTATGACTTAGCAAAGCAGAAATTTGACTACTTTATTATATTTTAACTTTTCTTTATGAAGTCAGTCTTGAGAAAACTGGACTAAGTATTATATAATGTAAATTATTTTCAAACTTGGCACATTTACAAGGTTTTGTTTTGTTTAAGTTGATCAATTTGTTTAATTTCTCTTACTGTTTTCTCATCTAAAAAATAGGGCTAATGATCCTAATTTGCTGACTTGATATGAAGACTAAGAATTTGTGTTAAAAGCACCAAATGTAGTTCTAGATAAATGGTGGTCATTCAGTATGGGATCCCTATTTTTATAATTACTGTACGAGCCCTTTAGCCAGTACTTAATGGGTACGTTAGGCTGAGAGAATCTTTTATTACAGTATATAAGGGGTTGGAGTATTTAACAGAGTTTTGGTTTTTGGACAAATTCTACCAATATGAGTTGTGTGCAAGGCTCATTGCTGTGATGGGAAAAGGTATTTATCAGGTGCCGAGAAAGGTATTGTACAAGTGGCCCCTTGAGGAAGGAGCTTTTGATCTAGCCTGTATCTGGCTTTCCTTCCCCCTCTTTGAGAGCAGTCCTGTAAATGGTAAGATATAATTCCAGTTAACTGATGATAAAGCTGGGACATAAAACTAGGGTTCACGGAGATTAAGTATGCCTTTGCTAAAGTCATATAATTAATGGAAAGCTGAGAATCGAATTACAGAAGTCTGAGTTCTGTAACTCATAGGTACCAGGCAATATCTTAAATTTAGTGCGCTTCTCCTGTAGACCAGTAGGTGTTCATTCAGCTGTAACTCCATTCAGTTTCCAAACATCTCATTGTTCATGAGACAGTCGTATGTATTTCTTAGTAGATTTCTGAAAATTATTTATCAAGTTCTATATAAATTTATTATTAAAAGAATTTCTGTAGTAAAATGACTGCTTTAATCTTCTATAGTTACTATAAGCTTAATAATTGCTATTTTATGTATGTTTGCTTCTTAAGAATAGATGATTTACACAAATAGGGTGGAAGCTTCAGTTTTGAAGAGTTGAATCCATTTCATATTTGGAGATTTTTTGTTTTACTTAAGACGTAGATGTAATTCTTTTAAATGACCATAATGATTCTGTTATCTCTTACCATACATTAGATGTTTAAAAATTAAAGAAAACCCTCATTATATATTATTTTAAAGTTTTTGGTTTTGTTTTTATTTGCCTTCAGTAGTTCCTCTTGTTCACTCTAGACTAATATTATATGTATATAGAGGCCTGATTATATATCTGAAAATATAAAGTGATTAGTAATAATCTTCATTGTTAAGATAAAACTGGAGTGAAAATATAATCATAGCAAGCATTAGCAAATTCTCACATTTCTAGACTTCAGAAATGAGGTGCTAAAAACGATGTTGGCCTAGTTTTGTTGATCACAGCCTTGGCATAATAAATCACATCAAATTCTACTTCAGCTTCAGTCCAGAATTTAGAGACATTTCTGTGAATTCAGAGTTAAAATTAAGAGATGTGTTTCTGAGTGTGCCACAGTGCATTCTCTTGCTTCAGCTTCAGGGCCATTGCACTCCTACCTGGAGTCTCTCTGCTTATAACATTCTTACCCAAGCATTATTATTTATTAAGGCCATTGTTTAAAGTACTTTCACGGACTGTAAGTTTTCCTTTTTCAAGTGTTCAATCTTCATTGGGTAATCTATCTTGAATTTCCTCTTAAATTTTTCTTATAGTGTATGTTTTTAGTTCAGGAAATTGCATCTAAAAACCTGAAAATGTGGGCATGCCCTGGTGACCTAGAGATCTAGTGCACCCTGGGCGCAGTCCCACATACATCCTAAGATCCCAGGTTCAAGGCTCAGGACCTGGGAGAGCAACCAGTGTGAACTAAATAAATATAAAGTTCTTCGTTTGCTCTCCCTGCCTGCCTGCCTACCCTCCTTCTTTCCTGCCTGCACTTTTCCTTTCAAAGAAAGAAAATGAACTGAAAATGTGATTAATATGATTTTTCTTAAACTTTAGACAACTTAACAGGTACTTGTTTTGCTTCCAAATGGAAGATTGAGTCTTATGCTCACTAATATGAACCAAGAATTTAGAAAAGTGAAACTTTGTTCAGAAGAAAATAATACAATTTATTCTTTAAATATTGATTTAAACTAAATTATAGAAAAGGTATATATCCTTTTGTAAACCATATTAATATGTAAATATCTATTATAAAGAGATAGGTTGGGTTGTGGTAAAGACTCTGGAACCAGAATTTCTGGTTTCTAATACTAATTCCACAGTTTATCAGTAGGGTGACCTTGGAAAAATAATTTCTCTTTATCTAAATGTTTTGAGAATAACAAAAATTAAAAGACACTGTAGGATTGGTTTAAGGCACTTAGAGCAGGGTCTCTCTGCTTATAACATTCTTACCCAAGCATTATTATTTATTGAAACTATTGTTTAAAGCAGTGTTTAAAGGGTCTGATACATTATTAGTATTCACAGTTAGCTTATCATTATTAGCAGATTCAAAATTTTATATTTTTATCTTTCCTTTATTTTTAATCTGTACTTGCCTATTCTTAAAATTAAGATGTCATTATTGTCTTTGAAAAAAATGTGTGCAGTGAGTTATTTGAAGTTGGTAAATGCTTATGTTTTATTTACAAAGTTCATCATTTTACAATAAAATATTTTCAAGAGTTTAACATTCTATGTGGAAAGACACATTGGTGATTCAAGATTGTCATAGTATATAATTGAATTCATTCTTACAGTTAAGCCAGTTAGTGAATTCTGGATATAATGGCAGATAAGGCCAATATGATGCCTATATTTATATTGTTGAGATGATCATCACAAAATGATGTAAATGACCTAGAAAGAGTGACTTCTAGGCTTGAGACAGCCAATAGAAGATATCATTTTAAAACTTGTGACTTTAGTAACCAAACAAGTGTTCAAGTACCAGAGTATATCTAATTAACTTGAAATGTGATTGGTGCTGCAGTTGACTGAGGAAGAATTTGTTACCCAAAGGCTTATGGTCTCATACTTTTTTGGCATTTTATAGTTGGAGAGTAGTCATTGGAATAATCCAATCAATTTTTATGACTTTGTTTGCATATTTATCAAGTTTTCCATAAAGACTTTACTAGAGAAGTGGTTCAGTCTTCTAGCTCTTAGTTAATTCACACCTCTTCTTTTAGGAGAGGATGCTTTGTCACCCATAAGCTCTTAGCTTATTAAATCATTCTCCTTGAAAAATGGAGTTGCAAACATATATATTCTTTATTCTACTACATTTTAAATGCCGTATGTTAGCACAGATAAGAAATCAAAATGGAGAAAATTGTTAATTCTAATTAAGGAGGAGATTTAATTACTCATACAAGTAATTTCATTTACATAGTGAGTGCTTGGTGAATAATATATATTGGATATTGAATACATGTAAGTTATAGAAATTAATATAACCAGTTTAATACTTTGAGCTAGACTTGTTCTTACTTCTTTGAGGTAAGAAGATTTACTTAGAAGGATTGAAATAAAAATTTTTTTTGGTCTGTTCTAAGGCTACAGAAAGTGAGGCTGGTGATATGGACCTGAGTGGGTTGCCAGAAACAGCAGTGGATTCTGAGGATGACGATGATGAAGAAGACATTGAGAGGGCATCAGACCCCCTGATGAGTAGGGACATAGTGAGAGACTGCCTGGAGAAGGACCCAATTGACAGGACAGATGATGACATTGGTAAGTTTGGATGAAAAAAATGAATCTAAGACAATTAAAAATATTAGAGGAAAAATATGATATTATAGACTCGAAGAGAAAATAATAGGCTTGAAAGATCATTAACTTACAAATTTCCCCTTTCTAAACAGTAAAATTTGTTGAAAAAATTATGAAAACATCAGTTTTACTCAGTTAATATCTTCAATAGTCTGTAAGTAATAAACTTCCTAGTAAAACCCTTGCACCTAAACCCTTTCTTAGCCTACTTTATAAAACAAATAGTTTAGAAGTTGTCTTCCTAACATTGCTTCTATTCATTTTCTTGTGAGCACTATTCCTATTAAGTTCATGTTTTCTCTGTTGAACAGTCAGGTGGCAGTTCGTAAACTGTGGAACTCTGGCTCCATATGAAGATGAGACTGAATAGAAGGCAGCAGAATGTCAAGTTAGCAGCATATGAGCAGTGGGAAGTTCTGACTTTAAGTACATGCCCAGATAAATTCAAGGGACTGTACATCCCCATTCCTCTCCCTTGAGTTGCCTAATCCACGTTTCCCATCAGAGCAAGATTTATTGTGTAATAATGGTCTGCCTTTCACACTCCGGCCTGACCTAAAAGGGTGTACCCTCCCCCAACTCTTTTTGAGTGTGAGTGTGAGTGTGTGTCTGTGTGTGTGTGTGTGTGTGTGTGTGTGTGTGGTATGTATGTATATGTATGTATGTATGTATGTATGTATGTATATATATGGAGAGAAATTTGAGGAGTTTGATCTGATGGGATTAGATATGAGATGCCACGTACATGATTATGTATGAGTGGCTTATTGCATGTGTTTTGAGGGAGACAGACAATATGTATGAAGAAAATAGTTTACCATTACACTATATAATATGCTAGGAAACTAAAAATGAAGAACCCAAACCTTGGAATAAATACTTAAATTTTAATTAATCATTTATAGGAATTGCTAACTTTATAGATTAAGAGCATGTGATTGTAACCATTCATTCAACTAATGTGACTGAACACCTTCTATGTACTGAGCATTTCTTTAGGTCCTGGCAACCTAGTGATAAACAAGGCAGATGAGGTCCTTGGTCTCTTACCTTCTGAAGAATAAAGTGGGGTCCCGGGGTAATGGAGGTAAGGGAGTGAAGAGGTGCCTATTTTAGGAAGGAAGGCCTGTAATGACCTTTTAAAGGTCTCAGACTTAAATGAAGTGAGTGGGAGTTAACTGTGCCTGGGCCACCTCCCACCCCCATCTCCCCCACCCCACTGCAGAAACGCATTCTACAATATAACCCTCTAGATAGTTATTCTCTAGATTTCTGCTGGATTAAGGGATTTAACTTCTTCTCAAATACCACCCTAGCTCCTCTTCATTTTAAAAGCATTTCTTTCTTTCACACCTCTACCTCACATTACAAAGGTGCTAGGTTTATAAATCTTATGAAGATTCTATAGTATAAATTGGAGTTTTTCTTAGTTTTTGCCTCTTGATTTTTTTTTCTTACATTGGTATCACATGTTCATTTGATTTCCTGCCTCCTAAATTGTAGTTTCCTCTCTCCTATTCTTTGTCCTTGCCAGCTTGTTTTTTAAATCCCATTGTTGTAGTTTTAAAGAGAAAATCAAACGGAAGTGTGTTGTTTGCCATCTTAATCCAGAGTCTTTGCTCATAGGATTTTTTTTAAATTAGACCGAACATTGCTTATGCACAGATTGATGTGGAGGTTTCTTTTTGTAAGCCTATGTATCTTATCTTTCGAATATGTTTTAGCATAGTTATGGGAGAAAATGATAGTGATTAAAATACAGCTTTCTATTATTCCTGGAAATCTAAGACTTTCACTTCTTATCAATGTAGCTCCTTCTATCACAGAATTTCTGGAAAGCAGGAGCTATGTTGATTCCTACAGATGAACAGAGCTTTTTTCTTTCTGTGTGTGCGTTTGCTGATATGGATAGCATTTCCTTTTGAATATTAATTCCTAATTCACTTGTAAGCAAGCAAGATTCTGATACTTAGTCCCATCAAATATACTTTTATTTAAAGTAATTTTATTGAAAGATAAATCTAATGAGTATTGTTTGGTCTCTACAAGATATTATAATCTCTCCAAAATAATGCCATGTGTGAGAATGCTTTAGCTCTTTTGCCATTACCATCGTTAAAATCAAACTCATCCTCCAGTATTTAGTTAAAACAGATGTCTTTCATGTGAACTGCAAACATGTATGATTTCCCTAGATGTCTCTCTTCCTACCAACACTCTTCCAAGTCTCACATTAAAAGAAGGGGCATGAGGATATGGTGGTGTGTGTTTAAGTTGAATCAAATAATAGTACTAAGATTTGATCATATTTTAAACAGTAGAAGGAAAAATATTTCCCTTTGGGTTACCATTAATTTTGGGATATACCTTTGTTTTCAGTACTTTAAAGGAAAGGACTTTCAGTTGTGCTTTCCAACTTAGTAGGTACCCATTTTCTGAATGATTATGTATTTTTTTGTTAATTTGTTTTGAGGCCATGACACTTTAAGCTAGAGAACAGCTATGACTCCTTTCAAACATTTCTTTTTCCCCTTCATGTACCACCCAAAGCTCTCCCTTCAGATTTTTACTCTAACAGATTCTTCTGAGTAGCACTGTCTCACCTCTCCATGGCTGCTGCTTTCCACATGTCCTAGTAACAATCTTACTCTCAATCCCAAACTTGGTTCTTTACCATCCTAATCCCTTGAACTCTGTCTAATCTCTGTGACATTGTTTGAATCCTCATTGCCAGATGTTTCCATTTGATATAATTCTTAATGATTTATGATGGAAAATAGTTTTAATTGCTCTAATCCTCTAGCATAATAAATAGAAGTTATTATAAAACTAGTGATACCATTGTTGAATCCTTGGAAATCTTAAACTCCTAAATGCCATGTGGTTAAGTGTTTATTTTTAGTTTCAACTAATCCTGAAGAATCACGTATATTTAATATTATTGGATCTTTTTTTGAGTCCTTTATTATTTATCCTTATTATATATGATGCACAGATATTTTCTGTCCCGTTTAGTCTTTTATACTAGTTACTACTCATATATCACAGATTGATTTCATGACCCACTAATGGAGTAGGAATCTGCCCAAAAGCAGGAAAAATGTCTTTGCAAGGCATTTCAAATTATTAGAGGAAATGGTATTGAATGTATTTTATGCTTCATAGTCTTGAATCACATGTGAGAATATTTGGCTTTTATTGTTCAAACTTTAAATTTTAAATCTCTCACATGTTTTCTCAAGAACATGACTCTCCATTTTTCAAGGAAATATACTATTACTAGGGGAGAAAAAAAAATATGTGGTCTATGGGTAATATTTTAATACCTTGTGATGAAGGAGTAGGTGACGATAGTTGAAGAAAACAGACTAGAAACAGAACTGTGAGGTACTGTGTTAGGACTAAGATTTGTTTGTTTTTGTTTCAAATCAAAAGGTCAGTGCGTTTGTAAAACAATGATTCCTACCTTCCATATGTAATAGATAACAGGTAATCTCTTAAAGTGTTACTCAAAATTGCCTTGTTGTTGTCCTAGATATAAATACACTTTATGGCATCACACAAACATGCCTGTTCATTCCAGAAATTAAGATTTCACCAAACAAAATTTATTCTTTTTGTTAGTGATATGCTGTTATACTCTTCTTTTGTTTTTTTTCAGTGCTAGTTGCTACAGTATATTGATTTCCTGCCATATCAGTCTGGCCAGGGTGCAGAAGACTGTCCTGATGGACAGGGTCTCTGTGTACCACTTATTATTCTCCTGACTACCAAAGCCTCCCTTCGTAATGACACTGTTATACAGGAGGAATGACATAAAGTCTAATCAGAACAGACATTACCCAACTGGACCAGAGAAAACCACAAAGTCTGACCTTCTAGAAATGTTTTCACAGACTATATATTCTGTGCTGCTTTTACAACTAGCAGACATTTCCAGTTACATAACACTTGTCATTAATTCCTAACAATGAATATACTAGGGACATTTTCATTATATGGAATGTAGTTGAATTTTTTTTAGCCAAAAGTTTAAATGATATCACAAATATAATAATGACATTATAATAGCAGTTTTCATGTATTAACTATTTACTCTTGATCTAAGGACTTTATTATCTTTATAACTACATTTTATCCTCCTCACTCTAATGAAGGGATAGGTATTATTCTTTACAAATGAGAAAAACATGCCATCAAGAAATATCAACTTTCCTAAAGTAATGTTACTAGTATGAATTCAAATAATGTCTGACCAACACCCCCCCCCCCCAAACACACACTCTTTATTCACCACTACTTATACATACAGCTTGAGCTTTGGGGGGAGACAGTAGTCCTAAGACATGTCACCGCCATCTCCTAATTATAGTCATAATTATATGACTTTGGGCCTCAGCTTCCTCCCTGTAACATGAAAAGGAAACATGCACCTCACAGAGCCATGTGAGAAGTAAGGAAAGACTTGAGTAATTACTTAGTAAAGCTACCTCATAATAGAGGAAATTAAAAACAGAGACCGTGGGACTTGAAAAGACCTTGAAGTCATCTATCACAACAAAGTACATGCTGTTTCCACAGTCTCACCAACAGGAAGGGTGATTGTTTTTTTTTTTTTTTTCTTCTTTCCATCTGTGAGATCAGCAATAGTATGTCAGTTTCACTTGCATTTATCATATGATGTGAATTTTTCAAGATTTGTTTGATCCACAGAAAACATCCCTTGACTTTTAACTCCTGGGATATCTTCAGATTGAAGGTGATTATTTCTGCTGTTTTGGGCGTCCACTTTCTCTCCAGGCAATTTTCAGAGCTCTGTTCATTTCAGCTTACCATTTCATGTCTTAAAGCCCTAATAAGTTCATAGTTCATTTTCAATAGAAATTCCCCATTTGAAGTTTAATTTTAATTAATGTTTATAATCGATGCCGTTAAATTTTGAATGATTAACATACTGGGGCTCCTGAATCAATAACGAAATAGCACCATTTCCACAGTGACAACTCGTCCTAAAGATACTTAAAATAATTTTATGTTTCAGTAGGTGGAATTGTAGGGCATTCAAAAAGAACCTTAACGATTCTTTTATTAATGATTGTTTTTGCTTTGTTTTGTTTTTAAATGAATACCTTTTGTTTTTCAGAACAACTCTTGGAATTTATGCACCAGTTGCCTGCTTTTGCCAACATGACAATGTCAGTGAGAAGAGAGTTGTGTGCCGTGATGGTGTTTGCTGTGGTGGAAAGAGCTGGGACCATAGTGTTAAATGATGGTGAAGAGGTCAGTAAATACATCTACCACTTAAAAGTTTCTGTTTGAGGATCTGTCAGAACAGCAAATGACCAAAACCCCATTCTCATTTCTTCCTTTAAAACAAACAAACAAACAGTAAGCGTACACGCTGATGAAGTAATGGTTTGGTATGCCACCCTGGCCAGGCACCATCCATGTGCTTCACAAAGACCCAGGTTCATGTTCTGGGGTCAGGAGGAACAACCAAGATGAATAACTAAATACAAATTTTTTAAAAACCCAAAAACCGAGCGACAACAATTCCAAGCCAGTAAGATTGAATTATTTGAGAATTATAGATACTTAACTGCTATGTCAAAGCATACAAGTCTTTTTTTTTGTTTTTTTTTAAACGAAATGTGCTGGCAGGAATGAAAGCAAGTAAGTAAGGGGCAGGAAAAAGACAGAAAAGGAGGAAGCATTTCATTTATTTTATTTAGTTCTTCATCTTGGCTGTTTCCCTGGGACCTGGCTCTTGAACCAGGGACCTTGGGATGTATGTGGACTGTGCTTCCGGTAGGCCACGAAGATGCACCCAAATTCATTACTTTGTCTTCTGTATTTACAGTATTTCATAAGATTTTAATCGATTTTTAACTTTTTAAGATTTTATAATTGTTAAGAATAGAATACCTTTTGTCAGAGCAAAATGCTAGTCTTAGTGAAGCAATAATAATCATTTTATCTTGTGAATATGTGTTTGGGGGAAGAGAAGAAATTTCTTGTGTCATTTTACAGAAGAATATTCAAAGTCAAATTAAAAGGGCAATTATCTATAGCTGGTGTTAGACATGTAGAATATGCTGATAGATAGCTGTGCTTTCTTGGGTTTTTGGTCCTGTAAACTAGATAAAAGTTCACTTGTTTTTTATATCTTTAAAATGATCTGCTAAATTATTTGTAGACCATTCAGTTGTTTGCAAATGGTATGACTGTGATGTGATGTAATTTTCTACTTTGTCCTCATTGTTTTTCAATTAGCTGGACTCCTGGTCAGTGATTTTGAATGGTTCTGTGGAAGTGACTTATCCAGATGGAAAAGCAGAAATATTATGCATGGGAAATAGTTTTGGTGTCTCCCCTACCATGGACAAAGAATATATGAAAGGAGTAATGAGAACAAAGGTGGATGACTGCCAGGTACAAAGTATCATTTAAAATGTTTACTTTATTTCTAATAGAGAATACATACATATGTAATCGCAGTAAGATTTTCCTGCCTGTATAAATAGATCATTTTTAAGATTTATAAATAAGATTTTAGAAATACAGCTACTACTTTTAGTTATTTTGTCGCAGGAAATTAAAAACAAACCTAAACGTATATGAATTCAGGTAAGTGTTTTATTGAAAATGTTCTATAAAGATGGTATTTTAAAATTTACATCAGTAGTTTGTTCATTAAAAAGTTATGAAGTAAAATTCTCATTATGAAAATAAATTATAAGTAGATTAATAAATATAATGTGGTAGTGTTATGCAGTGTTTGTATTTAAAAATAAAAAAGGAATTTTAGAAGTATGACAGTATGAATCAGAAAGATACTAAGAAATAATTCTAATCAAAAATAATCGATAGCACAAGAAAATGCCCATGCCATATCATTAATATTTATCATTTTAAAACATTAAATACAAGATTACAAAAATACTGAGACAAAATATGAAATTTAATTAGATTAATTTAACAGGTAACATCTACATTAATAAGATATTCACTTAAGATATTTTTATTATCACTAAGTGTTTGTAATTTATGGTCATATTTCTTTTTGAATTCCTTGAAAGATATATCTTAATATAAATAAACCAAAAGATCTAATATAGACTAATTGATGTGAAGTGCTCTTTGTAATTAGTTTACAGTCTGAAACATTATCTGAATATAATTTGTTATAAGAGAACATCATTTAATTTTAAGTACAAAATTAATGTTTATTTAAAATTTTAATCTCAACATTTTACTTACTAAAGGGAAAAATGACCATGTTTATAATTATTTTACCTAGGGAATCAAAATAAATTTGTCAAATAATTCCTTTAGTGAGCATTGTGGGGATAAATTAATTCAATGTTTTTAATATGTAATTCTAGAAGAGCATTCTAATTATAGTCAACTCTCAAGGAAAACTAAATGTAGTTTAATTGCACAGTCTTTGTTTGGCCTGGAAATGTGGTATTTCAGCTCTGGAATTGCACTCCAAAAAATAATAAAGCCAAATGAGTCAAAATGAACTAGAAAAACTGTTAAAGATTTTCCTATCCTACTGTGGTCTTATCAGTTCCCCTCTGAAACTTTCTTCATGTTGGGTTAGTAGAACATTTGAGTTAGAGTCTCTGTGGAAGCACAAGAAAAATTATTCCTGAGGAATCAGCTATTAACAACTTAATTGACCAATCCCTTTTGCTGGAAGCATTCTACTCATGGAACTTAGTGACACAGAAATGAACAGAAATAATGTTCTCTTTACCATGAAGAAATATTTTTGTCTAGACTTGACCCGCATTTTTGTATATTCCAGTGTGTTGCAAAAATATCGGGAATGTGATATATAGTTGAGCTCATGTTAAGGCTAAGGAAGCAACTGTGAATGGACTATTTAACAGTTTCTTTTCTGCATGATAAGGTCAGGTTTTGTTTTGCTCTGAATTCTTTCATGGTGTGCGCCTCTTCCAGTTCTCTTCTCTGGTGTCTAATCTTGTTCTCATTTTGTTTGAAATGCAAAGGCGCAGGGCTAGGTAGAGACATCCTAAGGCACCAGGTGACTGGTACTTATTTTCAGTCCCCATATATGACTTTTTCTCCAACCCTTCTCCCCCAGTCATCGCTCTTCCTTCCCTCCTCCCTTTATTCTATCCCCCCCTTTCCTTCTCTACTGCCTACCTCTTACCCTGGACCATGATGCCCCACCTATTGCTCAACCCTGTCTTGTATCCCTCAGTGGGTAATAAACACTGTGAACAATTGGTATGAATTTTTCTTGTAGACTAAAAAGTACCAGATTAAATACAATTAACCTCTTAAGGTAAATCTGTTAGACTCAACTCTCCTGATAACAGCGGGTAAAGTCTTTCTGTTTTTCACCATTGAATATAATGTTGGCTCTGAGTTTGTCATGTGGCTTTTATTACGTTGATGTGTGTACCTTTTATTATCATTTTGGTGAGGGCTATTTAATCAAGAATGGGTGTTGAATTTTGTTAAATGCTTTTTTTGCATCTACTGATAGGATTATATGATTTTTTTCCCTTTGTCGATGTGGTGTACCTCTTTGATTTGCATATGTTGAACCATCCTTATATCCCTGGAGTAAATCCCATGTGGTCATGTTGTATACTTTTCTTAATGTGTTGTTGAATTCAGTTTGCCATGATTTTGTTGAGGATTTCTGCATCTATATTCAGTAGTGAAACTGGTCTGTATTTTCTTTTACTGGTATTGTCCTTGTCTGATTTTGATATCAGGGTAATGTTAGTTTCCTGCCATGTATTTAGGAGTTTACCCTCCTCTTCAATTTTATGGAAAGGTTTAAGGAGGATGGGTATTATATCTTCTTTGAATTTTTGGTAGAATTTGCTGGTGAATTCATCTACTGGGCTCTTGTTTTTTGGTAGACTTTTGATTACAGTTTCAATTTCTATACTTGCGATTGGCCTTTCAAGTTATATATGTCATGCTTGTTCAGTTTTTGAGGATTGCAGGATTCTAGAAATCTGTCTATTCAAGATTGATGGAATTTTGGCATGCACATGCTCATGTTAGTTTTCAATTCTTTCGTGTCTGTTGTGATCTCATCTCTTCATTTCTGATTCCTGGTATTAGGGTTTTCTTTCTCTTTTTCTTCATGAATCTGGCTAAGTGTCTATCATTTTTATTCAAAAAAACAGCTCTTGGTTTTTTTATTATTACCTTCTACTGATTTTTGTTCTTTTTCTAGTTCTTTCTTGTGTGTGGTTAGATATTTAATTTGTGATATCCTTGATTTTTGATGTATGCTTATATTGCCATTAACTTCCTTCTGAGAACTGCTCTTACCACATGTTCTAGTAACCTCTCATTTTCATTTGTTGCTAGTTAATTTTTAGTATCTTTTATTTTCTTCTTAATCTAGGAAGTATTCAGTAGCATATGTTTAATCTTCACATCTTTGTAGTTCTCCCAGTTTTACTTTTCTGGTTCATTTCTAGTTTCATATCCTTTAGTGAGAGAAGATGCTTTTTACAATTATAATTTACTGAGAATTATTTTGTGTCCCAGGATAGGACCTATCCTTGTGAATGTCCCATGTGCACTTGAGACGAATTTATATCTTTTTTTTGTTAGGATAGAAAGCTCTGTATATGTCTGTTAAGATCATGTGATGTGGTGCGCCCTGGTGGAGCAGCAGTTAGGTTAGTCACCTCCGAAGGAAACAAACCACATACCCCTGGGTTCAAGTCCAGGACCTGGGGGGCCACAGCCAGTGTGAATAGCTAAATAAAAAAATAAAATGTGAACTAAATTAAAAAATTAAACGGAGATGATTCAAAAAAAAAAAAAAGGATCATGTATTATATTGCTTCATTTAGGGTACTTATTTTTTGTTACTGATTTTCTGCCTGAATGATCTGTGTATCGATGTAGTTAGGGGATTGAAGTCCCTGCTACTATTGTGTTTTTGTCCATTCTCCATTTTGGGCCATAGTAGTTTCATATACTTAAATGATCTGGCATTGGATGAACATACACACACACACGCTAGTGACAGTTACTTCTTCGTGATGATTCACCCCTTGACCATTACTTAGTATCCATTCTTGCCTCATGTCACCCTGTTTTCTGGTTATTAATATTGCGGCTCCTGATTTCCTTCGTCCTCATCGCTTGGACATACTGTTTTCATGACCTTCACTTTCAGCC
The DNA here is from genome assembly GCA_004363575.1 of Solenodon paradoxus. NCBI lineage: Eukaryota > Metazoa > Chordata > Mammalia > Eulipotyphla > Solenodontidae > Solenodon > Solenodon paradoxus. The sequence goes on from RJWH01000035.1 coordinate 304,962, forward strand.
TATGTAGCTTATGTTTCTCTTTTCTCTAGGAACCATCGGTAGTTTTTCTTTACCTCATTGACTTTTGCTACTTTTACTGTGGTGTCTTTGTGTAGATCTTTTTGCATTCAGGAATTTGTGCATTCTGTTGGCTTCTTGGAGTTCAGTGTTTACTTTTTGTGTCAGTTATGGGAAGTTCTGTGCTGTTACTTATTTAAATAAAATCTCTTCTCCTTTCTCTCTTACCTCGTGGATACCTTTTATCCTTCTGTTTGCTCATCTCATAGTATCTGATATTTTTCAGAGTTCATTTTTCCTCAGTTTTGTTTTTCTCGTCTATTCCATGAGGGTCCCTTCTGTGAGACTGAATATATTTATGAAGTTTTCCATGTTTATCTTCTAGTCATTGACTTTTTTTTAATAATATGTAACATCCCTGCGTGGACGTTCTTCAGGTCCACATTCTCCTTCACATTCTCCATTCTCCTTCTATCTGCCACTTCTTTTCTGACGTCTTCCAGTTGCCTTCGGGTCATTGCATGTGCCTCCCGCATCTCAACCAGATTTTTTGTAATGATTAATTCTTTATGTTAGACTGTCCCATTCTGTCTCAGATGTTTGTCTGGGGAACTTCTGGCATCTTTCTCTTTTGGGGCCGTTCCTATTTTGTTGTGGGGAGATTTTGACAGAGCTTTTCCTCCACCTTGTATTCAGCACTGTGACTTTCTCTTTTGTTTTCTTACTAGTTGGTTGGTGGCTGCTGTTAGTGGCTGTGGGCAGTGTGGCTGTAGTGGGCAGTGGGCTCCCCACTCATGTAGGAGCAGGGACCTCAGTCTTCCTGGCTGCTGTCGCTGGGATGGATCCTTTCTCTCACCCATGCAGTGCCACTGGAGTTGGTAGTGTTGGTGGTGGGGACAGGATTCAGTCCTCTCTATCACAGGTCTTTGTCTTCTGAATTTTAACTTTTTATTCTAAACTCAAGAGAAAAATTAGTGACTCATAGCAACTGACTCAGTGAAATTGTGCTGTAGTGTTTCTTGAATGTAAACTGCTGCTGCTTAAAAATAAATCTATTAAGTGTGCACCAGTGTGACTCAGGTGGCTAAGGCAGCTAAGGTGTAGCCACATAAGGTGTACAGTCCCGGGTTCATGACCTGGGGCTGCTGATAGAAAAATAAATTTCATTATGCAGAAAGTATAGAAAATGTTGCAGAGTATGTTAAATCAAATCACTTGTAGCTTCCATTGATCAAAAATAATGACCATTTTGTCATAGTTCCTCCTGATATTTTAATATGCATGTATAATTTTTTAGAAATTACCAAGCATATAATTACGAGACATTGTATGGTTGGTACAGCTGTTTTGTTACCTTTTCAATGGGGATTGTAGCAGTGCCACCGTGATGGCTTGATTTGGAGGATCAAGAAATTGAGAAAGTTCTGTAAGCCTATCACGGGACGATGACATCATCATCATCATTATTATAATCTTTGGTTTTACAGAAATGTAATATATCATGGACATTAAGTTAGAACTCTAGAGTTCTTGTGCAAATATTATTTTGGACAAGAGTATCGTATTTTATCTTTCTATGCTATAACTTAACCATTTCCTTTTATATTTTTCATATTAAAGGAGAAAAAGACATGCCATTGCTTTTTATGTTCCCAAATGATTTCTTAAATAAGAATACATTATCAAAAATTGATAGGACAGTAATTTTTATTTAGCAATCTACTCTTATCTCCTTACTGGCCTTAGTTAATTTGTGTAATAAGTGATATTTTATAATTCTGAAGCTTTCTTTAAAAGTACTAAATTCAGTATAATTCAGACGTTTACCCTATTTTTCATATTTGAAATCATGGAGAAGTAATTGCTTGATGTGCATGTCATTGTTAACTTTTTCTTTAAGAACAAGGATTACCCTTAATACCATTTATGAGAAACTGTTTTGCGCTTAAGTATGTGGCTTTTTTGTGAACTTTTGATTTCTTCTCAGTATAATTAGCAAATTTATAACACTGTATTTATGAATTTTGATCTTTTATTAAAGCTAAGTTACTTTTAAATATTTTCAACTTTTTAAAACCTAATAGTAATGATGTTTTTATATTTATCTTCCTAAGAGTCCACTCCCTACCCCCCCCAAATGTTTTTAATCATCAAAGAATAAGTATAAAAAGGGACCCTTCTAATTTAATCTTCTGAATTTTTTAATTGTTAGGATTTTAAATATAAACTACATGTGAGTATTCTAAAAATGAAACTTCCAGCTCTCAAAGAAGAACTACATTAAAAAGTTGAGAGTTCTGATTAAGGTTCATTACTGCACTCAGTTAGAAAGTATGGGAAAGACATGTAAAAATGTCAGTGTTGAATAATTAAAGCCCTGAATTATTAGTTCTGCTGGGTCTCTTGCAGGCACTTTATCATTAATATGTGACTTACATTTTTTTCTAGTTTGTCTGCATAGCCCAGCAAGATTACTGCCGTATTCTCAACCAAGTAGAAAAGAACATGCAAAAGGTTGAGGAGGAAGGTGAGATTGTTATGGTCAAAGAACACCGAGAGCTTGATCGAACGGGAACAAGAAAGGGACACATTGTCATCAAGGTAGGAGAAACCTGTCTCCACCCCGTGGAAAGGATTTTTTGTGGTTGTTAATATCAGTTATGAGAACTTAAAATCCACACCCCAAATCCATTTTTATATACAACTTCTCTTAAAAGCTATGCTGTCATTTATTATAATGTGTATTTCCTGATGAGCAGCAGTTTTATTACTTGTTATTTTTATTACTCCCCAGTTCCTTCTATGTTGATGGTTTGAAATAGAGGTATCATACAGATGCTATTAATTCTGCATAGTGAGTAAATCTTTCATTTCTTACAGGGCACCTCAGAAAGATTAACAATGCATTTGGTGGAAGAGCATTCAGTGGTGGATCCAACATTCATAGAAGACTTCCTCTTGACCTATAGGACTTTTCTTTCTAGCCCAATGGAAGTGGGCAAAAAGTTATTGGAGTGGTTTAATGACCCGAGCCTCAGGGATAAGGTTGGAAAAGATACTGTGATTTGTAAAAATTAATGACATAACATCACCTCAGTTTCTTTACTGCCACTTATCTCATTTTCTCACTTTCATTAAGAGGTTAAAGTTTGGAAATAGTTCTTCTATAGAAATTTTCACTTTTCTTGTTATTCAAAGTTTAGAAAATTAAACTCATAGACAACAAGTACTTTTATATTTAACATTACTCTTAGAATAACTTTATTTGGTTTTATCGAGGATTTATTCTATGCTATGCATTGTTACAAGTTTGAAAGATGCCCTTAGACCATATCAGATAAAGTGGTCCTTATAGAACTTAATAGTATAATGAAATTGTGTAATTCTTGCTGGGTGAGGGGGGAAAAAAAAAGCTCCACACTATGAGTGTGTGTATTGGTCTGTATAAGGTGTGAAACACATGTCCAGGGTAAGAAAAAAACTGCTCATTTTTCCTGAAGAACTATAGGTATTAAAAGCCTCCTTAATTTTAATATTAGCAAGTACTTTGTACCTCTCAAAAACTCCCAGTTCCTTCCTTTTGTAATTTTTTCCCTTGAGATTTTTGTCATCTTAATGCTCTTTATTCCTTTTGTCTGTTTTGCCCTTTACCCTTTATTTTTTTAGTTTCTATCTTCTGTTTGTCTTGTCGCATCTATTTTGACTTAATTATAGCTTTGGTATTACTGTGATCTGTTTCAAATAAATTTTGAAAGTCAGCAAGATGTAAATTAATTACCATCTTCACATATTCAAAACCCTTTTTGGCAAAACAAAAAGTCTATATTTGAAGTATAAATAAATGTTTTGTTTTGTTTTTTTTTCAGAAGGTCATTTTCTTTTAAATAATACCCTTCGTAAGAGTTTTTGTTAATTTTCTTGTTCGTTGCTATTAGGTAAATTGAAAGTTAGATATCTTTTTTGAAATGACTTTAATAATAAACTTTCAGCACTAAAAAAGAGAAAACCTATAAAATTTATTTTTCAGGTTACACGGGTAGTATTACTGTGGGTGAATAATCACTTCAATGACTTTGAAGGAGATCCTGCAATGACTCGATTTCTAGAAGAATTTGAAAATAATCTGGAAAGAGAGGTAATATTTATGTTTATAAATACTCCCAGATCAGCTTTAAATTTATTTTATTCACTCTGTCTTTGAATTAACATCACTCTTTCTGAACTCTGATAGAAAATGGGTGGACACCTAAGATTGTTAAATATCGCATGTGCAGCTAAAGCAAAAAGAAGATTGATGACGTTAACAAAACCATCCCGAGAAGCTCCTTTGCCTTTTATCCTACTTGGAGGCTCAGAGAAGGGATTTGGAATCTTTGTTGACAGTGTAGATTCAGGTAGCAAAGCAACTGAAGCAGGCTTGAAACGAGGGGATCAGGTATGATACTTCTCAATCCAATTTAAGAGTGAATATCGGTGGGATTTTTCTTTGCTTAGGATGCTGTAATTTTATTATTTTATCATTTTTAGATATTAGAAGTAAATGGGCAAAACTTTGAAAATATTCAGCTGTCGAAAGCCATGGAAATTCTTAGAAATAACACACACCTATCTATCACTGTGAAAACAAATTTATTTGGTAAGTATGTCTTTATATACTTTTATTTTTCTCCGTTATGGCCATCCCACACTGCCCCCCCAATATTTAGGTTTTAATTATGAAAAAATTATTTTATAAGTAATATTTTCTAAGACTATCATAAGAATCAATAACATTAGAAACAGCATTTATAATAAATTTCATATAGATTTATGTATGTAATTAGATTGAAATTAAAACCAACTAACTTCCTCATAAAAATTATTTTTTGTCAATGTTTTCTTGATAAATATTTTTATACCTTAAAGAGTATACTACTCTGTTTTAACTTATTCTAAGTGGAAGTGATAGAGCAACATATAAAGCAGATTCTTTTTGTCATTCATTCAATGGAATGGTGTTTTTCTACAGGATTGCAGTTTTAATATAGCCAAAATCTATATTTCTCATCTATTTATAACTTCCACAATTGTCTCTTATAATGGATATGCTGTGCTGTTTCTTTCCATTTCAGTATTTAAAGAACTTCTAACAAGATTGTCTGAAGAGAAGAGAAACGGTGCTCCTCACCTTCCTAAGATTGGAGACATCAAAAAGGCCAGTCGCTACTCCATTCCAGATCTTGCTGTAGATGTAGAACAAGTGATAGGGCTTGAAAAAGTAAATAAAAAAAGTAAGGCTAACACTGTTGGAGGAAGGAACAAGCTAAAAAAGATACTTGACAAGACTCGGATCAGTATCTTACCTCAGAAACCATATAAGTAAGTGTCTGTCAATTTCCATGCATTATTTATTGTGTTAGAATGATAGGCAATGCTGAAGAACTCTCAGTAATGTGGCGGCTGGCAGGGTATGTTGACATATGCATGAGGAGTGCGTAGCCTGCACATATGGCGGACCTAGATGTATGGGTTTACATTAATTAGTAAAGCATAGTTACCAAATAAATACTATTTAAAAAATGATATGCAAAGATAGTGATATATTTGTACTAGTCTTAAAATTGCTTTGAGCTTTTTTATAGCTGAGCTAAGAAGTAATATTAAGCAATAAAGTTTGTTTTAATCCCATTTTTTGTTGCTTGCCTATTTCAATCTTCATTCGAGTTTAGCATTTTCTCACTTGAATTTTCTCATCAGTACTTTAAAAATAAGAATGTATTTGCTCCTGTCTCTCCTGTGGATTGCAGTGGTTTTAGCTCCCTCTTTTTGTTCTGGGTATCTTGTCTTCCATTAGCAGCTACTCTTTCTCAGTCAAATCAAGGCTTTCTGTAGCTGCTACTCTTCGCCTTTGCCATTCCTTGTTTTTCTCTTTTCTTTTCAGTTACTTAACTGTTGTTAAATTATCACCAAACACCAAACTCCTTTTCTTCCTCCCAGTGAACTCTACAGACTGTTGGGTGTACTCTTGAATCTCTGTGTGGCTGTTTATTTATGTCAGGAGCTCAGACTAGACGGAGTTGTAGGTCACACACTTTTTATTTTCTGTTTTGCTTGTATGCTTCTTCATTTTATTTCCTTCTGAGTCTAGGAATGTTTTCTAAAAATTATAGTACGCCCTGGTGTCTTAATGGTTACGGCCACTGGACACAGTCACATATATCCCAAGGACCTGGGTTTGTGACCCAGGACTGAAGGGAACAACAAAGATGGATAGCTACATAAAATAACCATGCTTCCTGCTGCCTGTCTCAGGCTCACCTTCATTCATGTCTGCACCTTTCCTTTAAAGAAAGCAAAAAACAAAAGCTCATTTACTTTCAACCAAAAACTTTTAAATTTAAAATATTAAAAAGTGTATCAAATTTATATTTTCTTCAAACTACAATGATATAAGATATAATTTGAAAACAGATTCTTTTCTTTATTTGATAGCTCAATGAGTCTTATAGAGGACTGGTAAATATAGATATTCAGAACTATATCAGCATTTCTTTTTTCAAATTCCATTTCAGATTTTTTTTAAAAATTGGTACAGGCAGGAATGAAGGTGAGCAGGCAGGCAGGAAGAGAGAAGACAAAATACTTTAATAAAGTGTTCATCTTGGTTGTGCCCCTGGCCCCAGATCTTGAACCAGGGACCTTGGATGTATGTGAACTGCACCCGCTAAACTAAACCTCTAGGCCATCAAGGCATGACCAGAAACAATTTTTATCCCTAAGTTAAGATCTGGTCTAGAATATTCTGTTGATGGGTTGAGTGTTAAAACTTGTGTCATTGCCATTGACTGGTGGTTTTGTGTCAGTTAAGGACTTACATAGCATAGTCCTAAGGATAAGCAGTGAGTATGATGGTTTTATTTATAGACTTGAGAGTCTATTTATATTGAGTATTTTTCTAAGAGGCAGTGGGTTAGGCCTGCTGGCATTACAGAAAATAGGAATTGATTTTTAAAGTGACCCTTCTTGATGAAAAACTTTTTGTTTAATGGATAAAAAAGTTACTTAAATGTAGCGTTATTAGTAGCACAATAGGGGACCTTAAAGTCATATTTGACCATGAGTTAAATATGAACCTAATAAAAAAAAAGATCAAACAAAAGTCAATATGACCCTGGCACATATTAATAGAAATGTGACATGTAAGAATCGGGATATAATCCGTCCACAGTACAGGGTGTTGGCAAGGAACACTGTATTGAGAGCACTATGTATAATTCTGTTCTCTGTGTATTTAGAAATATTCAAAATCTAGAGTAAGGAAAATAAAAATAGACAGTAGTTAGATGTGTCATTTTAAAGCATTGAGGCAACCTTGAGTAATTTGTATTTAAGAAAATATATTACATTGAAATATAAAATTATTTTCAATAATTCATATATAAATATGATAATATATTTAAAAGCTCAGTAAACTATAGGATTTATTATATTAGTATGATAGACCTTATTTAATAATAGTTACTACTTTTCTAGAAATCAATATGTCTATCAAGATTTTTTTTATAAAGTCACTAATCAGATAATTCTGTAGATATGTTTATTTTCACTCTCTCACACATGTATTACCAGTATTATAGATAAGATGCTGGATGATGGCAAATTGGCAAGGGTAGGCACAGTAGGATATGATAGAGAATGGAGAGAAGGGGGAGGCAAGAGGGTTAGAGAATTCAGATCTGGTTGTCAGCTAAATAGAAGAAGACGGAACCCAGAGAAAAAAAAGTGAGTCATCAGACTACAAAATCAACAATGGTCAAAGACTAATTTAAGTAACAGTGAGACCTTTGGAGAGGTTAAATGGTAAGAAACTGTGCTCAGAGACAGACATTTCTTAACTAAGCCTTGAATGTAAAGTAGTTTCAATTCAAGAGTATTCCCATGGTTGTAGAAAACAGAGACAGAGGTGAAAATAGAGTTAAATCATAGTTGGTATTAAAATGTTCTTGAGAAACCGTTCTGAAGAAGGCAGTTCTTCTTAGTTGTGCCTGGATAATACTAAGATTTACAGATACGTGTGCCAGCATTGCCCCCATCAGCTCTGTCTGTGGCCTACCCCCATACTCTCTGTCTCCTTGTCAAAGATGACATCTAATATTTTTGGCAGTAAAAACTAGTTTATATGGTTGAAAAATAAAACTCCACTAATAATGTGAAGGTCTTGGTGTTTCATAGAACATTAATACTTTTAGTCTTTACATGCATGCCTTTATGTGTTTAAGTGGAAATTTAATTTGTTATGGACATAACTTTCAGATTTGGAAGAATTTATACTAAAATCATCTTTCATTTTTGTCTTGATCAAAAAACCTTCTTGTTGTCACTTATTTAACCTCTGTAATTTCTATTTGAAAAAGAAAAAAAGGAAGAGAAAAATGCCGCTAGATTTTTTTTTAGCACAGACATTAAAAATAGTAGATATTATGTTAAATGTCTTAATTTATTTATGACACCTTAGTTTATACCTCAACCTTATAATTTTCTTTTTCCTTGTTTCCCAGTATTTTTAGAAACTTGTCAGAACAGTTAAACATTTGCTGATCTAGTTATTATGTGTGCATGCTTATCGTTTTATTTTGATGTTTTGTTTTAGAAATAACCTTTCAAAATTAGAAATTGTACATATTTTTAACCCATATTTCAAGAGTTTCGTTTTATAAATGAAAATGAGCTTGTAGCTATCAGTAATAAGCAGCATTTCTCTGGGAACTTAAATGTCTAACTAGAAATTTTGAACAGAGAATTAAAAGTGAGTCACTGGATTTCCATTGCCTCTTCCTTGATGCTAAGAAATGTCACTACATGCCACTGCCTTTTTATGCTCTGTATAATTAATATCTGTGTCAGAGTTTCTTCTCATTTGACTCCATAGTGATCTCATTTCCCTGAAACAGAGAAAGAAATTTGGAGTTTGGATTTTTTTTCTCTCTATCCATTTTCAGTTTCTTCAGTTCTTAAAGATAAGATTATAAAACAGTTTATCATTCCCATGCAGAAGCCATTAGTTGGCTGAGATTAAATGTATTCTTTTTAATGTGCTTGTTCTACAATCTATTATTGGAATTTAATATTTGTTTTGATTTGAATAGTTAAAAAACAAGTTTTATAGAAAACATTTAAATAACAAGGTGAGTTGGGTACACTTAAACAGTAATTGTTTTGCAATTTTCAACCAAATTAATATTTTTATTTAACAAGTTTTATGAAATAATGGTTTATTTGTAGTTGTGTCTATTATATATTGATGAGTGTGAGCTTTTAAACTTGCTCGTTATTTATTTTCTAATTTTCCTTTGCTCAGTGACATTGGGATTGGCCAGTCTCAAGATGACAGCATAGTGGGGTTAAGGCAGACAAAGCACATCCCAACTGCACTACCGGTCAGTGGGACTTTGTCATCTAGTAATCCCGACTTACTGCAGTCACATCATCGCATTTTAGACTTCAGTGCTACTCCTGGTGAGCCTACCTGTACTTACGTTTTCTTGTAGTGATCGTGATCCCTTTTCTTTTAACATGGTGGCAATGCGGTATGTATCTCTCCTGGTTTGACCTGGAGTTTATCAGATGCTGAGAGTCAGGGTAATTGGGAATTTCAGATAATTAGAACTACGTCTGTTTTATTCTTCAGGCAGTTTTAATACAGCCATGGACAAATTAATCTCTCTTCAATGTACTTTCACTTTCATAAAATGAAGATAGCATGTATGATGTGGGTATTTCTAAGTCATACTAACTGAAGTAAAAGGCGTATTTTAGGTCAGCCTCACTTTCAGTGTAAAGAAGAACTTTAGATTTAAATTTTCATCTCTTCCTACCAATCTGACAATCCTGTGTGTTGCTGTTGATTCCTGATATGTTTGCATTTGTCTGCAGATAATTCAGTTATCTCTTGGGGAAAATGTATTCTTGAAGGATATCAGTATCTTGACTGAATCTTTGAAGAAAATTATAGTAAGGGGGAAGTGAAAGTTTAGTATTATCTTTTAAGGAACTGTTTTCAGATTGTTTTGCCTAATTGTATTAACACATTACAATCCTTTCTACTCCCCCACCCCCCCGCCCCACCCCTTTTCCCCAGACTTGCCAGATCAAGTGTTAAGAGTTTTTAAGGCTGATCAGCAAAGCCGATACATCATGATCAGTAAAGACACCACAGCGAAGGAAGTGGTCATTCAGGCCATCAGGGAGTTTGCTGTGACTGCCACCCCAGATCAATATTCGCTGTGTGAGGTCTCTGTCACACCCGAGGGAGTAATCAAACAACGAAGACTTCCAGATCAGCTTTCCAAACTTGCTGATCGAATACAGCTGAGTGGAAGGTATACACTATCTATCCTGTTTGCTTTCTGTACCCGCCTCTTCAAACCCACATCACAGTCTAAGGAGTAAATGGTTTCAAATGGGTTTTATAAATGGGTAAGCACCTCTGCAGATTAAGTTTTTTCCTATTCACCAAGAATTACTATATTAAAGTATTATACATAGTAGATTGTTAAGCCTTGGAAGAATCTCTTTAAGAACTTTTTCAGAACAGGGTACTGTGACCTGAATGTTGTTACTTTACCACCAATGAATAAGCAGTAACTTCGTATGCTCCCCATTTAGGGCACTGGGCTGGCTGAGTAGTAGAGTAGCTGGCATAGAGTCACACAGGAAACCCTGATGCTCTCTTCTCAGATATGTGTATTCATAGCACATTTTCTAATAATATACTAGTGTCCTTTTTTTTGGCAGAGACACCTATGATAATGTGGTTGGCTAGTGCTGCCTATTATATGTAACAGTATGAAAAGCACTTCTTAATTTAGGGTCTAAACTTTAGTTGCCTCAGAGCTTTGTCCCTTACTGCATAAGTACTTTAACTTGCGAGAAAACATTTTACCAGATTTTGTCAATTTCTTGACTATTTCTGTTGAGATTACACACACACACACACAGGTGTATGTATATATATCTGACTATATATATATAGTTGCATCTTTATACCACAAATTAGTGTTGAAAAAGTAGTTGTGACTCTAATATAATAACTAATTATGCACTGACTGAAAACTAAATAGTTCCATAAATCACACTTTTATGTTTTTCTTGGCATATGGCATGCTTCATGATACTTGACTTTGTCATGTTATACATCTAAACCATAATTTAATTCATTCAAAACCTTTGTGCTACTGTTTTTTTACTATTAATTATAGCTTACTTACTCTTCTTTACTTTTATTTCCAACACTGACAATAGCTGGTAGTATTTTTTTATTTTAGGAGATCGGGTTTTCTCATATTATTTGAATATATATTGACATATCTGTAACCATGATAGAGTTCTATAAATCTCCGTTGAGGTGCCAATGCATGTCATGGTCATCATGATTTATCAAAACTGAGAATGTCAAATCTGTGAATGTTAGGTCCCTGAGGTGTGTTTTCTGTCATTTGTCTTGTGAAATATGCAAAAGGTTCAGCAGGACTCCCACTGGGTTCCATCTCTTTCTTCCTTTACTAAATTGGGCTTAGAAATGCTCGATTCTATTTTCAAGAAGTTTCTTACAGAGAGAGTTCTGACCTCTGCGACTGGTGTGAATTAGTCATTCATCTTTGAGAGGCTCCATTTCCTCATCTGACAAAGAATATTAACTTGTCCCACTTATTACTAGAGTTTTCTGAAAATCAGATAAGTCTACTTAAGGATCATTCTACTCATAGGATCAAATAGAGAGGAATAGCTTATAGGTTTCTTTGTTAGTTGAATAAATAAGAAACTTCAATGGATCCAACTTGTCTCCATCAACTGTCAGATTCTCGCTGAGAAAACAGAGTGATGTCCTGTGTCTGATCACTCATCTTCCCTTCCTTAGAAGGACATTCTAATTCCTTATTCAAATTGAAATTTTAAATTTAGCTACCTTTTGTCATTCTTAACAAAAAAAGAGTCAAATAGAAGAGAGAGGGCTAGGAGACAAAGAAATTTAAAACTGGTACAAATCATCTTGTCATCAAAGATGACTCCACTCCAGATAGGGTGGTTCTAGACCTGGTGGCTGAGACAGCACCGACACTCTGTCTTTAGTTGAGAAGAATTCTTCCATCATTCACTTCCATGTTTTCTCAGAAGCTATACCGCGTAGCATTATTCTTTCAAGGAATTTTTAGGAACTGCTGCTTATCAGGCTTTGAATTCTCTGTGTTTAATAGGTATTACTTGAAAAACAACATGGAAACAGAAACCCTTTGCTCAGACGAAGATGCTCAGGAGTTGTTGAGAGAGAGTCAGATTTCCCTGCTGCAGCTCAGTACTGTGGAAGTCGCCACACAGCTCTCCATGAGAAATTTTGAACTCTTCCGTAACATTGAGCCGACTGAATATATAGATGATTTATTTAAACTCAAATCAAAAACCAGCTGTGCCAACCTGAAGAAATTTGAAGAAGTCATTAACCAGGAAACATTCTGGGTAGCATCTGAAATTCTAAGAGAAACAAATCAGCTAAAAAGGATGAAGATCATTAAGCATTTCATCAAGATAGCACTACACTGTAGAGAATGCAAGAATTTTAACTCAATGTTTGCAATCATCAGGTAAGAAAGCCTATCTGTCTTAAGAGTCAGTTCAAATTGTAGATTAAAAATACATATCAAATCCAGGAATGTGATATAATGTATAAGTGTGGTAGTTTTTAATTTAATTGTATCAATCGATTCTTTTTCTCTGTCTTAAAGAGATTTTAAAGATTATTTTTATGCTGATTTGGAGGTCAGAAAAATCTGTATTTAACACTTTTAGTTCTGTGACTAAATGAGGCAAATTTTTTTAACATCATTTATTTCTCTGTAAAATAACAATGAGAATTATCAGGTGAATAAGATGATAGAATGTGTATGAAATTCCATTGGCCTTTTAAAGTGCTTAGATTATGGCTGCAAACAAACAATTAACAATACTGATTATGATTTTTAAATTAGTCATTTCTGTCCTGGAGTTGATTATGCTCTCATTGCTTTTATTGCTTTTATCTTACTACTTACTATAGAGTATTTGGTGAATCTATTTTATCAAATGCTTGCTATGTGCCAATCACTGCTCTGTGTATAGAGACAAAGCAACGAAACAAATTCCTATCCTGACACTTACATTCTAGTGGTTTTGCTCATAGTTAACTGATCTGGAGGACATAAAGGGAAGAAGAGTAAAACTCCTTGGCTCTGAGCCTCCTTCCAACTTCTGTTCTTATTACCCAGAATTAATAATAATTTCCATGAATCTTTGTGTAAATTTATGTGTGTATGTATACCACGCACAAATGTTAATTTAAAAAACGCAGTACATACTCCTTTACACTCTTCATAAGGATGAGTCACTTAATTTTATCTCTTTTTTCCTCTTAGTGGCCTAAATCTGGCACCTGTGGCAAGACTGCGAACCACCTGGGAAAAACTGCCCAATAAATATGAAAAATTGTTTCAAGATCTCCAAGACCTGTTTGATCCTTCCAGAAACATGGCAAAATATCGCAATGTCCTCAATAGTCAAAACCTGCAACCTCCCATAATCCCTCTGTTCCCAGTTATCAAGAAGGATCTCACGTTCCTTCATGAAGGTAATTATAAAGTAGGGGATGTCTAGTTTCACTTGTGGAAGCATGGAATAAATGCAGTGTGATTCCTTCTTTTCTTTCTTTGTCATTTTCAGGAAATGACTCAAAAGTTGATGGACTAGTCAATTTTGAGAAGCTAAGGATGATTGCAAAAGAAATCCGTCATGTCGGCCGGATGGCTTCAGTTAACATGGACCCGGCGCTCATGTTCCGGACTCGGTGAGTGTCATCTTCACCAGCACACGTGGGATTAGATAAGGTTGAGTTCAGAGTCCTAATAAATGAGAAAAGACATTGATACTTTTTTGTATTATGGCAAATATTTTGTTAGGTCATGCTGAGAATCTCCACAGAGCTCTAATTTGGAACTAATTTCTTATTCTGCATCAAGTGCACTTTTGGCTGTCAGTAAAAGCATTTTGTCTGTTAAGACATTTTTTATTTAACATGAAGCACAATTGTTCCTTATTTTTTGAACACTTGATTTGTAGAGCAAAAATTCATAATTGGTAGTATGAACTAAAATATGCAAATAACCCCAACAATATTGTCTCAATATCCACATGATAGATTTAGCTGTCAGTGTAGTCAAAAGTGATTAATCCAGTGAAGGAAACAATAGGAACCAGTCTTCTTGTAGAAGAAAACATTTAAATATATGTCTTTCGAGCCAGTAAAAAATATTTTGGATCAAGTTGTGTGTATGAGGTTTTTATGTAGTTTAATGTTTGTGGGCTTCTAGTACGTACTGCTTATCCAGAAGTCTAGTCCTTTCTTTCTGAGCTTGTGATCTTTCTGTCTCTTTCTACACCATGCTTCAATCTCCATGGCTCTCACTTACAGGAAGAAGAAATGGAGGAGTTTGGGGTAAGTGGTGGAGACCTTGCATACCCACACACAGTTCTTATTCTACTCGTTGCATTGTTTTTCTTACTGCTGTATTTTCTGAGGCTTTGCATTTTTGCGCTTTCCTTAACCCTCTTGCTGTAGCAACATTTCAGTTGACAGACTGACTTCAAGTTTAATCTATTGGGGCGTTAGCTTTTGAGGTCATGATCAATGAGAGCTGGGAAATGACTGATAATTTTCTGGGGATTGTAGGCCAGGCATATTTTTGAACTCTCAGATTTTTTTCTTTACTACAATTTTTGTATCTTGAAATGGGGAAAGGCTAAAGTAGGGGGAGGGGAGGAAGGATTGTTGGAAGGAAAAGTTGTGCAATTTAAATACTATTGCACAGATATTTAAGTAAATATATATGTGTATATATAGAATATAAAAGGTGCCCCTGGGTGTTAAAACTAATTTTTTTTACAACTCAACTAACTACTGTTTTCATTCTATAAGCCAATCCTTGTAAAAAAAATAATTCTTAACAATTCATGTGCTGGTTTCTATACATATATTTTTGCATTTGCATGACCATTTTATTAACAGATTGACCTTATTAGTTTTAGTTATTAAATTTAACCCAAAGAATAAGAAAACAGTTGTGAACACTGTAGCTAATTTTATTTAAATATTTATTAAAGTATCTTCTTCAGGAGAAGTAATTTTATTGTAAACCTTAATGATTATAACTGTACTCTTGCATGAGCTTTTTATATATACTTACTTGCTGACTTCTATGAGAAAACTGCCTTGAATGTACTATAGATGTGAAAAGTAGAATTTCCTGTTCAGAACAGAACAGGTGCCAAGCCACACATGTGTGTATAATTCTTTTTTAACTAAATTTTAATATATTTTACTCTATATCCCTTTGTGATAGATAGTGTACTTACCAGAATGAGGCATGTGACATTTAAAACAAAGACTACTGATGTAAACTGGCACGTTTCAGATAAAGTAATCCCATGCTAGAGTGAGCTGCATACCTCCCTTTTCATCTTCCAGGTCTCTCAGCCAGGGTAGTACAAATGCAGCAGTGCTAGATGTTGCCCAGACAGGTGGTCATAAAAAGCGGGTACGTCGTAGTTCCTTTCTCAATGCCAAAAAGCTCTATGAAGATGCCCAAATGGCTCGAAAAGTGAAGCAGTACCTGTCCAATTTGGAGCTGGAAATGGATGAAGAGAGTCTTCAAACATTGTCACTGCAGTGTGAGCCAGCAACCAATACATGTGAGTTTTTCCTTAAAGGGGCTGCAGAATCTGACTGGAGTGCAGATCTGTTTCCTGTGCAGTGGCTGGGGGTGACGAAGCGGGGCTGAGTGCAATTGGGGAAATAACCTCCTGAGATGAATAAGCCTTTGCCTTGAATGCTGCCGCTGAATAATACCATGCAGCACTGTCCTTAAGGACTTGTTTCCCATGGGGTTAGAGTAGGGAGGATGACACTGTAGACTCATTTAAGGTGACGGATGCTTTGGTCTCATCTGACACAGCTACTGTGCATGTAAGGGACACATATAATCTTCCATTTGCATCCCTTCTGTCTCACCAACATACTTCCAAAGTGAGAGGCAACCTGCAAGGGATGTGGGGCCACCAGGTCAGAGGAGCACAAAACCACGTGTGCTGGCTGCCTTCCGACCTCAGCCTGGCAGCACCCCACGTCAGGCTCTGCTACCACATGCAGTACTAATCCTGCTCCACTGTGAACCACACAACTCAGATAATGTATAGTTGCCTAGTCTTTAAAAATCTGGCCAGGCTAGAAATGAGGGCAATTTTGCATCTCTGTGTGTAAGGCAGGGACATTTTCCATTTAGGACACCTTTGAGTCTTTCATGGGTGGGTTTAAAGATACTTGTAGAATTTGAATGTGATAGATGGTCTGAGAAGATTCAAGGTTTACCCAGGACACTATAAAAACACTGTGCGTCAGTGATTCCCCTGGGATCAGAGTGGTCTGCGTTCAAGTACTGTTTCTCATACCTGTAATGTCACCTGCGACAAGTTACTTGAGCGCCCTGATTCTTAGCTTCCTCATGTATAAATGGAGGAAGCATACATACGTCATTGTTGTTTTGAATATTAATATACTATACATACAGCATTTACTTGTCCTATTAGACTGGCTTGCCTTCTCTCTGCCATGAAATTATATATTCAGTCTAATACTCAGGCAGTGTTGACTGCATGCTATTAGCTAACACAGATAATTCTACCCCATCAGAGAGAATTTGTTAGTAAAAAGAAGCAGATAATACTATTTATTAAATAAAAATTAAGCTCATATATTTCAAGGAATTTTGGACATCATTTTAGAAATATCATACCTAATTTTTTTCCTATGGTAGCTTTTATCATCTATTGGGTTTTTTTAATATGTCTACATATAACATATTGAACTAGCACCATTTTTCTATTGTAATGTGGTATTCAGTAATATCTTTTGAGATAGCCAGTTTCACAAAGTAAATAACCTTTGTTTTGTCATGCCTTTAATATTTTATGAACAAGGGCTCCCCCACCCCCTCCCAATTTTGTTCTGTATACAGGAAAGAGGAAAAAGTTAGACATCTTAGTATTTTAACTGCAGAAAATGCTCAGCCAGTTCTAAAGTTATCTTTTATATAGCTACTAACATCTTAAATTTCTTGTTCTGTTTTCAAACCAAATAATTATCAGTGCCTAAGAATCCTGGTGACAGGAAGCCTGTCAAATCTGAGACCTCCCCAGTGGCTCCGAGGGCAGGGTCACAACAGAAAGCACAACCTCAGCTGCAGTCCCAGCAGCCGCAGCCAACACATAAAATCAACCAAGGACTGCAGGTTCCCGCTGTGTCCCTGTATCCTTCACGAAAGAAAGTACCAGTAAAGGATCTCCCGCCATTTGGTAGGTGGTTTGATGCCAATCCGCTTTGCATGCTATTCACTGCAGGTTTTTCAGATTAGGAAGAATGCTCATCCAGAATAACTTATCGAGTATATTTGACTCTTCCCGATTGTTACCTCTCAATAAAATATTAATGCTCAGTGAGTTAAACTTCAGTGGAAAGGACTTTATTTAGAGAGTATCTCATTTAATAATGGTCATTTGTCATGTTGTGGTGGGGTGTGAAATGGGGAGATGTTTTCACTATTTAACTTTCAGTGAGTACAGATGTTGCTTTGTCCACATATATTACTTCAGGAAGTTAGGCCTTATGATCAGTGAGTTGCTGTAATGTATGAGGAATATTTTTAAGTCAAATGATATGTCTGGAAGTGAATTCTTATTTGTTGAATCACTGATTAGGTAATGTGCGGTTGGGAGGATACTAATTAATTCCTGAACGTTAAGGAGACAATTCATGCTTCATCTTTCACATTAAAAGTAATATATATACTAGTTTAGTCCCTTTATGCAATTGTTACAAGAAAATTATTATTCTTAAAACATACTCATTCTTATTTTTCTGTATTTGTGAAAGGAAACAATGATTACAGAAGGAAAGAAATTATCAATACCCACCCCATCTTGTAAACTTGTTTCTAAGAGATTTCCTACCCAATTACAACCTGTGCTTCTAAGTTGGGCAAAGAGTCTTATAGTAGATCTTAGCCTATTTGCACAATTTTAAGTGTGTATTTGTTCAGAATGTTTTTACGTCTATTTGAAGTTCTGAATTTTTGAAATTTGGATAAATTAGTCACTTATAAATATCTAGTTTAAAATTCACATAATACAAAATCTTAGAGATGCTGAATTAGAAATAAGTTTTTTTCTAAACACTTAATGGCATTTGTTACATCATTTGTCATTTCTAGAACCACTTCTGAAGTGCAGCAAAGTTTTCAAAGGCCTCAATCTTCATATCTGCATCTATATTGTTTGAAAGACAGCATTTTTTGAATTTGTGTATGATGCCTGCCCTGGAAATTTTTTCCAAATCAAAATTTCATTCATAGACCTTTAGTATAGCAGCTGTTTTCATACTCCCTCTTATATTAGTATTTATACATATAATTAAAGTAGTACTTTAAAAGTGATTTTTTAAAGATTGTATTAAATCAAACACGAGGTGAAATGAAGGATGAGATTTTTGCTAAATTTTACGGTCTCCTTTTCAGTGGATTAAATTTAAAAACATTAATACCAGCATGATCAAGGGAGTTTTAGGCTATAATGCCTTCCCAAATATGTCTCTGTTGTTCAAAATAAGTTGAGTATCTCATTATAATACCAGAGACTTGGTAAAATATTTTAATGTGATTTCCTTGTATCTGAAAAATGATGTTTAATGGGGGAAGTTGGCATAAGTAATCCTTTTTCTTCTACCCTTATCCTACTTGATCCTGTCTTGTGGATCACTCCCTTCCTCTGAAAAACTTCTTCCATGGTTTTCATGACAGGGTATTTCCTGGATCTTTCTGCTTTCTCTTTCATCTATCTGATCAGATATTAAATGCAGGAATTTCTTTAAATTCTTCTATTGCCTTTTCTTGCCAACTTCCTTTTAGCTCTTGGCCCTTTACGTTTCTCCTATCACTCCCAGTTCCCCTGACCTAACATTTCCAACACCCATATGCTGTTTCTGATTCAAACTTGAGTTCTAATGAGACATATTCTTAGCTGTAACCCTATCATCTAACTGCAGGTAATTTCAAATGGTCCGTATGTTTCTTCATCATTGTCTAACATCTAACATTGTTGTCTAACATTGAATAAAGATGGTGACTGCCTTTAGATTTAAAATCTAAAGTAAAATATTAAAAGTAGTCAACTTCCAGTACTCCGGGGATATCAGAACCCAACTACAGGTATCTTGTGTTTTCTATAAGCTTTACTGTTTATACAGTGATTGGCACAAAGACCAATGAGATTGTAAATAGATTAAAAGATTCAATATTAGATTTCGTTTCAGTCTTCAAAAGATATGTTTAAGTTATTTCTTTCTCTATTAGGAATAAACTCTCCACAAGCTTTAAAGAAAATTCTTTCTTTATCTGAAGAAGGAAGTCTGGAGCGTCACAAGAAACAAGCTGAAGACACTATATCAAATGCATCTTCACAGCTTTCTTCTCCTCCTACTTCTCCACAAAGTTCTCCAAGGAAAGGTAGAGCTAAATTTTTTTGTTTTCCTTTATAGCGATCTATACATTTCAGCTATAGTAAATTCCAGGGTTATAGAATTTTTAACTATTAGTCAATTTAAAAATTTTTATAATAGATTTAAAAATTTTTATAATAGAATGCCCAGTGGATTTTTTTCCCCTTAGTTGGTAAATTTGGAATAGATTTGGTTTTTGGAGAGAGGCTCTTTCTGGTATTTTTTGAAGATTGTACTTAGAAAAAATTTTAAGTTTATAA
This sequence comes from Solenodon paradoxus, assembly GCA_004363575.1. Classification (NCBI taxonomy): domain Eukaryota; kingdom Metazoa; phylum Chordata; class Mammalia; order Eulipotyphla; family Solenodontidae; genus Solenodon; species Solenodon paradoxus. The sequence continues at coordinate 324,828 of RJWH01000035.1, forward strand.
CTATATAAGCCCTTTAAAATACATTCATTGCTATTTATTTACTCTAACTAACATGGTTGCATAACATTAATTACAAAGTGTAAAGAGCTTTAAAACTATAAAAATTAATACCTTCCTGATTTATTTTTTCATTGTATAACACAGGTCTTGATACATCTTGTATTATCTTAAAAGAGGTAGAGTTCTAAGCAACCAAACTCTCCTCCTGTTTTGATACTTACATCAAAATAATAACTTGCTGCTGCAGAACCTGCAGGTTACTTTCAAATTTAATAGTGGATGTAAGCCAGTAACAAATGGCTAAGTGTTCCCTGGAGGAATTTTAAAACATGAATAGTTCGATTTCACTGAGAAAACAAATGCCTTTCTCCTTCACTTTGTAGATATTTCATACATCAGTGCATTTTGTTGGGGTGCCATCTCTACTGTCCTTGTTAAGTGGATATATCTGCATTCTTTTCTCATCCTGTCGTTAGGTGGCAGTGGCAGTCAGCTGAGATCTTTTGGCTCCGAGCACTTGGACTTAACTGCTTCCTCTTCTCTTGGAAATGAGAACAGCAGCAGGAATAACAGTGCACCACGGACATGTGGGATAGGTGGGGTTTACAGAACCAGAAAATGGGGAGGGGAAGAGGAATCATCTCACTAGTTAAGGAAAATGGGACATTCCTCCAAATGTCAAGTGCTTGCTCCATCTAAGTGACTTTTCTAGAGGTTTTTTGTTTTGTTTTATTTTTTTGAGCAGGCTGTTCAGGGAAGGCTTTAAACTTATCAGAATTTGCAGTGTGGTTTATAAAAAAAGGCACCAAATAGATGAACACATTAAATCTTATCAAGACCTGTGCAACCTTTAAAAAATAAATCAGGAATTAACAATTTACTGAAAGGATTGTGGAGTACTATTTTAGAGAATAAATTAGCAACCTTTAAGTGCTCTAATTTTAATCTTCTTATTAGGTAAGCAGCATTGAAAATTTGCATTCACACAAATAAGTCATGTAAGAACAGTATTTTGAGTAAAACTAGATATTTAGTAATGCAGAAAAATGAGTACTGAGAAATATTTGGATATTTTCATTAAAAGTATCAACACAAGCCTCTTCTTTAGTGACTCTCAAAATTAATTTTAGCAACAAAGGAATAATTAAGGGTCCATCAGGCCAAAAAAATGTTCATCTGTTTAGACATTTTAAAGTAAAGATCTAGGGAAATAGAGGTTTATACATTATATCCTTCAAAACAATTGGCTTCTTGGCAATTTATTTAATACTGTTAATATGGAAGAACCATATGGGAAAATCCAAAGATATCATGACTTATATGTCCACTTAAAATTCTAAATATACATACTTCTAGTTGAATTCTTTTGTGACATAAAGTTCTAAAAATTGAAAAAAAGATTGACACTGTGGTTTGAAATTTAACATATTTTTTTATCTTAGTGTTAATAGTTTTCAGTTTCTTCTATATAGATGAATAGTGTGGTGTGTGTGTATATATATATTATATATATATGTAATATATATATTATAGGAATGGTATGGGCAGGCCTGAAGGTAGGAAGAAGCATTTTATTTTCTTTAGTTCATCTTGGTGGTTCCCTACAACCCCGGGACACAAACCCAGGTCCTGGGGATATGTGTGGTCTACACCAGGCTAGAGACAAGGTGACTGACCCAACTACTACTCCACCAGGGTGCGCCAAGTGAATTTTATATTTGAGGGAGCTCAAACAGTCGAGTAGTGCCATGATTCCTATATCATTTTCTGATTCATATAACTGTGTTTTCTTTTTTCTTCTAAATTTCCATTAAGTTAAGCTTTATTTGAGTGAAAACTTACATTATCACAGTCATCTGGTCTCCAGAAGTAAAATGGTTTTCCTTACTTCAGTGGTGATCTCTCTGGCACAGGATGCTTCTACTTGCTAGACTTCACTTTCACATTATAAGCCTACAGTCTAATTAATTTGGTTGTATTTCCTTTGCAGGCTATACTTTGGCTCCCAGTGGCACCGTGGATAACTTTTCAGATTCTGGCCACAGTGAAATTTCTTCACGATCCAGTATTGTCAGCAATTCTTCTTTTGACTCGGTGCCAGTCTCGCTGCACGACGAGAGGCGCCAGAGGCATTCTGTCAGCATCGTGGAAACCAGCCTTGGGGTGGGCAGGATGGAAAGGCGGACCCTGATTGAACCCGATCAGTACAGCCTAGGGTAGGTGACACTTCTTTGGTGTTTTTACTTTCCTTCTTCCCCCACTGGAAAATGAGTCCTCTCTTTAGATGTGTATTTGTTTATTTTACATAGCGCCTGAGAAATTTACTCCCATCCCAGTTCTGATTTCTACATTATTGCTATTTTTGGTGCAGACTGCTTTTCGAGTTAGGTTTCTGCTTCATTGGAATGCAGTTAGCTGTTCTTTGCTGAAGGCAGAAGGTGACTTCAGATGTATTCAGGTTGCTCTGTCTAAAATGCCTTCTTTGAAGTATCCAATTATCTATATAGCGTTATCCGTAACGCTTGAAGAAACTACACTTCTTCATTCTAAGCAAGTTACTGGTTGTTTCTGTGTTTGTTTTGTGGTGATGGTGTGTAAGAAAACGACATGACGGCACTGGCCACCACAGTGCAGTTCAGTGTTGCCTTGTTGTCCTGGAGGGGAATGAAAGCCACCTTTCTGGGAAAAGGTATTTCAGTTCATCATAGTTTATCAATAATCGTGCATTTTCCTTCTTGCTCATTTCTTCTGACCACCTAGGTCCTATGCACCAATGTCTGAGAGTCGAGGTTTATATGCTACAGCTACAGTGATTTCTTCTCCAAGCACAGAGGAACTTTCCCAGGACCAGGGGGACCGAGCGTCTCTCGATGCTGCTGACAGTGGCCGTGGGAGCTGGACGTCATGCTCAAGTGGCTCCCATGATAACATACAGACCATCCAGCACCAGAGAAGCTGGGAGACGCTTCCCTTTGGGCACACTCACTTTGATTATTCAGGGGATCCTGCGGGCTTATGGGGCTCAAGCAGCCAGATGGACCAAATGATGTTTTCTGATCATAGCACAAAGTATAACAGGCAAAATCAAAGCAGAGAGAGCCTTGAACAGGCCCAGTCCCGGGCGAGCTGGGCTTCATCCACGGGCTACTGGGGAGAAGATTCAGAAGGGGACACAGGCACAATAAAGCGAAGAGGTGGGAAGGATGTTTCCATTGAAGCTGAAAGCAGTAGCCTCATATCTGTGACCACAGAAGAAACCAAACCCGTCCCCATGCCTGCCCACATAGCTGTGACATCGAGTACTGCAAAGGGGCTCATTGGTAAGTAAGCTTATTGGAGAGTTTTGTCCTGTCTGGATTGTGGCTGTAGTTTAACTTGTTTCAAAAGTAAAATGATGTGTTTGTGTTTCTTTAACTAATCATATCCCACCCATTGCTGGATAGGACTTCCAAATGAGCGATGATTTCACGAGTTTCAATGAGTCATAGTGAAGAGCCCAGTTCTGTACCAGGTCTGTTCCATCACAGACATTCAGTGCATCTTAGCTCTCAGATCAGTAGGTGTCATTAGTGGGTATTATCTGGTCCAATTTGAACTTTTCAACTGAAAATTATCAGGAAAAGTGCCCATTTGCCAGAGGGAGAGTTTTTTTCTTATTCTGTTTTGTTCCTTTAAGTTGTATTTAAAACCTTACTTTGCGTATTTAAAATCTTCCATTGATTTTTTTTTTTTTTTTAAAGGAAAGGAGCAGGCAGGAATGAAGGTAGGCAGGAGGAGACAGGAGGAAGAAGCACTTTATTCAGGTGTTTGTCACTGGTTGTTTCCCCAGCCCCAGGTCTTGAACCAGGATGTAGGTGGACTGCACCTGGTTTAAGAGCCAGGGCATGTCTGTCCATTGATTTGTTATCAAATTATTTCTATTTTAGCCAAACACATTCTTTCTCCAGACTATAGAATAGAGACAGTGCTAAGAGATAAGAGGATGCAAAGGAGTAAGAGCTCAGGAGTCAGGCAGATGGGGGCATTTGTACCCCCCAGTTTTGTCATCTGTAAAATTAGCTTAATAATCTTTACTAATACAGTTGCTGTGATAATTAAAGGAAATGTATGGAAAGCCCTTAGAACTGTGCCCAGAGAGAATTCATAAGTACGTGAAAGACGCTGGTGCTGCTAATGTTTCTGTTGTAAAGTTGCTCGTATTCCCTCAGTCCTGTCACATTTAGTGTCTAGGTCACTGAAATGTAAGGAATACAGTGTCGGCTTTAGAGTGAGAAACTCCAGAGTGTAAGTACTACAGACATCAATTATTAGTGGGGAAACTATAGTGTGTTCGTCGTGTAAATAGTCATAGCGATGTCAACCTTAATATCCTTTCAAGGTGAATGATAGTCACTACCTATCCTTAGGTTGAAACATTTTTTTAGATTAAAACTTTTTATTACACTCTAGTATACTTTCCCCATTTACAAAACAAATGGAAAGATTTTCCAGCTCACTATCTTCTGCTGCTATTTATTTCCCAGTAAGATTTATCAAATGCTATGAAAGCTAGGAATTGACTCCAAGCATTGTTTTCCTCCTCCCTCTCCCACCATTAAAATCTTAGCAACAAAATAACTGCATGCATTATTTCCCATTACCTCTCTTTCATTTTCTGGCCTCAGTATGAATAGGTTGCACTTTCTTATAACAAATTAATGTTCAGTATTTATGTTGCAAAAGAAAGAATGATTTTTGTTCCTAACGGTTGAGTCTAGAAAGTTTGAGAAAATAATTTTACTTGCTTCACAGATGTCAAATTCTAGGTCATGAATATTAATTAAAAGGATTTAAGTTGACTAACAGGATTTAAGATGAATACTATCTTACACATAGTTTGAGTTTTGAAATGCATATCAATTTTTTAACTACTTTTCCAAATTTATTTTAATTCACTACTTTCCAAAGTAAGGTCCACGACCTGAAAGTAATGGGAATGCCTAGCAAAAATGGAACAGCCTACCTCGCCCCTTGGGGCAGGGAGAGAAACACAGGGAAGTAGGCCAAGCGCTCCCAGCACGTGCGGAGGCTTTTTATATTCTCTCTGCTTTAATCTTTCCAGTAAACCCAAAATTAGGTGTTAGCTTTAATACTATTTTATAGTTAAAGACAAGTTTTAGAGCCGTCCTTTTAAAATTACAGATACTTAACTTTGCTTAGTAGCTGTTCTCACTCGTTACTCTGCCACGGAGATGACCACGGTGAACCCTGGTTTAGTTAACATTCACTCCGCGGCCGGCCATGTGCCCCCACCCCCCGCAGTCACACTGCCATGACACTGTGTGTGCTGCTTTAATTCTGTGTCTTCAGAAACACTTGTAGCATGGAAGCGGCTTCCACACCACTTCTGACGGCCGGCGCGTTGTTTTTCCCGCAGCACGAAAGGAGGGCCGCTATCGGGAGCCCCCGCCCACCCCGCCCGGCTACATCGGAATCCCCATCGCTGACTTTCCGGAAGGGCTTTCCCATCCCGCCAGGAAACCTCCGGACTACAACGTGGCGCTGCAGAGATCGCGCATGGTCGCCCGACCCGGACCGGCCGACGCCGCCGGGCCTTCCCCAGCGCCGCAGCCGTCGGGGCATCAGGCGAGCAGCAGGCCCGTGAACACACCACAGTGGCACAAGCCCAGCGAGTGTGACCCGCGCCTCGCCCCCTATCAGTCTCAAGGGTTTTCCACGGAGGAGGATGGTATATACACGTTCTTTAAACCGTAGAGTCAGGCGTGCCCTCCTGTGCTGCTGTAAACCTTCCAAGGCGCCCCTGTTTTCTTTACTGGTCAGCTGCCTGCTACACGTTATAAAGCCACATTGCATAGTGAAGAGTTCCGAATTTAGCGTTAAAGCTTGTTGGACTGTGTGTGTTTCTGAATGACTTTAGAAATGCCAGAGATTGCAGAGGAGACGTCTGTAAGAAACTGCACACGCTAAATGTTTCATGTTGGATTCAGCATGTTCCACCTGTGCAAATCATCAGTATAGAAGAAAGCAAAGCAATAAATGAAAATTACTTAGAATTCTACCACTTGAAGAGAACTGTTAATATTGTTATACATACTTCTAGAGCTTTGTCTATGTAAGAGTATATTTTAAAAGTCACAAACTATAACTTTTTAAATAACCTGAGTCAATAATATATATGCTATATAAAATCTAATTATATACTTTTTTAGATAAGCATCATCCATATACTTTTGCAAACTATTACTAATAGTAGTAGACAAATACAATATATGGATTTTCAGGGCGCTATACTCAAATAGCGGCGGTATTTTTATGCGGCCCGTCAGTGAATGTATTTTCTCTTGCACGAGACACACCTTGCTCACTCACTGATTCTTTTTTCTTCCTGACTGTGTTTGCAGAAGATGAGCAAGTATCTGCTGTCTGAGGCACAGGCTGTTCTGGATGCAGAGGTAGCCACCCGACAGGAGAGCACAGCAAGATGTCCCTAGCATGGGAGCCGTGGGACTCACATTCTGAGGATGGTGGACCAGCTTGCCTCCTTCCCTGCCTTAAAAGCAGCATGGGGCTTCTTCCTTCGCCCTTTCCCTTCTGCATGTGAAATACTGTGAAGAAATTGCCCTGGCACTTTGACTTTGTTGCTTGAAATGCACAGTGCAGCGATCTCCGAGCCCCCCGTTGCTGCCTGCCACATCACACAGTATCATTCCAAATTCCAAGATCATCACAACGAGATGATTCACTCTGGCTGCACTTCTCAATGCCTGGAAGGATTTGTTTAACTCTTCCTTTTTGATTTCAGTCCAGCCCTAGCACTTGGTCTCATTGGGATAATGAGAAAAGCTAGCCATTGAACTACTTGGGGCCTTTAACCCACCAAGGAAGACAAAGAAAAACCATGAAATCCTTTGAGTATAGTGCTTGTCCACTTGTTTACAATGTCCTCCTTTTTTAAAAAAAGAATGAGTTTAAAGATTGTGTTCACAGAGTAAATATTATATCCATTTAATGATTACAGTATTATTTTAACCTTTAAGTAGGGTTGCCAGCCTGGGTTTCTAAAAAACCAAATATGCCGGACAGGGTGTGGCCCACAGCAGGAGGAGGGGAGGACCTGGCTTGTGACCCGTCTTCCTGTGTCCTTCTGGCCTCGCCCGAGAAGTGCCCTATCCTGCAAGTATAAAGCGTTAGCCAGTTACTTAAGTACCAAGACACCTCGTCTGCTCCTTCCCCAGTGGGTGAGGTTCTTCTGAAAAACTCTTTGCACATGGCCAGGGGAGGGAAACAGGACTCCTGGGTCCTGTGTCTGAGCCTTATGGAGTGCAGGACAGTGTCATTTCAGGGCATGTCCTGTTCCATTGAGATGGTTGGCAAACCCCATTTTTAAGTTATATTTCTTTGATTTTTGTTAATTTAGTTTTAGGGATTTTTTTTTGTTTTTTAAAGAGAAATGTTTATAACTGGATAGCATTGCAGTGAGAGCAGCTTGGGGTGTTGGAACTAATGCCAGCTGTTAATACTGCTCTTTCAAGACAGCCTCCCTGTACTGAATTGGCATTAGGGAAGAAAGAAGCCTTTGACATGATAAAAGGTCAAAAAACCTGGTTAGATCTGCCAGCCTTTGCAAGGAGGGTTAGTCACCCAAGACTGGCCTCTAAGTTGCTTTATGGATGCTGAGGACAGACAAAAGGCCTAAGTAGCAACCACCTGCTCACAGCTGCTATTAACCCTGTCATGACTAAATGACCCCTCCACTCTATTTTTGTGTTGTTTTTGCACAGACTCCGGAAAAGTGAAGGCTGCCAATCCGAGTAGTACTCAGATGTGAGGAACTGCTGGTCTTGGATTTTTTTTCCATTAAATTCAGCTGATCATATTGATCAGTAGATAAACGTAAATAGCTTCCAATTTTAAAAGTCAAATTGCAGTGTTTTTTCACTGTATCAAACAATGTCAGTGCTTTATTTAATAATTCTCTTCTGTATCATGGCATTTGTCTACTTGCTTATATATTATATTGTCAATTATGCATTTGTAATTTTACATGTAATATGCATTATTTGCCAGTTTTATTATATAGGCTATGGACCTCGTGTGCACATAGAAAGACAGAAGACTAGCTCTAACACAAGTTGCACAGATGTTAAGCTAAGCATTAAGTAATCGTAGAACATAGGACGGCTAATCTTAGTTCGCTCTGTGATGTCAAGTGCAGAATGTACAGTTAACTGGTGACTTCCTCATACTTTTCATACTACTTGTACCTGTATGTCTTTTAGAAAGACATTGGTGGAGTCTGTATCCCTTTTGTATTTTTAATACAATAATTGTACATATTGGTTATATTTTTGTTGAAGATGGTAGAAATGTACTATGTTTATGCTTCTACATCCAGTTTGTACAAGCTGGAAAATAAATAAATATAACATAAAGCCTTGGCTATATTTTTAATGAATCGTACATGCTTTTTCTTATTCAAGTGTAATAAAGCTCGTGGGGTCTCCCTGTAGGGGGAGGTCCTCAGGGGGCCAAAGAGATTTTAGCCTATTCTTTTAGGTGGTTTTCTGTAGATTCAGAGAAAAGAAACATTAATGTTAATCTGACTAGGCTATGTTCAGAATACAGAATTTCTTGAATTCAGTGAAAAACGAAGGTGATTTCACCACATAGTCGCATAGCATTTATCTCTTTCTCAATTTCCAATAAAAGTCTCTATGGGGCATAATATTCTGATTCCCAGTATGCAGACTGAGAAACAGGACCTCAGAGAACTTAAACTTTTAGGCATTCAAGAGCATAATCACTAAGTGAAGAACACAATTAACTAATGATTTGGGATTTCAAATGAGTTCATAATATATTTTTATTGTATATCATTTTATGACGTACGTCATTTCTACTGTGTGGCAAATCAGAATATTTCAGTCTTTCAGACGTGTGCATGTTTAAAAAGTAAAAATCAGTCAACCAGCATTGTATTTAGATACATTGTGAAGTCAAGGAGCTCTTCGTCATTGTCGGGCAGCGTGAAAGAAGGCAGCGTCCCTCACTGGGGGCTCAGAATGAAACGATATGGGAGCATATGCACAAAGCTGGAGTCCATGTGAGGAGTCGACAAAGGAGTCAGTTTAGTCAAGCTTTAAAATCCTTCTGAGGCATTTGTGCTAGCTAGCTTGGTAAGTGAATTTTTAAACCTGGCCACCAAATTAACCGGAGTTAGCCGGTAGCTTCATCCATACCTTTGTTTTTGAAGCAAAGGCACAGGCAGGAAGAGGAGGAGGAAGCACTTTATTTTATTCAATTCGTTACGTTCATCCAATGTATTCAATTGCAGTGTTTATATCATGTAACTAATAAGAGACGTGTAAAAACTGTTGGTGAATGTCTGATACCTCCCTAATGAAAAAGGTCAGACAGACCTAGGTCTATTTCCATACGTACCACTGAAAGCCCTGCAGATACATTCCTAGGCTTCAATCCATTTACTTACTATTTGAAAGCATAGCGTCCTAAGTGATGTAGGCTTGAATATATTCTCTCTCCAGTTGCCTGGTGTCTCTGGAAAAGGTCTTCAATGTCCCAAGCTGCTGAGAATATGTGTATCCACACATCTCTGGGTCTGTGTGCGGATGTATTTCTCAATGCATCATTACTCTAGATTCCTGCCAAAGAAAAGTAGGAAGCTCTCCGAGTCGCAGGTCCAGTGATGCTCTCCTTTAAACACAGCCTACTCAGAGAATAAAGGCAGCACAGCAACTGAGGTGTCAAGTTGCTGGGGGAGACAAATGATTTTGTGGTTCTGCATTAAAAATACTAAGCGGCACATCCTGATAGTCGTGGGTTTGGGAGACCACCCCTGGCCAGCGCCGTCCACGTGCATAGCAAGGATTCCCGGTCCGTGTACCAGGCCAGGGACACATCCAAGATGAACAGTGAAGTTAAGTAAAGTGCTGCTGCTGCTCTCTTCCTGCCTTCCTGCCTGCCTGCATTCCTTCATTCTTGCCTGCATATTGCCTTTAAGAAAAAGCAGACATTATCAATCAATATGCATTTACTAAGAGACATCTATGTGTCCAACACTGGTGAATGTGGCTTCTTTGGGGGGGAAAAAAAAAAAAAGTCTCTGAGGTCTAATGGACAAATAAATGACTTAAGGCAAGTAAGGATGTAAGATTAACCAGAAGAAGCAAAGAATAAGAATGTCTCAGTTATTTTGGGTGTGGCGGCAGAAGGTCAGACAGGAAAAGTCCAGTAAAGACAGTGGTGCACACAAGAATCCAACAGTTAAGCCCTAAAAAGTGTGGTGTCAAGGAGCAGAGAACAGCAGCAGATCAAGGGGTAATGGAAGTTGGTGTCCAGTGGGATATGAGTAATTAAAAACAATTACCAGAACCTGGGAACCTGGGTTCACAACCTGGGGCTGGGGTGAAAAAACCAAAAATAAGATAACTGATGAATGAAAAAATGTAAGCCTCTTCCCACCAAAGACTTAGAATGACTAGTCTGAGTGCTTACGATGAAGTCACATTGACAAAGACAGAGACCACTGCAGAGAATGATACTGGTTTTTAAAACTAGGTCAAAAAGACTCCTGTCCATAGTACTCGCAGCGGTAAACCTCCTGTACTAAATATATTGAGGTAAATTTGCTATTATGAATACCTCAGACCTAATGCTTAAAATGCAATATTCCTTCGGTAAGATCAAGTAAAATTTTAAAAAGAATTCAAAAGTTCTCCGCTCTGCCGCATTAAACCTCCTTCATCCACAAGGTAAAGCTCTAGACATGGTTGAGGAAGATGATATCCTATTGCATTAATGATAATTAATCCTGAGTCTACTTGTTCATTGACTACACTTTCAAAAATCTTTTTGATTCTTTCGTATAAATCACTGTCTAGGTTAAAAATCATGGCGGGTAAGGACCACCTCCTACCAAGCAATTTCTAACACTAAGTCACCCACTGGTGACTCCAAGTGATGGATAGAATCTGTGTGCTTTGGACCAGCTGGTTTTTTCACAGCACTTCAAAAGACCACAAGCATAAAAGAAACAAAGTAGCCAGTTAGAATGTAAATAAGTAATATTGAACAAAATAAGTAAGCAATGTGAGTGGACAGGGGTTAGTCCTGAAAAACGACACTTGTTTACTCACAGGAAAAACTAGGCGCACTGAGATTTTCCCATTAGTAACAGTCAATGTGGCTTATATACTGAATACTTCTAATAACAGCAAAAGATTGTGTCTTTTAATTCTCTTTTTTTTATTAGTGACCAGATACAAAAGATTAAAGTGTTTAAAATTTGCACATAATAGCTGAATGTAGTTTATGTGGTTTAAATTTAAGGGTCATTTGCTGCTTTGAATTCAATTGTCTTTTCAAGCACGATTATACCTAAGAAATTTACATAGTGATGTTCCTCTTGCCCCATAGAATATGGAATCTTGGGAGGCCCTCAAATCAGAGAATCTTTATTACAGGATAGAACAGCTAAAGATGCTTCCCTTCATCTAAAATATCTCACCTGGTCGGCCAGGAGGAGAATATTATCTGTGGAATTATATCTATAACACTATCAAGAGACAAAATATTTATAAATGCTTATTTTTTTACCCCTCCTTCTTCAGACCCAGAATTTACCGGCTTTGCACATGTAAAATGTCTTGAACTTCTGAGATAATTTTGGATCAGTGGCTACGAGCAAGACTTCCCTTCCTCGAGGCTCTTCCAGAAGTTGCCTCTCCGTTAGTCTTTACAGTGATTAAAGATTTTCTGCTGGAGGTCATATTGGGGCAGCAGATTCTTTGAGGAATTCTCATGCCACCGCCCCTCCTGTCTCTCAAAGCTCGGGGGGGGGCCACCCTGTGTCTGTCAATCAGGCTGTGTCCCCTAGACAGGAAGACTCCATCCTGCAGTGACAGCCACACTGAGGGACTCAGGCTTCCTGGGTCTGCAATGTTCAAACCAGTGTCGTTAGCGTGTTTTTGGAACAAAGTGGGACAGAAATTAATCTTATGTGTGAACCATTGGGGTGTTTTTTCTTTTCTCTGAATATGTTACTGCTCCAACCATAGGTGGCTCCTTCTCTCCCCTTTCCTGTCCCCCCACCTCCTTCACCCCTGCCCACCATCCATGAGCAAATGTCTTTTTTTGTCTTTCAGTGTTCTCTGTTCTGCGCATGTCTTAGTGAAGAGTGGTTGTCATAACCGAGATTTGAAAGCGTATTCATTCCCACCCTCGGGGTCACTGTGAATCCCTCACAAAATCTTAAAGGTTTTTAAGCCCACCTTTCCTGCTGAGGTCAAGGTAACAGGAGTTGTCCTTCCTCTGGTCCTCTCTCCTCCACCTCTGCCCTCAGGTCTGAAGAATGTTCATTTTCTTGCCCAGAACAGAACAAGCTTTTGTCCCTCTCCCCTTGAAAACACACTACACGAAGGCAAGGGGCATCGTCATTTTACTAAATTACTTGCTTCACGTCTTAGACCAGAGTGTGTTGGTCTTCCCAGCAGCTCTTGGCAGCGCTGAGGACCAGGACAGTTTGATGACAGGAGTGCGAGGATGGAAGGAGGTGTGTGAGCCTCTGCGTCTGAGCCCAGGGAAGGAAGTGAGTGAACAGTCAGGGTGCGGGGTGGGGGAGGTGGGGGAAACACGATGGATTAAAAAGAGAAAGGACGGAGTGAATGCATACAGCGAGCAGTTTTACAGCCTGGACTGTTTGTAGATGTACTCTTGTCTCTGTAAATGGATGTCAAGACACCAGAAGCCACTGGGAAAATATCCTCATGCTCTTCAGAGACATTGAAAATCATTTTTCCAAGCTTATTTGTATATGACAACAGACCTTTATCTTTGAAAATGAAATAGTTTGTAGGCAGCTTAAAGGAGCTGATTTATCTTCTGAGAACACTTTCAGATACAAGAGGTGAATAATTCCAGTCTCTCCGTCGTGCTTACCTTTCCTGCAGGATGTGCGTGTATGAAGCTGTATATGAACGCTGTCCTCCAAGAGAGTAGGCTGGCTTTTATGCTACGTATTTTTTAATGTGACCAGAAGTCTGTGCACACATTGTTTTCTCCCTGGTGAAGACAGCTTTCACTCACTTTGTGGGCAAAGTGCTCTGTGCCAAGCTCCCTCCCACCCCAGTGGCGTCTGCAGTGACCCTGCTGCTAGTCAGGATGGCACAGACAGAAAGACATTCTTCTTTACTGAAGTGAAGTCTCCAGATCATATTGTTTGGAATGTATAAGCCCTAGAGGAAGAATTCAAACACAGATGTGGATGCCAACTCCAGAAACTGATTCTTAAAAAGTATTATTGAGGGGCACCCTGGTGGCTCAGGTGTTAAGCCCGTGCCTGTGGCATAGTCCACGTATAGCTTAGGGTCCTGGGTTGACAGTAGGCGACCCGGAGGGATAACTGAAATGAACAACTAAATAAAAAAAAGTTGTCTTCTTCCTTGCTCTTCCTGCCTACCTGCTGCCTGCCTGCCTTCCTCTGTAAAGAAAACCATTACTGATTATGACAAGCCACAGCAGCGCAGGAAAACAGCACGCACTCCACTGACATCTGCTACAGAGATTTGTGTGTCCACCTTCCTGGGAGACTGTGAAGACGCAGGGGCCCTGTGACTAGGGAACCCAGACGCTACCCACGGGAGGCAGGCCACGCCACGGCTGTGCCGGACTTGCAGTGGCTTTGGGCTGGCAGAGGGCACAGGACAGACGGTGGTTAAGATTAGAGAGAAAGCTCCCATTGGCTTATCCCAGATTGTTCTCTTCCCTTTATGCTCCCTGAATGAGGCTGCTAGGGTGGCCAGAGTAAAACACCACAGGCTGGGTAGCTTACGCAACAGAAAGCTATTCCTCATAGCTCTAGAGGCTGGAGTCCAAGATAAGGTGCTGACAGGTATGGTTCTCCCGAGGCCTTCACCTTGGTTTGAAGATGGCGGTGCTCACATGCCTTGCTCTGTGAGAGGCCTTCTGTGGCGTGTCCTCATAAAGACACTGCCAGTCTATTGCCTCGAGCCGCTATCTTATGACCTCAGTGCACCTTAATAACGGCTTTAAAGAGCCTAGCCCCAAATACAGTCATACTGGGGCTTAGGGCTTCACTACACGAATTTGCGGGGAACATAATTCCGTAATAGGCAGTCACTGAACCACGTGGCAGCTAAGATCTCAGGCTCATGCCAGCAATCGCTCCCATCCAGTTCAAAGGACATGCATGGCCAGCTCTCCACCTATGATGACCCTGCAGGTGCTGTGTTCCTGTGCATGAGATGGGTGAGATCACTTACAGCTGACTTGTGGTCCCATGGGTCTCTCTTAATGACCCTTAGTACTTGTCTCTCCCCAGGAAATGCTCCACTGAGCCCGAAGTCTCAAAACCTATCAGCTTTGTATAGTAGTTGGGCTTCAGCGTAGAACATGTTTTCAAAGAAGTAGATTGTATGCATATTTTTCTTGAGAAAATAGTTTCTCTCTTTTTCTTTTTTTTCATTTGTATATGTTCCCCATTCTTCATATATATGCAAACACACTTTGCCCTTGCAGAAATTTACGTATCCCCATGTTTACTGCGGCCCTATTCACAATAACTAAGAAATACCTAAGTGCCCAACTTCAGATGAATGGATAAAGATGATGTGGTTCATACAGACAATGGAATACTACACAGACCTTAGAAGAGATGAAATCCTGTCATTTGGATCAAAATGGATGGAACTAGAGGGGATGATGCTAAGTGAAACAAGTCAGAAGAAGAAAGATGCCAGAAGACCTCACTCATAGGTGGAACCTGAATAGACAAAGGAACAGATGAAATAAAACCAACCCTTGGACACTTGCAACAGAACTGAGTGACCAATAGGGAATGGGATGCAGGTGGGGGTAGGGATGCAAATGGTGATGGGGCCCACTGGACAAGGGGGAAGAACACTTTGTGATTTGGTGGAGGGCAGGGTATGTTTTCTCTCTTTTTAAAGGAAAGGTGCAGGCAGGAGTGAGGGCAAGCAGAGAGAGGAAGAGAGAGGAGAGGAAGCAGCACTTTATTTTATTTAGCTCTTCATTTTGGTTGTTCCCACAAGTCCCAGGACATGAACCTGGGACATGAACCTGAGACCTTGGGATGTGATGTATGTGGCCTGCACCCAACCCCTACTCCACCAGGGCGTGCCAGAAAGTTTTCTCTAAAAGGTGGAGTGAGGCATACACATGCACAAACATTTTTACAATAGAAATCTTCAAGTGATAGCTAAGTAGGATGAGTTATCATCCAACAATAGATCATCTCCTGACTCAGAACTAGAGGCAGGACAGCTGAGTTCAAGCCGTGACTGAAGTGCACAGCTTTGCCCATGGGAAATGCTAACAATGTAGAGCGGATCCCCTGTGGAGACCCAGGGCAGAAAAAAAGACAGCTTCAGCTAGGACCCTGACCCTGGGACAGGGCAGGTGTGAACTTCACCATCTGCCTGTCACCTGCAAGCGGTGTGGCCGGGGTATTGTCAGGGAGGGGGTTGAGGTGTGAACCCAAGCCAAGGGTTTAGGCAAAAGGATTAAGGAATATGTCCTCAAAAGTCCTCAAAACCTCAAGCAAAGGTTTTATAATGATCAGAGGCCAAAGCGGTAACAACAGAAATGTATTTGTTCTCAAGACACTTTCAAGAAGGTCTGCAGGGTCTAAACTTTCTTAAGTTTTGTTATTATGGAGACAATAAGACATCATTTGTTTTTTTTCCTCTGTCTTGTGTCCTCAAAGTTGCTCAAGTTGTAAAACTTTGAAAATTTCATTAAATCTTGTCCCTTGAGTACTCATTTTTAAGATCCTGGATGAGGAAGTGGAAATATAAATAAAACACTTCTGCTGCATAGCAAGTATGATACTTTTCACAAGAAAAAGTATTTTTTTTGGTTTGTCAATCATACTTCAATAAAATCACTTGCTAAAAAAAGAAAATGTTGGCGCACCCTGGAGCAGTGGTTAGGTCAATTGCCTCCAAAGGAGCACAGGCCATATGCCCCTGATTTGGAGTCCCCAGCTCGGGGGGAAGCAACCAATGTGAACAACTAAATAAGAATAAAAAATAAAAATGCTTCTTCCTCCTCTCTCTACCTGCCTACTTGCCTTCATTCCTGCCTGCACCTTTCCTTAAAAAAGGAAAAGAAAATGCACTTTTTTTATTGTACATATTCTCAACTAGCTGCTTCTTCATGGAATAAGAGGAACATCATTTTTTCAAGAATGATTATGGGGGTATTAAGATTTGGATATTTGGTGTTATGGACATGATGCTTGTATGCCTCCACCCCCAAATTCATATGTTGAAACCTTACTCCCAATGTAATATTATCAAGTGGGGCATTTGAAAGGTATTAGGATTAAGCGAGGTCATGAAGGTGGAGCACGGTGAACGGTATTAGCGCCCTTAGAAGAGTGAAGAGAGAGTTATGTCCTTCCCTGCTTGCCACATGAAGTTGGCATCTGCAGCTGGAGAGGGTTCTCTCCAGAACCAGACCATGCTGACGGCCTGATCAAAGACTCCCACCCAGCCTCCAGAACTGCGAGAAATACATTTTTGTTGTTTGTAAGCCCCAGTCTATGTATTTTAGCAGAGATTTGACTACAGAGAGAGAATTGACAACAACATGGTAAAAAAAACTATATTTTTTTAAATAAAAAAGTAAGCCTAACATTTCAAGAAAAACAACTGAAAATATTTTTTGCCAATGATGAAATTCAAGCTTTCAAGTGAAAATCAGAATTTTGGAAAAATTGTATCTGGCACTGTAAACTTGAAAGCTTCCCAAAAAGTTAAAAACGTTCTCTGACAAGATTGGTAGTGATATTTTAAAGAATGTAATTTTCTTCTATTATATAATGAAATGTGCTAACAAAAAAGGTTAAAAATGACTATGTTAAATTTAGGTTGGGTTCCAGTTATCCAGACCACTTTGATCCTTCTTTACTAAAAACACATAGACATAAAATATAGATGAGAGTTATGAGTTTCTCTACCAAACTCTTAGGCTGAACTTCAAAGGTGTCTGTGAACACCTAGGGTTATTAGAAAATAAGGCCAGATCCATTTCATTTGTTAAAAACAAGAGCGGGACACAAAGAAACGGAAAGACATCTCCTGCTCGTGGCTGGGAAAAATCAATATCATTAAAATGGCCACCTTACCCAAAGCAATATATAGGTTTAATGCAATCCCCATTAAAATCCCATGGGTTTCTTTCCAGAAAATAGAACAAAAAAAATCTTAAAATTTGTATGGAACAACAAAAGACCCTGAAGAGCCAAAATAATCATTGATTACAATGATTTGGTAATCATTAGAAAAAAGAATGACTCTGGAGGATTACACTTTCTAACTTAGAACTATATTACAAAGCAGTAGTGATCAAAACGGTATGGCACTGGAATAGTAACAGGCACAGATCAGTGGAACAGAACTCAATCACCAGAAATTGACCCACTCACATACAGTCAATTAATCTATGACAAAGGAGCCAAAAGCATTCGATAGAAAAAGGAAAGTCTCTTCAACAAATGGTGTTGGGAAATCTGAACAGCCACATGCAAAGGAATGAAGCTAGACCACCCTCTAACACCATTCACAAACAATAACTCAAAATGGTTTAGACACTTGGACATAAGACCAGAAACCATACAGCTCTTAGAAGACAACATAGGAAAGACTTTCCATGACATCAGTCATAGAGGAACCTTTGGGGAATCAAGTCCACCATCAAGGGAAACAAAAAGAAAAATAAACAACTGGGACTACATCAAACTAAGGAGCTTCTTCACAATAAAAGAAAACATCACGAAAACCAAAAGGAAACCTGCTAACTAGGAGAAGATAGTTGCATTCGATATTTCTGACAATGGCTTAATATCTAAAATATACAAAGAAGGGAGGAAGTTTCAAGATCTATCCATAGCACCAATACATTACACAAGGCCATCACTGCAGAGAAACTGAACCAACAGAAACTGAAACAGAATGCCATGCAGAGAAATATGATGGATCTGTTAAACACAATGGATCTGTTAAAACCTCAGGGAAAATTTTAATAAAACAGACATATGCAAACAACCAGAGAAGGAATTTAGGGCAACAGTGGTAAACATATTGATGGAAATCAAGAAAATAATAGAGGCAGTAAAATAGGGAGAGAAGAAACCAAGCAGGAGATCAAAGGAATGAAAACATAGCTGAACTAAAGAACACAATAGATTACACCTCAAGAGTAGGATGGATGAAGCCTCCAATAGAATCAATGAGCAGAAGAATACACTCAAGCAAACCAACAAAGAGTGAAAAGAAATGAAAAAGCATTCATAACCTTTGAGATAACATCAAAAAGAACAACATTCTCATCATAGGGGTCCCAGAAGGAGAAGACAGAAATAGAACAGAAATTGTAACTGAAGAAGGAACAGCTGAGAATTTCCCTAATCTGAGGACTGAAGCAAGACTCCAGACTCAGAAAGCTCAAAAAGAAACCCAAAGAGACCTACATCTAGACACACTGCCATCAAAATAAAAAATACAACATAAAGAATCTTAAAAGCAGCTAGAGAAAGATAAGTCAAAAACAAAGGAGTCACCATAGGACTGTAAATGGATTTCTCAATGGAAACTCTACAGACCAGAAAAGAATGGAATGATATACTCAAACTGCTGAAGGAAAAGTATACTCAACCTACGATATTATACCCTGAGAGATTATGATTTAGATTTGAAGAAATGAAAGCTTTGCAGATAAGCAAAAGTTAAAGGAATCCATCATCATAAAACCAGCTCTACTAAAAGTACCAAAGGATGCTTTGTAAAGTGTTTAAAAACATAAAGAGAGAATCATACAAAAAGTGGGGAGGCGGAAAGGAGAATAAAAATGTGGATGGTTAGAATGAATGCAATTCTAATCTGCTTTCAAATAAAAATAGGAAATAAACATAGAATTCTTAATGCTAACCTCAGAGTAACCTGAAAACACATCTCTAGGGAAAAGCAAAGAAAACTAAAAGGGGAAATCAATCAAAAGATAACTACTCCCAAAACAGCTAAGAAGAGAAAGAAAAACTAAGGTACTGTCTGTACCAACACCAAGAAGACAAATTATGAAATGGCAGGAAACATTTACATATCAATAATAATCCTAAATGTTAATGGATTCAACACACCAATCAAATGACACAGAATGGAATAAAAAGCATAAACCAACCTTCTGCTGTACCCAGGAAACTCACTTTCTTTCAAAAGATAAAATAGGTTCAAAGTCAGTGGTTGAGAAACAATCCTACAATTGAATGGCAAACAAACAAAAACAACAACAATAAAACCCCAAACAGATACACTTAAATCAGATATAACAGACTTCCAACTAAAAAGCTTAAGAAAAGACAGAGATGGACATTATATATTGATTAGGGGGTCAATCCAGCAAGAAGATATAATGCTTGTTAACATATATGCACCAAATGAAGGAGCATCAAAATACAGTAAATAAGGACTATTAGAATTGATGAGAGACATCGACAACAACACAATTATACAACACCCTACTTAGAACAAATGTTGATGAGGATGTGGAGAAAAGGAAACACTACACTGTTGGTGTATATATATATATGTATATATACATATATATATGTATATATATATAATGGTGTATTATAAGCCTCAAATAGCACAGCTACCCTAAGAGAAAAAGGATTAGTGGAGGCAGTCACAGTTTCCAGCTTCAAGCTATACTACAGAGTGATCATCATCAAAACTGTATGGTGCTGGAACAAGAAGACACAGTGATCAGTGGAATCAAATAGCACAGAAATAAAGTCACACTTATAAGGGCAGTTAGTCTGTGACAAAGGTGCCAAGAACATACAATGGAGGAAGGAAATTCTATTTAAAACATGGTGTTGGGAAAACTGAAACGCCATCTACCCCCTCCCCCCTGCCCAAAAAAAACCCCCCAAAAACAAAAAAGTAGACTACTCATTATTATCAAATACAAATATGAATTCAAAATGGATCAAAGGCCTGGACATAAGACCTGAAACCATAAAATACCTAAAACAATTTCTGGGAAAAACAATCTATGACCTCAAACTTAAAGAACTCTTTGGGGGAGGAGCTCTGATACAAAAAACACCAAAGCAAAACTAAACAATTGGGTCACATCAAACTGAAAAGCTTCTGCACAGCACAAGAAACCACCACTAAAAACAAAGACAACCCATGGAACTGGAGAAGGTATTCACACAACATATCAGATGAGAGCTTAATTTCTAAAATATACAAAGAGCGCATATATCTCAACAATAATTAAAGCAAATGACTCACTCAAAAAATGGGGAAAAGAGCTGAATAGAGACCTTTCTAAAGAAGACACACAGATGGCTTAGACACCTGAAAAAGTGTCCTACATCACTCATCATCAGAGAATATAAATAAAAACTACAATGAGATATCATCTCACACTAGTGAGAATGGCCTATACTGAAAAGAGTGGAAACAGAAGGTGTTGGAGAGGGTGTGGAAAAAAAGGGAACACTTCTGCACTGTTAGCGGGAATTTAAATTTGTGTAACCTCTTTAGAAAACACTATGGAGATTCTGTAAACAAATTAAAATGGATTTACCCATTTGATCTAGCAATCCCACTCCTAGGCACATACTCAGAGGATCCAAGATGTCTAATCAAGAAAAACATCTACACCCTATGTTTCTGGCAGCACAATTCACCATAGCTATGATATGGAAACAGTCTAAATGCCCGTCAACAGATGAAATGCCTGGATAAAGAAGCTATAGTATGTCTACTTGATGGAATTCTATGCCATTATTTAAAAAAATGAAATTGTATCCTTTGTTACAATCTGGACGGAACTAGAGGGAATAATGGTGAGTGAAATAAGTCAGAAAGAAAAAGAAAAATACAGGACGGTTTCACTAGTATATAGAGTATGATGAAACGAAACAAATGAACATAAGAATTCCAACAAAAAACCAGGACTCAGGACTAGTTTTGCTGGGGTTGAGGGATGAGCAGAAAAGGTGCCGGCCAGGGCCAATGGAAGTCTGGTGCTGGGTGTGGTATGAAATATAGACTGAGATGCAATTTCAGTATCCTAAACAGAATCTATTATTGGGAACTAAAGAAATAATAAATATTACCATAAAAATGTAAATCAACTCATTAGACTTTCCTGTTTAAAATTACTTAGTGGTCTCCTATCACTTAAGGGGACAAAACACTCCTTTTGAAATAAACAAGCCTACATAGGATCTGATTCTGTTTACTTCTTCACTCTCTCATCCTATCTATAAAAATACTACCTGTGTTTCCTTCAGTGCTCTAAATTACTTTAGACTATTTTGCTTTCTTGTAGGTTCTCTTCCACGGCCCCCTCCCCCTCCGAAGAAAACCCCTCTTCTGCATGCTGGCGCAGACTGACTTACCTCCAGTCTCAGGAATGTCTCTTCTGGTTTATTAAACAAACACAAGACCTCTAGAGTAAAATAACATCTTGTTCACAAAGGAAATTTATTCTTAATTTGGACTTTCAACACCCTGTTCACATTTCTCATCTCACTGGCTCTTCAAAACCTCTCTGAAGCATATAAGGCAGGTGTTGATTCCTGTGGCTGAGTGAAATGCGGGAGGCAGCAGAGGTGGGAGACGTGAGGCACTGGGAATGGGAAACTCCAGCAGGCACCATTCAGAATGTACCCCAGAGCACTGCCCCGGGCAAATGTGCCTTTGTTTCCTATTTATCACTCTCAGAGTTCACAGTAGGGGATGTCTTTCATTATGCAGATTTTAGACCTTTTTTTCTTTTTCTTTTCTTTTTGAGCTGTCAGGAGCACTAATTCAGAATAATAGACAAGTAAATAGTTTTCTATTGAAATCAAGTTAGTTTTTCCTCACCTTCACTTACAAATATACACAGGTCAAAAGTCTGGGGCAGTATGGTTAGAAATGGCATCTATGTTTTGTCATGGTAATTTTTTGTTTCTAAACACATGATTGAATAGTAAAATCCTGCTTGCTGGTTAGAGAGGTCATGGGAATGGCTCTATCTGAATGTAAAGAATGGTTTACATGATTAGATGGGCAAAGCTCATAGAGAGAGAGTGAGACATGCAGTGTTTGACCTTTACCTGCACTTAAACTGGAAGGGAAGGGCGATCTGCATTTACAAAGGCACTCAGAGGTCCAATTTGAATTTCTGTGGTGACAGTTGGAAAGACTGATCACTCTATTCAGAAACAAGATGAAAGAATGTCATTGAGAGGGTGTGTGTAGGCCGCACTGTCAGTGGAAGCTGACAATCACTCAGTCTAGCCCCCAGAATAACCATTTTTTCCACTTGCAATATGTAATTCAATTTTCGTTTACATTTGATAAACAAAAATTTAGAGATTCAAGTGGTCTAACATCTACTGTTTCGGCTGGGCCACCAAGATTAATTAAAATGGGAAAGATTTTTTTATTGCTAATTGCTTTTGTTCAGGTTTTTCAGGAAACACTTTAGCTTCTCAATTAATGCTCTTTGGTAACAGATACATGAATAATAAAACAAGTTTCAAAATTCTGAAACCTTAAGTTTACTTTGTAGTTTCAGATGTAATCTCTTTGTAGGCAGTGGTGCGTTTCACTCAGACTTTCATGACTGTTAGGTCCAAAAGGACTCACATGGGTGGGTAATGGCAGTGACAGTTTACTCAGACCTATGGCCTAGGAGATTGAACAACATAATCTTGAAAAATAATTAGATAAATCTATTTTTTCCAAGATGAATTATAAGAAAATGTGGACAGTTATGAACTGAAAATAAATTTAATCCCTTAGAACTGTGCTTAAGAAAACTGAGATTAGCCTTTTCAGGGAAAAAATAAGCAAGAACAAAGTATGTTAGAAGAGCCCTCTAGTGTTTAAGGCCGCTTACTGCAGTTTCATTTAAAAGCAAGATGCCCTCTGAGCAGGTGGAATAATGTACTTTCCCCTGTTGTTTCCATGAAGTATAACTAAAAACCTTGACAACACACTGCAAAACAGCATAAGATGACTCTGAAGGGTGGAGAGAAGATGGCAGGCTGTCTAAAGAGTTCAGGACCAGAGGTGACACTGCCCCGGGTTTTCTTTTCTGCCTCTTCCATCCCGCACTGAGAGCTAAAAAAGTTGTCAACCCAGAAATGCCAGTGGATGTAGACCAAACAAAACAAACCTGATCTCAGTAGTCAAAAAACCAAGAAATGGGCAGCCAGCATGAAAGAAAATCATTAGGCAACAACTGAAAGAGAAGCTCCCACCTCCATCCAATCATGAGTAGCCTTTTCTCTCCAGTGCTCAGGAAAGTCAAGTGGGAACCTGAAATGTCACCCTACTTGACAGTTATGAGTAATTCTGCTTTCCCCTCCCAGAGGCAGCTAGATAAAACATACATATCACTACAAATCTTACCACATATATCTAGTTTTCTATAGAAAATCATTCATACAAAGAACCAGGAAGATCTCAAACTGGATGAAAAAAGACATTAAAGAGATGCCAACACTGAGACGCCAAAGATGTTAGAATTATCTGATATGGCGCATCCTGGTGGCTCAGGTGGTGGGTCTGCCGCTGCAGTGTGTAGTCCACATAAAGCCTAAGGACCCAGGTTTGTGACCTGCAGCCAGAGAAAATAATCAAAATGAACACAAATAAATAAAATGCTTCTTCCTCCTCTTTCTTGTCTGCCTGCATGCTTGCTTTCATTCCTACCTGCTTCCTTGCTCTTAAAAGAAAAAAAGAATGAACGATCTGATAAAGGTCTTAAAGAAGTCATCAGAAAAGTGTTTCAATAGCATTATATATGCTTGAAACAAGTTAAAAAATAGAAAGTATCAGCAAAGAAACAGAATATGTCAAGAGAGAGAAATGAAAAGTTTACAACTGAAAGATAACCAAAACAAAAACTCAGTGGATAGGATCAACAACAGAATAGAGAGGACAGAGGAAAGAAACAGGGAATTGAAGACAAGGCCGTAGAAATTACCCAGTAGGAACACAGGAAACAAAAAAATGATGGCAAAAAGTAAACAGATCTTTAGGAATCTGTGAGATTATAACAAAATATTTGACATTCTTGTCAGTAGAGAAAGAGGATAGAATTGAAACACGCTTGAAGGAATCATGACTGCAAAATTATGGCTGAAATTGTGAAAAGACATTTTAATTATACAACAAAATCTGAATAATGGTAGATTTATCATGGAAGCCAGAGGAGGCGACATTTCTGAAGTATTACAAAAAGATCTGTCAACACAAAATTGTATGCCCAGAGAAATATCCTTTCAAGTGAAAAGGAAATCAAGGCATTCTCAGATGAAGGCAAGCTAAAAAGACTTTTTCCAGGAGGCCTACGCTAAAAGAATGGCTAGAAGAAGTCTAGAAACAGAAAGGATATAAAAAAAGGAAATGTGTAAAATGATAAACAATGAAAAGAAAAATATGTGGTAAATGAAAACATTTTCCTTCTTGTTTTCTGAATTCAGTTTGAGAATTGAAGCAAAAACTGTAACCCTGCTGGAAATGGTTCTTACTTTACGGGGCAATATTGAAGTCAACTATATTATATATGGGAGAGAGTGAAGGAAATTAAAGTCCCTATACTTAACTCAAACTGGAAATTGTTGACACCAGAAGATGGTGAAAAGTTATGTCAGTGATGAAGCTACATTTTCAGATATGCACTGCTAGACAATTTAGCTATTGTGCAAATCTTACAGAGTGCACTTCCACGTGCTTAGAGGGCATCGCCTACCATGTACCTAGGCCATAATAGGGACCACGATTGTGTTTGCAAGCTGTCATTGATAAAACACTGAAATGGTGCATAGCTGTGTAATACTGAAGGAGTTTGTAGTAGAGGGTAAGAACATGAGCCCAAACTTGAAAAGGAGCTTGGTGACTGGCCAATGCCGAGCTATGACTTGAATGTAACAGATGCACTTTCTGAGATAACTGCTTCTGTCTGCACTGACTCTACCCCAGATGTCCTGCCCTGGAATGCTGCCATCCTTGCCCACTTAGCTGTTCCTGCCCCCTCACTATCCTCCCGCTGCTGATACCCCCGATAAAAGAGCTGCTTTCCCCACTGGTGGTGTGGTAACTTTCTGGAAGCATGCCGACCTGCCACCATTGGTACCCCCATCATGAGTATATTAAAGGTCATGTTCTTGCTGCCTGTGTCTTCTCATGAGATCCCCAGACTATGTAATAGGCAGGGCGTTACTCTGCCAGAATGTGAGCACTTGCATAACAGGGCTCAAAATAGATCACCCCAAGATGCTAAGAATGGGTCTTCTAGAAAGGCCCCATTCTGGCATGCAAATCACTAAGCTGAAAGAAAAGGCAACCCCAGACACATAAAAGAGAAAATTTTACCTTTCCCCTAACCCTCTACACTTCCCCTAATCGAAGAAGTGATCATTTCCCCCTTATCTCCCAGAAAAATGTGGCTTGGGAAGGTAAGTTGATCTATGAACATGTCCTCTCTCTAAGAAACTTGCCTTAACTTTCAGACTAAAGATGAAGTCATCCCTTCCTTGTCAAGTGAAATCTTCCTCTCTTTATAGTTTTAGGACCCTTTCCCATACCTCAGCAAAGAATATAACTTGTGGATATATCTAATTTATTTTCAAATTTACAGTCATGTAAATTCACCATACAGATGTCATGAAATAATTTGTTTGTTCGTCTAGTTCGTAAAGACACTCAGAAATTTTTCCCATGTCTCGACAATACCCAGTGATTACTAAAAAGCCATACAAAAACAAACGCTCAAAAACACTCCAGGTAATATGGCACACCCTGGTGGAGTAGTGGTTAGATCAGTCATCAGTGAAGGAGCTTAAGGTCACATACCGCTGGGTTTGAGACTTGAGTCCATTGAACAACTAACTAAGTAAGTAACTAAATAAAGTGCTTCTTCCTCCTCTTCCTGACTGCCTGCCTACTTGCCTTCATTCCTGCTGCATCTTTCCTTTAAACAAAAACAAAACACTATAGATAAGATGATGCCCACCTTAAACCTATATAGTGTTATAATGCAATATTCCTTCAGTAAAAATATAAAAACAAAATGAAAACCCATAACTAGATCACACTGCTCAGAACAAGGATCCTGGAGCTTATGTGTCATCACAGTGGAAGTCCATTTGCCGACAATCTGCACAGCAATGCCCCTCAGGTTATTTCCAAAATACCAAAGAAGCAAGCCCACATTTACCACTACCTTACTATCAGGGGCAAAGCTATTTCTCCTGAATTAAAGCTCTTTATCTGGAAACTAAGGATCCAAGTAAAGAAAAAAAATAATCCAAGTTCATAGCAATAGCTAAAATCGTCACATGCATCACAATTCAGTAATTCCCCCCAAGAATTGAATCTTAAAATCTCATTTAATGACCCTAACCTTCATTTTGAAGTAATGTTTGCTCAATAAATGGAAGTTAAAATAGATTAGTTGTAGCCCTTCAGTTTTTTTTAAAGGAGTTTGATAATTTTTTAAAGGAAAGGTGTAGACAGGAATGAAGGCAAGTAGGAAGGCAGGCAAGAAGAGAGAGGAAAAAGAAGCATTTTATTTATTTTTATTCAGGTGTTAATCTAGGTTGTCCACCCTGGCCCTGGGACATGAAAATGGGTCCTTGGGATGTATATGGACTGTGCTCAGCCTACGGTGGTAGACTTAACCACTATTCCTCCAGGCTATGCCAATAATTTAAGTCTGTAATAATCTAAGGACTAGAAGTCACATTTGCAAACAAAGAAGGAGGAAAAATATTCACCATATATGCTGGTTAGTTGTTTCTTTGGATATATCTGATTTTATTCTGTGTCAAAGTCTAGTCTAGGACACTAATTGATCTTAAATGATTTCTATAAACTTATTTCCCACAAGAATCAATCTGACCTCTGCTGATAAATGCCATAGTTTGACATTAATTACTGAAATCAAAGTGTAGTAGTCCGATTCTTCCATTCAGTTTTAGACATACCTGTGAACTAAAGGAGAGGAGATTTCAAATAAAGACTAAAGAACTATTTTAAAGTACAAGTAAATAAAACACCTCTCACAAAAAGCCCTAACAACATGAATTAAAATGAGAGACTAAAGTAATCTACAGAAAAGCAAGAAAAAGAAACAATGACATGAAAAAGAGAGAAAAAACAGAAAATGGCAGATATAACAACCTAACACGTGAATAATAGTATTAAATGTAAATGGCATAAATACACCCAATAAAAAATAAAATGATTGGCAATGTACATTAAAAACTTGATCCTCATATATGCTGACTATAAGAAACTCACTTTATTCATATCAGATAAGTAGTATCTGAGTATCAGAGTAAAGAAAATTGCCAGAGACAGAAAATAATATTATATAATGATAAAAGGATCAATCTACAAGACGATATAGTCATCCTGACTAGGTATTTACCACACAACAGGCCATCAATATACATGAAGCAAAGATTATAGAATTGCAAGGAAATATAGTCAAATTCCATTTATAGAAACAATTCACCGAACAACAAAGAATTCACATTCTTTCAAGTCCACATGGAAAATATGAACCAATATTGGCCAAATCCTTGGCCATAAGGAAATCTTTAATCTATCACATAAATGTACACACACAAGCACATGCAAACACACAGCCACACACGCAATCATTTCAATTAATGTAGAAAAAGCATGTAACAAAATTCAATACCTATTTGTGATTAAAAATGCTTTCAGAACAATAGGGATAGACTCTTACCTAAAGCGCAGGAGACATGCTTTCAGAGCTGGTCAAACGTTAGATAAGAAAACCGATTTCAAAATGATATCTGATTGACCCATAATTAGTTTCAGAGCTGGGACCTATGTAAGACTCTAACATTTATTATTTATCATAGAAGTTAAGAACACAAAGCCATATTATCTGTCACTTTCTTTTGGAGACAAAGCTAACCAAGAGGCTGCAATCTGGATATAAGACTTGGAACAGAGGGAAAAAGTGAAATTCAAATTTGGAGCAAGGAAGGATTAAAGATTCTACTTACAGCAATAAAAGCACTGAAGTCTAAAAATGCAGCTTGTCTTAGACCGATAAATTGGACTTAACCAAATCTGATTGCATCTGTGGCATCGACAACTGGTAATATCATGAGATCTGGGGAGGCAGCCTGAGCCAGCAAAACCATGAAGCCTTTGATTCTTGACTCAACCCATCTCTGGAGAGATCCAGGCCAAACTGGAATGTAAGCACTAAGTTCCACTTTCCCAGAGCCCAGTACATTTCAGACTTGGGAAGCAGACCACTGGTCAATAGCATGTACGTCAAATGGCAAACTCTAATCCGAAAGTTCACCCTGGGTATATACAGACTGTTTCCATGCATGTTAACCGCTCTTTTAAGGTGGCGGGGTTTTGCTTGTAAAAGTCTCCGAGTTACTTGATTTTCTAGACTAAGTAACACTTTTTGTGAATCAAGAACTGCACAGCAATGAGTGCTAGAGATGGTAGGAATTTATCTATTTATTTATGTAAAGGCACAGGCAGGTATGAAGGCTCGCAGAGTCAGGCAGGAAGAGATGAGGAAGAAGTATTTTACTTATTTTATTTAGCTGTTCATCTTGGTTGTTCCCACATGTCCTGAGAAGCAAACCTGGGACTTTTGGATGCATGTGGACTGCACCCAAACCCCACTTCCACTGTGTGTGCCTATAGGGATTTTTTTTTTATACTACGAATATACAAAAGGTACTTTAGAATACAATGTCCTAACATCTCAAATAATGGTATCTAAGTGACCTACATGAGACTGAACATAAATGGTATTAATATTGTCATTATGTATATTATTAATATAGATTAAGCCTTTTCTGTGTCCCAGGCACTATTCTAAGAATGTCATATTTAGTGTCAAAACTCTGTAAGGCAGATAATATTATTCTCTCCATTTTTCAGGTGAAGAAACTGAGGCATATGGATATAATCAACTTACTGAGGTTAAAGTTAGAAAGCTATGGAACTTGTCAGGCCTGGGAAGCTCTGGTGTTAAGTCTTCACCAGAGGCGTGGTTCCCATACAGCCCAAGGACCCAGGTTCTTAATAAGGGTTGGGGGGAATAATTAAAATGAACAACTGAATTAATGAAATACTTTTTCTTTCCCTGTCTTCCTTCTTAGTGGCTGCCTGTCTGTCTTCATTCCTCTGGAAAAAAAGTTATGAACTAGAATGTGAATCCAGTCATTTTTGCTGCTAAAACTGTGTTAATAATTATTGTTCTGTGAATGATTAGACAGTAAATGTTGGTCTATGTCCAGAAAGGTTTCATACCTGGTTTTCCTTGAAATCGTTTTGCCATCCACAAATTTGGGGCTATAAAGAAGACTGTTTGGAAGTTATTTTTCATTATAAAAAGTAGATGAGTGAAAAATCCTTCTTAACCTTGTCTTATCTGACGAGGGTCAGACAGGTTTAAACAAGCAATGTCCAGAGAGCTAAAACACAGGCACTTAAAGTCACAGAGACACAGGGACAAACTGCAGCATACTGTCGTACTCCTTATCCGTTTCTTGCTTTGCTTCAGAAAAGTTTGTTTCTCTCTGTAAAGAAACTAGAATTTCTTATCCTTTTGGGATTGATTTAACTTGACGGGCTGAGTTCCCAGTCTTCAGTGTTGCAGTCATCGGAATTAGACTGTTGAGTAATGGAAGAGTAAGAAGTTACTCAGAGAGTTACCCCCAACTTCTCTCTCTCTCTCTCTCTCTCTCTCTCTCTCTCCACACACACACACACACACACACACACACACACACACACACACACACACACATATGTGCATATGTATATTTGAGAGACTGGGAAGAGAGAAAGGCTAGCGAGGAAGAGAAGGTAAATAGGCAAGAGTACAACTGAGAGCTTCAGGTTGAGCATATGAGGGTGTCCTGAGTAATTCCAAGAAGGAAGAGAAATGAGGAATAGAGAGATTTATGAGATGTGCTTTTGTGAATTAAAAATGGAGCCTCTGGGGTGTGCTATGGTAGCTTGGGTGCTAAGCAGCTGGGGCCTGGGCCATGTAGAGCCCAAGAGCCAATGTTCTTAATCCAGGGCTGGGGGAGGGGGTTGGGAAACAACCATAAATACATATATTTTTTTAAATGCATTATTCTCTTCCTTTCTTCAAAAAGAAATGCTTCTGAGAGACGGCAAGATGATGACCTGATAAGAGCAACACTCATATCCTCGAAATAGAGCAACTAGAAATTCAGTTTTTCTCCAGAAACACACACCGAGGAAAAGGAGGCCCAGAGGTTAGAGACATGGCAGCAACCGTGACCGCAAAGGGTAGGCGAAAATGTTAGGGTTCAGGTTAGAGACATGGCAGCAACCGTGACCGCAAAGGGTAGGCAAAAATGTTAGGGTTCAGAGCTATAATGCAGATTTAGGATTTGGGCTGTGTCAGAGGGGTTGGAAGTGTGGAAAGAACCAGGCCTCTGAGGAATCGTAAAAGCAGCAGAGAGCTTGCTTAGCGGGACAGGGACAGTAACTGGGGCAGAGGATCTTGGCACAGGAAGGATGACCCAGTGCCCTGGTGGAACTGAGCAGGGAAACTGAGCCCTAGCAGGTAAATTATGCGGGAAGGCAGGTAGGGGAATCAACCGCCCTCACCCCTCAAACATAGTGTGTTGGAGACAGAGGACCCCACCACAAGGAGTCTCACACCCAGGCTTAAAGGAAGAAGTCTCCTGGAAGGAAGACACCTTCAAGGCTATACACTAGCACCATCCTGTGGTGGAGGCAGAACTACAATCTGATAAGAAAGTCAACAAACCCAATCAGTGGTGACGCCACAAAGCTCAAGAATTCTGTGTTCACACCAAGATCCACGCTTCTCTGAAGCAGGTGAGTAACCTACACAGGCCGTCACTGTAGGGAAACTGAACCCACAGAAATACAAACAGAATGTCAAACACAGAAAATACACAGAAAATTATATGTGACATGATGAATCCAGTTAAAAACTCAGGAGAACATTCTAATACAACAGATGTCTGCAAACAACCCGAAGATGAATGTTAGGGCAGCAGTGATAAACACACTCATGGAAATCAAGAAAACAATAGAGGAAGAAAAAAAAAACAGCAAAAAAGACAGAGAAGAAATGAAGCAAGATATCAAAGAAATGAAGAACAGGATAGCTGAAATAATGAACTCAAAAGAGGGACTCGAAAATAGCATGGATGAAGCCTTCAACAGAATCAGTGAGCTAGAAGATAGGTCAGAGGAATGCACTCAAAAACCAGCAAACAGATAAAAAGAACACAAAGAAATGAAGACAGCATTCAAGACCTATGGAATAATATAAAAATGAACAACATTTGCCACTCAGGGGTCCCAGGAGAACACAGAGAAAATGGAGCAGAAGCTGTATTTGAAGAAATAATAGCAGAGCATTTTCCTTGCCTGAAGAAGCAAGTTCAGACCCAGGAAGCTCAAAGAGTTCCAAACAAAAGGAACCCAAACAGACCTACATCTAGAGACACAGTCATTAAAATGTCAAAAATACAAGATAAGGAAAAAACCTTAGAAACAGTCAGAAAAAAACAAGTCACATACAAAGGAGTTCCCAGAAGACTGTCAGCAGATTTCTCAACTGAAACTCTGCAGGCCAGGAGAGAATGGCATGATATATTCAAAGTGCTGAAAGAAGAGTATTTCAACCTAGGATACTCTGACCTGTGAGATTGTCATTCAGAACTGAAGGGGTGTTAAAAAATTTTTCAATAAGAAAAAGTTAAAGAAATTCATCACCACACAATCAGCTCTAAAAAAAAATAAATTCTAAAGGATGTCCTATAATGTGTAAAGAAACCCCACTTAAAAACAGTAAGACAGGAAATATAAAAAGTGGGCAAAAGAGAATAAAAATGTGGATGGTTAGAATGAGTGTAAGACTAATGTGCTTTCAAATAAAAATACAAACATAGAATTCTTAATACTAACTTCAGAGTAACCCCAAAACACAAAATACAGATTTAATGCACTCCCCATTACAATCCCACTGACTTATTTCCAGGAAATAGAACAAAAAAAATCTTAAAATTTGTATTAAGCAACAAAAGACCCCAAATAACCTAAGCAATTATGAGAAAAAAGAATGAATCTGGAGGGATTACACTTGCATATATTGAGTTATATGACAAAGTAATAGTGATCAAATGGTATGGTATTGGAATGACAACAGAGGCACAGATCAGTGAAACAGAACTAAATCTCCAGAAACTGATCCACATACATACTCAGTTAATCTATGTCAAAGGAGCCAAAAGCATACAATGAAGAAAGGAAAGTCTCTTCAATAAATGGCTTGGGAAAACTGGCAGCTACATACAAAAGAATAACGCTAAACCACTTCCTAAAACCATTCACCAAAATTAACTCAAAATGAATTAGAGATCTGGATACAAGAACGGAAACCATAAAATTTTTGGAAGACAACGCAGGAAAGGCATTCCATGACATCAGCCTTAGAGAGGCCTTTGGAGACTCAAATCTAGCATCAAGGGAAACAAAAACAAAAACAAAAAAAAACAATTGGAACTAAGACAAACCTAACAGCTTCTTCACAGTGAAAGAAAACATCACCAAAACAAAAAGACAATACACTGTGGGAAAATATTTACATGTCATATTTCTGATTAAGGTTTGATATCTAAAATATGCAAAGAACACATAAAAATCAGTAACAGAAAAGCAGGCAATCCAATCATTGGAGAGATTTTCCTGAAGAGGATGTGTAGATATGCAACAGGTACATGAAAAGATGTCCTTACTCCCTGGCTATTGGGGAAGTACCAATTAAAATAACAATGAGTTATCATCTTATACCTGAGAGACTGGTTATTGTCCAAAAGTCTGGAAACAACGAATGTTGGTGAGGCTGTGGAGAAAAGAGAACACTTTTACACTGTTGGTGGGAGTGCAAATTGGTGCAACCCCTATGGAAAACAGTGTGGAGATTCCACAAATATTGAAGATGGAAATCCCATACAATCCTGTCATCCCACTTCTGGGTATTTATTCAAAAGATACAAAAACACTATTTCACAGAGACTTATGCACCCTGCCCCCCAGCAGCCCTATTCACAATGGCTAAGAAATGGAAACCACTTAAGTGCCCAACGTCAGATGAATAGATAAAGATGTGGTCCATATACACAACAGAATACTACACAGTCCTTAGAAGAGATGAAATCCTGTCATTTGAAACAACATGGATGAACCTAGAAGGGACTATGCTAAGTGAAATAAGTTAAAAGGAGAAAGATACCAGATGATCTCACTTGGTAGGCAGAATGTGAATAGAAAAAGCAAAGGAAGAAATGAAACAAAACCAATCCTTGGACATTTGCAAGAGAATGGGACAAGGGGAAAAGGGGCTAAGTGGTGGTGTAGCCCACTGGACAATGGTGAAGAATGCTTGGTGATTTGGTGGAAGACCAGGTATGGTGACATATCTGAGGAATGGGAAACACACGCATATGGGGAACTTAAACAATTATGTTTATATTCATGTGTAAAATCAAATTTACTGCAATAAAAATTTTTAAATGCTTTTATTGTTATGTCCTGGTGACCTAGTGGTTTAAGTCACTGGGAGTAGTCCACATACATCCCAAGGTCCCTGGTTAAAGACCTGGGGCTGGAGTCAAAAACCAAGATGAACAACTAAATAAAATGAAGTGCTTCTTCCTCCTCTCTCATCTTGCCTGCCAGGGTTACCTTCATTCTTATTTATACCTTTCCTTTGTAAAAATGCTTCTCTTTTTCAAGGAAACAAAACACAAAAATATTTAAGATTTGGTATATAGTCACAAAAGACCCCATCTAGCCAAAGCAATCTCCAGAAAAAAAGCAAAAGTGGAGGTATCACAGTCCCAGATCTTGAACTATACTATAAAGCAATAGTGATCAAAACTCTATGGTGGAAAAAAACATAGCTGTGGATCAGTGGATAAAACTAAATTACTAGAAATAGACTCACACATATATGGTCAGCTAATTTATGACAAAGCAGCCAAAAGCGGATGATGGAAAAAGGACAATCTTTTGAAAAATAGTGCTAGGAAAATGTCCTGGACAGCAACATGACAAAAAAAACAACACAAATCAACCACTCTCAATACCATACACAAAAATTAAATTAAAATCAATTATAGACTTAGATGTAAGACTGTAAACCATAAAACACTTAGAAGAAAACATTATTTTCCATCACATTGGCTTTAGAGAGGCCTTTGATGACTCGACTCCAGTGGCAAGCAAAATAAAAATAAACAAGTGAGACTACATCAAACTATAAAGTTTCTGTACTGTGAAAAAAACTATCACCAAAACAAAAAGACAACCTACTGACTAGAAGAAGATATTGTATATCATATATCTGGCAAGGGCTTAACATTCAAAATATATAAAGAACTCATAAAACTGAACTGGATCAAAAAACTTAAGATGGAAACCCCATATCGTTCTGTTATTACACTTCTGGGCATCTACCCAAAAGATATAAATGCACTCACCTGGAGAGATGTATGCATTCCCATGTTTACTGCAGTCCTATTCACAATAGCTAAGAACTGGGAATTAACTAAGTATCCAACAACTGATGAGTGGATAAAGAAGATATGGTACATATATACAATGGAATACTACATAGCACTTAAAAGAGATGAAATCCTGTCACTTGAACCAACATGGATGGAACCAGAGGGGATTATGCTAAGTGAAACAAATCAAAAGAAGGATAAATACCAGATGACTTTGCTCATAGGTGGCATGTGAATAGACAAAACAAAGGAATAGATGAAACATAACCAACCCTGAAACATTTGCAACAGATATGAGGTTACCAAAAGTAAATGAGGTGGGTGGGGGCAAATGGTGGTAGAGTCCACTGGACAATGGCGAAGAACAGTTGGTGATTTGGTGGAGGGCAAGGTGTGTTGAAATATATTGAAGAAATGGGGAACCTATACATAGGGAATTATAATACACACACACACATATGAGCACACGCACACACTGAACTGGAAAGCAACCCAATCAAAAAGTGGGCAAAAGAATTGAGAAGACATTTTTGCCAAGTAGATCTATCTATCTATCTAGATATGAATGGATAAAAAAAGATGTGATAGATGTGATTTTACATACATATATATATATAGTGGAATACTACACAGTCCTAAAAGAGATGAAATCTTTTCATTTGTGAAAACATGGATAGAATTAGAGGGGATTATGCTAAGTGAATCAAACCAGATGGAGAAAAACAAATACTGGAAGATTTCACTTATCTGTGGAAATTAAACAAAGCAAATGGACTAAATAAAAAACAACCCTTGGATATTAACAATAGAGCTAAGGTTACCAGTGGAGAAGGTGTAGGGAGTGGAAGAAAGTGGTGGTG
This sequence comes from Solenodon paradoxus, assembly GCA_004363575.1. Classification (NCBI taxonomy): domain Eukaryota; kingdom Metazoa; phylum Chordata; class Mammalia; order Eulipotyphla; family Solenodontidae; genus Solenodon; species Solenodon paradoxus. The sequence continues at coordinate 360,360 of RJWH01000035.1, forward strand.
GGGTCCCATGATCAGTGATGGAGGACTGCTGAAAAATTAGTGGTGGGTATGGTGTGTTTTCGTATTTTTGATGGATGGTGAACTTGCACACATGGGCTTATATTCTTTTTTAAAATCTAAGTTATCTCAACAAATAATTTTTAATGCTTCTTTTTCTCCTTTCCTTCCTCTCTTAAAAAAAAAGAACCTCCTTTAATAGTATTCAATGTATGCAAGAAAAGCTTGGAATTTCTTTTTTAAATTATGTTGCTCTCTGGATGGGATGTCTACGAATACAACTTTGAGCAGAACATTGCTATCCTGAAAACTCTTGTTTTATGAGGGTTTTCAGATACTTTAATAGAGAAGAACCATTCCCAGAGGCAGACAAATCACTTCAGGGATTATAATGAATGTTTTTCAGGGAAAGACTATTTAAATAATTTATATAATAAAGAATAAAGAGTCTGTATTCAAAATTCCAACTTGATTCAATGGTAGACTGAGAAATGGAGACTTCTAAAATTAGAAAGAACAAGGGAAGTCAAAAACAAGGAAGAGAAGAAATTCAGGTTAAAAAAAGGAGTAAAATGTCTTTAACCATGTTTGATCCATTTCTTGGAGGAATTGGAATATCAAAATCTCAGTTTATTATTCATTATTCATCCTATGTCTTTACTTACAAAAATGTATGACTCTTATTTTATAATGTAGGTTTAGTCATTTCACTAACTTTTCAGTTGTCTACATAATGTCCTGATTTAAACAACCCCTTCTGTTATTCCCACTGGGCAAAGTGAATTTCCACTAAAAATTGCAATAAAATTCTGTCATTCTAAATAGGAAAATCAGCTCAGCAGTACCCCCTGCAGGCTGGTTCCTTAATTCAGCATATACTTGCCTGATTATACTACCTATCACAATCGTTTGACAAAGCAACTGTGAGACACTATGACTATAGTTTTATAATATGAAAATTGGATAACTGTGATCTTGCAAATTCCTTTATCCATGTAATCATTTTCTCCTATTACTGTATGTTATCCTTTCTAAATAAAAGAAAAATTAAAATCACACTAAGAACAGATATCTACTTTGGAATGAATAGAGGATATTCTACCTAGAAATAGATTTTTGACTTCAAGAATCCACGGACTAGTTTGTGAAATTAAACTCTGAAAGTTTTTAAAAGACATTAAATTAAAAGCTTTATTGGTCCTTTTTAAACTTTCCTTATCCAGCAAAGTTTTAAAAATGAAGAACTTTTGGTTCAATTACTCTTAGTATCATGTACCTATTGGAAATGAGTATATATATAAATTATATCATATATTTAAAATATATTATATAATAATATGTTAACATAATAATATATTAATATAATATAAATATATATAAACACACATATATATAGCATAGTACACAGCGTGTATATTTATGTGTATGTATATATACACTTAAACATCACGTTTCAATGTTGTCATGAATCACTTATTTTCTTTTAAATTTACGCTGGGTTGACAGATCTGACAATGAACTCAGATTTTTGTGACATGGTTTTGTAATCCTAGAGTATTTGGTCATTTTAGTAAGAAAAGTCTTTTCATTATTCAGCCCTAGGCCTGAGAAAAGATAATTTCTCCTGACTCCAATGTTATCTGAGGTTCTACAAACAACCCATTAATATTGTAGCTCAAGGACAGAAGTATGAGCCTGACTTTAAGACAACAAGGGTAATTTTGCTTTCAGACACTCTGTCTGGAAATATTGTAAGATGTTCCATATTAAAAGGCTGTCTACTTGGGTCTGACGCTGGTATAGTGGACATGCTAATTTTGTTTAGCCATCATCCATTTATCCTTCTAATAATTGTACTTTTATTTGGGGGAAAGAAGAGAATTCCTTTCTATTATTATTATTATTATTATTATTTATCCCTGACCCCTAGTCTCAAACCTGGGTCCATAGAGGTTACATGGCCTGCCCTTTCGTCACCTTAGCTACCTGAGTCACAGGGATGTGCCAATGACCTGGGGCCAGGATCAGATGCCACCAAAGGCTTCAAGAGAGTATATGATACAGGCTGGGCCAATGAGAGTAGTATGTTCCATTAGTGACAGAATTGTGTCAGGGATGTACTAATAGCCTTGGCATTGTCAAGAATCCTCTCTGGATCTTTTGCTGGAACTTTTGGGGGGAAGGTCTTCTGCGGGAGTTGCCAAGTTAATAGATTACAAGCTCAGTACTTCTGATAGGAATTTTTTTCACAGATATATAAAGCATTAGCTATTGCCTGAGGAAAAGCCAAATTAGAGAGGTGGGGTAAGAAATTCCTAAAGATGTAATTCAGTATCTGTTTCCCTCTGTGTCCGAGTCCATCCAAACTCCTTTGTCAGTTTTGTGAGGCAATATTTTTAAAATTGAAGCCAGGTTAAACTAAGTTACACTGACGACTCAGAGTCCTGAGGAACACAATGAGTCTTCTGAAAACTGCAACTATGACAGTGACAAGGAACTAAATACTGTTGGGAGGTTTTGTGGTCTTAGATGGCAGGAATTAGGAAAATCAGAGTAAAAGACAGAACTTCAAATTAACTATTAAAATAGTCCAAGTTTTCAGAGAGAAAAACTTGTATTTCATCAAATGACCCATATTTAAATATACATATACATACACACACCTATATTTATTCGATGCTAAGTTGCACTTTTTTTTTTGCCATTTTAATGTCCCTGAAAATTGGGTGCAGCTTACATTGGACAGTGGCTGTGGAAAGAAATCTTACCATTTTAAATTTTTTTTCATGAAACCTCTTGAGATACGGGGTGTGGCTTAGAATCTATGGTGGCTTAGAATAAAATACTTATATGTATGTATATATGTATATAAGTATATATATATGTATATATACATATATACTTATATACATATATATATATATACTTATATACATATATATACACACACACATACATATAAAGACATCGCTTTAAAAAAATAGCCTAAGCTGGTCAACATTGTTCAAAATGAACTGGAAGCTGCATCTGTTAAATTTACTAACAGCACTTCGCCCCCAAATACCTTCCTGCCAATATTACTTAGATGGCAAAAGAAACTTTACAGAGGTGATTAAGACGTGTAAGATGGGGGAGATTATACTGGATTGTGTGGGTGGGCTTTAAATGTAATCAGAACAGAACCTTTAAGAGGGAGGCAAGAAAGTCCAAGGAGAAATAAAGATGAGAAGACAGAAGCAGAATTTTGAATGATGTAACTTCAAGTCAAGAAACGCCAAGGCGGCTCTATACACTGGTAAAGACAACAAATGGATTCTCCCCTATTCTTCCAGAAGGAATTAGTCCAGTCTATTTTGTATACCTTAAACAAAACAAAATGAACAAAAGCTCTTAATTCGTTGATCTTTCCTATTGCTTTTTATTCTCTATTTTATTTGACTTTTTCCTGCCCTGGTATCTGTCCAACCCTGTCAATCAATACAAGATAGATTTTAGGCTTCTGATCTCCAGAATTGCAATAGAATAAATTTGTATTGTTTAAGTCACTAAATTTGTTGTAATTTGTTACAGCAGCAATAGAAAACTAGTACATATGCTAAATCTTTTTGAAATGAACCACAATACTGAAATCTATTTTGCCCCTTAAACTATGAACATTTGTAAGAGAGGACGCAATCTCCAAATATACCTGGGTTTGCTTCTCTACACTAATTAAAAGACCATTTCTAATTAGGGATAAAATGGTGATTTCCCAGTGAGGGGGATTACTTAAAAAGGATCATCAGATTCAGATTATGTTATGGAATTCATCTTGAACACCTAATTATCCAAGAATGAGCATGTTAGAAGACTTTCAAAGGAAGGTGGGATGGTTTCCTAGCCCTCTTGAAATTTAGAGACAAGAAGTTAAACTTCCCCCCAGGAGACAGTGTGTCAGTCAGAAAACTATTTCCTGCCAGTTGAAATATCTTTTTATAGCTGTGAAAATCTTGGGAAAATCCATTTGTGAGCCATGGAGAAAAGTTTCTTTTGCTTATTTACTTTGGCTTTTTGAAATGTACTTGGACTTGAGCAGATGTTTCACCCTGGGGAACAGACTGAAGGATAATTAAAGATGTCCCAAACTGACTCTACAGGAGCTAGCCTGGCCCATTGTGCTTCAGAGAAGTCCCAAGAGGGAGCACAAGGAAGACGGATGACTGCCCAAGGCCTCTAATTCAACCAAGGCAGGACCTGCTTCTGTTGTATTTCTGTGTGGCCCGTGACTTCACCTGAAACTTTCCCACAAAGAGTGCAAAGTACATTTTCACCACAGCTTTAATTTGGATACTATGCCCTCTCGGGGGTGGGGGTGGGGGTGGGGGTGGTGTGTATGTGTGTGTGTGTGTGTGGTGTACACACTCGCTCAAAAGAGCCCCACCACGAGAATTTAGGCAGGCTTTGTCTTGGTCTTAAATTCTTCTGGAGAGACAAGGATTTGTCAAGTTGATGTTTAGAATTAGCCTCAGCATAGTAACTCTTGGACAAATTTCGGGGTAATGTTCTCTCCTACAATTCCCAAGTTGTGGACTAGAAGGGACAGCCACTCTGAGGTGGAAGTCTTAGTGAACCAACTTGGTCCATGGATTAAATATTGACAGGGAAGAACAATGGCTTTAGGTATTTAATTTTCTGGTGTCACCGGATGATTTTTTTTCTTTCAGATTAATATTCTTAAATGGAGCGGTGGTGACAGTAGTAGGCATGAAAAGGAGGAATGTGTGTGTGTACATGTGAGTGTTTGGAAAGGGTTTAGGGGAGACCACATGATGCTGAAAGATGAACTGAGATTCAAGACTAATAGCTGCAGACTAGCCCAGAGTAGACTAAAGCTAGGCGGACACACTCAAAGAACAGCAAATAAAAATAGCTCCATAAAAATAGCTAATATTTCCCAGGTGTTTAGTCTGAAGAAAACACAGTCTTGTGTGTGACTTACACATCTCATCCACATGACAACTCCGTTATGAAAGTGCAATCACTGTTTCTGTTTAACATGGGAAACTGGAGGCACAGATCGCCCACAGCCAGCCAGCGGATGGGGGAATTGGGACTGCACACGGGTCACAAGGGGTAAAAATGGCTGAGGAGTAAAGGGTGCCTTTCAAACATAGATAATGACCCCCGCCCAAGCAAAAGGGAGTCTGCCTAGACATTTTCACTTTTCTGAGCATGTGTTTCCTTGAATGGAAGGTGCAGGTGGGTCTGGGTGATTCAGACCCTGATTCCCCAGCATGGTTCTGGGCAGCTGGATGCCGCAGGGGATCCTCTGCCAGCTCAGGGCGTGGTGTGATGGGGAGAGAATGCCAAGGTGGGAGATGGTGACACATGTCCCCGAGGCTACAGCTCAAACAGCCTCTAGCAGCCCTTTCTGCCCAAAAAGGGGCTGCCTGACTTCCTGGGGGAATATAATCCAACTTGAATTAATTTAGCAAATGTCAATTGCTTCCCTCTGAACTGTGTCGAATGTTATTTTAAAATTAGACTAACTAGTGAAACACTTTCATAGGCTTAAATATAAATACATATAGTGAAATGTTTCATGCAGCTGAATGAGGCAGCCCTTTATAATAACAGGGAATGTTCTGATACCAGTCCCAGAGCCTGGGAGTCTGCTGCGTAGGATGTGTGTCCTGGAGGACCGATCCCATGATTGACTCTCTTTTTCCCCTTCCTCACACCCTGCAGAGCTGGTTTCATCTTCTCTTGAGAATAGCTACTGAATACTTCCATCCTTCTAAACTTTTGAGAAATGACTTGGAGCGAAATGAAGCCTTTGGAGAAGTCACGATTATGGTTAGGAGTCATGGATAGGAATTTACGAGGCAAGTAAGCCACCAATTAGAAGAAAACAGTGGGAAATTGCTGGTAGGAGGCTAGGAAACAGCTCAAGTCCTTAGAAAGAACCTGCAGGGGAAAGAGATACGAATGATGGAGGGCTGCTGGGTTTCTGGGAATGGTTCAGGAAAGAATTCCTGGTTTTTGGTTTTGTTTTTTTTTAAGGAAAGGTACAGTCAGGAGAATGAAGGCAGGCAGGCAGGTAGGAAGGAAGAGAAAGAAGCATTTTCTTTCATTTTTATTTTTACTTTGTTACTCTTGTTCTCTTCCCCTGGCCCTGTGCTCAAACCCAGGGGTATATGGCCTGCTCCTTTGGAGGCAATTGACCCAACTGTTGCTGCACCAGGGTGGACCAAGAAAGAATTCTGGAGTTTTAAAATGCAGTTTTATAAATTTAACAGAGAAAGTGGAGGAGAAAGAAGGTGAGAGCATGAGAGCAGAGCTCCCGAGGGCAGAAAGTGCTGCACTCCAGGCTGCAGGTTGGTCAGAATTATACCCTTGGGAGGGGGCTTTTGGGCAGACCACCTTTCCAGTGTCTGTAATTAGCAAGAGATTAGGAGTCACTCAGTCACAAGGAAGTTCAAAAGCAGAAGTAATGTGGACTTTCCAGGAAGTTCTTCAGGTCTGTGAAGTGGCCTGGCCTTCTGGTGGTCCCAGCTGCTGGCCCAATTGGGGAAAACATTAGGTTGATGAAGGGATAGCATGAATTTTTCCAGATGGTTAATGGGTTAATGAGGTGAAATTTGGATTCTAGTGCTCAGGAGCTGGCCTGTCAGGTGTGGCTCAGGCCATTCCAAGGTCCCTCATGATTTTTACTGATCTGGAAGATCTTATTCTAAAAGGAAACCTGGAGAATGTTGTTTTGGGCCCTAGGAATCCCCTTACATTTCCCTCTAAGGAGGGATTTATTTCAAGGACATATGAGATAAGCCATTTACACACACAATCCTGTGGAGGAAGCAAGGGAGACCCAAAAGGAAGACCAATGGTCTGAAACATCAGTATGAGAAAAGGTCACGGGGTCTAGAGGGGTGTGCACTGACCTGGGGAAGGCAGCACACTTGGGGAGAATTCAACACTTAGGACTGACAGTCACGGTGAAAGTCTCTGCAGGACAGGGGCCATTAATTCAGAGAGCTAAACTTTTCAGGGTTTCTGAAAATAAGAGGGGGACAGTGAGTATCAGGAAACTTCTGTCCCTCACCAACCCCTATGACATCCCTCTTCCTGTCCTAATCCACCCTCTGGCTTCTTCTTATCCTACCCTCTTTTCTTGCCTTCTTCCCACTCTATCTTTTATCTGTTAGCTTTGTTTCCCTTAAAATAATTAAATCCTATCAGTATCCTTTAATTATTTTTCTCAAGTAAAATACTGTTTTGTTCAAACAAATCCTGCCCAGTCCTCCATTAGCCTCCATATTTCCTCTACTTTTCCTCTTCACAGCTGGCAACAGGCACACTGGAGAGGGGCTGTGACCCCCTTCCTAGCAGGACTGAGGGAGATCCACAATGATCCAAGGGCTCTGATAACCCACCACTCCCCATCCTCCAGCTTCCCTGTGTTTTCATTGCAAGTTGCCTAAGAAACCAGTTCCCCACAGGAGGCCATCATGGGAACTGATTACCCACATCCATACAGGACACCACAGGGACAAATACCTTTGGTCCTGCTTGTCTCAGTCAAGATTCAAAAATTCAAGTTTTCAAGGTCATCCTTTACACTCATTTTCTCACAAATGTCAGGACATTCTCTCATCTGACTCATGCCCCCACCCCTTCCTGACCCACAGCCATCCTACTAGACCTCTGGAAACTCAGAGTCTGTCATCAGGAACATTTCCTACCTTCCATCTCAGCTGTGAATGAACATTTCCCTCCCATCTTGCTGTAAATCTGAGTTGTCAGAAACGGCAGCTCTTAACTAGTGGCTACTGAGTACTGGAAACATGACTAGTCCCAACTGAAATATGCTGTCAGCATGGAATGGATTTTGAAGATTTTGTGTGAAAAATTCTTTTTAACTATCTTGAAAGACAGGTACATGGTATAGAATTTTGTACTGACAACTCTTTCAGCAGTTCAAAATTCACTGTCACTTACTCCTGGCTTCCATGGGTTCTCATGATGGTATTTTGACTACAGTGGGTTCAATAAAATATTTTCAGATCATTTGAAGCACATGTCATGGATTTAGCATTGAATTTATTGCTTTAGAAAGCAATTATCTATCATTCTTCTGGTAAGTCCTTCCCCCACTCATGTGGTACACTGTCATTTCCCCATCAGGACTCTGGTCCTTGTGGTCATCATTATCCTCAGAGATAATCCATCTACATCTTGAGTCCTCTATTTCTTGACCTTGGTTACAATTATTTGCCCTCCATCCCATCTAAGAAACCTATTTTTTGTGGTCATATCTTTGTTATTATAGATAGCTTTACTACCTGAAAAAATATTAATTTCAATCATCTACTTTGGAATGCTATCTCATAATTAGAGTTTATTTCACTTAAGCTCCCCATTTCAATAATTCTTTGACTTCACTAGTATGTCCAGTTAACTGTCACCTTTTCACTTAGTCACCTCTGAGTTTATGATTTATCATTATAATCACTCCTTTCCCTGTATCTCTAAGTCCCTGATATTTCTCCATCATGCTTATGCTTTCTGGAAAACCTCTGAACTTGGTTAAATCTGGGTTTACAGTTAAGAGAACTGAACTAGTCTTGCTCTAAATTTGTGACACCAAGTGATCTCCAGCACTGCCAGTCTTACAACATACCCTATTAGTTCACTTTCCTCAATCTGCTTTACTGAAACATTTCAACTTGATTTTCCATTACAAGTGAGAAAACAGAGGCACTCAAAACTCTTGGTGCACCCTGGTGGAGTAGCAGTTGGGAGCAGTTCACATGCATCCCTTGGTTTTGGGTTCATGTCACAGGACTAGTGGGAGTAACTAAGGTGAACAACGAAATACAATAAAGTGTTTCTTTCTCCTCTCTCTTCCTGCCCGTATTTGCTCACCTCCATTCCTGCCTGCACCTTCTCTTTAAAAAAGAAAGTCTATATTTCCTCCCATCACTGAACCAATCCACCTTATAGGCAACTATACAGATTTTCTGCTTTACTTCGCATTGAGAGGAAAATTGTTCCTGCTTTTAATTAAACACATTTCTTTCTTGTGGCACCATATCCCATCTTTTCTCATATCCTGAGGGCTCAATTCCTGCAGTTTTCCTTTTCTGTCTTTCTCCCCTCCTCTCTAGTGGATCATTCTCATCAGTGCATAAATGATACATTATCTCTCATCTTAAAATAAAAAAGCATCAGTCACAAAATATTTCTTGGATTACATTGTCTTTGTGAAAGAGAAACTAGGTGAGGAGGGAATGTTAGAAAGAAGGTGCTCATGTATGCATAAATCTTCAAACTACAGGACCCAACAGGCCTTGTATCTCCCCTGGGAATTGATGACCATTTCCTCCTCAGCAGGACAGAGAAGGAGGTTCTCTAGAAAAATCGTTGGTAGCCTTTGATTTAGCTAAGTGCACATCACCTCTCCATGAATGCACTTTGCAATTTGTTCTTTTCTGTTGCTTCTGAATAAACCCACTTTGTTGTTAAAATAACTGATTGCTTTTGTTTGAGGTCAAGACCTCCTAACTATTGTCTGAACTGTCTCCTCCCCTTCGAGGCAGAACGCCTGGACAGAGGCGCCCATAATTTGTCTCCAATGTACAGTCTCTCTTGAATCACTTCTATTAGACATTCAAACCCACCTCACAGCCCTCATCAGTCAGCAGCAATGTCATATGGCTCAATGCGACATTAATGTTTACTTCAGTCATCCTTCTTGAACCTTTAACAGCATCTGATATGGTTTCTCATTCTCATTGGGACCAATGCTCACTTGGTTCTGGGGATACAGCGTCTTACTTTCTTTTTCATTCCTTCTCTGTCTACTCTATTGACCCCTCCTTCTCTTTCTCACTGTTAACCATTGAAGTGCTCACAGTCTCAGTCCTTAGACTCACTTTTCCACACTTATTTTCTCTAAGATGATATCATATAGTTCTATGGCTTAGAAGATAGAAAGATAGATACATGACAGACACATGCGAAAACTCCAAAATTTACCTCTCCAGTCTGAGATCCTCTCTGGATCTTAAAATTAATAAATCCATGTGCTCAATCTATTTCCCTACTTGATTTCTAGTGGAATTTTGACTATTACCTTTCCATACCAAACTCTTCATTTTCTTTCTCAAATTAAATCTCTTGCCCCCACATTGGCGCATATGTTAGTAAATGCCAACATCATTTGCCAGTTCTATCATTATCAAAACTTGGAATGGGACTCCCTTCTTTATAATTCACATAAACACATGATTAAATCTGGTAAGTCTGCCTTCAGAATATATCCTCTACATTGCCTTACTTTCTAGTCTAAGCCTTCATCTCTTTTCTGCAGTCATCTCCATGATTTTATTTTTGATTCCCTTTAATCTATCTATCTAATTGCCAGAGTGAACCTGCTGATATGTGACCAGATCATATAGCAATCTGCTCAGAACCTTACAATGACTTATCACCTGTTTGTTTATTTTAAAGGAAAGGGCAGGTAGGAATGAAGGTGAGCAGTGGCAGGCAAGCAGGAAGAGGGAGGAGGAAGAATCACTTTTTATTTTATTTATCTGTTCATCTTGGTGGTTTCTCCAGAGCTGTGGAATGTGAACCTGGGTCCTTGGGATATATGTGGACTGTGCCAGCTGAAGACAGTTGAGCACACTACTCTGTCAGGATGCACCATCATCTATCTAGTGGGATGACTAATTTTAGGGGTCAACTTGCCTGAGTGCCCAGACATTGAATCAAAAGCATCCCACACAGTCTTTCTTTTCTTTTTTTTATGCAGGAACTTATTTCACAGCAGGTGAAATGTGGCAATGGACTTGTGTTCAATGAATACACTTACCATGCTCCTCACTACCCTGAAGTGGCTGACTTGATAAAAGGGCAGAATTGCCTTTTAAAAACTCAGTCACAGTGCCAGATAGGTTGTCATACCTTGCAATGCTGCAGGGCAAGGCACTCTCTGATTCTCTGAATCATCATCCAGTATAAGGTGTTAGTCCCACCACAGCCGGGATTCATGGGTCTAGGAATCCAAGGGTGGAAATGAAAGTGACACTACTCTCTATCACCCCTATCTATCACTTACTGTCCCATGGCCTTATGTTCTGTTAACTCACAGGTCCTCGTTCTAACAGGATGAAAATGCTTTCAATAAGTGACATTGCAATTCTTCTGTTGAACAAGAAGTTAAGACTATAGCCCAGTCACTTTGGGTTCCTCACGTCTTTGAGTGAACAGGCAAGGAAAAGAGGTCATCATGCTAGCCGGGGTGACTAATCCTATCTGTCAAAGGAAAATTGGACTGCTACTTCACAATGAAGGTAAGAAAGAATATTCTAGAATATAGGAGGTGCTAACTCCGTATTACCACAACCTGTGATTAAGGTCAATGAAAAACTCTAGCAACCCAGTCCAGGCAGGTACTAAGGACCCCAACCTTTCAGAAATGAAGGGTAAGGTCACTTCATCAGGTAAAGCCTGCCACAGGTGCTGCAGAAAGCAAAGCATATGCAGACTGGGTGGTGAAAGAAGGGAATTATAAACACCAGTCACAGCGATGTGACTATTTACAACACATGTCATGAGTATTTCCTCTTTATTTTATTAATTTTATGTGTATGTATAGATATAGATCAGGCAAATATCACTGTTTTCTTTGCTCTCTTATTTCTTTATGTAACGTAAGAAGTATTTATTTATATACAGCAACAGACCCAGGACTTTCCCACTTCAGGGCCTTTACTTATTTCTCCCTCAGCTTATAGTGCATGTCTCTCAAATATTTTTAGTGCTTTAACATGTTTTTCTTGTGGTCTTTATTCAGTGGTCCCCTACTCAAAGACCTTTCATAATCACACTCTCCACAATAGCACCCTGTATCATTTTATCTCCTCACTTTTTCCTTCTTCTTAGCTCTTATAACTTACAGTGATATTATTTTTTATATCTGTTTCTTTGTTTTCTATGAGCAAGTAATTACCACAGAGTGAAAACTTTGTCTCCACTTTTCCTTGACCGAAATGACCACTTTCAGGGGCGGCTTTGAGCTATTTATTTACCCATCCTTGTTTCTTAGCAACAGATGTTTCTCATGAAAGTTACAGAAAGAGCAAATCACTTTTACTCATGTCAAATGATAACTTTCACAGTAAAAAAAAAAAAAAAAAATCCAATTCAAACATTTAAAAGACAGTTTCCAAGCAACAGATATTTAAAAAGTGAATTAAACATTACTAGATATTATATAATTTCCTGGTACTTACTACCACCACTGTATCTCCCTTTTAAGTAAACTGACTATATCAACTTCTGAGCAATTTCTCCAATATGCAACTAAATTGATTACACCCTTAGCAATGCATACTTAGCAGTCCAACTGCCAAAAAAGTGTGAAAAAAGTTTGCTGTTCCTAGAACCTGTGTTTGAATACAACTCCTGAGTGTTTAACTCTTGACAATTTAGTCATTTACTTTAAATTTTGGTCATTCACTGTGCATTGTGAAAAGACCATGGATTCTGTCATTAACGACTATGGATCTGAGTCTTGGATCAAGGTCCAGTTACCACACATCTCTGAGATTCAATTTCCTCATCTCTAGTAATGGATTGATAACATCTGCCTCCCAAGGCTGTGAGGATAAATACCTGACAAGACATGAAGGGCAGTATTTTTTAATTTTTTGTTCCCAGCCTGGGGGTCATGATCCCTGGTACTTGGGTTTTAGACAAAGGTCTGTACCTTTTGACAAAGGTCCACGGTCTATACCTTAGCTTCCTTGGCCATCTGAACCAGAAGGTTGTGCCTGGAGTATTTTTTGAGAGAATTTTAAACAGTATATAAATGTTCACTGTTATAATATGTGCCTGGGACACAGCAAGAGCTCAATATATTTTCTTAATGATGAAGTCCTATTGGTTTTGTTCCCCTTGAGGACATGTGCTAGAGGCTTTGCTGATTTAAGGGAGGGTTAACCAAGGATAGACACTGGATTATTCTATTGAAGGTCTTTTATCCTTTGTCTATTTTCACTGCTGTTCAATCTTAGTGTCATTTAAAATGATCCAGAATGAAACCTAAGGTGCAGGGAAATATTTTAAAGAGAACCTGTAAATTATTTGTGTAATAAAGAACAAAACGAGACTTTATACTCATACATGCATACAAATAAACTATTTTTATTTCAATTTGCAATGATTTAAAAAATACATATGTACATCAAATCTATCCATTTTAAACTCACAGATAAAGAGGGCTAATAATGGAAAGAAAAATAGGTAAAAAGAACAAAATGTTAAGCTGACCAAAATTGATAGTTCTTACTGTGTTTGTGCTAAAATTTCAATTTCCCTTCAGGGGTTAATGAAATAGACTCTGTGACTGTACTCAGTTTGCTTGTACTCTTCGTACCCTCGGCGAGATCACACGACCTAACTGTCCAGCTTCCTTCCACCCCCCAGTTCCTCTTCACAGCTTTTCCTAGATGTGCTCTTGTTTCGTAAGCATCACTCAGGGATGAGAACAGAAGCCACCAAGTCTCTTCAAGTTATTGTGACAAATGTCAATCCTTTCCTCCTGAATTTCCTTACACACACACACACACACACACACACACACACACACACACTCACTCATTTTCCAAAAGGACCTTAAATGAACATTTGGTTCAGAGTAACTGGAACCCAAAATCAGTATACATCACAGTCCTTTGTGACTCGCTTTGCAGCACATGTAAAACTGCTTTTACATTTTACCTACAAGTCTCAGCAGTTTCCAGCAGCACTGAAAACACCCCAAACCCAACCCAACCCCCAAGGAGCCCGAGAAGATCACAACGGGATGGAGAAAGACAAATCATCTGCAGATCTGGGGTCTCTCACAGCCTCCACGGGACCAACACTGAAAGGCCAATCAGGGCCTGTCCCCGGACACAAACCCGCATCACAGTTTGCAGAGAGACACGGTCAAATCACATTCATCTCCGCTCTCCAAACTGACCTAACATGTTATCCTTTAAAGGAAAGAATTCTGAGCTGGCCAGTTATAAGGCTCCACCTGCCTCCTCCAAAAACAGTGTCCCCACTTTGCTGAGTGATGCGGGGGTGCCTGGCCAGTGTAAGTAGAAGGTGCAAGTACTTGAAAGGCTTTTCTTCCTTGTACTCACTTTCCTCCGCAGCGAGGCCTCCCTATACTGTTGTTCAAGTGTGAAAAACACAGCTTGCCTTTGTCATTCCAGCCTTTAACTATGACAGTGTCTAAATCTTCCCTTTCTGGTGGTCCTGAAGACAGAGAAATGTGTACCTAACTGCATGTTAGCATTGGTAGCTCCCTGGGAATACCTTAAAATACCACTGGGGAACTCGGGGAGTTTTTCTGCCTCAAAGGGCTCCTGATTATATAAACGCACATCCATCTTAAGGGCCGTACTTAAGCGCGCAGGCTCCACACAATAGAAAACGAACGGCAGGACTTTGCTGCAGAATTATGACGTGTTTGTGTCAAATGCAGCCAGTTTCACATCCTGTCGTGCTGTCCTCCTTGGACACAAGTGTTACAGAGGAGGTAGCCATCTGGTCCCTGTGATCGTGACAGATGCAAACTGAGTGCTAAGCAAACAGATATGTTATATTCCTCAACCACAAAGGAAAGAACTTGGTCTTTCTGCTGCTTGATGAGAAAGATCTGAGCTTAGATGGAAGTGATAGCACAGGGCTGATATTTTAAGACATTATTTATTCATCAAATCCATAAATATCCACTGAGCGTCTGCCTTGTGCCAGGGTACTAGACTCAGGGGATGAGCAGACAACTCGCCTGCTCTCATAAAACCTGCAAAATATTCCTGGGATTCAGAGATATCAAAGGTGATATTCTGGGTGAACCCTGGGGAAGGTTCGGTCCGCCGCCTCTGTCCGAGTGCATCCACATAATCCCAGGGGCCCTGGTTCATGTCCTGGGTCCAGGGACAACCACCAAGATGTACAACTGAATAAAAACAAAATAAAAATGAAAAAAAAAAAAGGTCCTATTCTTGCTTCCTTGCTATTATTAATCTTTCAAACATAATACGAATTTAGATAATGGCAGCTAAGTTTTAAAATCTTAATGTTTGACTGATTATTGGAATGTGGATATAAAAATTAACTTGAGAAAAAAAACTGCTAAACAGTTCACTAATTTTCTGGGATCCTTAAAAGTTTGGAAATCTTTGACTTTGATACCAAAAAAAGGCAGGAGTATGCCCTTATGGTTCAGTCTGCTGAAACATTGGACTGTTTCAATCCCAAGGACCAGGGATGAGACCTGGGGCTGAGGTGAAAAATCTAAATAAATAAATATATTTCTTCCTCCCCTCTTCCTTTCTTCTCCTTTCTTCTCCCTTCCTTCCTTCCTTCCTTCCCTCCCTCCCTCCCTCCTTCCTTCCTTTCTTCCTCTCTTAAAGTATAATTTGGTAAATCATTGTTATGGGGATATAGCTATTAATATCTATTAATGCTCATTAGTCAAACAGAAGCTAATGGTGTTTAATTTCTTTGCAGAAAATTCAAGTTTTGGTTTAGACTCTTTTAAGAAATGGCATGAGGAACAAATTAATAGATAAAAATGACGCAAATACATCTCCCCCTTCTGTTCCATTTCTCCTACTTTCTAGCCTGCTTATTCTCTAGATTTCTAATGTGGTTTCTATCTCATTCATTCTTTACAACAAAATTTTTAATTGCTATGCCAATTACATATGCATATTCTATCTTCTAAGCTAACATTAGTCTTCTTTCACTTACTCAGTTTCCAGAGCTGAATTTGTGCAGATGGTCTGGAATAAGTAGCTCAGGTGGCTCATAGAATTTGATGCTAAAGGGATTATGGGTGTCTGATGTCTTCATTGGCCAGAAAGCTTTGCAAAAGGACATAATTAGTAATCACTCATTTGGCAGAAATTAAGAAAATGGATTCAAAATTTAAAACTTTGTCATTTTCTGAGAATTGCACTGCAAGGAGCAAAGAGAACTGTTCATAAGCCAGTAACTAGGTGACTGTCATATTCCAGTTCCTCCACACATCAAATGACAGATATTTTTTTAGGCACAGGTACAAAAAAACCCCCCAAAATTAAAGGTCCTTCCTGAGAACTGACTTGTTGCCAAGTGGAGAGAAAGAACCCCCCAAATGCACAGATAAAAGGAGAAACACTGTGATTCTCAGCACTCGGGAAAGTGCACTTACAAACCTAAGTTAGCAGATTTCAAAAGCCCTATCTGAGAGAGATTCTGATAATTCTTACTGGAAAGAGATTACTGGATTTTATAAATAGCAAAACTGCCATGACATATTACTCTGCTAAGATTTCCACTTAAAACTGTTCCATATGGTGTCTTCTTATTATGAAGGACTTAATTCTGTCACTAGGCCTTTGAGAAGAAAAATCATGTAGTTCTACTTGATACTTGCTATAGCTCAAATATATCCTATATTATGTCTCCTGTCCTCTAGGTGTCTGTGAATTATCTTTTTCTGTGGTACTTAAATAAAAAGATCTTGAGCCTTTCTTTAGAGACAAAGTCTACATCTGAATTCTAGTGGGGACCAATAACCAAAAAGCATAACTATTTCAGCTGGTAAACCAGGTACATCAGGTAATATTCAAGGGGAGAACATTGTACTCTGAGGTAGTACAAAGAGATCCAGCAAGACAGGGTAAGAAAGGGCCTTCAACCTTTGGACTCAGGCTTGTAAAGCCGCATGATTAGAGAACCAGCAGCCCCTTGCTGTAATCAGGGTACTGATACTGCAGCAGCATGCTGAGGTAGAATATGGGGTCTAGTCTGATACTGAAAGTTCAGTATTTATAATTGGAAAACATTAGCCTTTCTCTGGTTTGGTCAGGGCCTGGAGTTCAAGACTTGTAATTACAGCTGTACATGTGATAAGACAGCAGCAGGAATTGCCACACTGGTTTTTATGGTTGGCGAAACACCTGCTCTCTGTTGCATAGTTTTGCGGCTGTGGTCCAAGCTTGTCATTGATGAGAATTGACTGCCTTTGACACAGGGCGATAACTAGATTCCATGGAGCTTTGAAGAAAGTCACCTCCCTCTCTGAGAAGTCAGCTGCGAGAATCAATTTGGACAACTTAGGGAAATACAACGTGTAAGAAATGAGAATTTTCCATTTGCTCTACCCATACATGACAACACCTCTTTTATCATAGCTAAGATTTGGCCAATAGAATAGAAGGAAGTGGTGTTTGATACTGCCAGTATGGGTCTTAGAATATTGGGCCTGTTCTCTCCCTTTTCCATCAGGCTTGGAACTGGGTTATGGACATGATTCAACTTTGAATGAAAACTAAGTATAGCAATAAGATGAAAGGAACCTGGCTCCAACACTAGCCATGTAGAGAAGGGTGTCTTGTTCAACTGGTGCCACTCCCAGATAGGAAAATAATATTCATTTTATTTGGCAACTTTGGCTTTCTGTTAAAATAACTGAAACTTCATGACAATTAACTAATTTTTTGACAACTAAAGCAGTGAAAAACAAGATAGTACAGACCAGATACATGATCTTTGTTTATATTATGGCAAAATAATCCTAACCTCTTACCATGATCTTTGTTTATATTATGGCAAAATAATCCTAACCTCTTACCAGGAAGACACACTATCTATTCTAAAGGAAGTGGTTGAAAAGAACATAATATGATTATGTTTTGTGGTTCTCTCTGAAGATTTTAACAAGGAGTTCAATAAAGACTCACACTCAGGCAAGAATTAGTTTGCCATCAGATGTAAGGGAATGGAAAGAGTCTACATATTTGGAGACTCAGTTAAAAAGACCAACTGCTTCGAAATCCTCAATTTTTTCTGATTATAATTTTTTCTGCAAAACAGAAAAAGCCAGATGTCTAGGTGTGACTTTCCTACCCAAACCTATTGTTTCACATAATGTCAAGGTAATCTTTATTAATCTGAAGAAGAGAGGCAGGCTAAAGTTGAGCTCAGAGGAGAATAAAGCCGGTGAAAGAAATATGACTGGAAAAGAATTTTGGGTATGGATACTGGAACATGGAACACCAGAAGCCTAAGAATTTGAGGGAATTATATTGCCAAAGAAAAGACAAACCTAGAAGGAAGAGGTCTTTGCTGTCTTTTGAGTTTCTCAAGATTGAAGGTTTGATCTCTTCAGGTAGCGCATGCTCCCACATCTTGAAATCTCACCCCTCTGAAGGAACAGAGGGAATAGAGGGGAAGTGGTGGAAACAGCTGAGCTTACTGTGGAGTTGGTCACCTGGAGAAGTTCTTTGGTTAACGTATCAAAACAGTTGCTTTTTGGTGGAGGAGAGGAGAATGGAAATGCACTTATTTTGGGAGTAGAACATGTTACCAAGATCTGTCACATAATAGTGGCATATTGACAATATTTGCCGAGTTCTTCATGACTGAATTTGTTACTGAAGAATTATTCAGTTAAAAAAGAAATGGAGTATCAGTGACCCAAGGTGAGAGTGTGCAAGTGAGGAACTCCTCATTCTCCACCCTACCTCAAATTAGTGGGCATCAACCATGCCAGGATGCGTCAGCATCATCGTACAGGAAGAAGTCAAAAGAAAAAGAAAAGGAAAGCAACACTACTGAATTCAGGACACAGAAGAAAGCCATGCCAAAATCTAAGTCACACCCCCAAACCACAAATGGCCCAAAGAGAGGAATACACTGAAGAGGAACTCAATTGACACTGATTGGGACTGCCTAGCAGATAATCAACTCAAATTAATAGCTTAAAAAAGCTGAACAAGATGCAGGAGGCACCATCAACTACTAAAAGCAATTGGAAAACCTCAGAAAAGAAGTGACAGATCAAAAGGAGTTATGAACCAAGAAGTTCCACGTTATGAAGAAAATTCTACCAGAAATGCTAGAGATTAAAAGACAGTTAATTGAGAATAAACATGGTAAGTGCCATAAACAGACTTAATTGCACAGGGAATTGAAATTGAAGATAAAGATATAGAGGCAACCATCACAGAAGAAGAGAGAGAAAATGACTGAGGAAGAATGAAGAAACCCTGTAAGAAGTATTAGACATCATGAGAAGAACAAACACATAATAATACTATATGTCCTGGAAGGAAAGGAGTCAGGGAAAGGAATAGAAAACTTATTTAAAGCAGGGAAATTTCCATATCGGTTACAAAAAACAACCAGAGGTCCAAGAAGCAGGTAGAGCACCAAAATTTCTAAATAAAAAAATCTACTCCAAAAATTTCATTTTAAAATTAACAAAAGCCAATGGTAAAGAAAAAACCACTCAAGGCTGCTAGAGAAAAGAGAAACATAATCTACAAAGGTATATCTATCAGGCTATCCTCTCTGTCTTCCAGAGAGTGGAATGACATATTCAAAATACTGAAAGACAAAAACTACCAACCAAGAATACTCTACCCTGCAAAATTATAATTCAAATATGATGGAAAAATTCAAGTCTTCAATGATAAATGAAAGTTAATGGCTTTTCCATCACCAAGTTTGCCTTTCAAGAATTCTTAAGAGTCCTATAATAGGGAAAATAATAACAAATAGTCGCCAACCTTCAGAACGGTGATAAACAGCAAAGCAAAATCAGAAAAAAAAAAAAAAAAGACAAATAGAGAACAAAATAACACTAAAGGGGGGAGAAAAATTGGAATCTGTATATATAAATATGATATGCAATCAGCTCTTAATAAGAGACTATCATAGGGTGGTAAACTTTGAGACAATTCACAAGGTAGTCACAAAACCCAATCCTAAACACATGTAATAAAGCCAAGATATATCTCAAATTAAATATATAACCACACACCTGAAGGAACTAGAATGGGAAGAATAATTGAAACTAAAAATCTGTAGAAAGAAGGAAATTAAAACGTTAGAGCAGAAATAAATGATATTAAAAGCAAAAAGACAACTGAAAAGATCAATGAATCCACGGCTGGTTCTTAGAAAAAAATAGATTGATGAAGAAAAATAGAGAGAAAACCATAATAACAAAAATCAGAAATAAAAGAGGTGAGCTTAGAGAAATACAAAGGATCATGAGAGACTACTATGAGCAAATACATACCAACAAATTTGTTATGAATTAAGTAATGGACATATTTCTAGAATCCTACAGCTTCACAAAACTGAACCAGGAAGACAGATGACTTGAGCAGACCAATCAAAGGCACAGAAATTAAAGTGGCAATCAAAATCTCCCAAAAAACAAGCGCCCAGGACCAGATGTTTTCACTACCAAGTTCTATGAAACATTCAAAGAATAGTGAATCTCCATCCTCTTTAAACTCTTCCATAAAATCAAAGAGGGAAAACTCACAAATTATTTTATGAGGTTAACATTACCAATACTAAAATTATACAAAGATAGCACGAGAAAGAAAACTATAGACCCATGTCATTGACAAATATATATGCAAAAGTCCTCAACAAAATCTTGGCAAGCTGAATTAAATAGCACATTAAAAAATTATACATTGGTGCAATCTGGTGGCTCAGGCAGTGAAGTTTGCAGCTTTGGAAGTCACATAAAGTCCAAGGTCCCAGGTTCACTCTCTATAGCTGGAGGGAACAACAAATATGAACAACTAAATAAATAAATATGTCTTCCTTTTCTCTCTCCCTGCCTGTGTACTTTCCTGCCTTCATTCCTGCCTGCACCTTTCCTTAAAAAACAAAGAAAAGCAGGCATACAAAAAAGTTATACATCATGTTTAAGTGGCATTTAGCCCAAGGATGCAAGGATTGTTAAACATATGCAAATCAACATATCCACAAAGGGAAAAACAAAAATCATATTATCATCTCGATAGATGCAGAAAAAGCATTTGACAAGATTCAGCAACTGTTCATTATAAAAACCCTAACCAAAATAGAAATAGAAATCACACACCTTTACACAATAAAATCAGAATACGGCAAACCTATGAACATCACATCCGATAAAAAACTGAAAGCCTTTCCCTAATATCCAGAACAAGAGAAGGTTGTTTTACTCTCACCACTACTATTCAACATAGTTTTGGAAGTCTTGGCCAGAGCAATAGGGCAAGAAAAGCATAAAAATGGAATCAAAATGGAAAAGAAGAAATAAAACTATGATTATTTGTAAATGAATGATATTTTACCTAGAAAACCCTAAAGACTCCACCAAAAAACTATGAGAAGAAATACAGCAAAGTGGTAGAATATAAAAGTAACACACAAAAATCAGTAACATCTTATATAAAAACCTTGAAGTTAAGGAAAAAGAAATTACATTTATAATAGACACCAAAACATGAAATACCAGGAATAAATTTAATAAAGAGATGAAATGCTTCTACAATGAAAACCATAAGACTTTAAAAAAAGATACAGAAGCCACAAAGAGATAAATAGATGCTCATAGATGTGAAGAATTAACATCGTTAAAATAGCCATTCTATCCAAAGCAACATGCATATTCAATGCAATTTCCATCAAAATTCCAGGGACATTTTTCAAGGAAATGGAGCAATCAATACTGAAATTTGTTTGGAACCACGAAAAGCCTCAAATAGCCAAAGATATCCTTAGAAAAAAGAACAGCAGCGGAATCACAAATCCTGACTTCAAACTATACTACAGAGTGATTGTTATCCAAACAGTATGGTATTAGAACAAAAATAGACACACACACCAGTGGAATAAAATTGAGAGAGGGTAGGAGAGGGCAGGGAAGGGAGGAAGAAATAAGGTGGTATTAAGATGGTGGGTGTGGTGTAAACTAGTCACAGAGATCTGATTTCAATATCCTAAAATAAATATAGCAATATAAAAAAAAGAAATTATTTTAACATAAGAAACAGCAAACCTAGCTTGAAAAAGATTTATTTTCAAACTCAAACCAAAGTTCTAAAGTATGGTATGCATTCTAACATTAACATTGTTTCTGGTAGATAAGAAAAGACACTTCTGTAACTTGAAGTTGAGTCCACAGAGGACATGAGAGTTATTACCGAGAATAAATTGGACTAACTAGATAAGTTGCTTTACTGCCCGAGTAAAATTCTACGAATTTATGCCCATTAGAATTTGGTAATTTCTAAGCACTAGTGATGTCTGTGTGTTTCCTATTCTTCCTTTTTCCAAGTGAGAGTTTTATCAGTTATCTTATTTCTGCTTGTTGTGTATTGTGTGTGGCAGTTGGGTTTGGCAAGGATATTGGAAAAAAGAAATCTTATCGTTTATAACTACAAAGAAGGCCAAAAACTCCACGTCATGAAGTTGTTAAACACTAACTCCGTGTTTTCAGACACAGCTTGCTAACAGGCAAGTGTGAAGGCAGAACCCCCAGCTGAAAATAACTTAATGACTGTGGGTCTGTGTACTCTCTTTGCATCCTGCATGCAATATCCCCTTCCCTCCCTCGTGCCCACCCTACTCCTTCCTTCTTAAAAGCCCTGTCTTGGGATTTTAAAGACGACTTTTGAGGACAAGAATCCACCATTCTCCTTAGATGGTTAACACCTGACTAAAGTCAATTCTTTCCTGCATCCCCCTCCCCATACCCAGTGGTTTTGGCTTGCAGAGAGGTGAAGTGACTGGACATTGTGCCAGTAACAGGTATCTGAACTATAAAAACTCATAAGAACATTACCTATAGTTTTTAGACTTTCAGCTACATTTAGTAACTGGAGACACTGGGTTTCTCCTTTGAGGAAAGGGCGTGTTCTACTTATGGGATGTGAGATGCACCAGGATACGCAGATGTCTAGAGGGGAAGACTGGCAGAGGCTACCAGCTATCTGCCAATATCCATTATCCATTTCTCCACAGTAACACAAATATGATAGAACTCATGACTGGCCTGGGAGGTCACATTTCCTTAGCCTTCTTTGCAATTAGCACTGGCTATGTAACTGTTCTGAGCTATTTTTGGTCAGGGGTTCCTCTTTTTTTTGCTGGGATGTAGTATGAAAGTTGATTCATATTTGACTGTGAAGATGATGGTAATGGCCTAAGTGATGAGGCAGCAAGAAGACTGAAGAAAACCGAACCACTAAATTTATCTCTCCAAGCTGGGTGGCTCACACTGGGGCCATTAACAGAAGAACAAAATGAACTTAGCTGCACTCTAAGTCAATGCAGTATTGAATTATTTGTCATAGCAGCTTAGCTCTTATACTAACAGATGTAGCCCCTTTATTTTACTTCTCCTGAGGAACAGCAGACTAAGCAATCCCTACACATATTTCTGTGGCTTAAGGATTTTGAGAAGCAGGAGGTTAACTGAGAAGCAGATGAAAGAAAACCTTCTGCTTTCCCCCATTTGCCTAAAAGTAGACTATACATTTGTAAAAGTGCCCCACCTCCATTCCCCAGAAAAAAAAAGAAGTTAATCAGTGGAGAAAACTCTAGATTCTTATCAGCCCAGAGTTGATATCTGAGAACTCTATGTAACTTTGCTAAAAAAATGAGCCCTTGTTTTACATTAGTCTACCTCATATATTTACCTTTCCACAATTTGCCATCCTAGAAATTCCAAGTCCTTTTTCTTTGTCTGATACTGTTCTAAAATACACTGTTCTTTTGTTAGGGTGCTATATAAGCCCAAGTTCTATCTATCCAGTTCTGAGTGCATGCCTGACGCATGTGTTAATAAACTTCTCTTTTTATCTCATCTTTCTTCATCTGTTTTCTGTTAGTCTAATTTATAGGTCCTTAGCTGGAGGAACTAAAGAGGATAGAGGAAAATGATGTTTTCTTCCATGTGTCACTCATAAAAGGAATCTGTGTTTCTCAGCATTTTGCTGAAAATGAGTCTAAACTTATAGAAAAAGTTTAGTGGCACACCCTGGAGGAATAGTGGTTCGGTCTACTGCCTCTGGCCAAGTACAGCACACACACATCTCATGGACCCAGGATCCTGTCCTGGGGCCAGGGAGAACAACCAAGATGTACAGCTAAAATTTAAAAAATTATGAACAAAATAAGCAACACATATCAATTTTTTAAACAAAGAAATGTAAATCAGGGAGCAAAGATACAGGCAGAAACAAAACATCCCCCCAAACTAAAAATGCTTCTTCTACCTCTCTTCCTGTCTACTGATTTGCTTTTATCTTTATTCCTGCCTGCATTTTTCTTAAAAAAAAAAGAAGAGAGCAATTAGCACTGCATATGGTTTAAAACTATTGTTAGATTATTGTTATTTGACAATGTCCTTTGTTAGTACTCTCACGGGAAATTCTCATTGGCATTCCTTATTTAGTCCCCAGCTCCTTATTAATAAACAATACTTTTCTAATTTTCAAGCCTAGTATCTTAGCATTCATATTCTGTGCTTCTTCACAGTGTTGGATATTTCTGGCTACCTTTCCTTTCCTGAAATGTTTCACTCCCTTCTTATGTCATCTTGTTCTTGTGACAAAAATACACAGCAGTCTCTTTGCTGGTCCTTCTGCCCAACATCACCCGCCCCGTGAAAATATTTCTGAAAGTCAGCTCTTGACTCTTCTCTAATTCTACACTTTTCCTAGGGGATTGTGTTCATCTTCCCTTTCTCAGACAGCAATTCTATGAAGATGATCCCAAATCTATTTCTCTGGTTCTGATTTCTCTCCTGGCACCATCTTGTATTGCAGAATTCGTCTGATAACCACTGCCATATAGGCATTTTGCTATATATATATACATACACACCTGACAGATTTTTTTTGGAATCAATTAAGCATTGGCCACAATGCTAGGCATTAGGAGTACAATGAAGTAAAATAGATAGGTTCTGCCTAGTGGAGCTTACATCTGCTGAATAGGGATTAACTAGATGGTGTGGATTTGAAGGGGGAGATGGAGAGTGTTCTGGGCAGAGAGTATAAATCTGAATAAATGCCCTGTGGTAGAAGGGGCAGAAAGGTCAAACGAAACATCAGAATGGTTCTAGCAGAAGACAGAAAGTTATATAAAATTTAAGAAGTAGATACAGGAGAGACCATGTTAATATTTTATTCTTTATACTAAGAAGTATTGAAAATGATTTGAGAAGTTTATACAGACTTGATTATATGTGCATTTAACAGAGCACTCTGAGGCATACCCAGGTGGCTTAGGCACTAAGCTGGAGGCTGGGTCTCAGACCATATGAATTAAAGGTCAAAGGATGGCGATTTGCAACCTGGGACCAGAGGGAACAACCAAAAATAAACAAATAAATAGAAGTGCTTCCTTCACTTCCTTCCTTAAAAAAAATTGCTTCTACCTCCTTTTCCTTCCTCTCTTCAACAAAGAAATGCTCACTCTGGCTCTGGACTAGGTGTTTGAAGAGCAGGGTGGAGTATAAAGAAGGGCTATAAGAGACACTGTTATACAATGGATAGGATTTGGTGAGAATTTCAGTATGGGGGAAAATCAGGTATTATGTATAATTGCCAGGTTTCTGGACTTGGATAACTGATACCCTTCACTGAGACAAGGAATATTAGGAGAGGACCAGGCTTTAAAGAGAAGATAGGTATGTCCTGGTGGAATAGTGGATGGGTGCAGTCCACGTACATCCCAACGTCCCAGGTTTGCATCCTGAGGCTGGTGGGAACAACCAGGATGAACAACTAAATAAATAAAATGCTGCTTCTGCCTCTTTCTTTTTGCCTGCCTCTGAAGATTCCTCTAAGTTGTATCTGTAAATTGGAACACAACATGGTATCTGGTCCATGTGCCTAGTCTTCATTACAATATGATGGCTGGCTTCTAAGAATGACTACCAAGGAGATAGAAGCTGCCAGTTTCTAAGGTCTGGGCTCTGGAAACTGGCAGAGTAGATTCACTCTGTAGACTTACTCTATTCTAATACTGAATGAGTCCATATTCAAGGAGAAGAAACATAAACCACATCTCATTGGGAGAGGTATCCAAGCATTTGGGGGATAATTTAAAAAAAGGGAAATAAGGTTTGGTAAATGGGTGTTTAGAGATCAGAAGCTTGTACACAAGGTAGAAATGCAGGATTCTTAATTTTTATATCTTCATAGACTTCCACTATTTTCCAACCTCACATTGAAACCCTTGGTGTTTCTTGGAATTACCATGCTGTTTGGATTGTTTTGTTGATAATGTGTATGTGGTGACTGGTATCATAAAAACCTCTTATGCTTATTCACAGAAATAATATTGAAAAGGCTGGGTGTCTGCTTTTCTTCTTTTTTTTGCTCCATTCTTCTGTTTTATTCCTATTTTGTTATATTTTTATTTTGCTGTTACAGGGCACTGTCAAACTTGTTTTAAGGAAGAGATATACAAACATAAAACAATTTCTCTTCATTCTAGAATTGTCTTATCGCCATCCATGCCTATTAAACTTTCAAATCCCACTTCAAATGCCATGTCTTCTATGAAGTTTTACCTGGTTTCTTTCTTTGTTGGTGCTCCAAAAGCACTTGGTTTGTGTTTTTGGGGACCAGTTGCCACCAAATTTTTTTGTGCAGTGTAGTGAGCTATTGTTATGGCAAAGCTTCCAGATGGCAAGAAGACTGACAGTCAGACACTCAAAGGTAGAGAAAATGGCACTTTACTGCAAGCACCAGTGCTAGCTCAGGGGTATTGTTACCCAAAGCTGAGCAGCAGAGGGATTTAGAGGACCTCCTTTTATACTCTGAGGTAGAGATTCATCTCCTTGGCTATGTGTGGTTTCTACTGGTAACTCATGGGTTACATACAGCTGCAGAGTAGGGAGGCTATGCTTGCTTATCCTTGGTCACAATAACAGGATGTAACTGCAGTCTCTGTAGAACAGGAGGTGGCTACAGCCTCTAGTACGATAATAGGATGTAGTTACAGTCTCCGTAGTATTGTGGAAAGTTCCTGGCACTAACTTTTGCATTGGGGTCAGGGAAAAGGTCTTCTACCACACTGTGCATCACTTAAGAAATGTAGATTCCAAGGGTATACCCCAAATCTTTCGAACCCTAATATCTCTTGGACATACAGTGACCAATAATTATTTAACAATTAATTGATGGCCATTTGTACATATGTCTTCAGACCCTTTCAACTCATGGTAAGAAACAATGTTTTATTTCATGTCTTCTACAGTATTAACAGTACCTGGTACATAGGCAATATTAGGCACATTTTTGGGGGTTTGTCTCTGTTTTCTCTTGAGATTATTGCTATCTAGAGACTTCCTACTGCTGTTCTTTTTCTCTTTTATTTCCACCTGGTGCCACCTGGTAACTGTTCTCTTTTTGTATCATTTGAGGATCATCACAAACAAGGGCAAGTATAAAAAAGTCTGTGTAGATGGGATGGGTACATTCAAGTTAGTAAAACTATACCACAGATTTGTATTTTGTTTGTATTTGTGTGAACTCTTTTATGCAGTCAGGGAATTAAAGGGTTTTTTTTAATGTTGTTCAGGGCAATATTTTTTGATGACTTCAAGGTGAGAGTGGTACATTATGGGAATAAATGAAATTTTCCATAATTATGTCTGCACTTGTTGTTGAATTTTGCTTTTATGGTTGGGTGGGAAAGGGGATAGGTATGTCTTGCTGTCTCTGCAAGGCAGTCTGAACATCTGGTGCCCTGAAACTTAGCTCAATCCTCTTTGTGGAAGTAGCTTAAAAGTGGCTCCAGCAACAGGGCTGAAAAATGGGCAGTAAGGTTTAAGTTTTGTGGGTGTTTTTCATTTGCAATCTGGGCTAATCATGAAATAATTGGATTATGAGCTCAATGCAGTGGTTAAAAATAGTAAATTATAGGTCAATAGTTAGTTGATTCTCCTGCTAAGATTGTGTGCTATAATCTATGTGGGGAGCATTATTTTCTCACTGCATACCTGCCTAATGTGGCTGACAAGTGTAGTCACCCTTCTTTTCTCCCTCCCCCTTAAGGCTTTGTTTGCAGCTTCTTCAAATGCCAGGCACTTGTGCTAAAAATAGCTGTTCCATTTTCTTGCATCTCCACCCAGGTTAGTCTGCCTGCTTCCCTTGCTTCCCAGGAAGCTGTATAGACATTAAGGCTTTGTTAGCAAGTTTTTGTATTATTTCTTTTCCCCTCCAAGTATGGGACTTTCCTCTATGGGGCTCCCCACAATGTTCCTAAATAGCACCAGGCCAGTGGATGCCACAGCAGCATTCAGCTGCAGAGGTAGGGACTCCTTGAGCAAGTGGGCACCAGAGTAAACATTTCAAATGGAAAAGGTCACTGCTGAAGGAAGCAGTCTTTTTCAATCTTTTCAAAAGATTGAGAGACCTTGCTAGAGAGATCAGTGTGCAACACCAGTTGAAAGGGAAGCCAACAATGAGAGGTCACTAGACAAAGAAACAAGAAGAGACTTGGAAGGAATTTGAGGTTGTGATTCTAAAACGTGCGTTTTTTCCCAGTATTTCAACAGCGCAAATATGAAGCTGTATCTTACAAGTGTTTGCTACATTTAATATGGGGGTGGTTATCTTTCCCTGCTTATCCTTCCAGCCCTTATGCACTCCATAGAATGAGACCATTATTATATTATTACTGCTATTAATATTTAATTTTTACCCTTGGACTCACATCTTAGGGCTTTATATGGCACACGCCTTAATCATTTGAGCCATAAGAATGTGTCAGAATAAAGCCATTATTAAAGCAAAGGTATGATGCTTAAAACAAATGGTGTCTAGATTTGAGGACACAATGTATTTACAAATGTATTCACCAAGGTAAATTCCACACACACTAGGGTCTATCCCTATCCTTGCACATTAAGAATCCTAGTTGCAATTACACAGGACGTTTTCTAAGGGAAATGTCTAATATTACTCTGCTTCTAAAAACTGAAGTTCAGATTCCATTAAATAAATACATCAGGCACAAAAGGAGGAATGGAGGAATGTTCATATTGATGTGAGGGAAGGTGAATAAGACAAACTGATGAGACGCTGGGTCCATCCAGAAAGAATTCGTGGAGAGAGCTGATTGGTCAGGATCACACAGCAAGTTTAATAAAAGCAGAAAGAGTGAGTTTAAGCTCCCTGCGGGTGGGGAAAGTTACATCAAGGGAATGCACACGTGTGTGTGCTGCCTATCTCTCACTCAGGCAAGATGGATTCTTGAACATATGTGAAGGGTGGGGGTTTCTTCCTTGGTGGATGTGTTCAGTTTACCTGGAATAAAAACAGCCTGAGTATCTAGGGGTGTGTCCTAGGCCCAAGTTGCTAAGGCACTTGTCAGAGCACCCATGACAAAATTGAAAGTATAAATATTTTTTTCTTCTTCATCTATGTCTTCTTCTTGCCTTAGAGTACTGTGAAAAAACATCCATATCTATGCTCCGCTCCCAGGTGCTTTGACATAATTAGTTTATCGGTTAAATGGAGAACCTAACCTTTGTACTTGAAGTCTCTCAATCTAATTACTGCTTTATAGTATATGTCATATGTAACATACACATCGTTATAAATACTTGAAGTGTGATATAACAAATTTTATTGAGGGATGAATGCAATCCAAAATATTTAGAAACCACTGGACAAGTCCATACAATGTTATCTTTATATGTTAGGGGATTATGCTACAGAGAATTTCTGAATTATATTCACTGTTACACACTGCTATAGCTGGGACTACTCTAATTTTCAATTCCATTGTTCTTCTACTACAGTGTAAACTCTAGATGTTGCATATTCTAATTTTTTGTGCATGCCTACCTGTATTATCATTAGATTGCAATAAGTGGGATTATGTTCTCTTCTTTTCATTCTCCATAATATGTTACATGTAAGTCTTTGCTTATAGCAGACCCATCAATAAACGGATTGAGAGCAAATAATATAACCATTTATATCATTTATAGGATACCTATATAACACACCTCACTGAGCTGTTGCTGGCATTTTGTTCCTTGAGTACTGACACTTCATTGTTTTGTGTTTTTTTTGCAAAATAGAGTTGATAATCTTTAAAGCCTTGAAGTCAAAGCAGTTTGAGGATCCTTAACAGTATAGAATGTTTCTAGAGTATTTAATATCAGTAAAAAAAGGAATCTCTGGATCTATGATTTGACATTATTATTGGCCATAGCCAACCATTAAGAACAATGGTTATTTTAATAACTCCACATTACTATTTACTGAGAAACCTCACTTGATTCACAATACTTGAAATTTAAATGGGAAACTGTTTAGTGAGGTAGCTTCTTATAATCTGTGTTTAATATTTAAAAAAAAACCCAGTAAATTCAAACACCAAATATGCTGTCTTAAATGAATGAAACAGTTCTGACTCTAGGGATTTTAGACCTGAATCCATTCCAAAGAGAATAAAAATACAATTGCCAACAAAATCCAAGAATTTGAGGTTGGGAACATGCAGTAAGCTACTTGTAACCACTTTATACAGTAAGCTATGCAGTATGGAGGCTGACTTCCTAGGAAGCAGAATATTTGGCAAATTATTATCTGGTAAGATTAAAATAAATGAGAAAAATACAGGATTAAGGCATTAAATAGTATTAAAACTGCATTAAAGTAGCTTTATAAAAATTCACAATAAAAACTCAAAAACAAATCCACCTCAACAGTGTAATAATCTGCTCTAGAATCATCTTTAATTGATCAGAGAATATTGCTGTTGGCTTGATGATCTGCTGAGGCAATAGGTTTTGTTTTATACGAAATGTACTTCCTTTAAAATTTTCCAAGTCAAACCTTGCTTGAAATGTAATGTCTGACGCTCTTGAATTCTTGGTCTGTTCTTATAAGTCTTGGCAAAATGCTAAACTCACAAATTACGTGATGCTCAAGGGCATGCTTTCTGACTGCATACTGCAAGATAATATACAAATATCCCTGCACTACTAACCCAACTTGCCCTACTGAGAAGCAGGAATAGGGGTTGGGAAATAGTGTGTACTGATGAGGAACTTTGGACATGTGGAATGACAATGTAAAACCAACCATCTCTTGAGAGGTCGTTCAAGATAACAGCATAGGAAGTGCCCTGGCTCACCTATTCCCACATATACACCAAATACACATGTCTGTATGGAACCCTCAGCAAAGGGGGCCAATTAAGAGTAACTAGGCTGCTTAGAGAGTCATAAAGGTCAGAAGGACCAAAAACAAAAAACAAAACAACAACAACAACAACAAAAACCCTACAAAAAACCAGGGCAAAGTTCAATGTAAGTTGCAACATTTATACAAGGTCATTCTTTCAATACTGGGGAGAGGCAGCTGCTTTACCTAATATACAGAAACAGAAACAGAGTTAAACAAAGTGGGAAAAAAATCCCTCCAAACAAAACAGGACTATGTTTCAAATAAAATACTAAGATAAAACCTCAGAAAAAGACCTTAATGAAATGGATATAAGTAATCCAAACCAGATAAAGAATTTAAAGTAGTGGTCATAAAATGTTCACCTAACGTGGGAGAATGGATAAACAACTAATCACCTAACATGGGAGAATGGATAAACAAAGCAAGAACTTCAACAAAGAAATAGAAAATATAAGAGAGTAGCAAAGGTAAGTCATAAAGACGATGCAGCATTTAACTGAAAAAATGTAACAGAGGGTTTGGTTTCAACAATGAACTGATGAAGCAGAAGGATGGATTAGTGACATCAAAGGCCAGGCAATGGAGTTCCCCCAAGCAGAGCAACAATAGCTAAACAAATAAGGAAAGAAGGCTGTTCACAGGACCTATGTATACCATCAAGTAGAATAACATATATATATATATATACATATATATATATATATACATATATATATATATAAAATAAGAGTCCTAGAAAAAAGAAGACAGAGAAAAGGATAGGAAACTTATTTGGAGAAATAACAGTTAAAAACTCCCCTGATATGGAAATGAAAACAAGACATCCAAATTTAGGGAGCACAGAGACCTCCACAATAGTGACACAAAGAGATCAGACCAAGACATAATGTAATTTAAATGTCGAAAGTTAAGAAACTTAAAAAAAAAAAATCAGAAGAGAAAAACATATACAGGGGAATTCTCCATGAGAATATTAGCAGATTGTTCATCAGAAACTTTGCAGATTAGAAAAGAGAGACATTATATGATTCAAAGTGTTGACAGGAAAAAAATTTTCAACCAAGAATACTCATGTTGAAGATTATCACTCAGAATTGAAGGGAAGCTAAAGTGCTTTTCAGAAAAGTAAAAAATAAAGTTCATCAACACTAAATCAAACTTGTAAGAAATACTGAATCTTCTTTAAACTGAAAAAATTGCCACTAAATGAAATTTTTAAAAAAAGGAAAGAGAAAGCCTTGCTGGTAAAGATTAAGTATATAGTAAAGATAGTGGGTTAATCATTTAAAAGCTAGCACAAAAGTTTAAAAGACCAAAGCAGCAATATTAAATAAAACTAGAGTATTTAGTGAAGGACTCCGTGCCCTGGTAGAGTCGTGGTTTGGTCAACTACTTCTGACCTAAGTGCAGTTCACATACATCCCAAGGACCTGGGTTTGCAGCTGGGTTTGGAATGAGAACAACCAAGATATTCAACTAAAAAGAAAAAAATGCTTCTTCTCTTCCTGCCTGCCTGCTGGCTCTCCTTCATTCTTACATGCAGTTTTCCCTAAAAAAAAAAATTAGTGAAGGAATATGTGCACAATACCAAAAGTATGTAAAATGTGACATTAAATGTATAAAATATAGAGGATAAAGTAAAAATGTAGAGTTTTAGAATGATTTTAGAATTAAGTTGCTATCAGTTAAATGTTTGATGTTAAATACATAGAAAGTTATGTATGAACCTTAGGGTAACCACAAAGCAGAAATCTACAGCAGAAATAATAAAAAGAGAGAGAGGGTAGAAACTAAACATAACACTAAAGAGCTGCTGAACCACATGAGAAGAGAGCAAGCAAAGAATGGAACAGAGATAAATACAAAAACAGCCAGAAAATGAATAGAATGGCAATAAATACATTCCTATCAACAATTACTTTAAATATAAATGGACTAAACTTTGCAATAAAAAGACACAGTGTAGGGAGAAAGAGACCAAGGTGGTAATGGAAGATAATCTCCATTTCATTTCTAAGAGAAACAATGAACAGTTCTCTACTGAAGTAATGCCAGGGAGGGAATCTCACAGCACAGTGTAAGGCTGAATCACCCCACCATCTCAGAGAACAAGGACTGCATTGGAAAGATCACCCAAGGAAATCCACAAACTGGTGTGATGGAAGGTGGGTGGAGGGGAACTCAGAAGCTACCATAGCTGCAACCCAGAGGCCATGGACGTAACAGGGCTCCCGTCCAACCTCAGTCCCTGAGAAGGGAGGAATAGAGACTCTGTAGTGCCAAGTTCTCTTGGCATGCATGAAGCCCAAAAAGGAGGGCTTAGGTGAAGACCCTGGTCTCCACTCTGGTTAGGACCCAAGTAAGGAGGACAACAGAGAATGCTGTGGACTACACTTCCTTTCTCCATGCCTTAGGATCCATGCTGATACAGTGAAATACATCATTACCCCAACTGATAATCTGCTGAGGCACAGGTCTATGAACCCAGAGAGGAGGTTAACTCCACTGTTAATTCATGTGCACCAGACTCCAGCCCCATTCCAACACCCAATAATAGCTACAGCAATACCTACCACCTGTCATTCCCTCAATCTGTGGTCATCATACACTCACTGACTCAACTTGTGCTTGGAGGCCTACAAGAATCAAAAATAAAATTATAGTACCACCTGATGGTAAAACAAAATACAAGCAGTTTAGTTTCAAGTTTCATAATGAATGAAAGGATATTCAGGATAATCTCAGACCTCAAGTTATTATGACATCCCAAGAAAACAATGACACCAACTCCAGAAAATAAAAGACATGAAAGATTATATATATTTTTAAGGGAAAAAGAAATCAAAGTAGTAATCATAAAGAACTAAAAAAGACATGAAAATCTCAGAATAGTTCAAAGAACAAGAGAAATCAGTCAAACGACGAAATGAGTTCAAAAATAAAACTATTGAGCAGAAGGCAGAAACTCAAACTTTAAATGAGAACTAAGATTCAGAGTGTGAAGAATGCAGTGAACAAGATCAAGAGTGCTATAAAAGGCTATGGCAGCAGAACTGACAACATGGAAGAACAAATTAATGATCTGGAAAACTAAAATGCAGAAATAAAACATGTACAAGAAGATAAAAATAATTCAATTAAAAACGGAGAGAAGATCTGAATACACACTCCTCCAAAGAAGAGATACAGATGACCGACAGGCACATGAAAAGATGTGTCACATCTCTTGTCATTAGAAAAATGCAAATCAAAACATCAAGATATAATTTCATACCTATGAGAATAGCTATCATTGAAAAGACTGGAAACGAAGTGTCGATGAGAATGCAGAGAGAAGGGAATCCTTATACACTGTTGGTGGGAGTGTAAATTGGTGCAACTCTGAAGGAATGCAGTATGCAGTTTCCTCAAAAAAAAATTAGAAACTCCATATGATTCTGCTCTCCCATTTCAGGGTATCCTGCCTACAAACACATAAACATTCCCATTTTTATTGCAGCATTATTTACAAAAGCTAAGAGCTAGAAACAACTTAAATGCCCATTGATAAATAACCGATACACACATGCAGACACATGTGCACACATGCACACACACACACACACACACACATCTGGAGTCATTAAAGTAAGGCAGGAAAAGACTCATTTAGATTCATTCAAAGAAATAAACTCAGAGTACCAAACAAAATGAACAGAGGAAATGATCTGAAATGATGAACTAAAACAAAACTCCAGGGAAAAATCCAACTGCGACAGAGTAAATTATCTGAAAAATATTAAGCAATAGTCTTAATTATTCTCACTGAAATGGAGAACAATGAATGAAACGAGAATTACAACAAAGAGAGAATATGAAAAATTTCCAAACATAAATCATAGAGCCAAAGAATAAATAGGTAAAAGTAAACCAACAATACCAAACAACAATAGGAGGACTCAACATCAACATCAAAAGAAGATTGAATTTGTGAACTAAGAGACAGGGCAGTGAAATGCACCCAGACAGACCAGCAAAGAGAAAAAAAGAATGAAAATAATGAAAATTGGTTAAGAGACTTAGGGGATAACATCAAGAGGAATAACATTTGCATCTGATAATCTAATGGTGACCTCAAAAATGCAGTGACACCTATACTTATATCGGATAAAATAGAATTCCAACTGAAAGAGGTAATAAGACAGGGAGAGACACTACATAATGATTAAAGGATCAATTCAGCAAGAACGCATAGCTGTTATTATTATGTATGTACCAAACTAGAGAGTATCAAAATATGTAAAGCAATTAATAGAACTAAAGAGAAACACTGACAACAATATAATAATAGTAGGAGACCTCTACACCCCCACTTACAAAAATGGACAGAACAACCAGGCAGAAATTAATAAGGAAATGAAGTGTTAAATGACATATTAGACCAGATGGGTTTAATAGACAAAGAACACGTCAACCAAAAATAACAGAATTTATAATCTTCTCAAGTGCTCATGGAAAATTCTGAAGGCTAGATCATATGGGGCAGTTAATCTATGACAAAGGAGTCAGAAAATACAGTGTTGAGAAAGAAAAGTCTAACTTACAGGTGGTGCTGGACAGATATTTGCAAAAGAAAAAGAAAATCTTGATTACTCATAAGAACCACACACAAAAGTTAGCTCAAGATTTATCAGAGACATGGGCATAATACCAGAAACTACAAAATATAGTGAGGAAAATATAGGAAAAGTTCTCCAAGACATCAATTTCAAAGATGTCCTAGGGGAAGGAACACCTATGGCAAAAGAAACCAAAGCAAAACTAAAACATAGGGGCTACAGCAAACTGTTTCTATATAGTGAAAGAAATCACCACTAAAACAAAAAGGTAGCTCATGGAATGGGAGATGATAGTAACACAACATATATCAGATAAGAACTTAACCTCCAAAATATATACGGTGTTCATAAACCTCAACAAGAAAGCAAATGGCCTACTCAACAAAATGGGTAGAAGAACTGATTAGAGACCTAAGGAAGATACACAGATGGGCTGCAGATACATGAAAAAATGCTCTACATCACTCATCATCAGAGAAATGGAAATCAAAACCACAATGAGATATCACCTTGACCAGTGAAAATGAGCTGTAGCAAAAAGACTAGAAGTGTTGGAGGGGTGTGGAGAAAAAGGAACCCTCCACCACTGTTGGTGGGAATGCAAATGAGTGCAGCTTCTTTGGAAAACAGAATGGAAATTCCCCCCAGAAACTACCTTTTGATCCAGCAATCCCACTTCTAGATACATGCCCAAAAGAATACGAAAACTCAAGTCAGAAAAAATATCCATATCCCTATACTCACAGCAGCACAATAGCACTCACACACAGAGGAACGCTATTCAGTCATTAAAAGAAAGAAATCTTAGCATCTGTGAAGCAAAGAGGGTATTAAGCTAAATGAAAAATCAGACAAAGAGAGCAAAGCACCATATAGATTTCATGTATCTGTGGCAGCACCTAAAAGACAAACAAAACTCAGAGAAATAGATCGGTGGTTACCAGAGGAAAGGAGGATTGAGTGGTGGTCAAAATGGTGAAAGGAGGTGCGACCTAATTATTAAGAGTAGCTTGGTGAACTGCCTCCAGCTGAAGTACAGGCGACACACATTCTAAAGATCCAGGTTCATGAGCCAGGCTGGGAAGAACAACCAAGAGGAACAACTAAATAAAAATAAAGTGCTTCTTCCTCCTCTCTCTCTTCCTGCCTGCCTGTCTAATCATCTTCACTCCTACCTATACCTTTTCTAAAAAATACGGTGAGAGGAATCAACAGGTACAAACTTGCAGTTAGAAAATACATAAGTCAAAGAGATGGAATGTATGGCATGGGGACTACAGCTGGTAATACGGCATTGCCAATTTGAAAACTGCTAAGAAGGGACATCCTGGTGGCTCAGGTGTTAAGCCCGTGCCTGGAGACCAGTCCACATACAGCCAAAGGACCTGGGTTTGCGGCCTCGGACCAGGGAGAACTAAAATGAGCAACTAAATAAAAATGATTCTTCCTCCTCTTTCTTCCTGACTAATTTTTAAAGGAATAAGTTGCTAAGAAGAGATAATAAAGACTGACTGAAGACACACTCTGGTGGAATAGTAGCTGGGCATCATTTACATCCATTCCATGGCCCTGAGTTCATGTCCTGGTGCCAGTGGGAACAGCCAGGATGAACAACTAAATAAATTAAGTAAAATGCATCTTCCTTCTCTCTGCCTGCCTGCCTCTGGTTGCCCTATTCCTGTCTGCACCTTTCTTTAAAAAAAAAAAAAAAAAAGAAGACTGATTTCAATGATCACTTTCCATTATATGCAAATATCAAATCATTATGTTATACACCTGAAATAAAATAATGTGATATGTCAATTTTCCTTCAATACAAAAAAACCACCTCAGTTCTCTGAAAGTCACTGCTGGAAAAGGAGTGATATTTACATGCCTCCCTTTCGGCCATGAAGATCCTTGAGGGCTGTATTTTTCATCTTTATATTGTCAGAGCATTAAGTGACTAGCTCATGTTTATAACAGTCCCTCCCTATATAACGGCTCACTATCGCGGGTTTTTAAAAAAATATATCTAATTCTGTATCACGGGATTTTCGCTATATAGCGGGATTTTGTGGAATACGAATACTTCACTAGTGAGTACCTGCATTGACTTTTATGTTATTAAAATTACGTAGGTTTAAGAGAGTATAAGTGTTTATATGAGTGTGGGAAGGATTTATAGGAGGGTAGAAAGGGTTTATAAAGCCTGAAAATATATATAAATAATAAATTATAATGCCGCTACTGCGCGGATTTTCACCTATCGCGGGGGTCTCTGGAACGCAACTCCTGTGATAGGTGAAGGATTAGTGTACATGCAATTGTTGAATGAATTATGAATTTGACATTGTACTTTTTCTAAAAGTAAAGGTGCAGGCAGGAATGAAGGTGTAAATAAACAGACAGGAAAAGAGATGAGGAAGAAACATTTATTCATCGTATTTAGTTGTTCATCTTGGTTGTTGCCCCAAATCCAGGTCTGGAACCTGGGTCCTTGGAATGTGTATAGACTATGTCCAGTGGCCTTATCTGCTAGGCCACCAGGGTGCACCATATATGCCTTTTTATATAGTAATAGTCCCTTACCTTTTTCAAACATTTTTTTAAAGGAAAGGTGCAGGTAGAAATGAAGGCAAATAGGCAGGCAGGAAGCGAGAGAGGTGGAAGCATTTTATTCAAAATTTTTTATTTAGCTGTTCACACTGGTTATTTTGACTGCCCAACCCCCAAAACCAAGGTTATGTGATCTGCATTCCTTTGAGACAATTAACCTAACTGCTGCTCCACCAGGACACACCTTTTACAAATCATCTTTTCTCTAATTCCTTTACCACCTTTTAGGAGGTAAAATTAGAAAGCGAATTTAATAGTTTTTCATTGTTAGAACTTAGCAGTGACATTAGTTTATTCACTGAGTGAAATTTAGGGTCATCCCAACCACTTTATCTCTCAGATGAGCTGTTCTTTGGTCAGTACTTAAAATGTCCTTTCGCATCAATGGTCAGAAACTTCAGTTCTAGTTTACGTTTTAAAATTTCTTCCAATTAAAGAGAGAAATGTGATCAGGAGAAAGGGAAGCTCTAGATTTTGATTTAATGCTAGTTTCCTCTGACTTTGACCATAGTTTATTTAAAGCTGATTCTTTCTTTCATGATCCCTTTTGTGGGGTCTTCAGAAGCCCTTCTCAACTCATGTTTCTCAAAATCAGTCCCCTTGACTTGTACTAATGCCTCTTCATTCCTGTGATACACATCATGGGAAATAATTTCAGTTTTTGCCTCTAATGTCTTCCTGTAGGGTAAAGCATGCAAAGAGACCACTCTTCCTTCTTTTATTCTCTATATTTTCAAAGGCACATAATGAATGACCAAGTATTCTGTTAGGTTCCCCCAAAGATTTGGGGGATTTGGGAGTTTGGTTTGGGAGCATGGAAGGAGTGACCCAGAGAAACACTTCGACTATCCAAAAGAATTTATTTGGAACTTGCAAGAGGGCTGACTCAGTGAAGAAGCAGGTCAGCCCCTGGGGAAGGGCTCTTGGCTATTTTATAGGGGTGTGGGGTTAGTTGCATCATGGAGGCAGGGCGGATTCCATTCATGGCATGCCACTGCTGGCATTCACCCGGAGCCCAGAGACAAAGAGTTAACTTAGAAATTCATGAAGATGTTAATACAGACATTAGTCAAAACAGGATCCTTATCAGAAGAGACTGAGAAAAGTACCTAGGACCTGCCTCCCCAGGAAACAGGAAACACTGAGACAAAGGCCAATGGAAAATCCTGCCCAAATGCCACACACAAAATGGCATCACTCATAACTGTCTGGGGACCCTTGACCTATCACCCTGGTTTCAGTCTTTCCTGATAACATTCTTGGACCCTAGGCCCTTGTCTCAGTCTTTTCTGATAACATCCTTGTTTTGACTAATGTCTTACAGTAACATTTTATGGATTTCTTAACAGACTCTTTATCTCGGCAGTCCCATTCAACATCTCGTGATGTGACTGAGTAAACTGCAACAACACTGCACCCTAAATCTTGCAGAACTGGAGCAACTGAATGTCCACCCTGCCTCCGAATACATTCCTTAGATAACCACAAACCTGTAACTTGCTTACCCCTGCTACCAACAATAGAAGCCAAAACTCCATTAAAAAACCCAAGAGCCTCTTCCTTGGGGCTGGTACATTTGTTTAGTGCATTAGACCACTGTGAGCTTCCAATGAACACTTTGGATACTTATATAGCATTTCTGGTCATTCTTCCCATGCTTTCCAAACCATGAGGGCCCCCAGGCTTCCAGAACCTAAGAAGGAGGAAGAAGCACTTTAACTTTTATTCATTTGTATGTTACTGGTTTCCCTGGTCCTGGGTCTTAAACCCAAGACCTTGGGATATATGTGGGCTGTGCCTGGTTTAACCTGCTAGGCCACCAGGATATACCGAATTAATTTAATTTTTAAATTTGTGAATTTTAGATAATGTCTTCTAAGGGTTCAGTGAATAGAAATGAGAACACACAATAATAATACCAATATAACACAGACATCACTGAAAAACAATGGCCATGTTATTTTAATGACACATAAGGACATAAACAACTGGGTTAAGGAGGCAAAACAGCATCTGCATAGTATGCAGAAAAGTAGCTGGAATTGGGCATGGTGGAGAAGGGAATATGAAAGTGCTGATGGATAGTGAATCTTACCAAGTCTGGAATGAGCTGTGTAAGCACTTCTAAATCAATTAAAAGCTCCCCCACCCAGAAAAGATATCAATGCTCTGTGGAAAATAGCTGCCCCTGAATTAGCTTAGCAGTACCACAGAAACAAACTTATATACTGTTATTTCTCGATTGTTCTCTGAGTCTGAGTAAAGTCACATTTCTTGAAGTACCCACTAAAATACCCTATGGTTGAACAGAAAGGGAAATTCTGGTAACAGATGTAGAGCTAATTCTGTCAGATCTTACCAACATCATGTTTCCTATAGTCCTTTCAAGTGATATATTGAATCATGGCAACAAAAAATGTTTCTGCTAGTTCTTAAACACTTTGACTTGACAAACAGGATCAAATAATTTTCTCTTTAAAGATTTTAATGAAACAAAAGTTGACATCTTGTCCGAATACAAACTAGACTCTATCAGCATATCCCACAGTGAATCTGTGAAATTTCTCTTCAATCTATAAACTTACCAAATAAAATGAAAAGGGCTTTCCTGCTAAATGTCCAGCACATTTTGTAGAAAACAGTGATAAGAAAAGCTGTGCTTTGCTTCTTGTGATACTGAGGACTTTGTAAGGAAAGATTTTGGTCACTTTTCAGTTTCTTCAAAATGTGTTGAAACAGTTTGAGATGGTTCATGTCCAGAAATGGAAGGAGATGGCCTTCTTTGACATGTGCCTGCAAGTAGCTGTCATTGTCAACCAGAGAGATGATATAACAATGCTAGTCAGATGCAAAATCAGATTTTCATTGTGGGCCAAGAAGAAAATCCTCCTCTGGTTTGGAAATATATTGAGGGAAAAAAACCCAACAGAACGTGACCAACAGACACATATTAATCTGTTTTGAAAATTGCTTGATCTTAACATAGGACAGAAGGAGGGTAAAAGAGGAAGAATGAGCTGCAGGAGTTGTTCAATGCCATGAACACTGAAATGTGTATTCAGTGCAGATAGGTTGCAATCAAGAGTCATACAGAAAAGAAAAAGTTGATTTTGTTTGGAAATATTGAGTCAAAACTCAAAATGAAGCTATCAGAAGAAAGCAGCTAAGTTAAACAGGAGTTTCTTTGATTTCTTTACTAAAGCTAAGCTATTTGGAATTCAACTTTGATTTTCACAAATTCAGGTATTCTTTGTACTTGAAAATGATTCTCCCTGAGAAACAGAGATTTAACTTACGATGACGTCCACTATGCTCAGCAGTGTTAAAAGGAAAAGCATTTTAGACACAGACAGCGTATAACATAATTAATAGAAGCAAAGAATCCAATTGACAAACTCTGGCCTATTAAAGATACAAAGTGATGGACACGTTGCTGAAAGCTAATTCATACAAATCTAAAATCCTGCTATAAAATCCTGCACCTGAATCAAATCCTAAGTTCCATGAACAGTGCTTTCACTGAGAGGCTAGTTAGCAAGATGTCCTCACACTGGATGAGTGCTAGGAATCAATGGAATATGGGCTTGATGAGTTGCAAATCAAAGTAGATTTTATATTTGACACTATTTTTATCAGAACACAGAAAAAGAAAGAAAAATGTTCTCAAGGTAGTTCAGAAAAGTATTATTGCAAAAGGAAACAAACAGTACAAAAAATTTATGGTATCATGGGACAGAAAGAAACACATCATTAAAAATACAGCTAACATCTATTTAATTGGCCCTATTGTATTTTTCTTCTCATTATAAAAAGTCTTGTGTGCCTGTATCTTAAAAATGTAAAATTACGGCACATCCTTATACCTCAGGTGGCTGGGGTGTGGACCATGTAAGGCCAGGGGC
Organism: Solenodon paradoxus; assembly: GCA_004363575.1. NCBI lineage: Eukaryota > Metazoa > Chordata > Mammalia > Eulipotyphla > Solenodontidae > Solenodon > Solenodon paradoxus. Next base: position 402,504 of record RJWH01000035.1, read on the forward strand.
AGGGACCAAAATAAGTAAAAATACCTGTTCTCCCTCCTTCCATGCTGCCCTCCTTTCCTCTCTTTAAAAAAATTTACATAAATATATATTTAAACATCTGAAAATAGAGTTGAAAGAAACTGTATCAGAGGACAGAAACATAAATCATTATTTTTTCCTCATGTATTATCTCTTTAATTAGTCCTGTTACTAAATTCTACTAATTATTATAATAAGTCCTATTGTGAGTTTTTCAGTAATTTACACTTTAACATTTATGTAACAGGAAAGTAAATAATGCAGAATATTTTTAAAAATACCTATTTTCATATTAAAATAACACAGGTGTGTAAATATTCTGTATTACAGTATCATGCGGGGGTTTTAAGTCTTGCATCATGATGACTCTCTTAAAGAGTTGGTCATTCTGTTGAGAACATTATGCTAACTGAAATAAATCAGAGAAAGACAAACACTATATGAACTTACTTATATCAAATCTCAAATAAAAAGAAAACCCAAAGTCATAGAAAAAGAGATCAAATTTGTGCTTATCAGTGGGGGCGGGGGATGAATTCGATGCAGATGGCCCAAGACACAAACTTGCAGTTATAAGAAAGTACTGAGGACGTAATATACAACATGACCAGTTAACACTAGACAATGTGTGTATTTGAAAGTTGATAAGAGCATAGATCCCCAAATTTTCATGTGAAAGAAATAATTCTTCCCTTTTTATTTCATCTAGATGATGGATGATGACCAAATGTTTTGTCACAATCATTTTGCAATATATGTAAGACAAATAATTGTGCTGTCTGCTCTAGATTTAGCAGTGCTGCATGTCAATTATCTCTCAGCACAGCTGGTGACAAGAAGAGCTGGTCATCCCAAGTACTGTCTCTCTACTGGGCTAGGGCAGAATTACAGCTTACTATCTAACAACTCTCGTTAGATAGTAAAACAAAGCTCTCTATAGCCTTCCAGCTTTGTCATATTATATGGAGTTGGGTCAGTACTAAAACAGCAAGTATTTCCATTGAAAATTCTGCACTGAGCTCTGGAACTTCACCCTGGAATGTGGCACCTTGATAACTCAGGTTTAGTCTCTGCATTTGCAAATGTTTTTATTTTTTAAATTTCTGGTGACTTTTTCTCACTCTATGCTGCCCTATAAATGGTCCTTTCTCTGAAAGCCAATTCAATCAAGCTTTATGGAATCTGTTTTTGTATTATCAGGAACAAACCCTTGGACTTCACCTTAGGACATGAACTGTCAGGACAGGATCCAACTGTCCATCAGAGAAATGCTCAGGAGGCTTGTGCTTCAGATGATGAAAAAAAAAAAAATCAACTCCAGTATTCTGTTCATCTGTGTCAATAGATCTTATTTTAAAGAGAGGAAGTAAGAGACGGAAGAAGCATTTTTAAAAAGGGAATGAAGAGGAGAAAGATGAATCTTTAGTTAATTGTTTATTTTGGTTTTTAACCCTGGTCCTGGATTTGAACCTGTGTGCTTTGGCTTTACATGGTCCACATGCCAACATCTCAGCAGCCTCAGCCACAAGAGTGTATCCCTTGCATCAACAGATTTTTTTTTTAAAGGAAAGGTGTAGGCAGGAATGAAGGCACGGTAGACAAGAAGGCAGAGAGAGATGGAAGAAGCACTTTATTTTTAGTTATTCACACTGGTTGTTCCCTCCAGGCCTGGAACTGGGACCCAGGTATGTGGCCTGCATCCTTCAGAGGCCACTCCACCAGGGCATGCCTCCATCAATAGATCTTAATAGAGTTTCAATTATTCACTATGACTGGTGGTGAAAGATGGCCATTTCCTTATCCATATCAAAGTATAACTTGTGTGCAGTCTTTAAATATTTAATGTTTAGATGAAAAACAAATTAGATTAATAGAGGCCTTTGGATCAGTTAACTACTTATGGACTGCATTCCATTGAGGATGTCTTGCCTCTCTAGGAATGTGCTGTTATTCTTCTTTGAGGGGCCAGTCAACAATCACTGGGAGAGAAGGATAGCCTGCATTATTACTGCTTTTTCACATTTATTTATATTACATTGATAATACATTCACACATAGTTCAAAATTCAAGGTGTACAAAAAACTATAGAGTAAAACTTCTTCATTCTACCTCTGTAGTGATACACACCCCCACCCCAATCCCATGACAGCTTCTTCCTTGGAGATAACAGGCTATCAATTTCTTATAAACTTTTCAGAGATACTTTATATCATTCACATATATTTCCCCCACTTTTTCGCCTGACCATAAAGGGTAACTTATATACCCTGTACTAAACATGGCTTTTTCCTTTAAAAAGACTTCTTGTATATCTTTAATATCAGCACTAAAAACTTCATCATTCTTTCTAATGATCTCAAAGTATTCCATTGTAATGACTTACCCCAAATGTTCTAACCAAGTGCCAACTGATGATTATGTAGGGTGATTCAAACTTCTTGTGTTTATAAACAGTGCTATAGTAATAACCAAGCCTTGATATTGACTTTTCTCCACACTCCTGAATGTATTCTATGATAAATTTGAAGTAGACTGACTGATGAGAGGGATGTTTTAAAAAACTTTGCTAGATATTTAAAAAATAATTCTCTATAAAAATTAGACTAATATAACTGCCAATAATAATTTATGAAAATGCCTATTTCTCATGTTCTTACCATCTAGCATATTTTGTAATGTTTTCTCTTTGCCAAGCTGACAAGTGAATAAGTAGAGCTCGAAAGAGCTCTAATTCATACGTCTATGAATGATGTTGAACAGCAACTTCTACTGTTGTATAAAAAACGACCTTAAATTTAGTGGTTTTAGCAAAACACACTTTTATTACCTCAATTTCCACAGAATAGAAACCCAGGAACAGACGGGCTGGGTTCTCTGCTTAGTATCTCGCCAGGCTGAACTAAGGTGTCAATAGGGCTGTGTTCTCATCTGGAAGCTCAGTTGGGAAAGGTTTAATTCAAAGGTCACCTAGGTGGTTTACAGAATTCAGTTCCTTGAAGTTATAGGACTGAGGTCACCATTTTCTTGCATCGGTCATCTGAGGACCTCTCTCAGGACATGCAAGTCCTGCTACTTGGTGCCACCTGGCCCAAAACATGGCAGCTAACTTCTTCAGAGTCAGCAGAAGATCTCTAACTTTACTTGGCTAAGATAGTCAGTCCGACATAACATAATACAATGAAGAGTGACTAACATATCATCTTTGCATTTTAATACAACCCATAAGGGAGTGGCTATCCTATCAAAGTGTTTCCATTCTCAGTCAAGCGGGAGGGATTACTAAACTGTGTACACCAGAGGGCAGGAGTGTGGAGTTTTAAAATTCTGGCTATCATCAGCATTTCCCCCTCCGTTTAAACATCATTGTATTTCCTTTCTGTGAACTAACTTCTGATAGTCTTTACCTATTTTGTCTAACACACTGAAAATAGCAAGACTGTATCAAACAGTACATTGGAGGTGAAGGAATAAATCCACTGGGCAAGTTTTACTCCTTCAGAGAAAGACAAAGTGGGTAATAAAACAAATCATGACAGACTTTGAGAACTCCTTTGGAGCAGCACCGGCATTGAAACCAATCCTCAGTGTCTGGATCCCTTGTCTGAGGATGGGCTCTTTGACTCCCAGTGTCTGCTTCTCCCAGTCAAGATCTTAGTAGGAAATGAGATGCTAAGCAAACCCATGTCAACATTAACATAATAATTCGTATTGTTCATCTGGATGAGGACAAGTTCATCTTTGGCATCATTATTCTACCTGCCATTGGTACTATGACTGTTAGCACAGCCCCTCATAACAGGGGTTTTGTAGCTCACTAAGAGTAGATTAATGAGCTTTGTTTTGTCCCTTGCTTCCTCCAGTTATGGGTTAATATTCTCCTTTTTTCTGTTTCCTCTTGCTGAGTCTTGCTAAGTCTCAACATGAGCTTATAGGTCAGACTGACCGAGAACGTTGTTGACACATGGGTGTCTTGAATCGGGGAACCCAAGGACTGACCAAGGTGACCCCTCACTTATGGCTCATCAGCATCCCTGGGATCTGGGTCCTGAGTTATGTTGCTGATACTGAAGCTGGAGACAACCAGATGCCACCTGTTGAGAGGACCACGCAGCTCCCAAGCTCAGACTCCCCTTTGGAAACTCCTGCTTGCTTTCACTCAGTGACACTGAGGATTTGAAAGTTAGCTGTCCCTTGTCTCTATTTTCTGAAGAAAATGAATTGTCCCTTTCCCTTCTCCCAAGTCTTGTGCTTGGTTTTCATTTGACACCTCTGCACAAGAAATGGAAATTTGGTAACATGATTAGTATGTTTGGTTAACATGACCACCTCAATGATTAGTGGGAGCAAGTAGGTGACAGGCAGCCCCCGCAATCATTCCTATAATGTAATTGAAATGATAAGTTCCCCAAAAGAACTGCTCTAAGCAGACAACATATTTTTTTTCTACAATGTTCTCATCTAGACTCAAATTCATACTGAAATATTCTTTGAAAAATAATTTCATTGGTATACTTCATTGGTAACTGATGATTCACATGCTATCATACTTCTCACTATGCTACGTTTTTAAAATTCATATGATATATGTTTACTGTACTATTAATTTTCATAGCTGCTGTCTTTCATGGCTAGGCTCCTCAGATGGTCAATAGAGCACAAAACACAAATGATTTGGTAAACGAGTTATAATGGCATGGTCTACTTCTGGACTTTGCTCATCAAAGAGTTTAGATACATTTATAAATGTTTGTTTATCCCATGCTTATCTTTAATGTTTACCTTTAAGGTGAATTTTAAAGTTATACTTTCAAGTGAGGGTATTGCTAACCCTCCTCTTATCTCACAAGGTGTATTGGTTTTCTAGTGTTTCTGGTGTGCACTGGTTGGGGTTCTCCAGAGAAAAACAGTATGATGCATTCATACTATAAAGGAAATTTATTATAAGGAACTGGCTCAAGGACCAAAATAGCAATAGGACTTTCCCTACTTCACTCCTAACAGAAGTAACCGAAAGTTATCCTCTAAAGAAACATGGTGGGAATCCCGGGCAGCCCTGAGCCCTGCGCGGGACTGCCAGGGTTGGAAAGGACTCTAGAGGAGATGGATGATGGCGGTTAATGGAAAGTGGGTAGAGAGAGACGCTTGAAGGCTGAAATGGCTATAGCCTGAAGAGTTAGAGTAGCAGGTCTAGCTGCGGGTCCTGGGAAGAGGAGAACAGAGATGTTATGGGGGCAGATACCATTGGCTCACGTAAAGCACCAACTGGAGGCCTTGAGGTGCTCCACATGGGTTGGAACCAGGGAAGGAGGGCATCAGAGAGAGTTCTCTGGATTACACGCCCCCCTCGCGCACCCCCTGGGATTCCTATTCATACAGTGAAGTATGGCCGCAGCACAGAGAATAGACTGCTGAGACGCACTATGGGGGATCCCAGACAGGAGGGCTAAATCCAGTACCAGTGGAGCACACTAGGAAACTTCTGCAACCAACAGCAGCTGTCCTGTCCCCACCACTTCTCCGCTGCCCCTCCTCCATCAAGCCGAGGTAGCAACTCTCATTTACAGCAGAAGACTGGCCACAAGGGGCAAAGATTTAAAATCAAGTAAAGCCATAGCGCCACCTTCTGGCAAAATAAAAGAGAAGCTGCTTAGTTCCCAGCTGCTAGTAAGACAGAGAAGACTACACAGGGTCATCTGAGACAGCAAAGTATCATGACATCACAAGGAGACAATGACACCTTTCCCAAAACCAAATTCAGAGACATGGAAGATTATATATCATCTTAATGGGTAAAAAATCCAAATCAGCCATCATAAAGAAACTCAAAGTGAGACAAGAAACCCCTAAAACTGGTCAAAGATACAGGAGAATACAAAGATATAATTATTCAAAGATATAATAGCCGAAGATGCCCCAAATCTAAAGAAGAAACTAAATCTAAATGCCCACGAAGACATGTCCTGGTGTCTTAGTGGTCAAATCCATTGCTCCAGCTGGTATAGTCCATGTAAAGTCCAAGGACCCAGGCCCATGACCCCAGTCCGGAGGAAACACAACGTGAAAAACAAGAGAAATACAAGAGAATACAGGAAAGCAATCCAAAGAAATAGGTTAGCAAACATGTTGATGAGCTCAAAAACAAAATTCATGGGCAGAAAGCAGAAATTGAGCTTTAAATAATAAAGTAACTGAAATTCAGGCTGTGAAGAATTCAATAAATGAAATCAAGAGTCCTACAGAAAATGATGGAAAGATAGTAGACCAGATGGGAAAGTGAACTTGAAGACAGAAACAGAGACATGATCCAGCTGGAAGGAGTGAAACTGAATAGAAAAAAATGAAATAATCCAAGAGCTGTTCATTAGGAAAGGAAACAGAGAATTTATTCAAAGATATAATAGCCGAAGATGCCCCAAATCTAAAGAAGAAACTGAATCTAAATGCCCACGAAGACATGTCCTGGTGTCTTAGTGGTCAAATCCATTGCTCCAGCTGGTATAGTCCATGTAAAGTCCAAGGACCCAGGCCCATGACCCCAGTCCAGAGGAAACATCAATGTGAAAAACTAAGTGGATGGAATTGTGCTTCCTCCTCTGCCTGCCTGCCTGCCTGCTTGCCTTCATTTCCACCTGCTTCCCTCCTATAAATAAACAAACAAATGAATCTTTTTTTTTTTTTTTTTCTCAAAGAGCCCATGAAGCTAACAGAATGCCTGGTTATCTGAATGCAAAGACACCTATATCAAAACGCATCTTAGTAAAACTATCAGGTGTCTAAGACAAAGAACATTAAAGGTGGTCAGAGACTAAAAACCAAGTAATGTATAAAGGTACTCTTATTAGCTATCATGAGACAACTCAGCAGAAACTTTGAAGGCCAGGGGAGGGTGGAATAACATATTCAAACACTCCTGGATAAAAGCTACCAAGCTAGTAATACTAGATCCTGCAAAACTTTCAGATATGAAGATTAAAGGGTCTACCAAACAAAAGTTAAAGGACTTCATGATCATGAGACCTCCCTAACAAGGTGTATCAAAAGATAAATAAAAACAACTCACACAAAATTAACCAGGGGTATAAAGAGATAAAACCAGAAAACAAAAGTCAAAATGTCTATTGCAAGCCCTCATAGTGAAAATCACCCTGAATGGAAATGGAATAAATCTAGCAATAAAAAAGCTAGATAGATTAAAAAAACTGCTACTTACTTCATTATTTTAAGATATAGAAACAAAGAGACTTAAAAATAAAGGGATGGAAAATGATACTGTAAGCTGATAATTTCAAAAGGCAGGTACCACTGTACTTATAGCAGTTAAAATAGACTCCTAGTCAAAAAAAGGTAACAAAAAACAAAGATAGTCATTATTCAATGATAAAAGGTTCAATACTGCAGAAATATGTAACACTTATTAATTATATTTACCCAACATGGGAGTTCCCCAATATATCAAGCAAATATTAACAGATCTATAGGAAGAAATGGACAGAAACCTAACAACAATAGGGGTTTCAGCACTGCACTGATAGTATTGGAAATATCAACCAGTCAGGATATCAAAAAGAAATAATGGCATTAAATGACAAATTACATGAGATGGGCTTGATGGATATTTACAGAGGACCACTTCACCCCCAAAACATTAGAATACACATTCTTTTCAATCACTCACAGAACATTTTCAATCACTTACAGGACAGATCATATGTTGGGACACAAAAAAAGTCTAAATACATTTAAGAAGTCTGAGAAAATAAAAAGAGGAAAATGGAGAAAGGAAAAATAATTGTGAGAATAAACAACATGTTACTGGACAACTAAGTCAGTGAGGAAACTGAAGATGATGTAGAGGTGCCCCTGGTGGAGCAGCAGCTAGGTCACTTGCCTCCAGAGAAGCAAGCCACATACTACTGGCTTTGTGTCTGGGGCCGGCAGAAGCAACCAGTGTGAACTAAATAAAAATAAGATAAAGATGCTTCTTTTCTCCTATGGCTCAGGAAGCTAAAGTGCAGGCCATGTAAAGCCTATAGACCTAGGTTTGAGACCCAGGGCTAGGGAAATAATAAATATGTAAACAAATAAAAGATTTGAATAGAACTTCTCCAACGAAGACACACAGATGCCAACAGGCACATGAAAAGCTGTTCATTATCTCTTATTACTAGGGGAAAGTCAAAACAAAGAGAGTATCACCTCACACCTGTGAGAATGCCTATTATCCTAAAGAGTAGAAACAAGTGTTGGTAAGAAATGCGAGAAAATGGACCTTTATTCACTGTTGGTGTGTACATTGGTGCAAACATTATGGAAAGCAGTATGGAGATTCCTGAAAAAAAAAACAAAAATAGAATTCAGTATGATTCTGTTATTCCAGTTTGAGTATTTAAAAAAACCCACAGAAATGCTAAATTGCAGACATTCATGTACCACCATATTTAATGCAGCATCATTTACAATAGCCATATGATGGAAAAAGCCCACATGCCCACTGACAGATGAGTAAAGAAAATATGGTATATATATACATACACACTATATATGTATACACACATATGTATGTATGTATGCGTGTGTATTTATATACACACGCATACACACAATAGAATAATACTCAGGTATTAAAAAAAAGATGAAATCATGCCATCTGCAGCAACATATACAGACCAAGAGGGAACTCTGCTTAGTGAAGCAAGTCAGACAGGGAAAGACAAAACCATATGATTTCACTCATATATGATATATAGAAAAACTGAACAATCAAATGAACCAAATCAAACAGAAATAGACTTTTAATGCATGTGATCAAACTGGTTAACAGAAGGGAAGGGAAGTGGAAGGGGATGGAGGGGTGGGAAAATCAGGTAAAAGCTAATTTCTAAGATGAAGCACAGAATTGGACTATTAGTGTATATTCAGATATTGATTTACAATGGTGCACACCTTAAAATATATACATATATATATATATACTGTTGTAATGCATGCTACTTCAATAAATTAAAAAAAAACAAAATGGAACAAAGTCCTTCCCTACAGCAATCACAGACATTTGGCTGCACTCAGGCCCCTGAAAGGAATTTCCTCACATGATTCTGGAGGCTGACAAGCCCTACCATCTACAGGGTGAGTGAACGAACTGGAGACTCAGGAAGAGCTTATATTTCAGTAATCTGAAGGCAGAACAAAGTTTATGGCCCACTTGAAGGCAGGAGGAATTCTCTCTAACTTGGAGTAGCGGCGTATTTTTGGTTCTAGTCAGGCTTTGAACTGATTAGATGAGGCCACTCCACATCACAGAGAGCAATTTGCTTTCTTCAGTCTATCACTGTATATGTTAATTTCACTCAAAAACTCCCTCCTAGAAACATTCTAAATAATATTTCATCAAATATCTGGGCACCCTGTAGTGCAGTCAAGTTGACACATAGAATTAACCCCAGCAGGCTACATAACAAAATACCAGTAACTGAAGGCTCACAAGACTGAAATGTATGTTCTCACAATTTTGGAGGATAGAAGTCCAAAGCAAGATGTTAGCAGAGTTGAGCCTGCTCTTGATTTGCAGATGGAATCTCCCTCTGCCTTCACATTCTTTCCTCTGTGACTGTGTCCTAATCTTTTCTCATAAGGGCATGAATCACATTAAAGCCATACCAACTCATTTGATCATAATTACCTCTTTAAAGACCCTGTCTCCAAAAACAGTCACCTTCTGAGGTACTGAGGCTTAGGATTTCAACATATAAATTTGGTGTGCTTGGGAGAGATTCCATTCAGCCCATAGCATAAGGGTCACATTTGTTGATAAAGATATATAAGATCTGAAAGTAAGATTAGTGGAATTTATCACCTGGACTTCTCTGAGAAAGAGCAGACAACGACTTAGACTGATAGGTAAATATCCAATTGATTGGTCAAATATAAATTGATCACATGAAATCTATAACAGATGATAATCTAAGAGCACAGTTATCATCGTCAAGAAGCTCAAAGTCCAGAAGAGAATAGACACTTTCCAGGTGTCCTTCAAGAACATAAAATTAAGTACAATAATATTGCTACCCTGAGATAATTAAATATGAAATTTATAAACCATCAGTACATCTAATATAATGATTAATTTCTAACTCTTAGTCCAGATCAAGGCTTGTTGACAGTTTTTAGCATATTTGCTTTTACTCCCCAAATACTGTGTCAATAAATGAGGAGGAGGAAGTGGGTTATTAAGAGAAACATTAAAAAACTGATGCAGCCTGGTGATCTAGTAGATAAGACTCTTGGATGTAGACCACATGCATCCCAAGGACCCAGGTTTGAGACTGGGGCCAGGGGAAACAACCAGGATGAACAACTAAATGCAAATAAAATATTTCCTTCTCACTCTTCCTGCCTACTTGCCTTCTTAACTTAAAGCACCTTTCCTTAAAAAATACCCCAAACCCCAAACCAACAACAACAAAAAACCCACCAAAACACAGCTTATTTTATGGGTAAAAGCTGGCAGTGACATTTTAGAGCATTCTGGGTAGAGAAAACTTTGACCCAAGGACTTAACTTGTCAGTTCTTTTGACAGGTAATATCACTTTTGTTGGAATAGTTGCATAAGGCTTTGAGAATTTGATTAGATTTAACATTCACATATTTTAATTAATTCATATGAATATCAGTAAAACATGTGCATGTCATGGTCTTTCTGAGTAGTTTGGTTATAGGAACAAAATAGGTTGGCCAGATAATGCAAAGTGTTAAGCCCCTCATGAATAGATTTCTTATTGCAAGTTAATAAGTTATACTTCTGCATAAGGATCTTGAGAGTTTTGTTAACATCAAGTGGTATCCTGGAATTGACCAATCATAAGACCTAAGTCAAACTCCAACTGCTTAACAAAGGAGAATGAACTCTATCTTTTTTAATTCACTAAAGTATGCTATTTTTGTGGCTATGTATCAGAAAGCCAGGGGGCCTTCCTTTGTAGTTGAATTTATACCATAACGAGGTATCCTAGAATTAGTATGACATGTTATTATTGGAACTCTCAATATTTCAATTGGGAACCATCAGCAGGTCAGGGGATCAGACACCTTGTATCTATGCGAGGTTAGGATGTAAAAGAACATTTGGATAAAAACACTGGGCGACTCCATAGGCAGAGAGGAATCAAAAAATGCATTATCCGCTAATATTTACTTAGTACTTACAATATGCCAGGAATATTCCTAAGCATGTTTACATTTATTAACCTACTAGATCTTATAAAACTCCTAAGTAACTACTAATGTCCTTATTTTAAAGGTAAAATTAAGTTACTGAACATTTAAGCAATTACCCGAGGTCTACTAGGATTTGAACCCACAAAATCTGGTTCTAAAGTCTGAGAGCAAAGAAAAATATAAGGATAGGAAATCAGAATAGTTTGTGGAGATTAAATGTGTAATATTTGGACTAGTGACTTGTTTGAATTATGAACTTTTACATAAATGAAGGATTATATGTATTTTCCACCCTGATTTTGTTCAAAGGTACTCAGAGACCAGCAGCAGGGAACAAAGTCTGCCCTATCCCACTGCATAATGCTGCAGCAAATGCCTCAGCCCTCTGGTCTGGCAATGCAGGCTGATCCCTAGCCCAGCAACCTGTGCAGATAAGATGGTGCATAATCCTCAAGTCTCCCAAGGGAGATTCAAAACACCACCCTTCTGGTTTTCTGTTTCTGGAAGAAGTGGGCATCTTCTTTCCCCCTGGGAAATGAGAGCTATTGAAACATGAATAAAGTTTCCCAGTCCAATCCCAACCATTTAATTTCCACCACCCCAATCTTAACTCTCTTCCATGGGTCCCATTTGACGCTGCCTCTTCTGAAGTGGAAATGGTGCCTGTTCCTTATTATGCCTATTTCTTAACGGATGCAGAGAGGCTGATAAAGTCATGGATATGAAAATACTCTGGAAACTCAAAAAGGCACTGCTTATAAGATGCGAATTCGTAGTGCTCTTACTATTGGTCAAGGGTGGCTTGGGAACTTTCACAAACAATTCCTTCAACAGGTTTTATAAGGAAAATATACAATGAGGAAAGGTTCCCTCAGATGATGCCACTTTCCTTTTCAAAATATCTGTATGGCTCTCTAGTGCTTACCGAGTAAGTCCCAAATCTATAAGCCACCATTCAACACCCGTTAAAGCCAAACTCTAACCATCCTTGTTTAGTTACTATAGTCTAGAGATACAGATGCTACTGAGAAGAGGTGCTGGAAGTCACGTTCTGGGGGCTGAATCTTCAGTGATGTAGACTAGGACCCCCTTTCTAATGCCTCAAGAAAAGTCACTGACCTGAAATGCCTTTGTTTCCACAGATTCAGCAATAATTGCACTGGACATCAGCCAACTCGAAAACATATTTTTGTATTGGCAAGCCTGCCTTTCCTCCTCCCTCCACTTCTTTCTCATTCTGCTCCTATTAAGTAATAAATAGTGGAAAAGACTTCATTGCCTCAGGCTCTGATTTCTGGAGCTCCAACTAAAGATGTCCTTAGATCCACCTAACAAAAAGCTCATCAATTCAGTCATCTGAGGATATTGTTCATTTGAGACCACGTGCAATCTTTTAACAGGTATATGATCTCAACTCAGTGTGAGGTTATGGCTGTGAAAGTGCCTGTAGGCTGTCTGCCTGTCTTTTTGGTCTATATACCTCTGTGTTTGTGTGCAAATGGATCTGCATGGGTCTATATGTATGTATCTAAATGATTTTTTCATGTCTGTAGATATTTTCATGTGTGTGTGCATGTGTGTCCATGAATGTGTTTGCTGGTGGGTACAGACATATCTATGTTGTACAAGTATGTGTTATGCCGTGGTGATAGGTGGGGGCTTGTCCATGTATCTGAATGTGGGTATGTCTTTGCCTGTGTTTCTCTTCTTGAGCGATTTCTGAAGTACTCGCGGTTGTATGGGTTCAGCATCTCCAATACACGAGTACAGAGCGCCCTCTAGTGTTCCAAAGGAGAAAGCATCTTGAACACAATGACCGCAGGGTCCCAATGGCCTTCAGTTAAGGGCTGGTTGGTGGGTCGGTCCTCCTATCCACGCCGTCAGTGTCCAGGATTGTCCTGGAGAAGCAGAGGAGGTTGTGCCTTCTGGACCTGGGAACCCAAGTAGTAGAGAATCTTCGACAGACTCTAACCCACAGGATGTTGCTTATTGGTGTGAGGTGAAAATATCTCTGGTGATAAAAACAGGATTATGCTGAGGAGCAAGTAGGACATGAGGATAGGGGTTCATGATTCCATTTGTGGAGCCAGTAAACCAAGAGAGTCAGTTTGCAGTGGTAAAGCATTTTTTCCTGATCTCTCTACTCTCTGGGTTTCAGGATCTCTGAGCCTCAGAAGCTGATCCCAGAGTACACCGTCTTTCAAAGCCTCTCTGGGTAGAGAATGTTGCGTTGGCAGCTTCTAGGGCACAGAGTGCTGTTACAGAATGTTTACTCCATGTCAAGCACTGAACTTGTATGCACGGCCTCATTTGATTCTCTGAACAGTGATATGAGGTAGGTATATTAGTATATGAATTTCAAAGATGAGAAAATGGAGCCCCAGGAAAGCTAAATAACTTTCCCAAGGCCACACAGTGGACAAGCAGTGGAGTCAGATTTTGAATTCAACTGTCCAGATTCTAAACACCCATTCACAATCGTTAGAGGGTGTTTCACAGTCAAAACGCCCACTTTATAGGATGCTTGCTAACAATATGACTTAAGATACAGGGAAGGAAAATGTTGATGCTATAGGATAATATGTCAATATTTCAGCAAGCATGTCAAGTCCATTTGAATGCAGAAAAGAACATCCTCTTCAACAAGTGGTGTCGGACAAAAGCAACGTAGGAGTCCTTATCCTGACAAGATCTTGCAAGTTTCACTTCCTGTGGGCTCCTTCTCAGAAAACCACTGGAGGAGGTATTCCCATCGAAAGTATGTGAGAAAAAAACAAGAAAAGGGACAATACAGCTTCTAGGAAGTGGAGCTTCCTACAGGATAGCAGCAAACTAAAGATTCTCACCCATGGTTATACAAGAAGTCTAAAAATAACCAATCCATATAAGAATATAATAACTGAAAATTTTAGGAGAGAAATCTTTAGGAAAAAATTTGCAAATGATAATTTGATGATCTAGATGATGGAATAAACCACTATGAGAAATACGCATAGGAAATGGAGTAAATGAAAAAGTAAACAACTTTGACTCCAGGATAAATAACATTTTTACACAAATTAAACATAACTGGAGTATACTACTTTTTTACACTAGTAAATGTATTTGAAGTTACAATAAGATGTAAAATAATAAAAGCTTGTGTTATAGCTGTATGGAAGATGCCAGAAGAAAATCCCCTTTTCCATTGTAAGCAGTCAATATGTAATGTGCAAAATTAGTGAATCAAGGAATATTGGTTAAAATGTTATTTTTAAAAAGGAGTTAAATATAAGAAGTTGTTAAGATTTTTAAATGGCTGCAGAAGTTAAGGGAATAGAAGGTAGAGAACAAAGAGTGGATTTATTCTCTCTGACTTTCAATACACTGTGCATGCCTTACTCTGCTAAAGGATAAAACTTAATTTAAAAGTAGCCAAGAATAAAACCACAAGTGTTGGGCTGAAGGATATTTGTTAAGTCTGCAAGTAATCCTGATATAGAACGTAAATAAAAAATGATCTCTTGGCATTTCCATTTGCAGCAGTTAATAGATATTGTGAAATGCACTCTTATGTCAAACATACAAATGCTGGAATACTGACAGTAGATATACTTTTAAATGCACTGCTGAGTTTGTAAGACAGGGAAGACTTTAATAAACATATAAGCTGACAAACAACAAAAATCAGTTCCTTTCAAAAATAAACCACAGAGTTAAAACCATTGGTAAGCCAACACAGTGGCCTAGATTGACCTGATCTAGGTGTCCAGTTCAAAAACATAGATCTTTGCTGGTTAGAAGCCCCACTGAGGAACAGAAGTTCAACCTGACAAAACGGGTGAGCTGAAACTGAGATCCCCATATGAAGCTAGGTCTTCAATTAAAAATATGAATTTAGAAAAATCCACAGGCTGACAAAGTGAACCCACAAATAAATCAGTTTGCTGATAATGGGTTTTAAAACATTAATAAGAGGTGTGCCCTGGTGACCTTAGGTGACTGAGATGCTGGTGTCTGAACCATGTAAAGCCCAGGAGCCTGTGTTTGGGACCTGGGACTGGGGTGAAAAACCAAAATGAAATGAATAATAATGTTTCTTCCTTCTTGCCTGCCTTCCTTCCTCTCTTTCAAAATTTAATATTAATACTTTTCCCTAACCTGTTTTTTTAAATGGTGCTGCTCTTACATAGTCCTGAGATTTGAATTTCATAATACTCCCAGGCTAAGAAACCTAATGCAAGAAATTACGTTGAAATTATTCCAGATTGGTAGTAGGTCCTAGCAATCAGTAAAAATCAGGGCAAAGCATTTCCATTTAGGCAATTCAGAATTCTCAAATTTAAATTTCTGCCAAATATGAGCACATAATAAAACCCAGCAAATCCTAGGATATGTGAAGAAACAAGGCACCATGACCAAATCAACAGTCTACAGTTTGTAACGTCTAAGACATGGAAAGACTACAGATATTGAAATTATAAGTAGCATACAAAGGAAATATGTTTAAGGCATTTAAAAAGTACGTTTAAAGTGAAGATACAGATAAGCAATATGCAGAGCAGAAAGGAAGGGCATTTATCCCAGCCCAAAACTTCAGACTAGGTTTCCTGAACAGTAATGACTATGCTAGATCTTATTTCAGTGAAGAAAAATGTAAAAGGAGCTCCAGACAGATATATCATCATGAGTAAAGACATGCCAGCATTGAACATCATGGGCAGGGGAGTGACATGGGAAACTGTAGGAATCTATTACTGCAGCACAAAATACAGAGCCGGGATTAGTTGTGGTAGAAGCTAACCTAATGGCAGAGGCCTAGCAGGGGTCTTGCATACCCTGTTAAGTAGAAGAGACTTCATTTGGTAGATAATACAGACACAGAGGGATTCCAGGAATATCATGGACATTTTTGTTTTAGGCACATGTTCTGATAGTAACAAAAAGAATGTCAGATGGAAATAGCTGGAGTAGTGGAGATTGGTTAGGAGGTACCGAAGAATGAGAGAGACTGCGAGGGCTTGAAGTACCAGGAGATAAATACATCTGAAAAATATTTAGCAGAACAAAGTTGGCAGAACTTGGTGACTAGTTACGGGAAGACCGACAGGGGAAGAATGCGGCACAGCACTGATGTTTCCAAGGTTTCGAGGTTCTGCCAATTGGAACTGGTAACACAAGAGGAAGACTAGGCTAATCATCAGGAAAGACTGTGGACTGTTTTGAAGATGCTAGGTTATAGTTACTTAGGTTTTGAAGAAATTAGGTTACTGGTGGTAAATCAAAGTAGGATGTGTAGCCACAATTGGAATAAATGATGCTCAGAGATACAGTCTGAGCTGTAGTAGCGAACCTCATGCAAGGGCAACTAAAGAGACTAGAGAGCGAAGACCAAAGATAGAGACCTGGGTTGGGACACACTCTGAAATACAGAAACAGCATTATTCCTTTTGGAATAAGATCGCTATAAGCAAGTACAACTGTGCACAATAGATGAAGTGCAAGATGTAAAGACTTAGGGATTTCTAATTTTTTGGTAAGACATTGCTTCACATTTTGTGCATAGCTGCACTGTGTACAAGTTATAAGAAATATGTATATTTCAGGTATGGTTAACATGGTATGTCCATTTGATTATCAAAATAACTTAAAATGATGTTTAGAAGGTTTACAATAATGTAGAAACTATTTATCATAAAATATCAAATATTCCCTTAGCTTGTAACTAGGTATTACTTAAAGATTGTAAAAATGTGTATAACAAGGACTACTAAGAAATACATCTACAGGCTCACTGTTTTTCGAGGTTGAAAGTCATGAGGGTCTTCCATTAATTTTTCTCCATCTTCCAAATATACTATGCAGTCAGCTCTTGGTCTCCATGAGGAAATTGGCTCCAAGACCCCAACATAGATGCTCAAGTCTCTTATGTAAAATGACATAGTATTTGCATATAGCTTATGCACATCCTCATCACTAAAGTACTCATAATATCTAATCCAAGGTAAATGCTATATACGTACTTTTTATACTGTATTCTTTAGCAAATAATAACAAGAAAAAAGTCTGTAATTGTTCAGTACAGACACAATGATTGTAAGCACAACTACACAGCATATATTTTCCAGCTGTGGTTCGTTGACTCCAAGGTTGCAGAAACTATGGCGAATAGCCATTTATATATATATATATGCATGTCTGCATGTCTGTATGTATGTATCTATGTGTGTATATTTTTCTGCCTGTAATCTACTCCTACTGCTTCCTTCAGGAATACAAGCAAGGGCCCTCCTGCCCTAAAGAACTCAGCAAGAAGGGCTCACACCATGGCCGCCTTAGGTACTGTTCACAAGCCTGCATTCACTGTAGCTTCCAGGAGACAACAAGTATCAGAAAACAACGTCAAATTTGAATTCAATATCTACCCATTCATTTTAAGTCTATTTTTTTTAGTTATGATTTATAATGATGCACACCTAAAATATTTAATGTCATTTTAATAATATGATAATGCAATATAACTTCAAAATAAAAAATCTGAATTCAAAGCTAAAACTCTTACATGTTGCATGACACTTAGGGTGGAATTTTTTCTGTGTGTACCTCAGATGAGAAGAAATATAAATAAAAAAATAAAAGCAACAATACATCAGCTGAACAATTGCAATTTGTACAGTGCTTAATAATTCTTAAAGGACTGTACGTACAACATGAAGATCAACTTAGTCAGTTTTAGAGAAATGGCCTCACAGACAGAAAACTCTGAGATTCATACGGAAGTGGATGGGTGGCCACCATGAAAGAGTTCAAGACGACAATCCATGACCTCCTGGACCGGAGTCTCCCAAACAGGGAAATGCCTGTTTCAAAGCCATTGCTGCCAGCTTTGAACTGCTCCTGCCAAGGCTGGAGACACATCAAGAGCTGCTAGCCTGAGCCCCACCCTCCACCCCAACCTGAGATTCTGGGTGCCTCCTTGAAATCCTCCTTAGCCAGGCCAAGCTCATCAGAGAACCCCCCTGCTCCAGCTCTCCACCACCAACCATCTTTTCCTCCAAATCCTCCATATAATGGCTTTATAATGAGAAAAATTATGAAATTAAAATATTTCCTTCTACCTCTATGATGAATTCCTATAAGCAAAGTACCTGGCAAAGCTGAAACATGCACAGACATGTCAATACCTGAGTATCTGAAGGCAGGCATCTCAGATATTCTGTCCTACCACAGAAGAGCCAATCCTAGGAGCAGGGGCTTTTGCTGATTGCTGGGCATGAGATATGGTTCTGCTTCCCCCCTCAGAAGGCAGCTTCATCTTTGATGCTGACAAAACTTGTAGACCTGGCACCTTCTGAAAAGATGATGGTTAATCCTTGAAGAGTTCAGTGTTGCACAGTCAGGGCCTTGCCTTCTAACGCTTCACCTTCGGTCCTTTTATTGACTTTGCAATGTCACTGAAAGACAAGAAGAAAGGGCTGAACTTCAATTTCACTAATATAAATAAACATCATTCATTAATAGTATGACTTTCTACATTAAAAAATGCACTCTATTCCTTCCAGCAATCATTTCTAAAGTGGAATAAAGTATCTGTTGCCTTTTTCAAAACTCAGAAAAGGATTTTCTACATGTGATCCTCAAATGACTTTTTAAGAAAATAATAAAACGAGGCTTCAGTTCTGACCAAAGGATGCTGCCTGCTGTCTCGGGATGCTGCCTTCTGTCTCAGAATGCAGCAGACAGCACAGGGGTGTCCTGTGACCTTGTTCCTCAGCTAAAGAGCTGCAGGGAGTGAGACCCCTATCCCCTCCATCAAAGGAAAGTTTCTGTGCTCGTGTACTGCACCTGAGCTATTGGTGAACCTCCTGATATTGGAGAGCTACGAAGCCTGCAAGCACCACCTGAAACAGTATCAGTGACCCACCACAAGAGAGCATCATAGAGAGCAGAACTGGACCAACCCCACTGATATCAAGGAACTGGTACCTGCACATCATTATACAGGTTGGAAGAAATCCAAAATAAAAGAAAAGGAAAACCTCAGTGCTAAATTCAAATCAGAGGAGAAACCCATACCAAAATGCAAGTCACCCCCCAGAAAACATGAATGGGCCAAAAAGAGGGAGATACCAGAGGCTCACCAGAGAAGAACTACACTGATATTGGTTTGGACAACCGAACAGATAAAGAGTTCAAAGTAATAGACATAAAAAAGCTTAATAAGATGCAGAAAGCAGATACAAGTACACAAAGACAATTGGAAGACCTCAGAAAAAAGTGACAGATCAAAGGGAATATGTCACCAAACAGATTGAGGCGATGAGACAGTCCTGGCATAATGTAAGAGATAAAAGTTACAGGCAAGGAATTGAAAATAAGTGTGGAAAACTCCATGAACAGATTCAGTCTTGCAGAGGAATGGGTATTAGAAATTGAAGACAAAATAACAGAGGTGACACTCAGGGAAGAAAGACACAGTCAAGAAATTGAAGATAAACATGGAAAACTCAACAGACTCAACCTTGCAGAATATCATTAAAGGACAAGATAAGAGCGGCAACCCTGAGCAAAGAGGAGGGAGAGAAACAAGACTGAGGAAAAGTGAAGAAACCCTATGAGAAATATCAGAAACTATGAGAAGAACAAACATAAGGATGATTAGTGTCCTGGAAGGAGATGGAAGAAGAAAGGAGCAGAAAATCTAGTTAAAGAGATTATAGAAGAAAATTTTCAGTATCTGTTGCAAAAAACAAACAGAGCTCCAAGAAGCAGAGAGAACACCAAAATTTCTAAATGTAAAAAGACCTATTCCCAGAAACATCATAGTAAAATTAGAAAAAAAAGTCAGTAACAAAGAAAATCTACTCAAGGCTGCTAGACAAAAGAAAAAACAAAACATAGCAAAACAACCTATAAAGATAGACTGATCAGGTTATCATTGAATTTCTCAGCAGAAAATTCCAGGAGAGAGTGGAATGACATATTCAAAATACTAAAAGACAAAACTATCAGCCAAGTATACTCTATCCTGAAAAATTATCATTCAAATATGAAGAAATAAAGGTCTTCAATGATAAACAAAACTTGATGGATTTTTTTATCACCAAATCTGTCATTAAAAAAATATTGAAAGGAGCCCTACAACAGCGAAAATGAAAACAAAAATTCATGAAACTTCTTGAGTGGTGATAGACAGAAAAACAAAGCCAGAGACAAAGATGCGACCAACAGGAGAGAAAAAAAAGAAAACACTAAAGCAGGGAAGAAAAACATGAAAACTGTACTAAATATATAAATGTGATATGGCATTAGTTCATAAAAGACTATCATAGAGCAGTAAAGTTTGAGATAATCCATGTCATGGCCACAAAATAATACATGGTTGGGAAGCAGATGAAACTGACAGAGCAGACACTGAAACTCTCCATCTGAAACTATCCATCCAAAAAAACAAAAACGAAAACAAACCCCCCCAAAAAACAAATGTAAAGGAAATGAAGCAACAAAGAGGACAAAAACTCAAATGTCATTAATAAAGTCCTACATTTCAGTCATCACCCTAAATGTGAGTGGATTGAACTCACCAATCAAAAGACATGGAGTGTCTGAATCGATCAAAAACAGGGCCTATCAATATTATACCTTTGAGAATTTATTTTCAGATCCAAAGGTAAATACAGATTGAAAAAAGTCAAGGTCTATGGAACAATATATCAAAGCAACAGTAATGAAAGAAAATCAGGAACTTCAATACTAATATCAGACAAGACAAACTTACAACTAAAAATGGTATCATGAGAAAAGGATAAACACTACGTTATGTTCAAGGGCATAATCCATCAAAAAGAAATAACCATTAAACATGTATGCACCCAATGAAGGACCATCGAAAAATATAAAACAAACACTGAAAGCTCAAAGGTAAACATTGCCAGTAACACAATAGTAGTAGGGGAATATATCATCCAGGAAGAAAATCAACAAATAAATAAGGGCCCTAATTGAAACAATAGATTATGTGGCTCTAACAGATTTATACAGGGTGTTCTACCCTAACAAAAAAAATATACATTCTCTCCAAGTGTACATGGCACATTCTCAAGGATAGACCATATCCTGGAACACAACATAGGCCTCAGCAAATTTAGCAAGACTGAAGCATCTTGTCTGACCACAAGGGGATAAAATTAGAAATAAAGCAAAAGAACAAAACTGTAGAAGCACAAAAATGTGGAGATTGAACAACATACTTCTGAAAAACTACTGGATAACTGAAGAAATTAAAGATATATATTAAGACTTTCCTGGAAACAAATGAACATTCAGAGATGAGCTACCAGAACATATGGGTTGTGTCAAAAGCAGTTCTGAGAGAAAAAGTTTAGAGAGATATGAGTGCACATCAAAAACCAAAAGAGGGCCAAAATTTAATCCCTAACCACACCCCTAAGGGAACTAAAAAGAGAAGATCAATCAAAACTAAAATCAGAAGAAAGGAAATAATAAAATAGAGCAGAAATAAATGAAAATAAAAGGCCATTCAAATGATTTATCAATCTAACAGCTGGGTCTCTGAAAAAATAAAATTGATATACCTCTAACTAGACTCAATGAAACAGAAAACCCTAATAACAAAAACCAGAATGAAAGAGTTGAGATTACATCTGACATCACAGAAATACAAAGGATCATGAGAGACTATTATCAATACTTCCATGCTAACAAATTCTTCAATTATCAACAGATCAACAGGTTTCTAAATACTACAATCGCCCAAAGCTGAATCAGAATGACACAGACAACTTAAACAGACCAATCACAAGCACAGAAATTAAATCAGTAATAAAAAAAACCAAAACCCCAAACTCCTAGAAAACAAGATCCTAGAATACTTTGGTGACCCAGTCAAAAAAGCTGCTAGACAGTCCACACACACCTGGGCTTGAGAACCAATACCAGGGGAACAACCAATAAGGACAAGTAAGTAATATAAAAATGCTTCTTCTTCTTCCTCTCTTTTCCTGCATGCCTATCACCTTCATCTTGCCTGCACCTTTCTGTTGAAACAAACAAAACTGAGCCCAGATCCAGATGGCTTCAGTACCAAATTCTACCAAACATTCAAAGAAGAGCTAGTTTCCCTGTCCTCAGACTTCCACAAAGTTGAAGAGGGTTAACTCCAACATTCATTCTGAGACCAATATTACCTAATTCCAAAATTAGACAAAGAGCACCAAGAAGGAAAACTACAGACCAATATCATCAATGAATATGGAAGCAAAAATCCTTAACAAAATGCCGGCAAATATAATTCAGCAGCACATAAAACAATAGTATACAGCACAATCAAGTGAAATTTATATGAGGGATACAAGGATGGTTCAACATAAACAAATCAATAAATGTAATACACCATATCAACTAAGTGAAACTAAAAAACCATATGATCACTTCAAGGATGCAGAAAAAGCATCTGACAAGATTCAACACCCATTTGAAAAAACCTCCCCAATACAAAAATAGAAGGAATATACCTCAACATAATAAAAGCAATAAATAAAAAGCCTACAGACAACATCATATTGATGAAAAACTGAGAGCCTCTTTCCTAAGATCTAGAACAAGACAAGATTTCCCACTATCATCACTACTATTCAACATGGTTGTAGTTTTAGCCAGAGCAACAAGCCAAAAAAAGCACATTAAAGGAATCCAAATTAGAAAACAAGACATAAAACTATCATCATTTACAGATCACATATTATACCTAGAAAATCCTAAAGACTCCACCAAAACACTGCTAGAAATCATAAAGGAATGCAGTAAAATGGCAGCATATAAAACCAACACACAAAAATCAGTAGCATTCCTATATGCAAACAATGAAATAGAAGAAAAAGATATCAAGAGATTCCATTCAAAATAGCTGTAAGAAAGATGTGGGGATAAACTTAAAGACGTAAATGACCTCTACAATTAAAACTATAGAACCTTAACAAGAAATAGATGACACAAAGAGATAGAAAAACAATCTATGTTCATGGATTGGAAGAATTAACATAGTAAAAACGGCCATTCTACCCAAAGCAATATGTAGATTTAATGCAATTCCCATCAAAATCCCAGGGACATTTTTCATGGAAATTGAGCAAACAGCACTGAAGTTTGTATGGCACTACAAATGGCTAAGAATAGACAAAGCTATCTAAAAGTGAAAAACAGCGGAGGATTTATATGCCTTGACTTCAAACTATACTACAGAATGGTCGTCATCAAAACAGTACAGTACTACAAACAAAGACACACTGATCAGTGGAATTGAATTGAGAGTCCATAAATAAAGCCATATCTAAATGGACAGTTAGTTAACGCAAAGGTGCCAGAGCATACAATGAGGAAGGAAAGTCTAGTCAACAAATGGCATTGAGAAAAATGGAAAGACATCTAAAAAAAAAAGAAAAGAAAATACTCATTCACTCCTGTACAAAGTTAACTCAAAACAGATTAAAAACCTGGACATATCATAAAATACTTAGGAAAATATGAGGAAAAACACTCTAGGACCTCAACCTCAAAGATCTCTTTAGAAAAGGAACAGCTACAGCAAAAGAAACCAAAGCAAAATTAAACAACTGAGACCGTATCATACTTAAAGTGTCTGTGTGGTGAAAGAAATCACCACTAAAACATAAAGGCAACTCACAGAATTGAGGAAGATATTCACACAGTTATCAAATAATAATTTAATCTCCAAAATAATGAAGAATTCATATACCTCAACAATAAAAAAGCAAATGATGAGCCAAAAAATGGGCAGACGAACTGAATAGACCCCAATATAAAGAAGACACACTTCAGGGACTTGACTCTGGCATCAACGGAAACAAAAACAAACAACTAGGACTACGTCAAACTAAAAAGCTTCACAGCAAGAGAAAACATCACTAAAACTAAAAGGCAACCTATTAACTGAGAGAAGATATTTGCATTTCATATTTCTGACAAGGGCTTAATAACTAAAATTTATAAAGAACTCATAAAACGCAATAACAGAAAAACAATCAAATCAAAAGACGGGAGGAGAAATTGGAGAGAAATTTTTCTGAAGATGATATACAGATGGCCACAAGCACATGAAAAGATGTTCCTACTCTGTGGTTATCAGGGAAATGCAAATTAAAACAATGAGATATCACTTTATACCTGAGAGATGGCTACTATCCAAAAGTCTGGAAATAAGAAATGTTGGTGAGGATGTGAAGAAAAGGGAGCACTTTTACACTGTTGGTGGAAATGCAAATTGGTGCAACCCCTATGGAAAACAGTTTGGAGATTCCTCAAAAAGTTGAAGATGCAAATCCCGTATGATCCGGTCATCCCACTTCTGGGTATTTATCCAGAAAATACAAAAACATTCATTTGTAGAGATTCATGCAGCCCCCAAGTTTATTGCAGCCTTATTCATAATAGCTTAAAACTACCCAAGTGCCCAACTTCAGATGAATGGATCAAGATGTGGTATATACACAATGGAATAGTACACAGCTCTTAGAAGCGATGAAATCCTGTCGTTTGAGTCAACATGGAGGGATCTAGAGGGGATTATACTGAGAGAAGTCAAAAGAAGAAAGAGACACCAGATGACCTCACGCAGGTAGAATGTGAATAGACAAAACAATGGAAACAAAACCAACCCTTGGACACTTGAAACAAAACTGAAGTTACCAATAGGGCATGTAAGGGGAGGGTGAGGACGCGGGAAAAATGGTAGTGGAGCTCACTGGACAATGGTGAAGAACATTTGATGATTTGATGGAGGTTTGGTTCTGCTGACACATATATGAGGAATGGGGAACCTTTATACGTGTTTATTTTAGTTTAAAAATAAAAATAATTAAAAAGGACACACAGGTGGCCTACAGACACCTGAAAAAATGTTCTACATCATTCATTGTCAGAGAAATGCAAATAAAAACCACAGTGAAATGCCACCTCCCACCAGTGAGAATAGAAAGTCCCATCAAGAAGACTAGAAACAATAAGTGCTGGTGGGGGTGTGGAGAAAAAGGAACTCTCCTTCATTATTGGTGGAAATGTAAATTGGTACCTCCTCTTTGGAAAACACTATGGAATTTTCAAAAAAAAAATGCGGTTGTATCGTTTGAGCCAGTAATCTCACTCCTGGGCATATACCTAGAGCATAAAAAATCTTTTGTCAGAAAAAAATATCTGCACCCCTAAATCATAACAGCACAATTCACAATAGCCAAGACATGGAAACAACCTAAATGTCCATCAACAGATGAAAAACTCTGATATGTATACTCAACAGAATTTCATGCAGCCATTAAAAAGATGAAATCATGCCCTTTGTAATAATTTGGATGGAACTGCAGGGGATCACGTTAAGCAAAATAAGTCAGAAAGAAAAAGCAATACAGGATTCGTTTCACTCATGTGGAATATAATGCAATAGAAACAAATGAACATACAAGTCCCAACAAAATGAGCAGGACACAGGACTGTGGTTATGAAGGAAATTGGTGGGATGGGCAGAGAAGGATGGAGGGGAAAAGGTGGTGTGAAGGACACGAGAACTCTGGGGGTGGGTGTGATGTGAAATACAGACTGAGATGCAATTTTCATATCCTAAAATGAGTATAGCACTGTGAACAAAAGAAATAATATTACTACTAAATTAAGGAAAATAAACAAAAATTAAGTAAACCTTAAATATTTGCTGCCACAATAAAAGACAATAATAAACTTTGTTATTTAGGTTTATATTTACAGAATAATGGCTTGCAGCATAGGTATATAGATGTCCATATACCCAATCCACTCACACTCCCCATACACAGTTTCCTCTGTTATTAGCATGGTGCATTGTTATAAATGATGAACTAAATTGATATTTATTTTTAACTGTATTTCATAGTTTAAAATACAGTTTGCTCCTTTTACAGTTCTATGTAATCTGACAACTGCATAGTGCTATTATGTATCCACCAGCATCATTTATATGGACTAGATTCACTGCTCAAATAATCTTTCATATTCCACCTGTTCATTCCCCCAGACCATCCTCCTGAATCCCCCATACCTGTTGATCTCTTACTGTCTTACAGTTCTGCCTTTTGCAAAATAGTCATGTTCAGATTTTTTCCATCAGCATTTTGAAGTTGCCTAATATATATTCTGTATGTATTTTGTTAGATTTGTGCCTACTTCGTTTGTTTTGGTGCTAATGTAAATGGCAGTGTTTTTCTCCTTAGTGGTAAAAACACATAACAAATTTATCATCTTAACCATTTTTAGGTATAACATTTAAGTGTTAAGTATATTCACATTCATATTCTTTGAAAAACAAATATCCTTTCTCAACTTGCAAAATTGAACTCCATACTCATTAAACATGTTTTGTTCCCGCAGTTCCTGCTTAGCACCATCTACTTTGTTTCTACAAATTTGACTACTTCAGATATGTCAGAAATGGAATCATGGTATTGTGTTTTTAATCTCAAATTACAATTGTTCACTGATGGGAAAGCAACTGACTTTTGTAAAGTAATTTTACATCCTATAACCTTCCTATCATTGCTTGTTAGCTCCAGGTTTAAAAAAAAATTTCTTTGTCATTTTCTGCATAAACAATCATGTCATCTACAAAGAATTTATTTCTTCATTCC
Source organism: Solenodon paradoxus (assembly GCA_004363575.1). Lineage (NCBI taxonomy): Eukaryota > Metazoa > Chordata > Mammalia > Eulipotyphla > Solenodontidae > Solenodon > Solenodon paradoxus. The sequence continues at coordinate 429,406 of RJWH01000035.1, forward strand.
CAATCTGTACAGTTTTTACTTTTCTGTCACACTACATTAACTAAAATGTACAGTATTATGTGCAATAGATGAGAAGGAACATCCTTGCCTTATTTCAGATCTTAGTATCCAGTGTTTCTTCATTAAGTATTAGACATTAGTTGCAGGATTTTTTTTTTAAATTTAATCAAAAGAAGGACATTCCCTTCTGTACCTAGATTGCAGAGTTTTTATTATGAAAGCTTGTTGGATGCTATCAACTACTATTTCTGCATCTATCGATATGATCATATTTATTTATTCAGTCTGTTGAAATGATGGATTACTGTTTTATAAGTAAAGCAAAGATAGGTCTCTGTATATTGGCTTCTAGGTTATTTCTTCACAGCAGGTGGAGAACTATTAATTCAAAAGCTGTCTGCACCAAACTCAAATTTTTACACATCTAACTGTTTTAACCACAGCCCAAGTAAGCAGATTTTAAGTCATTTTGAACTACTTTGCATACTCAAACTGCACTCAACATCTGCTAGTCTTAGATTAAAAAAAACCCCAGGGCAATAAGAAAAATTCTGAGCCTGTGATGTCCTTCGAAACTCTGACCTTGAGACTACATGCATGCTGCTGAGCGACATCACTTAGACAGTTCCCTTGTCCTCACCCACCTCTGGGTTGCTCATGCTTTGAGGGGCTTCTCCCACAAGTACACCTGTCAAAAGATCACCCAAATAAACTTGTGTCCGTAGGACCACCTCCTGGTCACATCTTTTTCTTTAGTCAGTTCCCAAATCCTTGAACTTAGTCCCTACATGTGGCAATGAAGATGGGGCTTTGGAAATGATTAGGAAATCAATAATGTAGTCACTCTTGTCAGTAGGACAATCGAGGGGCATAATGAGATTGGATGACTTTACGTGGTTGGGACTCAAGGTTTAACATGTCTCCATGTCAGCTTGGTGTGTGTTGCTGTGTTTAATGATACTATACATTTTTCATGGTCTCCCCTGTGCTTTATCAGCCTAGCCAAGTAGTAGGGACAATATTTGGGTGAATCCATGTCACTGGAACTGACTTTTGAGGTTCAAGGTGCTGAGCTGCTATTGGGAGGAAGTCAACCTCAGTCTCTCAGCAGGTGCTGTGGGCATGAGTGGAAAAAAAGAGAGTACATGTCTCTGTACCAAGACTGGGTTTTCCCTGATGTCATAATGGGCTAAAAAGGAAGGTGCTCCCCATGGCTGGGCCAATGATAATCCTAGATAAGAGGGTGCCCTCATCCCAGGGCTATGGCAGTGAATGAAGAGATCAGTAGGTCAGGGACAGCAAGCTAAGGTCAATCTCTTTGGTGTATTTGGAGGAGACAGTTTTGTAAGGAATTAGCATGCCTCTGCTGTTGCACATGGAATTATTCTAGCCCTCCTTGAAGGGATATTGAGCTCAGTACTTGGGCTGAGCAGGCTAAAGCATTAAATAACTAAAAAGCAAGCACTCCAAAAAGGAGTCTGTCTTACAGCAGTGTGCTCTAAGTCATAAGTATTGGGCTCTGCTTAAGGCAGCTTCTCACCAGGATGTTATCCAGGGAAGAGGCAGGAACCTTAACTCCAGGAGAGACAAGATGCAGGGGAGGACTTTAGGAAAGAGAACTAGTGCCATCTAGAGGGAAAAGCAGAATAGTGTCGCCACAACAGGGATTGGGACAATTTCTACTTTGTTAGAAGATCTTATCTTCCCTTCACTTTTGAAGGATAATGCCACTGAATACAAATTTCTACATTGGGAGACCTCCCCTGCCCAACACTCAATATTTCAATTCTTGCAGGCTTGGTTTCTGCTGAGAATTCTGATGTAGTTTTTGGCACTTTTCCTGCTTGGTGTTCACAGAGAGTCCTGAATCTGTGGTCTGTAACTGATGCTAATTTGGGCAAATTCTTATTGTTTCAGATATTTCTTGTGCTCCTTTCTCTCTTCTTTTATGCCCTCTGTGCATATGTTATACCATTTATAGTTGTCCCACAGCCCTTGGATATTCTGGGGGCTTTTGTCAGATTTTATTATCTTTGTTTTTCTATTGCAATATCTTTAAGTTCACAGGTTCATTCCTAGCCATGTCTAGTCTACTAATAAACATCAGTCAAGGCCATTATTTCTGTTGAAGTTTTCCTTTATCTCTAGTATTTTAAAAATTTTGGCTCCTTTTTAGACTTTGTCTGCTTACCTTGCCTGTCTCTTCTTGCAATCCTTAGTGTATTAATCAAAGTTGTCTTAAATTCATGATCTAATCATTCCAACATGCCTGCTTGGGTGATTCTGAGAGTTGCTCTTTCTCTTCCAGCTTTTTTTTTTTTTTAAAGGAAAGGTACAGGCAGGAATGAAAGAGAGCAGAGGCAGGCAGACAGGAAGAGAGAGGAAGAAGAAACATTGCATTTATTTCATCTAGTTGTTCTTCTTGGTTGTTGACCCAGCCCCAGGACGTGGAACCAGGTGCTGTGTGTAGACGGCACTGAACCTCTGCTCCAACAGGGGGCGCCTCTTTCAAATGTTCTTTTGACTTTTGTATGCCTTTTAATTTTTTCCTGAAGGCGGGACATGATACACCAGGTAAAAGAAACTGCTCTAAATCGGTCTGTAGATAGTTCACCCTAGTGATCTACCGGCTTGCTACACCCAGGTGTGGTCCCATGCACATCCCAAGATACTGGGTTCCAGACTGGAGCGGGGTGGGGGGAACAAGTAATGTGAACAACTAAACAAAATAAATCAAACGCTTCTTTCTTCCTCCTCGCTCTTACTGCCCACACCTTTGCTTTAAAAAAACAATAAAAAAAATGGACCTGTAGGAATGTGGTGGTGAGGTGTGGACCGAGGTGTGTTCTACAGTCCTATGATTAGGCCTCCGTCTTTCAGGGAGAGTAAGCCTCTAGACTGAACTCCACAACTGTTTTCAGTTTTTTCTCTCTCCCTTTAGAAAACAATGACTAGAATGGATGGGAGCTGGATATTCCCTCCCCTGTATCAGTTAGGCTGATAACACCCCAGCAGGTTAGTGTCTCAACTAGTTTCCTCGGAGGGAAACTTCCTTGTTAGGCAAGGGTGCTCTGGCACATTTCACAATGATTCCTTTTTTCCTACTCCAGCTAGAAGCATGAGGGGATTTTTCTCTGACATGTATTGTGAGAATCTGGTCTAGTTCTTGGAGGGAAATTGCACAAAATTGTGGGGCTACCTTTATGACTAGATCTTTCTGTAGTTTTAACTAGTGTTGTTCATACACCTTCCAGCAACGTGACAATCAGGCTTCCCTCCCCCAGCACGGATTTCTGTGCAGTTTCCAGCGAGTCTGCTCTCATATGTAAGCTGGACTCCCCGCATTCACCTGTTTGTCTCTCCAATCTGGCAGGCTGTGTCCTACCTCTTATGGAACCTAGAAGACTTCTTGATTTTTCAGTCTTTAAAAAAAAATATTTATATACGTATATATATATTATTGCAGTAATTATTCTACATGTTAAAATGTGTTTAGGTTCCCCCTTCCTTGAATATATGTCAACACACCCTGCCCTCCACTAAATCATCAAGTGTTCTTGCCCATGGTTCAGTGGGCTCTGTCACCATTTGCCCCCCGCCCCCAACCCCATTACCTATTGGTAACCTCACTTCTAATGCAAGTGTTCATGGAATGGTTTCATTTCATTTGTTTATTTGTTTTTTCTATCCCAGAATGCTATATAAACACAATCATATACGATATATAGTTTTTGAGTCTGGCTTCTTTCACTTGGCATAATAATTTTGAGATTTATTCATGTTTTCAGAAGTTTTAGCAATGAATAATAATTTATTGCAGAGTAGTATGCCATTATATGGGCATATCACAACTGCTTTATCCACCCATAAGCTGATGGATATTTAAAGTGGGGAAGGAAAATGTTTCTATACTTCACCTGATGCTGTAAAATGTTAACAGTGGTAGGTTATTATAAGTTACATCTATATGTGATAAGATTTAGAACAGCTACTAAAGAAAACTACACAGTGAGCCCTTATACCTCAGGTGGCTGAGACATTGCCATGCGGACCATGCAGAGCTCAAGGACCTGGGTTCTCAACCTGCGGCCATGGTGAAAAGCCACTGAACTAAATAAAAATGTTTGTTTCTCCTCTTACAGAGAAAAAGAAATTTGGCACATCCTAGTGGTCTAGCAGTTTAACCAGCTGCAGTCCACATACATCCCAACTTCCCCAGTTCAAGACCTGGGCCTAGGAGACAACTAAGGTGAACAACTAAATGAAATAAATAAAAATGCTTCTTCCTCCTCTTTCTTCCTGCCTTTCTGCCTACTTACTTTTATTCCTGCCTGTAACGTTTCTTAAAAAAAAATTATATATTCAAGAACATCATACATACATTTAAAAAGAGCTCTTAATTCGAGTAATCCATAAGAAGGCAAACAAAAAGAAACAGGAAGAATAATGAAAAAGAACAGAGAGAAAACAAATAATAAATGGCAGACTTAACCCTAAACTATCAATTCCTTTGCATGTAAATCATTTAACAAATCAATTAAAAGTCAGAAATTGGCAGAGTGAACCAAAAAAATTCAACTCGACTACATGCTGTCTACAAGAAATTCACTCCAAACATGGCAAAGGTTGAAAGTGAAAGGAAAAAAAGATATACAAGTATTAACTTAAAAATACATGAATGTTTATATTAATATCAGATAAGCAGACTTAAGAGCAAAGACAATTGCTAGGTATAGAGTGTTATTACATACTGATAAAAGGATAAACCCACCAAGAAAATAAAGCAAGGTTAAAATTAAGTATCGGCACACCATGGTGGCCTAGCATTTACTTCACCACAGGAGTAGTCCATATACATCCCTGGTTCCTGGTTCAAAACCTGGGCTCAGGGAAACAACTAAGATGAACAACTGAAAAAATGAGTGGAATGCTTCTTCTGCCTCTCTCTTCCTGCCTGCCTAGTCACCTTCATTCCTGCCTATACCTTTCCTTTAAAAAAAATGTGTCTGTGTCTACAACAGAAAATGGAACGAGCATGAAGATTCACCAAACTCTATATGGTGGTTACCTATGAGCCTGTCATCACTTAAAAAAAAAATCAACAGATGGTCAATGTGGATGAGGCCTAAGCACTCTCAAATAAGTTATAGAATGACAAAAGAAAATACTAGGTTTCATGTGATAAATTGAGGCTGCAGATATTTAACTTGGATTTTGATGAGTTTGAAGCTCATAAATCACAAAAGCAGATTACTGTGTTTTTTCGGTTTGGTTTGGTTTTTTAAAGAGAGGAATGAAGGGAGTGGAAGAAGATACATGTAAGGAAGGAAGAAAGAGGAGAAAGAAGCATCTTTATTTAGTTGGTTTTTCACACTGGCCCCAGGTCTCAAAACTGAGTCCTTGGCTCTGCCTGGTCCATGTGCCAGTGTCTCAGCTGCCTGAGCCACAAACGCAGGCCCCTGTGTATTATCGATTTTTTGTAGTGATCCTGACAGATAAAAACACTGAGTGTAACTAAAAGGGAAGGGACTCATAATGATGGCTTAAAATTGAAAGCATCCACTTGTTTAAAAAACACTGATAAACAGACACTAGGCAAACGCTGATGAAAGCCTCTCTATGCTGAGACCTGTGCCCCCAAATTAACAGGTGGCAATGATGAAAAGTCTCGGTGGGTCAAGGACCCACAACCAAATTAAAACAGGTGGCTTGATAATATTCCCTCTCTGAAGCAGTATAAATAGGGACACTGAATCAAGCCAAACTGAGACGTGTTGGAATCCATGCTCTAGAGGACTCCAAAGCCTCTTTCAGGTATTGGCAGCAGCTAGTCAGGAGCTCTGCCAGAGAAGCAGCTTTCCCATTCCTGAGGAGCTGACTCCCTAAGGGAAATTATGGATGCTGAAAGCTGTCCCTCCTCTGCTGGTCTCCCGAGACTTAGTGGTTCATAATCCTTTCCACTTTTACTGCCAATTTATTTACAAGCTTTTATTATTGTAATGTGGATTTCTCCCAATAAAATCATATTGTAACTATATATGAATGACTAGAGTCCTAAGTGAAACCTCACCATGAAAGAGGGGTAAATGTGTTGAAAGTTACGCTGTATTTACACTGAGATACTGAGACTGTGATAAAATGAAGTATATAATTGAGCTTCATTTTAGGGCACAGCACTCCTAAACCCTTCTAAATTCCTGAATGATGCTTGTGATAGGAACATCTTTTGTTATTCATGTTTCCTCTTCTGTCTCAGACACAAGAGCTCCTAAAAGATGTGGAATCTCCAAAAATGATGTGTCCTTTTGTGTGCAGATGAGATGATTGGTGTGAATGGAGGCCACAATTTCGCTGTAGATGCAGGCCAAAAGACCAAGGCATGATTAGAGGGTTGGTATTTTCAGGCCTAATTCCAAAACTTTGGGATAGAAAGAGGGGTTGGGGATGGAGTTCAACCACCAATGGTTTTGCGGTAGAAGAACTTCTCCCTGACCCCAATGTAAAAGACAGTCTGCCAAGAATTTTCCACAATACTACAGAGACTGTAGCTACGTCCTGTTCTAGAGAGACTGCAGCTATATCCTGTTATTGTGACTAAGGACAAACAAGCATAGCCTCCCTACTCTGCCACTGTACATAAGTGATGAGTTGCCAGTAGAAACTACATGTAGCCAAGGAGATGAATCTTTACCTCAGAGTATAAAAGGAGCTCCCCTAGATCCCCTGTTGCTCAGCTTTGGGTAAAAATACCCCTGAGCCAGCACCCGTGCTTGTGATAAAGTGTTACTTTCTTTACCTTTGGCTGTCAGTCTTCTAGCCATCTGGAGGCTCTGCCATAACAGTTTAATAGATTATGTCTACATGATAGGATCTCCATAAAAATTCTAAATGAAGTTCAGAGAGCTTCTTGGTTGGGGAACACAGTGAGATCCTAGAAGGTGTCCATGGAGGCCATGGAAGCCCTGTGATCCTTCCTCATATCTTTCACCTACACACCTCTTGCATTTGGCTGCTTCTGAGTTCTAACCATTATAACAAACTGAGTAAAGTGAGCAAAGTGCCTTCCTGAGTTCTGTGAGCTGTTTCAGCAAATTATGGAACTTGAAGAGGTGGCCATAGGAACTGGAATTTTAGCTGGTAGGTCAGAAGTACCAGGAGGCCAGGGGCTTGTCCTCGGCATCTGAAATTCAGGCAGTCTTGTGGGACTGAGTCCCTTGACCTGTAGGTTTACTAATTCCAGGTAGTTAGTGTGAGAATTGAGTTGCATTAAAATGTTGGATATCCAATTTTTCAGGGAGTTGAAAAATCCCACACAATTGGTGTTAGAAGTGTGGAAGTGAGGAACATGATAATATTACTGACTTCAAAAGACTGTAAAGACAGAAGATTAGTGGATAAAATGCAGAGCCCTGCTTAAGATATTATAATTGAAAAGTCAGGAAAAGTTTTATGCTTTTTTTGAAATAAAATACTTTATAAGTATACATAGTATGCATAGAAAAGTCAAACAAAGATTTATAGCAATATCAAAAATTAGGAACCACAAAAATGTCAAAGAGAAAGAATGAATAGGTTGGCTTGATAAATCCAGTTATAGAAAGTCATTAAAAATGTTTGAGCATAATGAAAATGTTTAAACATGAAATGAAGTGCTTTCCTAACCTTAAAACATCTACATACTTAAACAATTAAAACATAGCAAAGCCTGAGAAGAAATACATTAACTTATTAATAGTCATTATTTTAATGTTGAGAAATTGACAATCTATGGAGTTCTTTCATTTACTTTTCTAAATCTTCCAAATTTAGCATATATTACTTAATTTTTTGGTCATAATTTTTTATTAATAGAAAATAAACACTTATTCCAGTTTCAGTTGTTATAGTTGAAGTTACTAATAAAAAAAGAATGTAAAGTGATCAATAATCCTGTTTTGACTAAGACAATGAATGAAACTGTGGATTAAATAAAATATTCAGCACCTTTGGCTCACAGGATTTCAGAATTTTTTCTTAAAGTTTCTGGAACTTTGCTGTCTGTAAGTACAGGAATTGCTGGGCTACATGAGGAAGACTCTGGGACAACAAATGAGAAGGTAGGTAATCAGCATAAGAGGAATCAACGTATATTAAACAAGGTAACGTAGACTCTACAGCAACCCCCTCTATCCAGCTCAGGAGGGACATGCTTCTAAGCATGCATGAAGAACTGGACTGTTATTTATTGTTAGAATTGATCTTTCTAGCTAATAACAGTAAATCTCTGGCATAGATGCTATTGGTCCATAACGTCCTGTGATTTTAGGACATTCTGTAAATAGTTTAGATTTAGTTCAATTTATTCAGAAATTAAACATATTCAGATTCACTACATGCTGATTATAAAATATATAATATGTGTAAATAAATCATAGTCTTAAAGTATATGTTGAAATACTATATTGCATTATATAAACCAAAATCTGTTTTTTTAAACAAAATGTCTATAATTAAAAGCAGTTGATGAAACTAAATCCAAAGTTATGACAAGGGAGACTCACTTGAAGCTGTGTTGCTGAAAGATGTTAAAAAAGCATGTACTTTAAGCCATTCAAGAGGTAAGGAGGCATCCTCTTCTCATTCTTACTATATGGTTCCAATTATGGTTGGACCAGAAATTAACATTGATAACTATTTCAGACAAGTCCATAGAAGTATTAAGACTTTCATGCAAAAGAATGTCTCAACCTTGGTGGGAACTTCTGCTGGCTTTTTACTATATGATATTCACCATGTGAGTCAGATAGACTTTTGAGAGTGTTTTGGGTATTTCTTTCTAACTGGACTACATAACATACAAGGGAGTAGGGGAGGCTGTACAGAGAACTTACTCTTTCCAGCTCAGAAGGAGTTGATGAAGCCCATATGTGAATTTGAGAAGCCCATGGAATCCTCCAGCAGTGGATACTGGCTAATGTGGTAAACCAGAATCCACGCTGTGGAGGGTGGCAGTGTTTTCCTGTTCAGCATCAAAAACTCTTCATATGGATTCACAGGATCCAATGGTCCATGGGGAAAATGAATGGGAATGGTTACCAAGCAAGAGCTCCCTGCTGTGTCTTATAAACTTCTTCCTCTGATTGATGTACTGTGAGCCACTGTCAATAGCTAAGTTCCCTTCATTGCTGTAAATCCCTGCCCACAAATCCCACAGCTCACTGAGGGTCGGGTGTATGGCCTGAACATGTGGTGTGAGACCTCGAGAGAATACACAAAAGTTCATCAACTGTGTGAGCAAGGAGACAGCACACCTCCATCTTTGAGAAGCTTCTGGAGGACGCTGAGTCTCAGGAAACACGTCCATTTGATAGAGGCTCTTCATGCTTAGCTGACCAGGCTGACTCTACCTGAATCTAGAGGGAAGCTCCAGGGCAGCAGTGTCTCTGTAAGTACAGGACAAAAGGTTGACCCTGCCGCTCTGGAGCCCTAGATGCAAAAGCGCTCGCATGGAGTATGGAATATGGAGTAATGATAGTCTCGCTTTGTCACTGAAGCCAGAGCCTAAAAAAATGGAGGGCACACTCGATGAAACCTTAGATTTAGATCTTCCCAAATCTTAGACCAATCATAGCTGCTTCTTGGAAAGTTCTGTAAAAGCACAACAACCTCCGGATTCCCAACCCCATTCGCTAAATCTTGGTAGATGAAACACAGTCCCTCGAAGGCAAAAAAATTTTCCTGATGACTCTCATGAATGAAGAGCAGGAGAAAGTTGGGCTGGGGTGGCCGGGTGCAGCGTAACGTGCAGAGAGGCTGCAATAAGGGGCTCAGCCAACAGCCCGCTGGACCCACCACTTCCTCAGTTGACCACTTCCTCACCTGATTCAGGTGAGACCTGGATTACAGGACTCCACGGGGTGGGGGCGGGGTGCGCGTGTGTGCGTGTGTGCGCGCGTGTGTGTGTGAGATGGGGGTGGGGGGTGCACATGCCTCGCATGCACTACTTTAATAAAATGAGGGGAAATATACTTAAAAACAAACAGACAAAAAGACCCCAACAAAACTTACTTCAACCTCTAGTGAAGAAAAAATTGGGGTAAGTCATAGTACCTGACACGGAGCGGACTTTCAATAAATCAAGACGGTTTTCAGCTGAGTGTGTGAAGGCTGTTGCCTTAGATTTGTTTTTGACCACAAGGCCTGCAGCCCGATTCCCAGGGCTCTGGGACTCACCCAACAGTGCTAGTCCAACACCAAGTGGCAACTGCAGGAGCCTCGGGCCCACCCAGCCCTTAACCCTGCGGTACAAAAGCACTAGTCTGGTTCACGCGATACCCTGTCAGGTCTGTATTAACATCCGTTACAGCTGAGACGTGGACTTGGGTTTGCTGACTTACCTGAGACCCCCGCAGCCACGTCCGGTGCAGCCTCGTCCGGTGCAGCCTCGGTAAATAGGAGTTATGATGGTCAATCCCAAGGGCTGTGAAGGGGAAGGAGGCTTCCGCCCCACAGGCCCAGCGAGGACCAGGCCTTCTTGGCATGAGCCCCACATGCCTGGCAGATATGATGGCACAAAAGCCTGAAAGAATCCTCAGGGTGTCCACAAAGGGCCTCCAGCGCTTCCTTAGTGAGATTAGTTCAGATAATTTTGTTTCACAGACACAACGGAGATAAAACGCACATTCTTGGGAGTGAAATTGGCCATCTGCCATTTAAAGCCTGAAAAGAGCTCCACACAGGCCCCGCCCCAGCACGTGGCCCAGTCCTTGTACAAAGCTCCGCCTCCGGACGTGATCTTGCCTTCAAAGCACACAAACACTTGGTACTTTAGCCCAAGTACCTCCTGCTGGAAATAAACCACTAATGAAGGGATATGCATGTTCTTGTCCTAACGGAAGAAAGATAATTAAGCAAAAGTTACAGCACAGTGTGAAAACTGTTGGGATGTTAGAAAGCATGTAAACCAACTTGGGAAAGTAAAGGAAGGCACTTTTAAAAATAGAAAAGTAGTCTCTCTAAGTCTGGCTCCCATTGAAATAGGTGCTCAGATCTGTGGAGGTAGTGGGGAAGGGAAGCAGAGATGGGAGGAGTCTGGAGGTTTATTTTAACATTTTTACTATTTTATTGCAATAACTTTCTTTTATAAAGAAATTGGAGGTTTGACATAGGTTTGAAGGGTTTATGTGAGAGTGGGCTAAGGACTCAGTGATGTAAACTCCTTAGTGAAGTTGTAAGTAAACTCCACATGGTAGACATGCAAGTAACTACACATGTTGTCAATGAATGAGCAAAGGGATGAATACGCTTCAGATGGTATTGTGATTGACCATTCTATGAATTTACAATACACCTAAGTGAGCAATATCACTAGAGGGAGCCTGTGAAGACGTTCAAAACAGATCACTCCAGGACTTAGTAGAGACCCTACCTGACCATGCAGATTATTTTGAACGGAAAGAAATGGCAACCTTGGAGAAGGAGAAGCTTCAACATTTCTCCTAACCATCCTGTCCTTCTTTTACTCAAAGAAGCATCACTATTCCTTAAGGCTCTACCTTTTCCCTAAGAGAAGTACTATTGTTCTTTGATCATCTAGAAAACTGTAGTTTAGGAAGATCATCCAGATCTAAGAAACCCATCTTTACTTGCAGGGTCAGCACAAGACCATCACCTCCTTGTTGCAGGAAGCCTCCCTCTTTCTGCTCTTGACCTGGTACTGCATTCCTCCACTTTAGATTTAAACCCTGGTTTCCAAGATTTAAAGTGGGACCTAGCTAATTATCGTAGCTTCCCCATGCACATGCTACTAAATTGTTCTTTTTTTCTCTGCCAGCCCTCTTGATGCTGTTTTGATTATTTCACCTGTCCAAGGAAAACCAAGAAGGGGAAAATAACTTTTCCCTTTGGTTCTCACACCTGGAAAAGGCAGAGGACTTGTATTTTGGTAGGCAGGAATGAAAGAGAATGGATTGGAGACTGTTTTGGATGCTGGTTAAGTGATGGATCATATGATGGATGGGGAGAACTAAAGACAAGAAATTACTCATGAGCAGAGAGAAAGTGGAATGATCAGTAGATAGGAGATACTGACAAGGTTGAAGAATTGACATAGGCTGTAAGGATTGGAGCTCAGATGACAATATAGACATATCAACTCAGTAGGCAGGGACGGTCTTGATGAGTAAGACCTAGGCTGTGGCTGAAGCACTTCTTGAATGAAGGTAAATAAATGTGAGGCTGAAGGTCCAGATCTGGGAATTGAGGTGACAGTCTATTGGATGGTTCAACACAGGGGTGTCCAAATCTCTCAGATATGGTCCCCTCTTTGAGATCCCTGTCCTTGACCCTCCTCCCATTTTCCAGGGTCTCCAGATTTGAATGTAAGACATAGAAGAAAACATAGGCAATGCACTCTTTGATATCAACCTTATAGATGTCTTTGTGATTCTACTCCAGTGACAAGGGGGGAAGTACCCCCACCACCAAAATGGGACTACAACCATTAAAACCTTCTACACAGTGAAGAACACTGTCATAAAAATGAAAAAACATCATATAGAATGGGCATAGATATTTGTACATCAAACATCCAACAAGAGGTTAATACCCAAAGTGTATAAATAACTGATAAAACTCAACACACACAATCTCTCCCTACACACAAACAACCCAGTTATAAAATAGGCAGATGATCTGAATAGACTGTCTTCCACAGAAGCCCTAGAGATGATCACAATCACATGAAAAGATGTTCATCATCTCTTATTTGGGAAGAAAAAATCAAAACAACAATGATATATCAGCTAATATGTGTGAGAATAAAAAGAGATAAGAAAGAAAAACATTTATCCAAAAGACAAGAAACAAAAGTTTATTTTAATTAAATATTTTAATTAAAAAGCTGAAAGTATTTTCCCAAACATAATCCAGTTCTCCCACTTTTGGATGTTTACCCAAAGAATAAAAATTATCCTAATTTGTAGAGTTCCCTCATGTTCATTGCAACATTATATGCAATAGCCAAGAACTAGAACCTCCCTAAATACCCTTTGATAGAAGTTTGGATATAGAAGCTGTGAATCTACTCATCCATAAAATCTACTCATCTATAAAATAACTAAATTTTGTCATTTGCTGCAACATGGATGGACCTAGAAAGTATTATACTTAGTAAAAAATAATATGATAAAGACAAATGAGATATTATCTCACTCACATGCATCTTATAGAATAACAAATAAAACAAAAATAAATTTTATTATAGGACCAAGTCAGCAGTTTTCAGAGGGGAAGGGGGAAGGAAGGTGGATAAAATGGGTAAAAGGGGGACAAATTTTATGGTGAGGAACAGAATTGGACCCTTAATAGTAAACTTAATGTAGTATATACAGATGTGGATTATAATGATAAGTACCTAAAAGTTACATTGCATTATAATGCAGTGCTACCTCAATAAAAAATAATAAAAAATAAAAAATACTGAAAATATTCAATTATGACCAAAAAATAATGCCTATAACAACTTTATTTGAAAGAACCATATACTGGAATCAATCCAAATACCTAGTAGCAAATAAATATATACATAAAATTGTTGTATCTGTATAACAGGTGGAAAAAATAAAAAAGAATAAATTATTGACACAACAATATGGATATATCTCAGACACCAGATCAGTGATTACCTGACAACGTGGACAGAGTAAAATGAATTGCAGAGGGATACCAGAAATTTACGTGTGATGGAATTGTTCTCCTCTTGATTGTTATTGATTATAAACCTCCATCAAAATACGTTGGTAATATTTTTACTCTATGAAGTTTAACATATTGAAATTATACCATGTTTAAGTTGTAAATAGAAATGGAATTCCTAAACACAAGAAAATCAGAAAATGGAATTCAAAAATGGTATAATATGCGATATGAGAAAATAAGGCACTAAAGAATATGTACGGTATAACATTTAAAAATGTAGGAGGAACATTATAAAGTTTTATGAGAAAATTGTAAGAAAGTTCTAATTAATAGAAAGTATATTGCATTCATGTGTAGGAAGACAATATCATTAGGAAAGCAAGTCTTTTCAAATTAATTCATAAATCAAAGCTATGTCAATAAAAAAATTCAGCTTTCATGCTATATCAAAGCCTTTAATACTATTTATACAGAAATTTAGAGCTAGAAATAGAGAAAACAAAGTGTGATGACTTGGTAAAACTGATGTATGAAACAATGTGTTGGAGCCAGAATACACGTAGACTAACAAACAGACTGGAGAGCCATGAACATCTGTATATTTTCTGAAATCTTTGTAAATGATACAATTGAATTGTATGTTTGTGGACTATTCAGGAATGGTCCTTGGGTCCTTTGTCAATATGGAAAACAATCAGTTCTATATCTCATACCATACACAAATATAAATATCATGTAGATTAAAAGTAATATGAAAAACAGAACTAAAAACTAAAGAAGAAAATGAAGGAGACTGTTTTTCAGGATATGGAGGAGTTAAAACATCTAGTAAAAAGAATAAATTAAAGAAGAGATTGATAAGTGGATACATTAAAGTAAAATAAAAACTTCAATCATCAAGAGTTTTTGAAGAAATGATAATGACTAATGAAATCATAATGATAAATGAAAATTAAGCTACAGACTGGGGAAGTTACTTACAGTCAAAGAACAGATAAAAAGTAGCAAAAGGTTAATAAAGGACTATTAGATCCAATAAGAAAAAGATTAAATACCCCATCAATAAAAGGCCAGGCAACATGAACAGTAAGAAATAGGAAAGGAATTATGACAAGCTAAGAAACATATGACATTATTTTTACCTTTAGTATTAATGAGAATGAGAATGAATATCAAAATGAGAAACCATTTGGAATCCATCAGACTGGCACCATTTTAAAACTTCGGAGGATATCAGGTGTCTGTGAGAATTTGTATTAGTATAATTGTTTCTAGAGAAACCTTTACGAGAATACAATGGGATCTTTTGGATAAGATTATTTGCATTAGGGATAAAATGATAACATCCTAATATATTTTGAAGAGTGCTTTCTACCCCATCTTTTTTTTAAGGTGAATTACCTTTTTCTTACAAAAATTAGGAATCCTTTATTCTGGATACAGTTAACAGATATAGCAATTGCAGTATAACAATTCAAAATAATGCTATAAATGAGTTACAAAAGAAATTAACTAGCACTACATATATTAATATGAATGCATCTCACTAATGTATTAAGCAGACTACAGAAGAATGCATTTTAGTATAATTTCTTATGAAGTTTATAAACACAAAATATTAACATAGTTCTTAAAGATTCATATGCTAATATTGAAAGTATGAAAAAAAGACATAGAATGAGAAAGATAACATTTGGTATTTATTTCTGGGGTGGAGGGAAGCTGATTGATGGGAAAGAACAACGGGTATGGATGGGGGCTGAGGGCTGTGGCGCCATATTGCATTAGGTATATCTTATTTCTTAAGCTAGGGTGGGGTACATTGGTGTTCCTTTTTATTCTTTATACCTTAAATATTGGATTATAAAAAATTTTGTATCTCAAAAACATAAATAAGGTAATGGTTTTTGATTGTTTTTTAAAAGGACGGAATTGAACTTTAGTGGTGAACTTAATGTGGTATATGTAGGTGTTGATTTGCAATGAAGTACAACTTAAATCTATATAATGTTATTGCAATGGTACGTCAATAAATTTTTTTAAGTGGAAACGAAGGACTTTTCCCACTCCAGCTCTTTATGTCTTACACCTTCCCTCTGGTGGTAGCTCAACTGAAACCACAGATTATTTCATCTGTCTACAGCAGTGATGAACAGAAACATTGCAGATTTTCGGCTCTACCATTGTGCTTTGTAATGTTTGCTTTTTGCTCAAAGACCTACTGTTTTCAAAATGAGATGACAACAATGTAGCAAAAAACATTTAAGAACTTGCATTTTTCTGAGGAAGTGAGCAATTAAAGTGGCGTTGCTAGGTTTCTATTAATGAGAGAGGATGTGAGTTGGGAGAGATTACATTACAGTTTAATGTTTTTGTGGACAATGAGAATTTAAAAATTATTTTATCTAATTTTTATTTGTGCACATTAAAATAAACTGTTATATGTATTTGTGTGTGTGTGTGTGTGTGTGTGTGTGTGTGTGTGTTCCCCATTCCTCATATATATGGAATGAGAATTTAAGAGTTGAGTAATTTGGACAAATATTTGAAAGAGCATATAAAACATAATGCATATTTGCATTGAAACTAGACAGGAAAATGCATTTTCTTTGCTTGTTAACCTTATTGTCTAATGACATTATTTTTTTTCTGTCTCAAGAAATATCCACCACAATTTGTATATTATTTTCTCACATGCTGATATTGCTTATTAAACTTTTCCTTTTCTTACATCTTTGAACTAGCAGTTCTTATTAGTATATTGGTCATAAAACCTATTTACAATGCTTTTATCTGAGTAATTTATTGACATTGGCCATAACTTTTCCAGGTGTGTTAACTCTTTTTTTGTGAAAGGGACTATATATGTAGCCATTTATTACACTAAGATATTCTTACTCCTCTTTATTTTCCAAGGAAATTACCACAGTATAGCACTTGCTGCATTTTAAATTTTAACTCTACTCGTCTGAATACAATTCGGCTTATAAAAATTATAATATATTCTAAGCACAGTTCATCCCAGAAGAAACTGATCTGTCCCAGATGTTTGATTGCTGGTTCCCCTTGCTGCTCTTCAGTGTCTATTATGTGTAATCTTGCTGTCAATCTAAGTAGGTCTTCTATCAGTTCAGAAGCTGTTGAGAGTTTTTTCCCTCCTACAGCTCTCACGAGGAAAACACTGGACTGATAAGGGAACTTGCTTTAATATTGAATGCTGTGGGTTTTCTTCCTGCCTGAAATGAGTGATAGTACATGTACATCCTGGGAATACACATATTGGGAATTTTGACATTGGAAATGGGATATGAAAAGTCATCTGTTAAAAAAGAAATCAGGCCTGCACAAACAGGGAAAAATTGAGAAGAAAATGCTTAATGTGTTAAAAGGAGTAAGAGGATTATAGAAATGGGATTAAACGTGAGGGAAAGAGTTGTGGAAAAGAGTTACTTTCACCATCTATATTATATAACATGTAGACAGTGAATCAATGAAGTAGTTTTTTACTTTGGGAGTTTTATGCTTTCTAATCATTTTCAAAGCGAATTTTTTAAAAAAGAAATGAATGAAAGTAAAATTAAAATCCAGGTATCTTCCCTGCTGATATTGGAGGAAAGGAAATGGTGAGAGAAGATTTGTATGTAGCACATCAGATATAGAAGGAGAAGGGCAGTGGAATGCGAATGCCTACAGCCCAGTACGTTGGTGGTGTTGACAAATCCACAACTACATTCTCTTTACTGACTGTTCTGCAGGGAGAGATGGCAATTTCGAGGAACTGGGACCACTGGACAATGTATCACCTTTCCCGTTCAGCCATAGTTTGCTGCTACCATTTTTCCTTACACATTCCCAGACTTCACTGTACTCTTACAATATGAAAAAGGAAATGGGATATCTCCCTCATACCCCAAGCATCTCCCCTAATTTTGGCCTACTGACTTCTTCCCATCCTCCAGATCTTTGTGTAAACATTTCTTTCTCACAGAAGATTGTCAGTACTGTCTGCTTCCTAATCAAAATTAGGTCCATATTCTAAAATTGCTCATCATCCCAGTAATTTGTTTTTCATAGTACTGTTGGCAGTTTGTTTCTCCTAGATTAGAAATTCCATGAAGGAAGAGTCTACATCCACTTGATTTGCTGCTCCATTCCTCACCTAGCACTCTGCTTGGCACAGAGCAGTGTTCAACAATGTTGAGAAAATGAAGAGTGATGATCTATGATGATTGAACTGTTTACGAGTATAGCTACATATTTCACTCCCTTAAGTGCCTCCTCTGAAACTCTCATATGTACCCATTTTGCAATTATTATGGTTTCTAAATGAGAAACATACTGCCTGTCTTCAGCAGTGATGCATGCTCCATGGTCTGCTGTATTTATCAAAGACTTCAGGAATCTAAAATATGACATCAGGATAATATGACATTGGCTAAGAATGTAATCAACACAGTAATTCCTACAACAGATACTTGCTGACAGGTTCATCTTGTAAAACTCTCCCTTTCATCTTGCTTCCCTGCTCAGCATATTTCCTCTTGGGCAATCATATTAAATCGTAAAATAGTCAAGTGGGAGACTTGGTAAACTTCACTGCTGTGTTACTTCATTTACCACAGGAGGGACTCCAGATCCAGAGAGGTAAAGTGGTTTATCTAACACCAGAGCTGGAGAATGGAAGCACCTGGAAACCTTGCCTTTTAGGTTGTCTATACTCTGATCCTTTTTCTGCCTAATTTTATTTTTTAACTTTCACTTCCATGTACTCACCAGTCTGGCTTTTTGACTGAAATATTGACTTTCAGGTGCATATTACTGATCATGGATTAGGCCTTTGTTCATCCGCAGTAGCTCCTGTTTGGGTTTGTCTCTAGTCTTTCCTTGTTGCCATTCCAGGTTTCCCCTGACAGTCAAGTGTTCCAGCAAAATCTTTTTAAACTGAAAGGCAGAAAGTTAAGAAGTTATTACCATTGATTTATATGGAATTTTTTTGAGTATTTCTAGACCCCCCCTCCCACCCCCAAATAGCCTACCATATCATACCAAATCCCATGCACAACCTAAAGTCACACTGACTTATCGTGAAAGCAGGAATGATATGATAAAGACTCAGCCTGTAGAAAGGAGTTCCCAAGGAAGGGGTTTAGGGGGCCTCTCTGCTGGGGTGTGGGCGGCCTCTTAAATGGTGGCTACAATACCAGAGCTGAATGCCATCTATGTGCTTTTCACCTTTCCTTGCAAAAGAGGAAATCCTCTTTGGATTTCTATTATAAGTAAAACAGGGATTAGTGTAGGTCTTTTGTAAAAGTGAATGGTATAATGTGAACTTCTGAAAAGCAGGGATACCTGTGTAAACTTAGTGAAGCAGATCTCACCTCCTTGCTGGAAAATGTGGACACTGTCTGGTGCTCAGACTCCTTAACTCTGTAGGCCTGCTGTTGACAACCTGATCTACAACTTCTTTTCTTATTCCCTTTAAACGCTCTTTGTTTTAACCTAGCCAAGCTAAAATTCTTAAAAATCTGGATTCCTTCCTCATTAATTTCCTTGTCAGCCCCAATCTATCTGTGTGTGTGTGTGTGTGTGTGTGTGTGTGTGTGTGTGTGTTTAAAAGGAAAGGTGCAGGCAGGAATGAAGGTGAGAGGTGAGTAGGCAGGCAGGCAGGAGGAGAGAGGTGGAATAAATATTTTATTTTTTATTTAGTTATTCATACTAGTTCCAGGCCCCTGCCCCATCCTGGGACTCAAACCCAGGAGTGGTATGTGGGCTGAGCTCCTTCAGAGGTGATTGACTTAACCACTATTCCACCAGGGCATAGTCTGTTTTGTTTTGTTTTTTAAGGAAAGGTGAGGCAGTAATGAAAACGGTTGGGCAGGCAGGAAGAGAGAGAGGAGGAAGGACCACTTTATTTAATTGTTCTTTTTGGTTTTCACCCTGATCCCAGGTCTTGAACTTGGGTCCTTGGGATGTGCGGCCTGTGCTCTCAGCCGAAGGCAGCTGATGAACCACTACTCCACCAGGATGTGCCTTTATTGGTACTTTAATGTCCTTTCCACACCCAAACCCTGCTCCTTCCAATGATGAGCTCATTGAGGGGTTTTGGAGAGTTGATTCTTTAGCAGATTGACTTTTTGGTGAAATAGTATGTTTCCTCGTATCTTCCACAGGAGCCTGAATTTATCAATTAGATATAGTTTCTCTAATTTGAATTTTCATTTAAGTTTTCTCTGTATTTTCTTATGCCATATCTTGTATCTTAGTTACTCATATTTCCTATGCTTTCTTTGAGAATGAAAGCTTTTTTAAGGAGCAGTATTTGATTTACATTTCTATCTATTCCCATTGAGTGTCTCCTAGTGTTTTGTACATAACTTATTCGAGACATACTTTTTGAATAAAACATTTGAATGGGTGCTTAAATATTTTAATTTATTGCATATTGGGCATGTGCTTGAAGAGAATACCATGACCTGTCTCAGCTCATGTCCTTGTCTGGTGACATGGAAGGAATCCAAGAACTATTTGACTTGTGTTTTACCTCTTAGGAGATCGTATCTCTAATTATGGTTGAATTTTAGGAGTTCTACCTTTCTAAGACAGAAACAACCTCATTATCATTGTTTCTTTTCTGTGGTTGGAATTCTGTTCCACCTTTACCCAATTGTGTTCTGCTAGTCTTACTACAAAAATTTCATTTCTATTTGAGTCCTCAGTGACTACCAGATCATTTTCTGGGGACTTTCAGAGAAAAGTGAGAGAGCACTGACACTGGGGACGCTACTAAACCTCTCTAGCTTGGTAAAATGAGTCATGACTATTCATAGAAACCTCACAGTTTCATTTATAGTTATTAAATGAGATAATGTCTTTTAAATCCTGTGTGAGACATAAAGTTCTATACAGTTATCTGTTTGACTCTCAGCATACAGTCAATAGTGGAGACTTTTTGTAAAATTTTCAGACTGACCAGCAATGGCTTTGGTGGTTGTGATTCAAATGAGGCAGAATTTGGTGTGGGAGGAGAAGGGGAGGAATGAATGACTTTTGTGTCTCTACTCCACTACTTTGCAACAGAAACACACTTCCATCATTATCGACATGAATTCCTTGTATGTTATCAAATCTATCAAGTAACTCACCTTATGAAATATTTAAATATCTTTCCAAATTTATCACACATGAGTGCTTTCTCCTACAAAGAATTGTTTGCTGTGTAATGAGAATTGAGTTTACCCTGAAGCAGTGAATCTCAACCTTCCCTGAATATTGCAGTCACCTGGGGAGATTTAAAAAAATGCCAAATCCCAGACTTCACCCTGTGCCAATTAAACTGCACCAATTACTAGAATCTCTAGTAACTCCAGTGAGCATTGTTGAGCACCCCTGCATTAAAAGACTTACTGTGATCGTCACATTTTAGGATATTTCTCCCCATGAGGGTTCTTCTTTCGGTGACAGTTGTTTGCTTCAAAATTTTTATTTCTTTGCTTTATGTGCAACCAGAAACAACACCCCAGGGTTTTTTTTTTGTGTGTGTGTGTGTGTGTATCTTTCTTAAAATATAGTTGATGGACAAAACACTGCACATAATATGTACAATTTACTATGTCTTGACATAGGCAAACACCCATGAAATCGCTATCATCACAACCAAGGTAATAAGTAGAACCATTACCTCCAAAGTTTTCACTTGCTCTTTTGTTTTGTTTTGTTTTTGGTAGTAAGAAAGTAAATGAGATTTACCCTCTTTTGCAAAATTTTTAAGTGCATATGCAGTATTGTTAACTACAGACATGATACTGTATTTAATAGAATCCTAATTATTCATTTTGTGTGACTGAAATTTTTATTCCCATTGAAAAGTACTCCCCATTTCCCCCTTACCCTTGTTCCTGACAAATACCAGTCCACACTCTGACTTATGAGAAATTTGACTATTTTAAATACCTCATTTAAATGGATTCACTCAGTGTTTATTCTTTTTGATTGGTCTATTTTACTTAGAAAGATATCCTCAAGGTTTATTTATGTTGTTATATGTGGCAGGATTTCCTTTTAAGACTGAATAATAATAATAATATAGATATATAATATTATTATATTATATGTAATATAAAATACTATGTATTCTACATTATGTATGTATGATAATGTATATATCATACATAATATATGCTATATCTGATATATATCACATATATATAATATGTAATGTATTATTGATATATAATATATAATAACATATAACTTATTTTATTCAGCCATTGCTATAGTCTCAATGTTTGTGTCTCTCCCAAATTATATGTTGAAATTCTAACCCTCAAAGATGATTGTATTAGGAGGTGAGACATTTGGGAGTCACTTGAGTAATGACTAGTGGAAGCCTCTTGAATGGGGATAAATGCTTTATAAAAGGGATGCTGGAGAGGCCCTTAGCCCCTTCCACCATGAAATGAAACAGCTAAAAGTTGCTGCTATAAGCCAGGAAGAGGGCCTTTTCCAGGATGCGACCATGGTGGCCCTTGATCTTGGAGCTCTTGGCTCCAGAACTGTGAGAAATACATTTCTGCTATCTAAAAGGCACCCAACCTGTGGTATTTTGTTATAGCAACCTGAACAGACTAAGATACCATCTATTGAACATTTAGGTTATTACTACATCTTAGCTATTGTGAATAATGCAGCAATAAAAGTGGGCACGCAGATATTGCTTGGAGATCTTGAATTCAGTTCTTTTGGGTAAATGCCCAGAAGTAGGATTGCTTGATCACATAGTAGTTCTATTTTTATTATTTCTTTTGAAGCTAACATATAGTTTCCCATAGTGGCTTCACCATTTTATATTCCCACCAACAATGCAGGTTTCTAATTTCTTCATATCCTTGCCAATACTTGGCTTTCATTGTTTTGGTAACAACCATCCTAATGTGTGTGAGCTGATAATCTCCTTGTAGTTTTGATTTGCAATTTTCTGAGGATGAGTGATGTTGAGCATATCTTCACACACCTATTGGCCATTTGTAGGTCTTATCTGGAAAAAATATCCATTCAAGTTTTGACCATTTTTAATTCAGGCTGCCTTTTTTCCTAGTCAACTGTAGGAGTTTTATATATTTTGGAGATTAATCCTCCTTATCAGATAAATGGTTTGAAAGTATGTTTTTTTCATTCTGGAGGTTGCCTTTTCACTTAATTGATTTCTTTTGCTCCGCAGAACTTTTCTTAGTTTGATAAAGTTCCAATTGTTGATTTTTGCTTTTATTTTTTGTGCTTTTGTTATCTCCAAGAAATCCTTGCCCAGATCAATGCCAAGATATTTTTCTTATGTTTTCTTAAAGTAGTTTCACAGTTTCAGTTTTACATTGAAATCTTTAATCCACTTTTAACTGATTTTTGTGTGTAGTATAAGGGTTCAATTTTATTGTTCTGTAAACAGATATCCAGTTTCCCCAGCACCATTTATTAAAGCAATTGTCCTTTCTCTCTTGTGTATTTTTAGTACCCTTGTTGAATATCAATTGACCATGTATGTGTGGGATTGAATTCTGGTATTTTTCTTCTGTTCTGTGAATCTGTATGTCTGTGTTTATGCCAATTCTATCATTTTAATTATTGTAGCTTTGTGATGTGTTTTGAAAATAAGGATTTGATATCTCTGGGATTATTTATCTGCTCAAGATTGCTTTGGTTATGCAGTCTTCTGTGGTATTTCTGCATGAATTTTAAGATTTTTTTCCTATTTTTGTAAAAGATGCCATTGGAATTTCAAAATCTACATGAATTTGTAGATTGCTTCAGGTGATATTGACATTTTAACAGTGTTAAGTCTTTCAGCACATGAGCACAGGATGATATAATAGCTATCTTTCCATTTATTTGTGCATTTGTTAATTTTTTCATCATTATATTGTAGTTTTCAGTGTAGAAGTCTTTCATTCCTTGGTTAAGTTTATTACAAAGTATTTTATTCTTTTTGACATTATTGTAAATTGAATTGTTTTATCAATTTCCTTTTTAGATAGTTTATTGTTAGTGTATAGAAATGCAACTGTATTTTGTATGTTTATTTTGTATCCTGAAGCTTTGCTGGATTAATTTGTTAGTTGTAACAATTTTTGTGGAGTCTTTAGAGTTGTTCATATATGATAGTCATCTGCAGAGATAATTTTACTTCTTTTTTGATTTGGATGCCTCTTTACTTTTTTTCTTGTCTAATTGCTCTGGCCAGTATCATTTGAATGGAAGTGGTGAGAGTGGGCATTCTGATATAAAAAGAAAATTGCATGGACTGTGCCCACCCTCACTCCCACCCCCAATGCATATATTGGAGCCTTAACCCTAATGTGAGTGTATTTGGAAATAGAACCTTTGGGAAGAATTAGGTCATGTAGGTAGAGGCTTTGTTATGTGATTAGTGACCTTATAACATGGTACATAAGAGATGATCTCGCTCTCTGTCATCTGAGGATACAAGAACATGTCTATCTGTAAACCAAGAAGCAGAAGCCAAGTCACTTGGCTTGGTGTGAGATTTCCATAACTGTGAAGAATGAATTTCTGTTGTTTAACTTACATCAATGACATTTTTATGTCGAGATAAATTCCTTCTGTATTTAGTTTGAGAATTTTTATCATAAAGGATATTGAATTTTGTCAATTTTTTTTTTTGCATTTTTTTTCCTGAGGGGTAAAAAATCAATTAATGCAGAGAAACCACTTTGTTAATGGGGTGAACCACATTCATTGACTTATGTATGCTGAGCAACACTTGCATTCTAGAGATGAATCCCATGTGTCTGTGGTGTATGATACTTTCAATGAGCTGTTAGGTTTGGTTTACTAGTATTTTATTGATGACTTTTTAATCTATATTTGCCAGGGGTATTTGGATGTAGTTTTATTATGGTGTCTTAATCTAACTTTGGTATCAGGGTATAGAAAACTCACATAATGAGTTTGGTGCTGTTCTCTTTTATATTTTGGAAGAGCTTAAGAAAGAGTAGGGTTAATCATTTAAAAAATTTTTGGTACTACAATTCACCAGTGAACTATCTGACCCATGTTATTATTTATGTATTTATTTGGTTGGAGGTTTTTTTTTTCAATTGTGGTAACTTATTTATGACACAATATAACCTTTAAATGAATAGGTTTCACTCTTTATCAATGACATGATAATGCCATGCCCACCACCAAATTTTTAATAGCTGTTGGAGGTTTTTGATTAGTGATTTGATATCCTTACTTTTTATTTATCTGGTTAGATTTTCTGTTGCTTCATGTTTTGGTCTTGTAGGTTGTATGTTTCTCATAATTTATGTATTTCTACTTTGTTGGTATGTAATTATTGATAGCAGCCTCTTATCATTTTGTGTATTTCTGCATTATTAGTTGTAATGGCTACTAGGCCTTGTGCTACATTTTCTCCAATATAATTATAGTTTAAAGATCTTACTTCACTGAAATTAAAACATTTGAAAATTTTCTGTAAAGTGGGAGGTAAACATGACACAGTGAATCATTTGGAGACAGGACATATTGGATCCACTTAATACGTGCTTACTACCAAACAGGAGCAACCTGGGGCAATCCTCTCAAACCTTAGTCCCTCATTTGTACAATTAAATTGTATCTAAGATCTTATGTTCAAATACAGAGACACTAATTCATTAGTCTAAATGTAGGAGAAGAGTTATAGGGCAGCATAATAAATCATCAAGAGCCTAAGACTAAGTCCATCTGCCTGGATTTAAGTTGGATTTACCAACTGTGGTCTCTAACTTTTAATCAGCTCTTGTTGTAAAATGGGTTTTCCAAAAGCAGACATTGACTATCAGTTTTCTACACAGGATATTTAAGGAACAATACATGTGAAAGGAGGGGGAAGCAAATAAGATCAAATGAGGGAGAATCAGACTCTGACACAGGCCTTGCAAAGATTTGGCAAGCCCCATGGGCAACTCTGGAGCATAGATTCCTGTCACACTTGTCCCATGGCTGGTCAGGACTATAAGTCTTTTTGTGATTCATTATTTGATATGAGCATCCCTGAAAGGACACCTTTGAGCAAGATGGCTCTTTGTAACTGAGCAAATTCCTGAAGTTGCTGACAGCTAGAAGAACAAGCCTTCCTAGAAGAAGAATCTTGGTGGTGCATTTTAATCACTGCTACCAGATCCTTTCTTGCGTCATTTGTCAAGAGATGGTAATAATATCTCACAATGTGTTTTGCTGGTTAGGTAGATTATTATACCTGAAGCATCTAGAACAAGCATATGGGACAAGTAAAATTCTTGAGTTGGAGTTCAACTAATTCAATAGTTTTCAATTATCACCATGAATCAGAATTATTTGGATAACTTGTTAAAACACAGGTTGCTAGACCCCAGACTTTCTGACTCAGTAGGTCTTGGATGGGGCTTGAAATTTTGCATTTATAGTAAGTCGCCAAGTCATGCTGGTGCTGCTGGTTTTGACATCACGTCTTGAGAACCACTGGCCTAAACCTTTCCTTTTCCAAAGGAGGCCAGCACAGGTAACAGTTGGCCAATGTCTTATCATTAGGTTGTGGTAGAAGTGGAATTGCATCCAGAATCAATGTTTCCAACCTGCTGCTCTTGCCACTGTTAGAGTATCTACAACTGTGATTTCAGCATTGAAATACTTTCTCCTGAGAGTTGATGCATCTGCAGAGGATAAAAATATTTTGTTTGTATTAAGATTTTTTGAATGTGACTAATAGCATGTGTAACACCTGAATCAGTACATTTGTTTCATGAATTCCTCCAGGTAATTACTTTTATGGAATAATTCCTGGTGGTACATTTTCTTTTTCTAGCACTCCTGGGGTTATCTGAAATAAAAGACAAGTGTTTTGCCATAAAATTTAATTAAGAAGTTTAATTAAGAGTAAATACTATATAGCATATATCAAACTTTAATGTAGCTTGCAAATGGGGTCTTGAGGGTTCCTGGGTCACCTGAGACTGGAGCTCACTTACAACACCCACAGATGTTAGAGAGCTGTTTCTTTGCCAGGCTGTCAACTGAGCACTGGGGCCTGCTTGCTTCTGTATTTTATCCCCCCACTTTCTCTATTATCCTCAGCAGATGTGACTTCTGCTACTTCTTACCACTCCCCACAGTTACCACACATAGCCTCTGAGTACTCTCCCTGGGCATCCTCTCTCTTTTCTCTGAGGCTCACTTTTGCAGGTAACAAGTGCCAAGTCTTGGGGAAAACCAGAGTTGATTTGCTAAGTTGCTATCTCTTTTCTGTTGACAAAAGAAAAACCACTCGTTTGTTCTGACTGCAATCTGAACCGTCTTCTGAGATGCCTTGTAGATCTTGCAGTCCTGATTCCTTGTCTAATTCTTCATCATGGAGCTCTGGACTGATTCTACCAGAAGAAGGGGAAGTGGATCATTTTCTGGGAGTGTCATGACATTTTTTAGTTTACTTCTTCCAGAAGATTAAAGATCTCTTTTCATTTCTTATGGAGAATCACCTTCACTTCTTTCAGAGCTTCTCTTTCCCAAATTCCCTCCCAGGACCTCATGTGCTAGCATTTTCCTCCCCTGTAGCTTTCTTACGTAAAAAGGGTCTTTGCAGTGGGTGCTAGTTAGTTTTGTTATAATTCTTTGCTGCAAGCATTTCGCTGCAAGTATTTTCACAACCTAACTAATTGGCTGTAAAACATTTTGACATAAGAAAGATAAAGTAACTGGTTGACAGCTTGGTTTCAATTGACATAGTACTCCCATTTTTGCATAAATCTTAGCTCTCGTAATAATCTATACAGTGATGAGCAGGCATGACTGTCTTAAAATCGTGGATGAAAACAACAAGGTATATTGATTTGATAGAAAAATATGGCAATAAAACTTACTGGAAGTATGAAATATAGAAAGCCAGGTTATGTACTAGAAAATATTAATATATCAATTTTCAAATTCTTCAGTGGGCACAATTATCCATCCTACCCTTCAAAATCAAAGTTTACTATGTTGTGGCAAGTATAGAAAAGACAGGAATTCACAGCTATCTTTGAAAGTATTAAATATCAATTATTTAGTTAGTTTAAATACATCTGTTCTCTAATGCTCTCTTTACCAAATTACAGCATAGTGTTAGAACTTGGAGGCAAAAGAATAAAATACCTTCTATTCCTTCTATCCCACCCCCTAAAAGAAATGATGACATGATTTCTGACCAGCATAAGTTTCTTGAACATGGTAATTTCTTTTTTGCTATCTGATAGTGGAAAAAATGATGTAGACAAAATCTTGGTATGTGGCATAGAATCTAGTTTAGATGATTTGAACATTTAACTGTAGTTCACCTATGTACAGTAATCCCTCACCTATTGTGGGAATTACCTTCCAGAGACCCCTGCAATAGGCGAAAATCTGTGAAGTAGTGGTGTTATTATTTATATATATTTTAAGGCTTTATAAACCCTTCCTACTCTCTTGTAAACCCTTTCCACACTCTTATTAACCTTTCCCACACTCTTATAAACACTTTTTACACTCTTAAACCTACGTAATTTTAACAACATATAAAATTCTATGTGGGTGCTCACTAAGGAAGTATATATACACCGCAAAATCCCATGATATTGTGAAAATTCTGTGATACAGAATTAGATTTTTTTTTTTAAAATTTGCCTTACAGTGGAGCCACATAAGTGAACCACGATGTAACAAGGGACGACTGTATTAGTTGTTACATGTGTCTATATAGTGATAAGAAATAGCATCCCTAATCTGTGCATTTTTCTTCCAGGGAAATCTGAAGAGACTTACAAGAAGTATTTTTTTTTTTTCCTTTTAAATATATATCACTATGAACTTGCTATAAGTAATTTAAAATTTATTGTTAATTCTTCATGTTTCATTATGTCCTTTTAAATTAGTGTTTCTTCTTTTTAGGTGATTTAATCTTTTTTAATCACAAAATTGCCTTGCAGTTCATTAGTTAGGGGTCATAAATGCTTGGATCAAGGAGATTAAGGCAAATCTACCAGACATGCTTTCAGGTGAGCATGAAAAAGAGGCATGAACACATGTCTGACTATTGTGTAGCTTCTTATGTGAAATGAGAAGAGATGGTAATTGAGGAGTCAGAAGCCTAATTTTAAAATGTGTTACTAGCTCAGGCTGGTGAGAGGAATGGGGGATGGAGAGACTCCTCACAGCCATGATGGATTGTCAGCCACTCCCAGGACTTGTCCTCCTGTTTTTCTTGCCTCCTGATGAACGCAAAGAAGCGGCAACAAAACAGGATGAATGATTTGCAGAACCAGCACAAAATCAAAGTGCAGATTCCTTATTCAAAAATTATCAAGCATTTAGGATAACAGTAGAACAGCTTTAAACCCAATGCGGGTACTTCTGAATCTGGGGTGCTGTCTACTGCATGCCCATGAAGCCAGCCTGGGTGACCACCATAAGCTACAAGCTGATGTATCATTGACTTTGGGGTGAAAGTCTTCTGATAAACTTCCCTTTTCTAATATGTGTGTGACATTTAGCCTGATCTTTCTGCTGCTGCACCTTATCTACTTTGACCTTGGAGGTAACTAGAAGGACTTCAAGCTGCTTTGGTCATGTCCTTAAAACGCAATTTAAAGACTCTTTTAGAGCAGAATATTGGTAGGTAATATTATGAATATTCCCCAATTTAATACTGTGTGCTGGGGAGAGTTTCACAGAAGGTGACAGTGAAAAAGTTAAAAGAGTCTTAAGACAATGATATACTTAGACTCTTATCTACCTCAAGCATGTAAAGGGATGTTTGTAATCACTTTCGAGCAGAGTTCACTGGGGAAGAAGTGAAGACCAAAATGAAAGAGCCGATTGTTTTAAATGCAGTCTGGGAGCTAGCTAGGCCTCTGAGCTGTTGTCCTGGGAGATCACACAATGTGCTTTGTGAGTCAGCACAGATTGAACAGGATTCTTATCTCAAAAATTTTAAGCAATCGATGCATAGACTTTATGTTCTTTCTCTAGCAAAGCACTTTAGAAATACCCAGAGTTCAGGGAAGACAAGGTGACAGGAATGGCAGATTGTGAGACTCCTCTCTCTCTGATGGTGCCAGACAAGTTCTGAAGTTGAGCAGAGAACAGACAAATACAAGGGCTGCTGATCTAGGTGCTGACTCAGTGGCTAAGTGCTGCTGGGGCACTGCTGGAGGACTCTCAGGAGGTGCCCTTGAAAAACAACGTCTTACTGTGCTTTGTAAAGTCAAATTAATTGCTGAGGGCACCTAAGATAGTTTATCTTGATTCCCTATCCCATGCCTGTTTGTTGTAATTTATTTTTCCCCCAAAGTGTTAAATAACAGAAATCTAAATGAATTATTTTAAAGATTTAATTGGCTTTATGGGGTAGCATCTTGCCTACTCAGTAGAAAGTTGCTATAAAGAGTTGTACAAAATGGAAGGTTTTTATAGTCAGAAAGAGGGTGAGACAAGGTTATTAGCAAAAGAAAAGGAATATTATTTCAGGCAAAAGGGAAGGTAGGGGGCTCTGATCATGCAGATGACCTCACCTGTGCTGACCAAGACATTCTAGATTGGTTAGTTTTATTTACAACTTCAGGAGAGGCTGAGACTTCTAGATTAGGATTGAATCTTGGTGGGTCTTGGCAGGAAAGACTCTATTTTGGGTCTGTTGTATTTTTTTTTTTTTTTTTAATAAAGGAGAAATAAGAAGCAGTTCACACAATTTATGGATGCTCCTTACCTCTCTAATTGTATTTAATTAATTAATTTAAATAAAATTTTATGTAGGGATGAAGGTGAACAGACAAGCAGACTGGAAGAGAGGAGGAAGAAGCATTTATTTATTTTCATTTGGGTGTTTATCCTGGATGTTCCTCCAATCCCTTTCTTCCACGCTACTCTAGGTCTTGAACCTGGGTCCTTGGGATGTATGTGGACTGTGCTGGCCAGAGGCCATGGAGTTAAGCATTAAACCGTGAGTTTATGTCTCTAATTTTAAAAACAGTTTTATAAAGAAAAATAGGACTATAGATTTGAGTCAACTTTTTGTGAGCTGCTTGTTAAAATAGAACTTTGATATTATTATCTAATTGTACACATTGAAAGGAAGGAGTAAAGAAAAATGGTATAATATTTAGTTTGGGCAGAAGTAGTTTGAGTGGGTGCTCAACTGAAATATTCTTCTAATTCTACTGAATTATTCCAGTGTTCTAGAATGAGAAATGTGGAAAGCAGGACCCAAGACATCCATGGAGAAGGGTGGAGTGACTCAGAATGGAAGTATCTGGGCAAACAAGGTGCTCTGTATCGCTTCAGACCCAAGTTGCTCAAGGCCTGAACATAATGCTTTCTGATTCCAAAGAAGTCACTCAGAGGCCCAGCAATGTGAGGCATGAATTTACTTATGAACCCGACAAGTGGCTGGAAGAGAAGTGGGAATGACTCTACCTAAATGGTGCAAATCATGCAGTGACTATATAAGGAGATTCAGTCAGTGCTGATTAACCATTGATTCCAAAACTTAGAACAAATTGCTTATCCTTCTAGAAAAGCTCTTGTGAACTGGCCACCAAAACCAGATGTCCTCCTAGGTAGTCTTTTTTGGGAAAGGTTCTGCCCAATGCTTGGGGGGCTATGGAGTCTTGAGAGATACTGTCACTGGTGCCTGAACTTGGGAGAGGATTGTAAGGATGTGATTAAGTTGAGGATCATACTTGCTTCACTGAACCTATGAAGTCTAGAAATTATGCTTCTTCAGAGCAAGAAATGCTTCTACATTTTTTGTTTTAACCTCTAATATGCTTTCTTTCCTCAGTTGGGCCTCAGCAATATTATGGGGTGAAGGAAAGTGAACTTTGGAGTTTTTAAAATTGAACTATTATATACTACTCCTTCAAATGCTTCAATAGCTAAAACACTGAGCAGCCCTCCTGCCCATCGTGAGAACTGTGAGGACTCTTTAACTGTTAGGTGGGATAGCCTAAGGGAATGGGGCAAGAGGCCAGACAAAGGAACAAACGGTAGCCATGTAGATGGCGGATCCAACAATTACTAATCGAAAAACAAAAAACAACCATTACATTCCTGAGGTGGTCCAAGTGTCAGAAATAACACCCCCTCCCCAAAAGAGAACATTCCAATCTGGATCTATTGGTTGGCAATTAGGTGTCTTTGGGTTGGGGATGGGAGAAACTGCTGGAAAAATTTCTCTTATCTATGTGCTGATCCGGGCAAGACAGACACCGATGTTCACTCAAACTCAACCCACTTCCTACTGTTTTGAGAAGTGTATTGTCGCTCCTGCTTGTTTAAATAAATTTTCCACTTAATCTTTTGTCTTCTGTGTCTTTGTTTAATCTTACATATTGGATACAAGAACCTGGATTGAGGCTCCTGTCTGTCTCCTTGGGAGCTGTGATACTAATGTAACCTTCTGCAGCTGGTCAACTTTAGGAGTTTATTTGCAATTTCAGTAGGTCAGGATTTAGTATCTGCAGTTTAAATTGCTCTTCCCTTCAGCAGAGTCTGCAACCATAGGTAACTTGTTAAAACAGAAGAGACAGCAGAATGAATATTCAGAAAGAAGGGGATATAAGATGCTAGGGTTTTCTTAAAAAGTGATGTGTGGCATTCTTACAAATTTTTTCATTCTTAAAAATGTGCAAAGGGTTCTATTATATCAAAGTCATTCTTTTATTCTGGTACTTCTATGGTGTTATTCTCTGTGTTTGAATCTAGACCTAATTGAAAATTTGCTTTAAAGGGTGGAATTGGGGTCCAGCATTATTTTATAGTAGTGCTTATTGTGCTTGTACCACTTTGCTTTATTCAGTGTACAGAGTTTAATTGTTTTGATCTTCAAATCACCACTCCTTCTGTAATTAATGCCCGAGTCCCCTGGATCTCCTGGTTCAACTGTTTTGATTGCAGCAATTGCCAATTAATTAAAGTAGATATCTCTTAGTTCCCTGAACCCACTACTTTTAAAGGTTTTTTATTTCCTCATCAATCTTTTCCTCTTCCTTCCAGGCTCAGGAGATAAGATGTCCTTTCTAATGTTTAAGGTCAGTCTGTCCTTTGACAATATCATCTCCCAACTTCTCCAGGAATTGGTTCCACTAAGCATTATTTCTTCTGTCTTTATCTTTATCCCCTCTAATTGTGTTTTCCTTTCAAGGCTATAAACTTGGTAATGGAAGTGGGATTCATTACTTTATCCATGAGAAGACTAGAGTTTGCTTTTTCCACTTTAACTATTAATCACAAGCAGGGTGGCTTTCTCTACTAGAAACCAATGCTTCTTTAGGGTACCCAGGGGAACTCTGTTTAGGGGCTGAGACTATAAGAGAATTTGGGGCAGCTAAAGAAGGTATTGAGTATAAAGTGTAGACTAGTCTTGCAAATCAAAATATTTCACAATGATTTTTTCTTTTATGAATTTCAGGAAAATTAATCAGCAAAACTAATTGGTGGGGAAATCCTAGACTTTGTTTTTGAGAATTGACACAGACGGAGGATAATAGAACTTTCTGGGGTAATGAAAATATTCTATATCTTGATAAAGGTTTGGGTTACATGGGTATATTTACCTAGATAGTTTTATATTCACTCAGATAGTTGTTATCTCTGCTATTTAGTCCTTTCTGGAGAGCCAAATTTTAGTTTGGTATCATTTCCCTCAGACTGAATAAAATGTTAAATCATTTCTTGCAGAAGAGTTCTATTGGCAGTAAATTTTCTTACTATTTTTAAAAAATGTAAAAATGTTCTTGTTTCATCTTCATATTTGATGTAGAATTACTAGCTGAGAGTGTTTTTCTTTCAGCCATTAATTGTCAATGTTCTACAACCTGTTTGTTAGAGTTTAGTGTCTATAAATTTTGAAATATTGTTCTCCTGTACATAATGTCATTTTCATCTAGCTGCTTTCAATGTGTTCCTTTAGATCTAGATATCAATGGTTTGTCACCTGGTGCTTGGTCATTTTCTCAAAATGCTTAAATGAAAGCTAGCATATAACTCAGATGTTCTTACTTTTAGATTACCAAAACTGAAGGACAATGAACAACCTTAGATTAGAAAATAATGGCTGCTCCAAATGTACTCATGGAGAACTCTGTTAACTAACCTGACAAAAATGAGGAAGAGGAGACAAAGGTCGAGCAGGACACATCAAATCCCCAAACCTTTTTGCCATGATAGTTTTGATCCAGATCGAATTAGAGATGGGAGTAGGTGTGGTTTCTTGGTACTAGAACACTCCACCCCTCTTTCCAGAAGTCTGCAGATGTCAGGGACCCAGCTCTACCCCATCCCTCCTTTACAAAAAGCAGGTAACCTAGCACCAGTGTGGCAAGGGATTAAAGAAGCATTTTGAGCAAGAGCTTCCTTCTCCCTCTTTCCCTTCTTTCTCCCTATATTTCTTTATCTGTTCTTCCTTGTGGTCCTTGATCTTTATTAGCTGATGGGAAGAACCTAGGTGATAATGATGACAATCCTAGTTTCCTTTGTATATGTCCTGCTTGGGTTCTACTGAGTTTCCTGATGAGAAAATTTTATCAAATTTGAAAGCTTTTGGGGCATTGTTTCTTCAACAAAGTTATATGTCTCATTCTTTCACCTTGCCTTCTGGAATTTTTTGTTAGACTTTGAATATTGTCCTTAGGTCCTTAAAGGTCTATTCATTTTTTTTCTGCTGTTTTCTATCTATCTCCATTGATCTATCTTCAAATTACTCTTTTCTCTAACATTTCTATTCTTTTGTTAATAATAAGCAAACATATTTTCAGAAATTTTTCAGTTTTATAATTTCTTCTTGTTTCTTTTGAACTATTTATATTTCTTTGTTGAGATTTCCTATGTTTTCATTTCATTACTTCCTTGAGCATAGTTGTAATACCTGTTTTAAAAATTCTTGCTTGTTTCACTAAGGGAGTAAATCCTAAAATTTCCAATAACAAGGTTAAAAATAATTTTTTTCTTTTGTATCTATATGAGATTATGAATGGTAACTAAACTGTAATTATTTCGTAACATGTGCAAGTCAATTATTTCACCTTATAGCTTAAATTTATACAGTGCTATATATCAACTATTTCTCAAAAAATAAAGATCTTGTCTGCTAATTGCATTATTTAGGTCTTCTCACCAATCACTTTGGTTAATTGCCTTTTCTCTTAAGAATGGGTCATACATTTCTATTTGTAAGTTGAGTAATTTTGAATTTTATCCTAGCACTGTGAAAATTATTTTGTGGAAACTTTCATTTCTGCCATATTTCTTCTATTAGAGTTTTGTCAGGCAACTTACTTGCTTATACTCAAACTTAAAACTCTTTGGTGGCTGTTCAAAACATACTTTAATCTTTAAACTTAGCTGCACTGATTTATATTTTAAATAATTTTTGAAGGAAAGGTGCAAGCAGGAATGAAGGCGAGCAGGCAGGTTAGCAGGAAGAAAAAGGAGGAAGAAACATTTTTATTTGTTTTATTTAGTTGTTCACTTTGGAAGTTCCTGCCACCCCCAGGATGTGAACCCAGGACCTTCAAATGTATGTGGACTGTGCCCAACCACTACTTTACCAGGGCATGCCAGAATTGCATCTTTTTTCCTTTGGCCCTGGGTCTTGAACTGGGGACCGTGGAATGTACATGGACTGCAGCAGGGTGGACTAAACCACTAGACCCCCCATGGCACTACTGCTTTATTTATTTTCATGCATGCATCCATAGGACAGCTAGAGGCTTTGGCAGAAATTATTTATATATCGCGTTCATGTTCTCTGGTTCTCATTTCCTGAGATTTACCCCTTTGCTTTTTATGGTTGTTATGAACTCTGTCTTAGTTTCCTTCTGGCTAAAAATATATGAGTTTTTATGTCAAAGTTTTAATCACTTCACCTGGTATCATCTTCCTCCTGCTTGAAAGTTAAAAGTCACACAAAAAGTAAACATGGCTTATCCTGGTTTCTTCTTTCAATTGTTGTCTTGTTTCTTTTTTAATAAAAACTCTAATGTATTAAGGTCATTATTTTATTTTTCCCACAGTTCATAGCTATTAATTGCAGAGACCTCAGGTTCAATAGGTGCTTTCTTAGTAGTACTAGAAGTGGGCATTAGTTTTATTCTGAAAACAAAAAAATCCTTTCAGATTTTAGGGCAGTTTCAATCCAGCTATGGGCACACTGTAGATATACAATACATGTTAGTTGAATAAGTAAATAAATTAAATCTTTGGTCTAGCTTTTTTTTTTTTTTACTGAAATAGACTTGTTTTACCTAATTAGATACATTGACTCTTTGGCTTTGTTTGTTTGTTTGTTTGTTTTTTAAGATGGAGGAAGCAGGCAGGAACGAAGACAAGTAGGCAGTTAGACAGGAAGGAAGAGAGAGGAGGAAGATATATTCTATGAATTTATTAATTTTGGTTGTTCCCCCTATCCCCAGTTTCAAACTTGGGTCTTTGGGCTTTACATGGACTACACCGCAGTTGCAGATTTAATGCCTGAGTCTCCAGGTGTGCCAGACACACTTACTCTTTGACTTTGTTAGCTAAATTCAATTTATCATATTGAAGAGAAGAAGAATGATTTCTGTTTTTCTGGTGTTTGTGTGGTGGACTCTTAACTAACACTTCCTGAGAATACTTCCCATTATTTCTCAGAAATACAAAAAACAAATAAACAAACAAACAAACAACCCCCCCCTCCCCCCGCCGCAAAACCAGAAGAGAAATATGCCTTGAATTTTGGAACAATAAAATGAAAAATCGTTGTCATTGTTCTTAAGAAATCAACTTAATTGTGAGACAGATCACTTGAATAAATTAGATTGCTTTAGATCCTAGTAAAATAATAGAATAAATGTTTTGTAGAAAAACCAACCACTCTCAGTTAAGTGGTATAAAGGACATGAAATATGAACAATCAACAGTCTATAATTATGAGAAACTAATTTGATTGCTTTTTCCAAAAAATAATTCAATTACCGAAGTGGCAGTCAAAAGAAATAAACCAGATGTTTGATCCAATACCTCATAAAATATTTTACTGAGTTACATATGAATGAATTAAAATTGATTTTATGAATGTCAATTCAGGAGCAGCAATACTGTGTAATTGAACCCCAAATTATTCAGAAGATTTATTTTGAACAGCACTGTGTAACTTGGAGTAGAGAAAGTTTGTGGAAAACTGAAAAAAGGAATTAGTAACAAAAATTTGAAAAAGATATTGTTTATGGGAATATTTAAAATACAGGAACTTAAATAATGCTTTAAAACATTGCTTAATAGAATATTTACTCAATAGGGTATATTACTAAATAGACAAGGGTAGAGAGTGATGGAAGAAATGATTAGGGGAGCTGTGGTGCTTTTAAAATATGCCCATAAATTCTGATGGTCATGTTCATTAAAATGTGAAGACGTTCTTTTTTTTTCTCTTAAGATAGCTTTGGCCAAGATCTCTCTCTCTCTCTCTCTCTCTCTCTCTCTCTCTTTAAGGAAAGGTACAGACAGGAAGGAAGTCCAGCAGGGAGGCAAGTAGGAAAAGATAGGAAGAAGAAATGTTTTTATTTTATTTCCATTTAGTTGTTAACACTGGTTGTTTCCCCCCAGATCCAGGACTTGGACCCACGGTTATGTGACCTGCATCCTCTAGCGGTGATTGACCTAACCACTGCTCCACCAGGGCACCCCTGACGAAAGCTATATTAAGAGAAAAAAAAGAACAATGGGAGAATCACACTCCCTGACTTTAAACTGTATTACAGAATGATCATCATCAAAAAGATTTTGTTCTGGAACAAAAACAGACATGCTGATCAGTGGAAACATACTGAGAACCCAGAAATAAAGCCACACATACATGGACAGTTAATCTATGAGAAAGGTGCCAACAAATGACACTGGGAGAACTAGACAGCTACATGCAAAAAAAACAACAAAAAAACCCCCAGAAACTAGATCATTATCACCATACACAAAGTTTAACTCAAGATGGATCAAAGATCTGGACATGAGGACCCAAACCATAAAATACCAAGAAGACAATGTGGGAAAAATCTCAACCTTTGTGAAAGGAAAAATAAAGACAAAAGAGACTAAAGTAAAACTAAGCAATTGGGACTATATAAAACTGAAGAACCTCTGAACAGCAAAAGAAACCACCACTGAAACAAAAAGACAACCCACGAAACTGGAGAAGATATTCACGCAGCATACATCAAATAAGAGCTTAATCTACAAAATATATAAAGAGCTCACACACCTCAATAATAAAAAGCAAATGACCCACTCAAAAAATGAGCAAGAGAACTGAATATATGCCTATATAATGAAGACACACAGATGACCTACAGACATCTGAAAAAATGTTCTACATCACTCGTCAGAGAAATGCAAATAAAAACTGTAATTCAATATCATTTCATAGCAGTGACAATGACCTGTATGAAAAGACTGGAAAAAGCAGGTGTTGGAGTGGGTGTGGAGAAAAGAAAAACCTCCTACACTTTTAGTGGAAATATAAAATGGTGGAATCTCTTTGGAAAATAGTATGGAGATTATTCAAACAAAGATAGATATACCATTCTATCCAGAAATCCCATTCTTGGGCATATACCCAGTGGATACAAAAATCTCTAATAAGGAAAAATATCTATGCCCCCATATTCATAGCAGCACAACTCACAAAAGCCAAGACATTGAAACAACCTAAGTGCTCATCAACAGATGATTGGCTAAAGAAGCTGTGGTATATATACTCAATGGAATTCTATGTGGATACCAAAAAAGATGAAATCATGCCCTTTGCAACTATCTGTATGGAACTGGAGGGGATTATGTAAAGTGAAATAAGTCAGAAGGAAAAACAGAAATACAGGATGGTTTCACTTATCTGTGGAATATAAGAAAATGAAACAGATAAACTGTATCAAAATTCACAGGGCACAAGATGATGGCAGCCAGGGGGTGGGAGGGGGAGGGATGGAAAGAGGGGAAAGGGCGTGGTAAAAGACATTGGAACTCTGGTGGAGGGTGTGGTACGAAATATAGATTAAGATGCAATGTCAATATTCAAAAGTGAATGCAGCATTATGAACAAAAGAAATAATAAATCTCAATAATTTTTTTTAAAAGGTGAAGATGTAAAGTCTAATTCTTTCACCTCCTACTTCAAATTTGAATTAGTGACTTCCCAATAAAAAAATATAGTGGGAATTATTATGGTTGACTTCCAAGGTCAAATCGTTAAAGATTTTTTTCTCTCTCTCTTTTCTTTCACACTTATTGAGGTAGCTTTGATTTACAAAATAATGTAAACCCATATATTTTGGTTCCCCTTCCTTAAATAAATGCCAATACAGCTTGCTCACCACTGAATCACCAAATGTTCTTCATCATTGTCCATTGGAACTCACCTCCACTTACCCCTACCTCCACCCCAACCCTGTTTCCTATGGTAATCTCAGTTCTCTGTCTAGTGTCCAAGGGTTGGTTTTGTTTATTCTGTTCCTTTGCTTTGTTTCTTTACAATTCACATATGAGTGAAGTCATCGGGTATTTGTCTGTTTCCATCTGACTTATTTCATTTAGCATAATCCTCTCTGGTTCCATCCATGTTGTTTCAAATAACAGAATTTCCTTTTTTTTTTTTTTTTTTTTAAAGCAGAAATGAAGGTGAGCAGGGAGGTAGGCAGGAAGAGAGAGGAGGAAAACATAGTTTAATTTTATTTCTTCAACTTCATTGTTTCTGTTGACTCCAGGACATGAACTTGGGACCTTAGGATGTGTCTGGAATAGTCCACCACTATTCCACCAGGGATTGCCAGAATTTTATCTTTTTAAGGACTGTGTAGTATTCCATTGTGTATTTATATCACATCTTTATCCAATAATCAGACGATGGGCACTTAGGTAGTTTCCAGTTTTGGATATTATAAAATAATGCGGCAATAAACATGGGGGTAGGTATGTCTCTGTGAATTAGAGTTTTTGTGTCTTTTGGGTACATACCCAGAAGTGAGATGACAGGATTGTATAGAATTTCCATTCTCATTTTTGAGAAATCTCCATACTGTTTTCCACAGGGAACACACCATTTTGTACTTCCACAACAGAGTAAAAGTGTTCCCTTTTCTCTGCATCCTTGCCAATATTTATTGTTTTCAGACTTTTGCGTCATAGCCAATCTCATAGGTATAAGATCTCATGTTGTTTTGATTTGCATTTCCCTAATACCAGGTGAGGAAGAACATCTTTTCATTTGCCTGTTGGCCGTCTATATGAAAACACATTACTTCTGTGCTTTGCCTTTGCTTAGATCTCTGACTTAATAGGAAGACAGTCATTATAGCACTGGGACACTTAAGAGACCCTATAAAGGTCTCTGAATGAGGAACTGAAGCCTCTTGTTAACAACTAAAGCAAATTTACTAGTCATATAGTGAACCTCCATCATGTCTAACTTCAGTTAAGTGTTCAGGTAACTTCAGTGATGGCAGCTCCAGGTGACAACAGCCTCATGAGAAAACTGAGCCAGAGCCACCTAGCTAAGTCTCTCTTGAATTCCTGAACCACTGAAACCTGAGACAATAAAGGTTTATTAGTATTTTTTAAATCAATTTTGTTTTTTTTCCTCAGCCCTGTGTCTCCCATTGGATCCATGATTTTCATAGCCTCTGTCTTAGTTGCCTCAGCTATAAGGGTGCTTTGAAAATATTCATTTTTAAATTCATTCATTCACTTTCCCAGTCCAGGTCTTGAACCAAGGCCTATCACTTTTGTCAATAATATTTGTTAGTTGAGGAGCTTGCTATTTTAGACAACAAACTTTCAAAGTAACTTGCTATATAACAACAGGTCACAAAAGTCTAGTTATGTTTGATTTCAATTTTTACTTAGAAATGGAAGAGTTGGTATACCTCAGTGGCTCAGGTGGCTAAGTGCAGGCCATGTAAAACTTACAGAACTGGATTTAAGAGTAGAGGCTGAGGGTTAAAAAAAATTGCATAGTAGCTTACTTTACATTAGTTATGTTTAGATTTTTTACTACCTCTTTTTATAGTTGGAGCCCAGTTTTTCCAACTGAGGGCAGAAATTCTTTGTGTCAGAACATTGTGTCTGTGTATGTGTATGTGTGTGTGTGTGTGTGTGTACATGGGGTCATGTGGTGGTGGTAAACTAGGACAATGAGTAAGAAAGAAAAGGGGAAGAATTTTGAAGGCCCACATCTAACATATCTATTCTATCAATTTGAAATGTTTAAATGGGTTACTATTAAAAGAAATGAAAACCTTGCTAATCATTCCACAGTATACAGGTATATCTAATCATCGTGTTGTATAATTTAAATATATAAAGATATATTTTTTAATTATTCCTCAGTAAAGCTGGAAAAATATACCATCTGAAGGGTAAAGTCTATCAGTTCTTTACGCTTCATTGTAGTGCACAGAGAGCTACATTGCCCAACAGCTGGTTAAAGATGGCGGAGAGGAACACTTGGGGGAAGACAGATAGAGCACAGGCAATGCAGGATGGACAAGCTGGAAGGGACCTGAAGTGGATATGGGAAGCTAATAAACAAGTTGAAAGTGAAGGGAACTGAGAACTGAGTTACTTTTATTTTGAAAGACATATAAAAAGATAAAAGACGCAAGAGAACAAATAGAAAAATGGTTGAGGCTAAAGATTATAACTCCTATTCTGAAATTTGTCCATGGACTCTTATTTTTTGAATATTATTGAGGACCTTCTTGGAACACTCTTTGGCATATTCTTAAAAGTGTTATATGCAACGGCCACCTTACCATATATGTGTGAGGAAGAGTTCAACTTAACTGTGATACATGGGTCACTTTATGTGAAGTACGTGCGTATGCATTGGTCCTGGCTAAACCCTGTTCCCTTCTGTGCTTTGCTCATTTTAGCAGTGTCGTCATATTCTACCTGGTATAATAGTTATTTTTCCAAAATTATAAGCCACCAAAATTGGGCCCCTATCTTACTCATTTTAGCCTTTCCAGTTGAACATACTGGTATACTAATGGTAGAAATATTTGTGGAATTGTGTTGAATAAGGAAGGGCAAATTTACCATTTCATTGTATAACTCTGAGTTAAGATGACTAAAAAACTAGACTTTAGGAATACCCAATACTTGCCTGTGCTAGTACATTTATTCAGTCTTAAGTCCTAATAGGGGTGCTCTTTTCAAATGTGTATGAGGTGAGAATGAAGCATCAATTTTGGGAGACCTACTTAGAAAAATTGGATGGACTTGGGAGAAGGAACTGGCATAGGAGGGAAGAGGTCCCCTTGACATTGTCCCTGGCAGGTAGAATTATAAGAGGCATAAAAGAAGAGAGCGGGAGAGAGGAGGGACAAGAAGGAAGGATATGTAAGAGATAGAGAGGAGCTAAGTGAAGACAAACACCAAGACAATGGGTGGAGTGTGGGGAAATATAAAGTATGTAAATGAGAGACAGAGCAGAGATGTTATTAGGTCGGGACAGAAAATTCAGCTGCTCTAATGAATGAGTATTGTATTAATTTTATTTCATATTTTGTTCAGGTGGGTGTTTTAATTCTAAGGATTTGAGAGGTGGACTATCTTAGATTTAAGGACATATAGCTAACTTTAAGGGCGTGCATATATTAGAATAAAGATTATCCAGCGAAGGAACGAAGGACATTTCAATGGTCAGCGATTCCCTCCCTTTCTCCCTTTCTCTCTGACCTGTAGACCAAACCGCTCAGGTTGTTTAGTCCACATCGGAAGGGAACCAGTGCACTGGTTTTGCTCTCGCCGACTGGACAGAGAGTCCGATGGGTTGGACAGTTATTTGGTCTTTGATTGTGTCAATCACCAACTCTGTGCCTATCAGTGTACACAGAAGAAGGGGTGCGGGGGTGACAACTTCTTAGCAAGCGTGGTTCCTATGCATGATTCAAATGACAAATCCAAAGGAACATAAAATGAAACAAAACCCTGAATCACATTTACGAATAGATCACAATATTTAACACAAAAGATTCCCAACTTGTAACATGATAATAACAAGGGTAAAGTTTTAGTTGATAAAGTTATCTGCAAAAGAAATTTTACTTCTATGACTTCCAGTTTATGAATTCTTTTCCTTGTTTCACTGTTTCCCCCAGTATACTCTACACTATGTTACATATGTTGGGTGATTTCTCAGTTTTTAAATATGCCCTCTTCTCTTGAAAATAAATGGGGGCCTTTGCAGTTCCTTGGAGATAAAACATTGGCAGCATTTTCTGACTCCAAGGGTGGGCGTGCAGAGACAGACAATTTCACACCTGACATCTGCCTCCTTTAATGCCCTTCAGGGTCATTGCTCTGCATCTCTCAAAACCTCTTCAAAATAATTTCAACCCACTTCAGACTTTTTAGGGCCAGTAAATGCTCCCACTGCATAAATAGTTGTTCCTGTCAAATTGTTTGACTGTGTCTTAGGGGAAGACAAAATTAATGTCTTTGTTCTTGGATACTACAAACAAAATTCGTGAAGGCAACAGGTAAGCAAGCCATAGCAACACATTTCTTTGGAGTGCTTTTGTTGTTCTGTTATTGGGGTAAATGTCTCCGATACTGAAGCTGCTGGTCTAAACACAAATCTAAGTGGGCGATGCTATTTATATCCCAGGTGGCCAGGGCTTCTTAGCAGCACCTCCCCTGGCATTACGAACTCATGGAGCCTGTGAGTTTTCTTGTGTTCTTACCAGCTGATAATAGGATCATTTTTCGCTCTGTCCCTGTGGTCACTGAGAGCTGTTTGCAGAAAGCCACTATGTGACAGGCTCAAGAAGATCCAGACAAAGACAGTGCCTGAACGACTGAGGACCACGATTTACATTTGCTGTTGTGTCTTGCCTCAGGTGCCAGGCATGATATCTCAATCCCAGAGGCTCTTGAAAAGCAAAATGCAGCCACAGGCAAACAGGGGAAACCAAACAAATCTGTTAAATGCAAAGGTATTTACTCTGCATCTTAACCTTAGAAATGCTCAAATCCCACTAGGGGGACCGAAGAGCTTATAGA
This sequence comes from Solenodon paradoxus, assembly GCA_004363575.1. NCBI lineage: Eukaryota > Metazoa > Chordata > Mammalia > Eulipotyphla > Solenodontidae > Solenodon > Solenodon paradoxus. Next base: position 473,161 of record RJWH01000035.1, read on the forward strand.
AGCATATGGTGAGTGGAGCAGACAGAGTGCAGTGATTTTCAAAAATCTGCCATGAACTTCTGGTTTGGTGTTTGTTTCCCTGAGGGCCAGGGAGTAAGATTTTGTATTTTTTCCTTCTATAGGAGTTCACATCTGGATAAAGCACATCTTGGCTGTATGGGTGACTATTTGGAGAGATTATGTTTTCAGGGGGAGAATAATTTTGGCAATCAAGATGTGTTGATTGATGATGGAATGCTATGCTTCGTTAATATTGAGACAATTTATGCAGCTGCTAGAACGGGCTTACTTTTTGATGACCTGTAACGTGATTATTTGATATTCATGAAAGAGAGAGCTTAGTCATTAAGAGCACAGACTGGGGGCCAGACTGTCTGGGTGCTCTGGCACTTCCAATGAATGTGACCTTGGGCAACTTATTTAAACTTTTTGTGCCTCAATTTTCTCATCTTTGAAATAGGATAATAATATCTACGTCAGAGGCTACCATAAAGATGAAAAGAGTCATGCATGATGTGTAAGGGTTTTAGGCTATCTCTGTTCTATAGTAATCTCTAGGTCAACAGGGGTTAGGCACACACATGTAAATACACAAAGACGATATTATTCTACTTGTGTCATCGATTGACTTTTATTGTCATCGATTGACTTGATTAAGTTCCTTAACTTCTGCAGATACCGTTCAACCCTTCATCTATAAAGATGGCAGACTATGCTCCATCCTAGTTGTACAAGTTTATGATTCTATTTCATGGTGTCTAAATTGGTAACAAAGATATGGAGACTGCTTTGGCGATAACAATGAGCTCATGATAAATCATTAGATAAATGAACAGAGATCACTCAAATGTCTTTCCCTCTTCCCATCATTTTATTGAACAAAGAAAGATGGAGCTTGCAATGTGTAACTGAAATCAATTCTGAGTATCTTTAGGATTCTAAGCTATTTTCAATTTTTCATTCTCTCTTTATTCTTTAGTCATAATCAGAAGTGTGGATTGCATATGACCTTAGCTCTTGTTGGTGGCTTTGAGCTCTGTGAAAAGAAAAAGGAAAAAAGAAAGCATTGCTGAAAAGAGCCATGAATAAATAAGAAGTCAGTATAGCTTTGCAAATATTTTCTCAAAAGTCTAAGGGTCACAGAAGTATTGGAAAATGGAAAAGAGGAACAGTTAAAAAGACAGAACATCAACAAAAATTGAAACCTTCAAGAGAAAATATACAGAGAAGTAGAGAAATTTAATTAAATTAATGTCTTCTGAAAGAGTCAAGATGTAAGAACCACATAAAGCAAAAAGACCTTTGAAAGAGGAAAAGACATGCCAATAAATAAAAGGAGAGTTGTGATAAGACTTCGAATGGGTAAGACTGTGAATTTACTGTTTTCTAAACAGGCTGATTTTCAAAAGCTAGACAAGGTCTTTACTATTAGAAAGTCATGAAGACCTTTAAAAAAAAGCCTGAGATATTTTATTCAGTTTGAGGCATTTCACTGCCAGGAAGATGAAGGCAAACAGAGATGGAGGTTCAGAAGGAAATAAGTACACAAACAGAGACACAATGAAAGTATTTCAGGGTCTAAGGAGGATTGACTTTTCAAGAGAAAGCATGAATAAATAGAATAAATAATATATTGGCTTGCAAAATTCTAAAAAGAGAGAATGATATGTTGTATGTCCCTAAAATTTAACAGCAAAATCACAAGACAACAGGGAGTGTATCCTTTAAATCCTATGAACTTATTTAGCTATCAAAGTGGATTCAAGTTAGGGAATATACGTTTATTTAATATTTGTTTATATATAGTACATTTATAAACATAAATCCACACACAAACATCTAACTAAGAAGTGTCTAATCTTCCTTTCTTTTTCCTGATTTTCTTGAATTTTCTTGAATTGGTGACGACTGGAAAAAGTGCTTCCTGTAATTCTTGAAAGAAATTTAAGGCACCACACAAGATTGACCGAACTGAAGGCTGCCCATCTCAGCTCTGCTAAAGTGAACTGTTGTTATTATCCATAGTATAAAGTACAATCTTTTTAAAGGTGTAGATTTTGTTTACAGTGATGGTTGAGGGGGAATTGCTGGTTATTACAATAGTAAGGGAATTAGATATGTACTCTCATATTACTCTCACTGTAAGATACATGAGAAACTCAGTAAAAGACAATGAGATCCCCTAAAACAAATAATTTAACACCTTTGAAGAGGTAAGAGCCTCAAAATATATAGATTCAGTATTGCATCTGAGCGATGGTTGTATTCTCCAATTTCCCATTCTCCTCCCTGCTCTATTTCAAGCCTGTTACATAGTAGGTGCATTAAACAAAAAATTATTCAATAGATGAATGTTGATAGTTTTACAGATAGAGTGGCCCAGGGAGGATAGGCTGTTGATTTCTAAAATGGTGGGATGTTTTTAACCTTATTTAAAATCCTTTCTGACTGTGTAAGCCATAGATTACCTTGTGCTATGGTTGGATAACTACGTATGTTCAATCAATGAGCGCACTGGGCCGAGGAGTTAAGCAAATGTTGTTTTGCGCTGCCAGCTGGGCTTGGAAATGTGGCTGTCCCTATGTTTGTTGCCGACGAGCATTTTTCAAGAAAAGAAAAATTGTCACCTTCTTTGTCAGCATGAGATGCCCTGAATCATTAAGACTCACCAGTACAGACGGCAGCAAAAAAAGATGTTTTCCTTTGCAATGGATTTGATCATTTTATGGGGCACACTTTTTCAAAAACTCTGAGTCTAATGCAATGAAAATGACATTTAATGCACAACAGGTATTAATAGAAGTTATCACAACTCGATAAAGGTGAATTGAGTCTGGGAAAGTGGCCGTCATAGTCTGATAACTGGAATTAAATGCGGAAGGCCACGACAAAATTAGAACAGGCAGTAACATCAAGTGGCCGCCAGGGGTCACCCAATAACCAGAGAACAAATGGGAGGCGCGCCTGATCTCCGTGCTGACAAGCAGAGCTGAAAACGCTCCCAGGCGAAACGCGAGCACGCCCTACGGAGAAACGCACACAACTCACTCGTAATCTTAGCTCAGAACCGAAAAAACAGCAATTCACTTCTCAGAAACGATGTTTTTCGCTGGGTAAAGGGGAAAACCTTCGGGGCAAACTCCGGGCCTCTGCTACGTGAAGCATAGAAGAATAATGGAGTCGGCTGGCGCCCGAAAGGCAGAGTAGAGGCTCCTGGACAGGAGAAACTCCCTGTTGGGTTCAGCAGCTATTGATCTAACTTCTGAGACCCAGAACAGAGAGCCCAGCCTCCAGTCAGGTTTCCTTTGCCATGTTCAAGTACAGAACATTAAAAGCTGGTCCTGACCCCTTAGGTTTCAAAGGTTTCTGTAAAATGCATTTTTTAAACATTAAAAAAAGTTCAGCTCGCCAGGTTTTTCACAATGATTGTTCTGTGTTTCATAAAGCGACCCACACTTCTTTTCACTGTCTGCCGCAGAAAAGAGTGTGTCTATAGATTCTTTGGATTCCTGGATCATTCTCTGAGAGCGTCTTTAAGAGGATGGACTCCTGCCAAAAGGGGCCGCTAATGAATGTTCTGTCTCTGCCCTGAGCTTTCCCTGAGCATGTGTATGTCTGATAACCCTCAAAGGGCCTCTGATGTAGACGTCATGTTAAGGATGGAAAAACTAAGCTTCACAGAGAACTAAAAGAGAGGTGAGACATGTTCTTTAACACCCATGCTGCTTGACTATAAATCTCAGGCCTGATGGGGGCACCCGGGGAGGTGGTTGAATTCACTGCCTCCCACCTAAGGGTGTCAATATATGTCCCAAGGACCTGGATTCACCTTCTGGTCCTGGAAGAACAACCAAGATGATCAGTGAAATAGAATCAATAAAGGGCTTCTTTCTCCTGTATCTTTCCACTTGATTGCCTCCTCATCCTCATTCCTACCTGCACCTTCCCTTTGAAACAAACAAACAACTCAGGCCTGAGAAGACAAAGGAACACTAAAATTCAATGGGTGCTGGAATTCCTTGCTGTAGTTGTGTATATATGAGGATGGAAATCCAGGAGACCAATTGTTCTTACACTTCTCTGACTGTAAAGGATTCAGCTCCTAGAAAGTCAATGAAAGAAGACTGATATCTATTTCCATGATGGTACTTCACACAATTGTGGGGGCTTATATTTTAGTGGGGGTTCTCCAGAGAAAGAGAACCAATAAAATGATAATGTGGCTATGCATGGAGATTTATTCTAAGGATTGACTCGTGCTGTTAGAGGGGCTGAGACGTTCTTCGATCTGCTGTCTGCAAACTGTAGAACCAGGAAAACCGATGACATCGTTCAGTCTAAATCTGAAGACCTGAGAATCAGGGGATATTATAAACTCCAGTTCAAGTCCAGAGGCCCAAGAACCAGGGGCTGACAATGTAAATCGTGTAATCTGAAAGCAGAAGTCCCAGGGCAGGTGAAGATGATGTCCCAGCTTAATCAGAGAGTGGATTGGCCCTTCCTCTGCCTCTTTGTTCTATTTAGGACCTCGGAGGGTTGGGTAAGGCCCCTCCTTCATTGGGGTAGTCAGTCTTCTTTTCTCAGTCTACTAATTCAAATGCTCTTCTCTTCTGGAAATATTTTTACAGTCACACCTAGATAATGTTTTACCAGCTATCCGGGCAGTTAAGTTGACACATAATATTAACTATTGTACTCCAAGTCTTCTCTTTGTTAAATGCACTAAGATCTCCCATAGGTCTTTATTTTATTTTTGAAGCATGGTGTCATTTTCAGTCCTTCCTCCGTCTGAACAATGACATTTGACACTTGTTCTTCCTACCTGTGTTGCCAGTACTGTTTCTGTTGATGTCTGCTTTCTATCCAAATTGCTATTTTTTGTCCTATTTCTTGTGCATTTTCTCTTTACTTCCCGGAAATGTTTTTTTTCACTGGGTCCTATAACCAGATAAAAGCACATGACTAGCTGATGAAAAAAATAGCACAGTGATGGCATGTCATAAAAGGCAAAAATGTTTAAGTAAACTTTACTTCAGTGGTAAACAATGGAAGTATTCAACCTACTAATAATGCTTTAAGAAAAACATTAATTGACTTATCTTCTAACACAATGTGATAATGATGCTTTATAAGTGATGGTGGAAGCATCAGATGCCAATGAAGTAAATAAATACATTTGTTTTATTGAACAATGGAAGTATTCAACCTACTAATAATGCTTTAAGAAAAACATTAATTGACTTATCTTCTAACACGATGTGATAATGATGCTTTATAAGTGATGGTGGAAGCATCAGATGCCAATGAAGTAAATATATACATTTGTTTTGTTCATACACAGTTTAGAAATTCTGCACTAAATTCCTGACCAGTTATCTCTATACTGTTATAAAAACTTATTTAAATACATTTAGATGTCTAGGTTATAAAAGTAACATACTAAAGTCATTGCATTCTTAGGAGTAATTAACAAGTGTAATTTTTAGAACTACTCAGCTGTCCCAAGAGAGTGTTTTGAACAAGTTGGAAAATAGTATTAAGCAGCAGTTCATGCAGAATGGTGACTGAGATAATGTGCCTTTCTTCTTTCTAAGGGACTCTTAGGGTGTTATATACAAACAATCTGATCTAAGGTTGCATAAGATGTCAATTCAAAGTTATTAAAGTCATTTTATAGGCATTAAAAAACACCTTGCATTATCTTATCATTCTCAAATTTCGTAAGTGGACAAAATCTATTTGCACATAGTTGCACCCAGATGACATTAATTTTTAATGTGGTTAAACTCTATTTGAAAGTGTGCCAAGATAGATGCAATGATTAGCTTATTTTGAAAACTACTACTTTATTCCTTCCCATTATTAGATAACCTCTATTGAAGAGAGAAGCTTTATGAAGATTTCCTGTCTGACCTTTTGATTAGTCATACAATCGAAGCTCTGAGATAGACCTTTGGACTTTATGTGGACCCACGGCAAATTTGACCTCCTTTAGGACTTGAAAGATACTGAACCATTTAAAAAAAATTGGAGGAGTGATGATAGAGTTTAATTCATAGAGCAGAGAAGGTAAACAATATGATTCAAGAAATATATATTTTTTTCTGGTAAAGAAAAGGTCACAAAAAGGTCAGAAGAAAATGAGCAGAAGAGAGGGAGCTAGGTGTGACCTGGACACAGTGCCATTGCTCTCTGGCTCTGAAATAAGATGATGAGAGAGTCAAGACCTAGACAAGTTGAGGGAGCATTTAAACAAAATAGGACTCTGTGTCCAACTGAAATCCAGAGAATAAGACCTGTTACATTATGCTTCATATTGATATGGCAGTCTTAGAAAAGGAAAAGGGTACACTCTGGTGGAGTAGTGGTTAGGTCAGCAGCCTCCAAAGGGGCATTGTCCACATCCATCCCAAGGACACAGATTAGCATCCTGGGCCCAGGTGGGAAAACCAATGTGAAAAAAACTAAATAAATAAAAAATAAAATAAAAGTGGCTTCTGCTTGCCTGTCTGCCTGCTCATCTTCATTTCTGTCTGTAGCTTTCCTTAAAAAAAAAAAAAAGAAGAGGAAAAGCATTCATATGTGCTGTTCTTCAGCAGCGATGGCTTAGGCTCTTGCTCTTGGCAGGCTGGAGAGTGTGGGGAAGATTTATGAGTAAGATGTGTGGGGAGGAGAGTACATAAATAGTTCTGAGGTCTGGGTGAATGGGTCATTATAGAATATGACATCAGAAGAAACTTAGAAAGTACTTGGAATGTATTAGAAGTTGCAATTCAAATACTTACAAGGGCTTAAGTGTGTAACATGGATGAGTTTGTTGGTTGTTTCTCCGTCTGGAGCCCTGAGAGTATTAGGTGAAATCATCTGGGTCACCCTCCTCGTGGATGAGAGATCACATGCAGTAGAGGCAAGTTCCCCAGCTGAGGCTCCTTAGGCCAAAGAGCTTACCCACAGAGGCCGTGACAGTGAGGGCTTCTTGCACTATCCAGCCTTAGTCAAGCCACCCACTGACCACAGAGATTGACCACTAGAATTGTCCAGCTAACACAGAGAATAGTGTCTAATGATAAAAGATTGGTGTTTAAAAAAAAAAACCCTTTATTATTCTCAAGTTTCATAAGTAGAAAAATATCTTTGCACATCATTTTAATATAACATTACTCTGACATTAATTTTTAATATGGCTAAATTCTATTTAAATTTGGGTCAAGATAAAAGCAATGATTCATTTATTCTGAGAAATTAGCGCTTTCATTTTTTACCACATTGGGGAGCTTTCCAGCTTACTTTGTTAAAAGGTCAACAAAAATGAGGTTAATCATATATACTGATGAAAAAATTATTTGCTGAGATTTGAAGGACACTGAGCAACCTAAGGTGCAACTTCATGCTCATCTCTGGTTTTCCCTGGAGTCCAGAATTCTGTGCTTTTAAAGATTAAGTCCTAGAGGTAAAGGCATGAAGGCATCTTAGATTTTCCCACAGCCGAAGAGCCAGAAAAAGGCTCAGAGATTGTCTAATCCTGAGGGTGCCAACTGGTAGCCTGCAGGCCAAATTTGGCCAGCAGATGTGTTTTGTTTGGCCTACACAGTACTTTCTGGCTCACAAATTAAAAAAAAAAAAAAATTTGCATTAGTTACTTGGCTAACTTTTTGAAATAGGATAATTACATTAAAATTTGCATTTCCAAATTCTCTTGAATAAACTTGGGAGGTCTGGTAACACCGAGCCTGCAGGATAATAGTTTATTGATCTGAATACTGGCTGTTCCTCTCACATGGATCGAAACTTGCTAATTCTCTAAGGGAGCCACCCCTCCCCACCTCCTAACATCTTACTTTGCTTCACCCATCCATGTTAACATACTCAGCCTCAGTACATATTTGGATTTGTGACTTCTGGTCTACTCCAATCTACTTAATTTTATACACAAGCAAGGGGAGGCTTAAATAAAAGTGACAGTCATCAGTCAGTGACCAACTTAAATGACTGGTTAGAAGTATGTAGCATTCTCAGCTGTGGAATGGACAATAACTCTCTTTTCCACCTGGCCATTGGTTGAGGGGACAGTTAACTTTGAAGGGTGTGAATAGAAGAGTCTGGGATTTTCCAGGACAGGAAGACTAAATAGCAGCTTCTGGGCACCGTGATTAGTGTCAGTCCTTCAGTGGCCAGAGGGTGGGAGGATCTGAAGGCAAAGGAAGAGCTGGAAGAGCACACAGAAGATCAGAAAAACACATATCTCTAGCTTTGTTATTTTGCTCTTCATCTGCCATATTGGACTTAGAACATTTGTTGGGAAAACGTGCTACGGTGTTGATAGATTTTGAAATGCATGAAAAGTCTCTTGATAATACAAAAGAAACTGTAAGAGTTGGTCTATCTTGATGGCCAAGTTCTGATTTAAAAATTTCTTTTCTAGAATTATATCGTTCTCTTTATTTGGCCATTAGCCAAGTTCTACTTTGCAAGTATCTCTTGAATCTGCTTTCTCCAATTTTCTTCCTACTGTTACCACCTGAGTTGAGAGCGCCCTCATTTCAACAGCTTCTAGACAGGTCTCCATGCTGGTGGAAATTTCTCCTCAAGCCTATTCTGCTCAGTCCCTTCCAGGTGTCGTAAATGATGACTCAGCCATTGCTTCGGAGCTGCAGTGTGATACATGTGTGTGATTCCTGATGGTAATTACGTAACCTGTAGCAATCTATCAGGATGGGCTGGGGACATTTTCAAGAATTATGCTTGAAACTGAGGAGGAAACAGTGTTTGTTAATGATGTTTTTTGCCATCCCATCAGTTAATCCTGTGAGAATAGAAGGTTGTTGTGTTTGGAGGGTATGAAGTTTGGCAGCCCCCTGCTTGGTATGTCCCAAGACTTGGCAGGAATTTTCCATGGATAGATGACTATCATTGCCAGTTGCCAGAGGCATTTCCAATGAAGAAATGGAAGATTCCCTGAACATTTCATAGCCTAAGGTCTCCAGCTGTCCTTTACTGAAAATGTATTCTTTGAGCTCATTAAAGCAAAAGAAATCTGTGTTGGAATCCTTGGTTTCATCAGTTCTCACACTTGGTCTTTGTATATACTACTTCACTGCCATTTGATTCTTTCTCCACATAGGAAACAGTATATTTTAATTACAAAACGGAATCGTGGCATTTCTCCACTTTAAAAATTCAGACACTTGATCTTAGGATATAGTCCACACTCTTCACCCCTTTCTAACTATTCAAGCTTCTTCTTTATTTCCTTCTTGCCTACATTTTAAATTGTGTTTTCCCTGCCTGGAGTATGTATTTCTCAGTGGTTATGGACTGGATATTTGCTTGCCCCCTAAATTAATGTTGAAACGTTTATCCCCAGTGTGATGGATTTGGAGGTGAGACTTTGGGGAGGTAATTAGCATTAGATTACATCATGAACATGGGACCCACATGAAGAGTGATGCTTTTATGAAAAGAGAGACATGAGGGAAATCTACATACACTCACCAAGGAGAGTCATGTAAGAATACAACCAAGAAGAGGACCCTCACTAAGAACTGGACCGTGCTGGCACTCTGATCCTGGATTTGGAACCTACAGATTCTGAGAAATGTTTCTTTCTTAAACCACCCAGTCCATGGCCTTCTGTTACAGCAGCCCAGACTGACTAAAATACCACCCATACCTACCTGCCTCTTTAATATCCATCTTCAGGTTTTGTTGAATGGGTCACTTTCTCAAGAAGTTTTTATGACTTCTTGAATCTGTTTTGCTTGCCTTTTCTCTAAGTATCTCCCTCACACCTATTCTTCACTTTCATGTGGTTACGATGCTATATTGTAAAATCTTATTGATTGTTCTATGTCTTCTACTTGACCCTAAACTCTGTGAGGGCAGGGATTGTGCCTGACTTGTTCACAGCTTTTTATCCTTAGCTTTTAGCAGGTGGCAATAAATATTAATGAGTTGGTAAATATGCCTGCGTGAACAAAGACGTTAGGTAGTGAGAGAAACAGAGGTATTTAAGAAATCAGTTAAGCAAACAAAAACAGTAGAATCCTTTTTCACTTGCGATGGTTTATTTTTTTTTTAACATAGAGGTAGATGCATTCTTATATTTTAAAGACCAGTGTTACTTGGTCATGGTCAGATGAAGTAATTGACTGGTGAATCTGTCATGATCAGTCTAATTCATTTGAATTTCCTGTCTTTTATGTTCTGCAACCTTTAAAGCCCCACAGTTTAAAAACTCAGTAACAGAAGAACTTAATAGGCAGTGCCTTCCAACAACTATATTTCTATATACATTAGGCACTTACCCTTTGCAAGCCTGGGGATTCTTGGGCCCTGCCAGTGATTATATTACCCCAAACTCTCCTCTCATCATTTCCTTTCGCATAAATAAAATCAAGCAGTTAGTAAGAGGCTAAAGGCTCTAGCAACCATTTCAGTACAATTTGGATGGATGAAGATGAAATTACAGCATCACATTTTATTTGCTGGATGCTGTCCCAATTATGAGCTTAGTCACATTAGAGAGTTCAGAGATCAGAAATGGGGTGGGGGAGGATGCCCAGTTCTAAGTAATTGTTCCATGACAGAGTGGGCTTTCATTTCTCTGACCAACATAGAGATTAACTCTGACCTCTGACTGTCTGATCCTACGTGGATTAAAAAATTCTCTAATCTTTCAAAAACATTAATTATATTGGCTTTACAAAGGTTTTAGTTTCTGCAGCTGGGGGACTGGGAGTGCTGTTTGGGAGAGGTGGGATTGAGGGATTGTCTGATTCAGATTCTGCAATTATTTTGGGACTGGAAACAGAATTGAAATGACCCAGATGGTTAGTCTAATGAAGCTGAACCAAGATTTATGCCAAGAGGAGTCAGAGCCATGTTTCTGTCTGTGTACGTCTGATGAGAGAGAGAGAGAGAGAGAGAGAGAGAGAGAGAGAGAGAGAGAGAGAGAGAGAGAGAGAGAGGAGAGAGCATGCATGCATGATTGATTTTTGGCTGAAAAGGCCTTAGGTTATAGGGATGAAAGTGTGGCAGGCCAATATGGATGTGCACAGGAGAGAATCACAACAAAACACAGAGCCTTTTCCTGTCATGGTCTAACCTCTGGCAGGCCTGCTCCCTCTCAATTACACCACTGTGGAAAATCCCTTTCATTTGACTTTCAAAATAGACCACATTCCCTGGGAGTGTATGGTGTCTTTTGAATAAGGTGCTTTCAGGAGATGAAGCAGGGCAGGGGCATCCATGTCAGTGACCTGAGCCAGGGCCTTTATCCAAAAACCCCACCTCTAGCAGCACCCACATATTGTGGTACCTCCTGGAGAGGCTGCTGTAATCACCTCGTTTATGGACCCTCATGAGCAATGCCATGAGGCAGTGAATTGACCAATCCCATATCTATTTAGGGTTTAAAACCGTAAAAGAACTTTTTCTTTTGCTTATGGAAGTCAATGTTGTTAACATACATCTTTGGAAAACTGCCTGGTATGTCATGAAATACTAATAGCATTTTAGCTGTTACTATTATATTGAATGAACTTCTTTGTTATGGTTATTACTGAGTTTATCATTCACATATTTATTTCTAATAAGCATAAAGAGTTGTGAGCTTTCTGTTGGACAAGAAAGGAGACTGACTCAGGAACTGGTAGGGAAACTGTGCCTGCTAAGATAATCAAGGACAAGCATTTGTCTTTCATCTGTATATAAAACTGAAGACATAGAGTCTTCCCAAAATGTTTCCTTAGTGGGCGAAAATAGCACTTATTGTCTGTCAATAAGTGGGGTTACTTCACCTGTACTACTTCATTTAATCCTCACAATTCACTTCTGAATTTGACTTTATGAAGAGACAGAACCTTAGAACTGAAGAAACTTATTAAGAACTTGAAATTACTTTTATTTTTTGAGTTCTTCATATATGTTTAGCTTTCTGCATCCAGATAGTGTAATTTCCTCCTGCCATCCTGCAAGTGTATATTATTATCTAGGTCCATTAATGAGGGAACCATGGTTCAGAGAGTTTAGTCATTCATCAAGGTCATCGAGCTGGGAAGTGCTCGAGCAAAGATTGGAACTCATGTCTCTTCAACTCTTAACACTACCTTCTTATTAAAATAGAGCTGCCTGTGAGATTGCCTTTATATTAAGTCATATCAGTTCTAATCCTACTTGAATGAATCCAAGATGCACTTGCTTGATAATGAATTCTATTGACACTATTCAAGGGCTAAGGGAATAAAAAGTGTCCTAGGGAAAATCATGCTTCAAAAAGCACAGCTTGCTGTATGTGCAGAGGAGAGAAAATTAAGAGGGAAAGAAACCAGACTGGTGAGGTATTCCAAAGACACTGTGATATAAACAATCTCTAAACTAGAGATGTGATGTGGTCTTGGCCATTGTGTGAATGTGCAGTGTGTGTTGGGGGTGGAGGGAGTTTAAATGGTACAGGCCTGGGGCTCTTGTCTGCGAAACGGAGAGAGCAGAGCAGACTTGCAGTCCACAGAGGCTTTCTCTCTGATGGATTCAGGATAAGGCTGAGGGTGGCCAGTGGGAACAGGGAGAATGACCATCTCCAACTGCACCTGTGACCCTGTGGGCACTTGATCTGGGAAGGGATTGCTTGGTGAAATATATTGGGAGTGGGAGCATGGCAGGATTTTGACTTTTGGTTTGAGTCTGGATTCCCTGGTTCTCGATGAATTGTTGGTAATGACAATATATGTCTTTCAGACTAGACAGCACACTGAAGCTCCGACTCATCCTCTTTTCTTGTAGTGTAACCCCAAGCAAGTCGTTTCATCTCACTGAACTTTGAAGATGGCAGTGATCACCTACCTCCCAGGGATCCTGCGAGGAATGGACAATAAACATGAATATACATGCTACCTAAATGTTAAGTAATGCCATTAATCCTCCCGAAGACAGCATTGTACCTATCCACTCTGCTAAATCTCTCCCATGACAGGAATGCAGAGCCTCATGATACTACGGTCTTGCAGAAACACAGTTTAAACCCCAAGACAGACCTCGATGTGGGTGTCTGGCTCCAAGAAGGACAGACAGGTGGAAAGATATAAGCCTGAAAAGTCATCGTGTCCACAGTCTATTGCAATCTGCATTCATATTATATGGTGTTTCTGTGCTTTTCTGTTGAAGTCACTTCCTACGAGTGCAAATCCTTACTTGCTTTTATCTTTCTCAACAAAAGTGCTCTTGCAAACTTTCGAGTTTAAGTTTTGCATGTTTCCATAAGAAAAATTGCACAGGAAGTGCAAACGACAGAGAGCTGATGTTTTTTGGGCAATCTTCCTCTGTGCTGGGTTCAGATAGAATTGCTCAACTGTTGGCAGTGATCTGTGACGCTGCTGGCTACCCCCGACTCCTAAATGATTCTGAAAGCTGCTGGAGGGGCAGCAGAAGGGAGGCAGCAGTGTTTGCTGCAGGGGAATTTGGAGCTTGAGCTGCTGGCTTCCTCACAACAATCACACTCATCGTGGCTCTGGTCAGCGTCTAAATTTCTAGGTTATATGTCGATAGTGCAAAATGCTTTCCCCCGGGGGATTCTGTTACATCATCCTTCAGTACACAAATGGCGAACTGATGCCAATCAAGATAATTATTTCTTCATGTGACCACATGTAGAGTTCACTTTGAAAAATATAAATGCTCTTTTATTATTGCTTTTGTTTACAAAGCTGTACTTACTCTGAGATATTGAACTTGCTTTTCAGTTTATGGGTATCACACACGGCACCCTCTGCCATACTTGCGGTGTGTTCACCACCACCTTGTCCCCTCTTCTCCTTCCCTCCCTCCTCCCACCTCCCAGCAGCCATTGTCTTGTGTCCCGTGAATTTTGCTAGGGTTTATCTTTTTGTTTCATTTCATTCTATTCCACAGATGAGTGAAGCCATGATGTAATTCTCTTTTTCTCTCTGACTTTGAGTCACATGATCCCCTCCTGCTCCATCCAGATCGTTGTAATTTTAATAGCGGCATAGAGCATATAGACCACAGCTTCTTTATCCAGTCATCTGTTGAGAAGCATTTAGGTTGCTTCCATGTCTTGACAGTTGTGAACTGTGCTTCTCTGAACATGGGGGTGCAGATGTTTTTCCTGATTAGAGATTTTGTGTCCTCTGTGTATGTGCCCGAGAGTGGGATTGCTGGATTGAATGGTAGCTCCATCTTTATTGTTTTGAGGAATTTCCATACATGTAGTTAACTTTTAAGACATAGTTAGCAGTTCCCCTTGACTATACCCCATGTGATTAGCTGTTTTACAATTAGGAACAGGAGACAGGGATTATTGTGCTTTCCAGATGGGACTCCTCGGTGGTTTCCATGCTACCATACTCTCTTGGTCTTTTCCATTTTCTTGGCTATTTCTTGTGCATTTCTCTTTGCTGGCTTCTCTGCTGACCCGTACATTTAGGATCGATTCAGTGAGTGTCTTTGATCTGCTTTTTGGAACTTCTCTTATAAAATACTGAAAGGTCACTAAATATTGATAACTCAAATTTAAATATTGACCTCTGTCTTGATATTCAGATTCATATATCCAACTGTCTACCTTATTTTCCATTAAGATATTGAACTGGAACTTTTAAGTGAGAATGTCCAGAACTGAACCTTTGATTTCTCTTACCCCAAAGCTGCTTTTTTCCCACTTTCTCCTCTCTTCCTGAATGGCAGTCCCATCTATCCAGTTGGCACCAAATGCTTTTACTTATGGTCTTTATTGAACCCACAAGTCCCCTAAATTTTTATTCACAACACTTCTTACCTTTTATACTTCCATTAGCATATTTCAAACTATGTTTAACTCTCATTTGTGTTACATTACTATACAGCCTCTTAAATGATTTCTGTGCACCAATTCCTGTCTCCTACAGTCTATTCTTCACAGAGAAGCACACAGGGTTTATTATGTCTGATTACTAATCATTCATGTTTTAGGAAAAAATTCAAGGATGTGAATGAATGATTCATTTCAGATCATATAGATGGGATGATGGAAGGATTTGAATCCAGTTCTCTTCAGTCCTAGAATAGTTAACCTTTGAATGGTTTGAATCATCACCTAGTTCTTTAATTTAAAAAGCTTAATTTTTTAGGATCCTATTGATAGTGTCTAATAATTATATAACTATCTGCTTGACATTGTTCCAAAGGCTTTAACATGATTTAGACTCATTTACCTTATAATAACCCAATGAGTTATATATTATTATTATTGTGATTGTGAGTATGAGGAAACTGAGGCACAGGGCTGGTAAGTGCCTTGCCCAAGGTTACATGGTCAGTAGATGGAAGAGGCAGGATTCAAAGCCTCTAGCTCTAGAGTTGTTCCTTTAGCTACTGTGTTATACTGATCTTGCATTGAAGTTATAAGTTTGAGCTGATGTAAGTCACTAATTAGTCTGTTTGGGGGGCTTTGGCTTTTCTTTTTGGACATTGGTTATTTTATCAATTATATGAATTTACTATTATAACATAAATTATCCATTTATTGACCAATTGTTTCTCCAGTACAGTTAAGAGGAGGATTGTAGTAGATTTTAGATTTTTTTTTCCACCTACATGTGATTTTAGGTCTACATTTTTGAATTTTAGGTGATATGTACCCCACAGGAAGGCTCAAAATGAACTCCCAAATTGTCTCAAATATTTTCTATTTGGCAACATTTCCCCAAAAGACTCTGTCTGCCCTGAAAGCCGCTATGTGAAACAGCAAATCCTATCATGTCCCAAAGGAGCCACTTGCCTTTTAAAAAATAGTGAGTCTCTCTCCCTTGCACCTGTGCGGTGCTGAGTAGATTTATTTAGTCAGGAAAACTTCAAAAAGGGTTCTTGGTTTGAAGTAAGCCTCGGCAAGCTGAACAAATTTTTGAAGATGGAAAAGAGGAGGTTTCACTCATGCCAGTGCTGCACATGGAGTTGTAGAAACAGGTAGCCCATTTGCCATTCACCTGAGCGATGCTGCTGTTGATATCTTTATGTCCCAAAGGCTGCACACCGCACTGCAGAGTTCACCCGGGGATGCCGTTTCAGGTCACATCACCCGGGAACTGAATTTGGCTTCTTTTCAATCCCTGATGTATCCCCACCCCTTCCATCTTTGTGAGCCAATCCTTGTTCACAAAGGAACTCATTATCATTATTGATTAAACATTGCCGTGTCGGTTTGACATCGGTGAATATCGTGCTCATTTTAATCTGTCTCAAGGCCATGTTTTATGCTTACTATGTTTTAATTTGTCCCTGGATTGTGTTTGCCTGATGCTGATAGAGAGATTGAGGACTCTCTTGGGGTATTTTGTTTGGAGATTTTATGATGGTTTTGGACGATCAGCCTGGAGATGTGCAAACAGAACTTCTTGACAACAGCCTCCTTGAGTCTGTTGCTTGAAGCCAGACACATAAACTAAAGCAGGGAATACATTTCTATAGTAAAACCTCTAATCCGTTTACATCTTTAACTCCAGAGTGATTTTCTTTTTTCTTACCTCAATCTTAAAACATTTTTCTCTTCCTGCAGTGCTCTATTGTTCAATTGACCTTTACAAATACCAACTTTGTTAGATTTTTGGTGACTTCAAAGTTCACTCTGATGCTATGAAGAGGATGCTATGTGGAGGTGAAACTGTATTTGGAAATAGTTTTATGTTTCCAGAAAAGCTGCAAGAATAGAACAAGAACATTCTGTGTACTAATTGCCCAGATTGTTATTTTACCCCATTTGCTTGACATGATTCTAACTTGATCAGATCAGCTTTTATTCTCTGCAGTCTCCCTGTTTCACTACTTACATGGAGCACAGAAATCAAAATATGAAGCACCTACTGGGATGCTAATGAGAAGAGAATTAGCAAGGGATAGGATCACTATTCGAAGAAACAGAAAGTTTTGTAATAATGCTGTCTCAGGTGACCCTGGCCCTCAGACAGTGTTTCTAGAAATAGTGTTCCCAGTAGCACTCGTTTCTTCTGAGGTATATAGGATGTCCAAATTTATTTTCCAAATAAGTTCAACTGTTCTTTTTCCCTTATAAATTGGTGACAAATGACAGTATTTCTATTGTGGTGGCTAACAGTGTTGCAGAAAATAAAGTCAATTGCCAGAAGTGATGCCTTTGGGACACTACCTGGGAACATGTAGAGATTTGCCTGAGGCAGCTGATGGAAAGACCCCTCTGAGCAGGGTCCAGAGGGACGGTTGGTGAAGAGGCACATTGCCAGACCTCTCAAGGTGTTTCCCAATCCTCATGGGTGCAAGTTCCTGGCTTTACTGCCTGTCTGAGAGGGAAATGAGTAATGTGATTTGAATTGGCAAAAAACCATGATTTTCACTTTAAAAAGGATCTTTTATTCTTGAGCCGAAGCCAATTGAAATGCCCTGAGTCTAGGCCTTTTTATTCAGACAAGAACAATGAGATCAATTTTCAACAGAAAATGAGGGGAAGGGAGAGAGATGGCAGCTGAGGTAATAGGCTTTAAAGGACAAAGTTTGAAATTAAATATTTTGGCTTAAATAGTCCTGTAATTCAAGCCACCCCTTTCCCCCACCTCCCCATCTCGCTTCAAGGAAATAAAACATAACAAAAAAAGCTCTCCTCACTGCAAAATGGAAGACAATCTTTTTCTAATAGAAGAAAATTCTCTCTGCAACAGGAATTTGAGCTATAGCAATTTGATTTCTATGGAGATAAAGAGGCAGAGAAGTTAGTGCTGTTTGGAAGCGGATGTAAATGTGATGTTAAGGAGCCAGGAGGAAGACTTCATGCATGCTGGCTTATTAGAATTTGCTCTATTTTATCCTGTTTTCACTGAGCAGCAGAAGGGATGGAGGGAGCTTTTTATTTAATTTTTAGGGCAATTAAGGGAAGGAAACCCAAGCTGAGTGACTTTAGACTGCTCATTACCTTCTGGCGGACAGAAGGAGAGTGCATATTTTAAATGTTAAGATCAGATTATTTATAAGTTTCACTTTGAAATTTAAGGGCATGGAAGGAACACTAACTCAATTAACAGAGGAAACAGTTTTCTGTACACAGCTGGCTTCAACTCTATAATAGGTCAGAGTCTGAAGAACCACATTTCTTTGTCTCTTCCTGGAAATGACAGATTCATGGGGGAACCAATGAAGTTTAAACAAAGAAAACAACTTTTGATGTCCTCCCCAAATCTTTAACTAATGTCATCAGGGTAGACGTTCCCAGAAAATCTTGTTGCACTGTCCCGTAAAGACAATTTTAATTCTGCACCTTTCCTGGAATGAAGTACTGATTCCCTAGAAGGAGCTGGAAGCTGCTGGAAGCCTCTGATATTGGTAATTTCAATATTACATGTAACAGGATGTCTTAGACGGTTCTTTCAAATTAATGCATCTAGATATAAGAGAATTCATGGTCATTTCATTTCCTGGCTTTAATGACTGACTCTCCTTGATCAAAGGGCACAGGCTAACCAGAATTTTCTTTAAAAAAAAAAAAAAAAAAAAAGATTGCTCAATATCTTGCTCTGAGAACTTGCATGATTTTCTCTGTGAGTTTTCCTGAAGGTTTTTATTTACTGTAAATCTTTTAGGTAAAAGTAAAAAAATTAATTCTGCCTAGTTTAAGCAGTAAGAGGACTTTGAAGTATCCACATATTATAGAAAAGACTAGGCCAACTTCACCCTGTGGAGAACTGACTGGAAGCAGGGCCTGAGGGACTTCTGGAGCTGGAGTTCCTGGGCCTCCTTTCTGAGCACCAGTATTAACGCAACTCTCACTGACTTCAGGTCCTGAGTCTATTTTTTTGACCCCAATTTCGCTACTTTGGATCAGGTGTCCCCTTGAGGTTCTATCAGCTATGGATGGGTTGGGGAAGCGTCACAGAAGGCATGAGGACAGTCCACACTCCTATGTGTGTGGAGATTCCTGTAATGGGTGGAAACCTCGTGAGATGGGACATCCCTTAAGAATTTCTATTTTACCCAGCGAGTCTTTTGTGGAGGTGAAACAATTTGTGATTTTAAATCCCAGAAGACTGTAACTATTTCCGAATGTAAGGAAACAGCAAAATTTCTCTTTGGAATAGATGAAGCGTTTAGCTGTTAAAAAAAAAAAATGTTTCGGGCAATAGATTGGAAAGCATAGGAATGAAAAAAAAAGAAACTGTCTTTATTATTCAAACAAGAATTTGGAGGTTTCCAGGGATGGGACAAGAGGAGCCCAGCTCTAAGGAGAAGCTAAGAATTACATGGGGTGTATATCACAGTGAGCATGGCCTGTGGGCATGGCTGAATGATACTTACAATATGGATATCTTATATCTAGTTTTTAATTTAGCTAGTTGGGCACTGCGGTAACAAAACCTGTGTGTCTCCTCAAAATGTAGAAGTCTCACCTATGTCCAGTTTTCAGTGTGTTGGTCTCCAAGCAGAGGAGTTGGTGGTGGATGTCAAGTGAAGGACATAGTGAAATGATCCCAACTAATGGAACTCATCAGGAGTCTTATGCCAGAACCCAGTAGGAGAAAGGTTAATATTCCCCTCCTCTTTTATGAGGACCTACCTTAGGGATTGAGTGGGACAGCTCATTTTCTGCTCTTGGGTCAGATAAGAATTTAGACTATACTTTCAAAAGAGAGGCTGAGTCCAACTGAGTTTTAGGAGAGAAGAGAAATATACACATATGCATATACATATATACATATGTACACACATTGTACATATATACACATATGCATGTATGTATTCACACATACATATGTGTATATATTAATTTATAAATATACATGAACAATATATATGTCTTCAGATTTGTACATTTATTTCCATATATATGTATGAAAAAATTCATGTTATATATATGCATACACATATGTATATGAACTTTTAGATTATCCTTTAAAGGTTTCGCTTGAACAGAAAACCATTTATAACTGTTTTTCTCAAAGGAGCATGGCATGAATGTTACATGCTATCATAGTGGGGTTGGTGATTGGTAAGACTTCAAAATGTGTGCTGCTGCCAGGAAAATCGTTTATTGTGAAGACTCTTACCAGTGCATTTCTAGGGTTGCTCTGTTTTAACACTGTCACTGTCTTCACCGTAGGAGGAACAGAACTGTGATTCCCACTGGTCCTTTGTTTGTCATCCTTGTGTTGCACATAAGCTCAGAAGAGAAGTAAAATAGTCCTGTAGAAAAATCAAGTGAGTGAGTGATTCTGAAAAAATGTCTTACTTTGTTAGATTTCAATTTTTCATTCTATGAAAGACATTGAATTTTTCGGTGCCATTTTTAAGGGTGCCAAGAGAACCATGGTAATGAGTTCCTGTAACTGATGTCTTCATTTATTCACTCATTCTTTTATCAAGCACATATTTAATGCACATAATGCTTTAGAAAGATGCCAGGTGATGAATGCATTAAATGGCAGACATTTAAATAAGGTATTAAAATACTGAGATAAATGCCAATAGAAGGTCACGTAAAGTGCTAAAGGGAACACAGGGTACAGTCAAATGAAATAGTTATGTCTAAAACTGGGGGACAAGATAGGATAGAAGATGAGGAGGAAATTTTGTTTGTAGTTCACCCTACCTTTCTTACCGTTTACTTCTTAACTGCTTCCAGGCTTTTCTTTTTAAGACACTATTTTTGTTAGGGGAATCTTATTATAGACAGTGGTTTATTTTTTGTAATTTTTTTCTATGATAGGATTTTATGAACTCATCTTAGCATCCTGACCACAAGGCATAGTGTTATCTCTACAGGAAATAATTTTTGTTTGTTTGTTTTTTCCTTTGTTTCAGTGAAACTTTGAAGTAAGATTTAAGTTGGAATTGTATGTATTGTTAATATCGTTTTAAGTATGATTCCTAGTTATTTGGATATATTTCAAAAACAGGCCAATGGAAATCAAACTGTGTGTTTGAGCATAATATTGTTTATATCCCTTACTTGGAAAACTCAAATATCATATTTAAACTACCTAAGTGCTGGTTGTTTTAATTCTTCATGTGTATTGCAGGCTGGAGAAATCTGACATTAAGCATTGGTTTTAAAAGTCTACATAGTTTTTAAATAACAACAATAACACCAGCAAAACACCTGATTTAAAATGGGCAAAAGGCTTAATAGCCCTTTTTCTATCAAAGAAGATATACATATAGCCAACAAACACATGAAAAGATGCATAGTATCTCTAATCATTGAGGAAATGCAAATAAAAGTACAGTGAGACCCTACCATCTCATACGATTATAAAACTGAAAGCAACAAGCATTTCCATGGATTGTAGAGAAATTCAAACATTTGTGCACTATTAGTGGGAATGTAAAATATTAGAGCTGTTATGGAAAACAATGTGAAAGTTCCTTAGAAAATTACTAATAGAATTAGGTTATGATCCAGCACTTCCAATTCTAGATATATCTTTGCTGCAGGGTCTTAAAGAGATTTGTATATTTATGTTTATGGCACCATTATTCACAATAGTTAAAATGTGGAAGCAATCTAAGTGTTCATTGATGGGTGAATGGATAAGCAAAATGTGGCATATGGACAAAATGGAATCTTATACAGTGTTAAAAGGAAGGTATTTCTGACATATAATACATAAATGGACCTTGACGCTATCATAAGTATAATAAAGCCAATCACAGAAAAACAAATACTGTATAATATGAGTTATTTGGAGTAGTCAAAATCACAGAGATAGACCAATAGTGATTTTCAGAGGCTGAGGGAAAAGACAAATGAGAATTATTGTTACGTGTTATCAGGAATTATGTGAATAGAATTTCAGTCTTTCAAGATAAAAAGAGTTCTGGAGTTAGATAGTGGTGATTGCTGCAGAACAATATGAATGTTCTTAAAACCACTCACTTATATGCTTAAAAATGTTTAAGATGGTAAATTTTATGTAATGTGTATTTTACCATATTAAAAATATTAGAAAAAATGTCTGCCTATTTTTCTTCTGAGCTGGTGAACTCTTATTTGGGGGTAATTGCAAGTTTGTTGTTTTCTGATTCAGATTTCAAACGCTAATGGTAAATTCTAAATTATCATTTTAGGTTATTTTGGTAGAAAGTGATGGTGTGACTTAACCTATTTGTAGTGAATGCCAAGCATCTTTCTCTGGCAATACCAAGAATCACAGTGCCACAAATGGTGTGTGTTGGCTGCCTGCAGCTCATGGCTGAGTGCTTTCTAAGATTGTCCCTCAGAAGGGAGCTAAGTCATTTAGGGCTGAACCTCCTCTTGTATCTATTAACTGGTTGATAGGAAGATGATAATGCCTGGTGACTTTGCCTCAGTTTGAAAACAACTCTGAAGGCCTATGTATAGCAGAGAACAACATGCCATTAAAAATGGCTCCCGACAAGTTATTGGGCTTGGGTAGAGATGATTTGTAAGAGTTGTCACTTATAGGCTAGATCAACTGGTCATTGCTGGTCAGGATCAGCAAAAACTTACAGAAAGATGAAAGATTACATTCAAGATCAGGCATGAGCAGGGCCAGGAGGTCCAGGTAAGCCTAGAAACTCTTGTCAGTCAACACTCTTGCATTGGTATTAATCCCTTAGCTCATTGCTGTGGCCTTGAGTAGGATATTTTATGACACGGATGACAAGTAAATTGAGGAAGAAAAAGGCCTAACATGGTTTATGGAAAAAATTAGTTTAGTTTATGGAGACAACTTGAAAACAGACTGCCTCTTCAATGCAGCACCACTGAGATGTGACTCTAGAAGGAAGTAATGAAGAGAAATTCTGCAATGGGCACTGCTTTCTGATAAAAGAAATGGGCTCTAGTAAAGATATACATAGATTCCTGAGTAGTGGTGGATGGTTTGCTGTTAAAGCATAGACTGCAATGGAGAAAGATTTGAAAGTCAAATATTGAAAGACAAGGAGATGTGAGCATGTGAAAGTGGGTACAAAGTATAAAGATGTTTGTAGTTACGCTAATTCATATTAGAGAGCACCAAGTACTGAAGAGATATCAAGAAGACTGAACAACCTGCTAGTTACCGTCTGCCAGGCTCCATTGCCTACTTCTCCAAATCTGGCACAAGGAAGTAGTCACTGTGATGGGGTAGAGGCGCCACATGGGTCCCAAGGCGTGGACTGCCTTTCACAAAGGTCGATCTAGTCTCACAAAGATTGATTCTTTACACACTTTCAGCTCAAATGGTATAAAGAGAGACACTCTATCTCCACCCCAAATAGTCAAACACAAAAGAGAAATATGAAGGACACCAACTTGACCGTATGATTGAGATGAAACATCACCTGTGGACAAGTCAACATAGTTTGTCTCCAAATGTGACACACTGAAAGAGCACAGTGTCATTTTCCTCACATTCTTGCAGTGAAGGTGTGATCTAATTCTGGTCATGAGGAAACGGTGGGTAGACTCAGTTTAATGTCAGTTTACAGAATTAAGAACCTATACTGTTTAAGACTATTAAGAACATAAGAGACAGGAAAAGCCTAAATTCCATGTTGAGGGACACTAAAGATACATGATAAATAAAAGCAATATATGCTTGCAGGTAAGATCCTAGACCAGAAAAGAAAAAGAATCGCTAATAAGATTATAATGTTTATATGATATCTATAAATTGGATGGCAATTTTCTATTGATGTCTATTTCCTGGCTGAAAGAATCTATGAGAGTATTATAGGAGAATATCCTTGTTTGGGGGTCAGGTTGTATGCCGTATTTAAGGGTAATGGGCCAACAGCCCTTACTTTAAAAAAGAGATATATAGGGGCAAGTGCAATAAAACTGATTAAGAAATTTGGGTGAAGGGACCTGGAGATTATTTTTACTGCTGTATACATTTTCTGTAGGTTAGGTTTGCAAATGATTTCAAAATAAAAAAATAAACTAAAAGGAACCTGACTAGATTAATAACCGTTCTTTCTGTTTAGGCTGATCCTTCTGCCTTACAGATTGAACAGTGCTGGCCACTTCATGGCTAGTTTCAGGATGCTGGCTGCGCCTGGTCTGTTAGTGTGACCAGGATGGGTGCCGTCATCAGACAAGAAATATTTGCCTAAGTTCCCTTCGTAGAACCTAGGCATAAGGACCATGATAAAGCGCGATTGGTATGTTTCTCAACAATGAACTTGAAATCTTTTTTCTTCATTAAAGTAACAGACTTTTTTTTTCAGAACATTTATATTCTTAGTGCTGTGCCTTATTGTCTCCAAGATTTTACATTCAGGCAGATTCTTCTTGGGCTAACCACTCATCTATTGATCTATTTATCATTGATTTCACTTTTGTAAAATAAGTATAAATATACCCAATGAGTGGGAGTGTTGTGATGAACCAATAAATAATGGAAGTATTCAACACAATGCCTGGCATATGGGATACTGTCATTTAATCACAGTAATGTGGTTTATTGTCGTTTTTTTCTTTCACTACTTGCCATTCCTCAGTCTGGGAGTTGTTTTATTTATTTATCTAATTTTAATTGCAGTTGAGAGGTAAACCTTTGAGACTTCTTTCAAGGAGAGAGATTTGCTTGGAAAACCATCAGCTAGTTCTTTTTTTTCTTCTCGTCTCTATCCTCTTAGGTCTATAATCAACGTTTTTCAATATCTAGAGGTTAAATGAGGACATCAAAAGTGTTAGTATTGTATATTGTTCCAAACCTTTTGGTTCTATTTGGTTAAGTGCTTCATCATCCATTTTATTTATGAGTCCCAAGATAGTCTTTTTTTTAGTTTTACTCCAAGGATGGTTTTTAATTAACTTAGATGAGTTCATGGAATCTCAAGGTCAGGGGTAGTGCTTAAATTCAGTTCCTTCAGATCCTAGAATTTTACCTGATTCTCTGGGCTCTCCTGTTTCTCTTGATTTCTGTGGGTATTTTGACACAATTATAGATGTTAGCTATTGTTCAGAAAAAAAAAAACAAAAAACAATGAAAGCCATATGATTTTTTAATGAAAAAAGTTAAATCAAGCAAGACCCCATCAGCTAAGCATTAAATAACATTGATTTGTTTTTTAGGTTTTAGTTTATGACTGCCACTTTCTTGAGTTTTCCTCACATTTTATTTTTTATTTTGCAAATTCATTAAGCGTCAGATCACTCAAATGATTTTAACATTTAATATTTGACATCTTAAGAAATGACTACTCAGCCAAGAGTTATGGAATCTTTTTCTTGGAAGATTCTTTTTTTCTGTTTTCAGAACAATGTCAAAATCTACACTATTCTCACTTTCCATTGCAGGAAATGAGAGAATTATAGAGGCAATGCATTTGGAAATACTGATAATACTATCTAATGCTATGCAATTTCGAGGTCTTAAAATGAGAACTTGGCTCTTCAGAAGCCCCAGAGAAGGGATTTTTCTGGAAGTGGTTTTTGGAAGTGTGAGGTAAACTTCTTGAAATTCAAATATTTAATGAAAAAGGAGCAGTCCTTACTCCATTCTTTTTACTCCCTGGTCCTGAGATACAGATGCGTACTTTTCACTCTTTCACCTATATATTTCTAAATAATAATCAAATGAATATCTTGATTATTTTCAGGTTTAAGCATTATCTAATGAAATAGATTTGATTTATTAGAGGTGCATATCAGTTATGTCTTACTACATCACAAATTACCTTAAAACTTGGAGGCTTAAAGCAGCAATTATTTACTTTCTCTAAGTCAGGAATGTGAGTGCAACTTAGCTGGGTGTCTCTAGATCAAGGTCTCTCATGAAGTTGCTATTCAACTGCAGACTGTGGCTGTCATTTATTTTAAAACTCCTCTGGGAGGAACCAGTTCCAATCTCTTGACATAATCTAGTTCTGCAGGGTGATGGAGGTTCTCATTTCCTTTCAAGAGTTTCTTGCATCCTTTCTGGATGTTGACTGGAAACTTCCCTCTGTTTTTTACCATGTAAATATCTTCCAAGGCACTTGAAAATATGGTAACTGGTTTTCTTCAGAATGAGCAAAGTAGAAAACAAAGGAGAGCGTGAAGTTTGGAAGGTCCTGTTTTCAGCCTTTTTCTAACTTAATATCATCACATATTTTCTGTTATATTCTTTCAGTAAGCTCTAGACAACAATTCAAATGGAGAAGGTTACAATGGGGTTGAATACCAGAAGGCAGGGACTATTGGGAGCCATTTTTAGAGCTTATCCCCTGGGTCCCAATTATTCATGTCCATTCCACATGCAAATAAATTCATTCCCAGCCAATATTTCTCAAAGTCTCATCTCATTTAACAACAGGTCAAAGTCCAGAATTTTATCAAATTAAGTTCCAGTGTGGATAGCATTAATCAACAGGTCCTTCCTCATAGCTAATTAATCTTTAGACCTGTGACTCTAAAGACACAAATTATTTGTCCTCCACTCTTCGCATCTGCTGTATAATGGCAGGACAATATAAGTTCTCTTTTGCAAAATTTTCTGTAAAATAAAAGGGGGTAGAAGGGAAATGGGATACATAAAGGAGTCTTTGCTTGGTAAGAGTTCTGAAATCTAGTAGGAAAATGTTTGAATATTAAGACTCAAAGTCTGGAATATTGCTCAAGGCTGTTGACTGTTCTCTAGCATCTTATTTCCACCTTTTAACCATCCTTACTTTTTCAAGGAAAGTAAATATTTACATTTGAGCAGTTTTTTCTTCTTGTCCAGGATTATGATCTTGTCCAACAACTTTCTGCTTCTTGGATTCTTTGTTTCCTAAATCCTTGTGTAACTAGCTCACCATCAAAATCTAAGCTGTTGGATCTCTTTGGTAAATCTTCAACCACATTGACCTACATAAAAGGGAAATGGGGGGAAGTACTTAATGTCTTAATATTCTAAAGTGTAATGAGACTCAAGTGATTGAGAATCCCATGTCATCCCTCCTAGAAAGGGGTTTAAATGTTATTAAGTCAAAGGAATGACAAATATTCCTTGCTGCTATCTTTTGTGCTTAGGAAATGTAAGAAATACATTTCTTATGTATTTACATTTGAAGTACAATCATGTTTTACTTAATAACAGGGATATATTCTGAGGCTAGGAGATGTGCAAACATCATAGAGTATAATTACACAAGCCTAGATGGTATAGCCTACTATATATATCTAGGCTACAGATTATGGCCTATTAGAACCATCTTTATATATGCTGAACAAAATAGTAAGTGATACAAGACTGTATAATAATCTTTACATAGATACTTAACAACAATTATTTTTTTTTTATTCAAATCCAAAGAGCTGAAGCTCAGAACAAAGCACTATAGTAAAGGGAAAAGGATATTACTTATCAATCCCCTTGCCCCCACTATCATTCTTATCCATAGGTGCACAAGTTCCAGCTAGCTCTATCTTTTCTGTTTTTTCAATCTAACTTCCTCCAGCTCCGATTCTACAGAACTCATTTGAACTATCACTCCTTCCATGGAAACATCCCTATGCATTCTTATTTAGTGACAGTCTCCCTTCACCTTCCCATGGCATCCTCTAGAACAGCGATCATACAAACTATATTTGAAAGAATGAATGTTCTAAAGAGAAAACTAATTCACACCCAGCCTTCCATAGAACAAAATAAAATGTTTTTATTAAAACTATTTCTATTTTATTAGTATTAAAACTATCATTTATTACCACAAGGTTGTTAAAGCTTAAATAGAAAAAATACAGCGAGGATAGCAGAACAACCTTGAAGAGGAACAGGTGCCTTTTCTCAGGCACCAGGCCAAATGCTTTACATGAATTATTTAATTCTCACAATCCTCTTCAACTTTTACAATTATTATTATTTCAACTTATTAAATATTGTAACACACAGAAAATAAAATTTTCGTCTTAATTATTTAAAATATGTAGTTTAGGAGTATTCAGTATACTTATATTTTTGTGCAATCATCATCACCATCCATCTCCAGAACTCTTCATTTTGCAAAACTAAAACTCTTCACACATTAAAAATAACTCCTCATTCATTCTTCTCTTAACTCCAGGAGACCCTTATTCTATTTTCTGATTTTGTGATTTGACTACATCTGAGTTACCTCATATTGATAGAATATACAGTGTTTATCTTTTTTGATTGACTTATTTCTCATAATGAACTAATGTTCTCAAGGGTCATCTGTGTAGTATTATATCAGAATATCCCTTTTTTAAAGATTGAAGACCAAATAACATTCCATTGTATGCACAGACCACAATTTGCTTATCCATTTATTTGTTGATAGATACATTTTAGGTATTGGGAATACTGCTATGACGAACATATAAATACCTCTTTAAGAGACCACCTGGCTATTGCTTCATTCTTTTAGGATCACTGTTTGACAATAGTTTTCACTGGAGTGACACATAATTTACACAGTGACCAAGTAAACAGATTATATTGGTTAGGTCTCAATAGAAAATATAATTTTACTCAAGTAATGCAAAATATTTTAAGGGAACTAAACTTACAGAGATGTGTATTCAAGTGTAGGGACTTAGAGTCACTTATTAATAAGAGGTATTGAAACATGGTGTTAGTAACAGCAGATATCAGTTAGAATCTCTATCCTGAATGGACATGGAGAGAAAATAGTGTAAATAGAGCCCAGTGACAGCCAGAGCTAAGGAACAAGAAGCATTTACACTAAACCTATGGGAGGATGCAATGACTCTTGTAAAAGTGTCTCAAGGTAGGTAGTTGTGGGAACAAAATACCCCAACATCTTTTCTCATCTGTTCTACAATCTTTTGCCAATAAAGCCATTGCTTAAGTCCATTCAGAATTCAGCTAGCAGGAGCTATTGTGTAGGGTGACGCGCCTTTATATTGGTTAGTCTCCTGGGGATGGAGCAGGACAGTGAAGGACGAAGTATGGATGAGGAAGGATCTTCCTTCCACACACAGTTTCCAATCTTGGAATGTATAGGTAGGGATAGCTGGCTTATTCTTCTCTTAAACTGAAATTTTAGTCAATCTTTTCTTCTCTCTGCAAAGATGCAAGGAAATTGATGCATTATTTATGAACTTTGCTTTTCATAGCAGTGTGAGTTTAGAAATGGGATCAGAAAGTAGAATAATCAGACATGGATCATTTAACACTATTTTTAAAAGGCTTGAACATTTAAAATTTATATCAAACCCACTCCCGAGAAAGTAATCAAAGACTGTATGAACTAGAGTTGCAACTTCTATCCCTGGACAGTGTTCATGCTGACGGTGGGAAAAAAGTCAGCTGAAACTGAAGAAAATTTGTCAATGATGAAAATGAACTGTATGGACTTTTAGACACACTCCATTACCAGATGGATACAATTAAAGTTTGCTGAAGAATCTTCTGTGAGGGAGGTGGGATTGAATAAAATTATTTTGATATGAGCAAATTGCAAAAAGTGTTATATGTATGTATATTTATACATAAAGTGACATATGTATATATGTATAGACACACATCTGGGGGTTGAGAGTTAAGGGAAGGGAGATTAGAAATATTGAAGGCAACATACTGAGAGAGTGTAAGAATACCTCACAATTTTCCATTTTCTAGGGGCATAAGTGATACTCTTGATAAATGATAAGCGATATTCATAGAAATTCTTTCGCCATAGTTTTTGGCCTTCCTTTTTTTTTTATCTTGTAGAATCTCCATCAATATCTCATCAATTCTCCAATTTCCAGGAAGGCAATGGCAGAGCAGAGACAATTATAGAAGGGATTTGCACGTAAGAAAGATAGAAATAGATTCAGATTCTGACCCAAGTTTAAATTTCAACAGAACTTTCTGCCTCTAAGTTCAGTGCTGAATAAATGGCTCTTGCTACCTTTCATTGAAATTATACTATATCTGCCCTTTTGATGTAAACATACTTGTTTATCACATCTTCCCAACACAATTTGCCATGAGTGACACCATTTTAATGAAATGTTTGTTTTAGCAAAGATGGTTTACCTGGCAAAGTTTTAAAAATAATTTGTAGATGATTTGTGTCAACGGAAAAAGAAATGTTTGTTTCTATGTATAAAAATGGAGTAGTTAATGTCTATCCTTATTTAGACAAAAGATTTCTTCATGAAAAGTATAATACATAACCAAATTAAAAAAATGATTAGTTCAATTCTCATAATGACATTTTCTATCATATAAGTTGTTAAATAGTAATGAAAGCCATTTTCAATGGGAATTGTTGTAGAGCTTAGAATTCTATGCTTACTGATGATGGGGTATTGAGAAATTGAGCCCATCTGTATCTGTATGATCAGTGAATATTTTAACACATTGTTAATTAGGCCTTAAACTAAACTGTTAAATGACTACTGCCCACTTGCGAAGTTAAAATAAAAAAAAAATGGAATGAGGAAGAGACAAGGAGTGCTGAGAATCAGAAGATCTTGCTATTTATATGCTTTGCCATTAACAATCTGTATAAATGCTTAGTACTCGGACTGACAAATTTTGTTGTTCTATTCTGTGACAACAACAAAATAGAATTAAGCCACTGGCATTAGTCTTAATGAAATTAAGGATTCTTTGACATCCCTAAATATATGAACTAATAAATAATTTAGAACTCTTTATTTACCATGACTTTAAAAAATGATTGTAAAAAAAAAGTCAATCCTTAAAGAAATCACATTTCATGTGAATAATGGTATACTTTATGGCTTTATCCTAATGTAAATATCTTTAGTTCTCTCAACCGCTTAAAACTCTTAAGAGCTTCATGGATTTTTGCCTTTGGACCTTTGTTTATACTATTTGCAATCCCTCTGTCCTCTTTTCACTTGGATAAATCATACTCATCCTGCATCTCCTCCAAAAATGGAATAAATGAGCAGGAACAAATACTGCATCCCCATGTGAAGACAGTAGGTCTATGTCAGAATAGATTTCTGGTAGTAACACATAATTCCAAATTGTTAATACACAACATAATAAATCTTTAATTTTACCTAACTACACATCCTCCTGGTTCATAGGAGGTTTATTTTCATTATAACTACTCAGGGACCTTGGCAATGGAAGTTTTACTTGACATATATTTTCCATGATCAGCTCAGTGGTGAATTGTGTCCTGGCTGCTACAGTCTCCAATAATATGACATGTCACTGTTATTCATCTATCACTGACAAAAATAAGTGCATGCTACCCCTTTCCACTTCAATATTTGTTCAACAGGATCAGTGACTAACAAATATCACAGTGGTTGAGAGAAAGATACCCACAGTCAACAATTTGGGCTCATGCTTTATCTCTGATCCTTGATGCTATAATTTTTTGTAAGTTATTTAATATTTTTTTGTGTGTGTGTGTCAATTTCTCATCTATAAAATGGTGCTTTAATAGTACATACTCATTGGATTTTGAAAATTAAGTGAATTAATACATGTAACACACTTATAACAGTGCTTGACATTACATTAAATCAATATCAGCTATCAGTTTACCTCACATTTGTTTTTACTGCGTTATGGTATGATGTTTGCTTATACACCCATCTTCCCTACAGGAGTCCTGCTCTTATTAGTAGAAATCTCCTTGAGTGTTGTAACTTTAGTGATATAGAGTAGTAACACAATAATTATTTTATTCCTTTTGTGTTTTCAGATGTCTGTAGCAGTGCTTTCAGATCATTAGGATACTACTTATAAAATTACTTCCTCTGAGCCCAAATTGCAGTTGGTGTCATGTAGAAAGTAATTTAGCTTTCTTATATACTCCACCAACCACAGAGTGCCTTGTCTTCTGAGATAATTTGGTTTAGTTAGGAAACTTAAAGTAGGAAATAGCTAGTTTCTATCTGTATACATTTTTTATAAATCTTTTTTTTTTTTTTTTTTTTTTTTTTTTAAGGAAAGGTGTAGGCAGGAATGAAGGTGAGAAAATAATCAAACAAGAAGAGAGAGGAGGAAGAAGCACTTTATTTATTTTATTTGGTTGTTCATCTTGGTTGTTCCCCCTGGACCCAGGTCATGAATATGGGTCTTTGGGATCTATGTGGACTATGCTAGCTGGAAGCAGTGGATTTATCTGCCAGGCTACCAGGGTACACCAGTCTATCTCTATATTTTTATTTCTAGGACATAGAGGGATTTGTGAAAGAAGAAAAAGATTCCCAGCACTTATTGCTTCATTAATAATAAAATAATTCCATAGTCCTAAAAATGGAAAATATTTTCTTCCTTCAAATACTTTCGGTAAATTTTCATGAACAAAATATGAATTACAGAGAGTAGAGTTTAAATGACATGTGGGTAACAAGAACATATCAAACTTCAATACAATTTCACTCACAATTTGATTTGGCAAGTCAAGAAAAATAGGTTACTTAAAAACTGTCAGAATTGCAGGACAGGGTTGTTGACAGCTGTGAAGAAAAGTTGAATAAAGCTTTGCTGAAAAGGTCAATGCTTCTTGTTGATATTGGTTGGTGGGATGGGAAAGGCCTTTGGGATTGTCAAGTGCCTCCCTCCAGGGACATATATTGCAGTGGATGTTGTAGGGGTCAGACTTTCTGAGATAAGCAATCGGACTTGCTTTCTCACAATGGTTTTGAACTCAGAGGTCATTCTTGAATTCTTTTTGAATCACGTTTCCCCCGAAGGCTCAAGTAAAGAATGTGGGTTAATAAAACTAGGTAATAGTAAGGTTTGCAGGAGACACGGGAATCATTATTCTGTGACTTTTAACTGAGTTTAATGTCATGTTTGGAGAGAAAGTAAAAATATAGGAAAGTTAGTGAAGAGACTTTTCAGTCAAAAGAAAAGGGAAAATAAAGCACATCTGGGTTCAATTTTTTTTCATTACAAATTCCATCATTGTAGATCACCTTTCTTTAAATGCCATTCTTCTTTTAAAGACACATGGTTTAATGGATCTAAATTCCAAATAAATGGTTGGTTATTAAAAATAATTTCAGCACCTGATGTAGAAATTAAATACTTTCAATATGAAGATGAAAGTCAGTTATTAAGGAAATATCTCGTTTGGTCAATTATTCTTTTGGTGGGTGCCATTCCACAGTAGTTTGCACCCCAGTAGTTTAGAATATTGTGTGGACTGCATCATTATCACCACTAATGTCCTCATCCACACAGTGTTTCTTTCATTTAAGAGATATGGGTAGCTCCATGCAAAACTACGTGTCAATAAATATTGGGATAAATTGAAAAAGCATTAATGTTTTCCATTAAAATAGACCTAGGGGTTTTAAGATTGAAAACTTAAATATTTAAAAAAAAAACTCTTTATACAGGTATCAGTGTTGTGCAGACTTGGACTGAAAAATAATTTCCATGTTGTGGGCAATCTGTCCTGCCCTGCTACTCTAAAACCTCCCTCAAAATGGTGGTAGCAGGAAGGGTAAGCAGCAAGCTCCGTCGCCATCTCTAGCAGGTTGTGCTTCCACCTTGTTTGACATTCTCAGAGCCATGTAAGTTGGCTGCAGGCCACAGTGAATTGGAACAGCTGAATCTTAAATTGTCAATTTGTTGCGGTAATAAATAATATTAGCCAACAATTATCAATCATTGTGCTCTTGGCACTTTTCTAATCACTTTACACTTGTTACCTCACAGAATACTCAACAGCATGAGGTACTTTTGTTCCTGTTTTGCAGATGAGTTAACAGGGACACAGAGAGGTTTTCCTCAATTTGCCAGAATCGCTATGCTAGTCGATGTTAGCGCCAAGTTAAAATCCAAGCAGACTGTTCCAAAGCCATTGGTTCTTAAGTTCTAAACTTTGCTAGCTTCCTGATTCTCAACTAAGTAAACTCCTAGAACACTTTTGAGTTCTAAAATTGTGTTTATTTCGAATACATATTTATGTAGTAATGAAATAATTTAATACATATTTTTAAGCAGAAGCCTCACTCGCTTGAAGGATACTCTTGCAGGAATAGTACACAGTTTTTACCCATTGTAAGGAAAATGCTATTTCCCAGAAAATAGAATATGGAATGGTTGCCAGGAACTGAGTGTGATGGAAACAAGGAGATGTAGATCAAAGGGTACACATTTTAGTTATAAGAAGAAGTTTTTCAGCTCTAATGTACAGCATGGTGACTATAAGATATTGTATACTTGAAATTTGCTAAGAGTACAACCTATGCATTCATACACACACACACATACACACACACACACACGAGTTAACTATGTGAATTAACTGTGAAGTGATGGGTGTGTTAATTACCTCAATTTTGTCAATCATTCCACATTGTGTATATGTCGAATCATCACTTTGTACATTTTAAATGCATACATTTATATTTGTCAATTATTCTTCAATAAAGTTGAAGAAAAGAGAATCTGCTACTTAAGTCCATTGTCCCCCCACTTCAACTCAAATCTATTTCCTATAACCATGTTATGAAACATAAAATAATTTCCTTTGATGTTTTCTAGGAGACTCATGGAAGAAAATATTTAATTCTTGGTATTTAAATAATGGTGAAGTTAAGCTTCATGTATATTTTCTATATCATGTAACCGATTTGTTGCTTCAGTGATTTCTTCTCACAGATTGGACAGAAATATATCACCAACTGGTTTTGATTTCTTTTTTGTGAAGTGAGAAAAGGAGAATGAGAGGTCAGGAGTAAGAAAGTAGGATTTAAGTTTCTCTGTGTTTCAGTGACCTCTTGTCATATGTGGACTATGGAAACTATACAAATGATATTGTAAATTCTCTTTGTTATTAAATGTTATTAAATCAATATTCACAATAAAGAAAAGCTTAAATATAAACATTAAATTATTTGTCTAATTTAGACAGCTATGAGTTAATAGGATACATGATGTCTGAGTCTCTGTATTTCTAAATTAAAAGAGGATTATCACAGGTGTGAATGAAAGGGTTGAGAATTGGGGTAAAGAGGATAGACAATTATTTTTCTTAAAATAAGAATTAAAAAATCGCTTATATTATAAATGTGCATTAATGCAGCAGTCACTTTGCGCAGTCAAATGTCTAATTTGCATCTCTGCCTTTCTCTTCGTAATATTCTAGGCAGGTGGCATGCTAGCTGCTGTTTATCATAATTACACTCATCTTACCACCTGAGTAGAAAACTACTGAAATGTTGCACATAAATCTTTCCATGTAATAAAATTGCATATCAGGACATACATATAAAGGAGTAGATGTGAACAGAACATTATATTTATTACTAAGAGTGACTATTGAATTTCTTGAAAGATTTACAGTATTGTTCCCATTCCTTTACCCTCACTCTTTGGACAGAGTAGAGGAGATGTTCAAGGTCACTGTCATTCATTTTTCATAGTCCCAGGGATCTTTGAATGATTCAACATAACCGAGTGACCATACCGTTTTAAAAGACATTAACATTCCTATTAGGCTCTTGAGAATGTTGACCTTTCTGAAATGTCAGAAAAGGGATATTCTGCAGATAAATTTTGATCAAGTGGATGCATAATATACAAAGTGTTTGGGTTTGTCTGCCTACCTCAGACCTCCTGGGAAGTGACGGATTTAATGAAATGTTGTTTTCTACTATGAGAGAGTATTTGATAATTTGCTTAGTGAGTTTCTTGGCACAAAGTGCTGCAAGACCTGATGTCGGTGATCATAGAATTGTCTTCATCTGAACCAATCCCTTCACTTTGCAAATGGGAAAACTGAGGTGCAGAGAAATGAAATGTTTTGTTCAAAATCAGGCAGCCAGTTAGTGGAGGATCTGGGAATAGAATCCAGGTCTTCTGACTCCTTGCCTGTGTTCTTTCTACTTTATCACACTGAACTGCACATTTTTCCCCTGTACTTTTTTTGTCCTTTTATGCAATTCATTATAGGTTGAAGCGCCAAGCTGAGGAATTGAATTTTTCATTATAATTTTAATAAGGTGCCACAAAACATGAAATTCGCATTTGAATCCCAATTTTCCTTCTTAGACCATAAAGAATACTGAATAGTAAAGACAAATCATGTCACATAAATCACCGTTGTGTTTGGATATCCCGATTTCGATGGTTATATGTGTATTGCTCTAAATCCAAGCACCTCTCTGACTGTGCCTTTTTAAGGTTTACGATCCTTTATAGAGCTAATTATCGGCCCTGCCAGCTCTTTGACTAATTGTGTTTTCCTTGGGTTCAAATACTCCTGTTTAGGCCCTAGAAATCTCTTTGGATTCCTTGAAATATAACAAAACATCTGTCAGACAGATTGAGAATGTGGAATATGTGTGCAGGCACGCATGTGTGTATGTATGTGTGCATCTTTTCCCTCTATAAAACCCACGGAATAAATTTTTTCCTCCACAAGACCCCTGAAGTATTCCCACTTTCTAAGCACTGACTGGCCTGGGTTAATTTGCTGGTGTCCTACACGTAAATGGCTGGAGACAGTTGTCTTTGGCGGTTGCTCATGTCGTTGATCTTCACTGGGATTAAGTGAAGATCCATGACCTAAAAGATAACATTTTCAAAAAGAATGATTTAACTCAAATAGGAAACTATGTGAAGTCAGATTTTTTTTCTTTCTTAAAATTAGCTGGAATCCTTCTAAGCTGTACTTGAATCTCAAACAACACTCTTGTAATGTTATCTATGAAGTTAATTTTAACAGAGATATGGCATTTTGGAGTTTTGAGAGTTTATCTGATTTGAATCCGTTATACAGAGTGAAATACCATTGTTTGGACAGCGTGCCAGTTTTCATGTTATCAATATAAATTTTGTACTGAAATGGCATGTCCCATGCCTTCCTGCTGACTGGCATCCTCCCACCTCTTACTCTCAGCTTTGAAAACCACTTTTCCTCTTGCCCAAATTCCCTGCTGGTGCAATCCTTTTACCAACTGAGACACAGCTCTGTTTCTTTTGTTTATGACTAGGCCCCTCCCCACCTTTTCTCTGTTGCTTAGACAACCATATATTATTACTGAAATAAATTGTTATAATGGAAAGGGTCCCTGACAATCACTCAGCCCAGCCCTTTCATGTGATAAATGAGGACCAGGAAATGGAAGTGCCTTGTTCAAGTTCAGAACGTCTTAGCCGCATTGCTGGAAAAAAAAAAAAAAATGCATGATTCCCCATATTAACTTTCTGCTAGCTCTGCTTTTTCTTTTTCTCTCTCTTTGATAGGTTATAAAAATTCAGCCTGATTTGGTGTGATACAAATCTTTTCTTTTTTTCCCATAGCTTCTGAAATTTTATTAACCTGAGTTTTTTAAAATAAATATTTATACCAGTGAGGGTGAGTGATGGTGGGAGAAAGTGGGAGAAATGGGCAGGGAAGGGAGAAGAAATTCTGCTCTTTTGGTAATTAAGTCTGGGGTTCATCCTACCTTGGAATTCATAGGCCCAGAGACACATGGTACCACTTCTTCAGGACAATCTTGTTTCAACGGCTGCCATTTTGGGCTGTGATCAGCTTCTTAAGGTTCACAATGGTGCTGCCTGTGTTTTAACTAGCACGGACTTCCTTCCCCAGACGACAGTTTCAGACAACCTCAATCATTCTGTCTGGAGCTCTTGAGGTCCTATCAGCTTTCTCCAACTCTGGACCTTTCCATCTGGCCCCCTTCCTTGAATTCAATGTAATACTCTCAATAGAACTGGCTGGTTATTAAAAGTGACATGGTTTTATAATCCTCAAAAAGCCCCAAGGCACCAAGAATCTGTAACCTTTAAACATTTCTTTGAATTTAATCCCTGACATTGCTTTGTTTTAACAGATTGTGTGGCACTTATAGTATCTGATCATGTTTCATCAAACACCCAGCTTGGGGATGACCTTGACACACTGCCAGAGATACCCAACAGTTGTGTGTGCGGGGTGTGTGCGCGCGCACATGCTCCTAGGGAAATTTCAGTACGAGATTAAGAAACATTGGAAATGAAAAGTGCCTCTGCCACAGGACAAAGAGAGTACAGCATAGATATTGGCTGGAGGAGAATGCCTCCTTGTGGAGGGGAGGACGGACGGGGAGCACCGATGAAGATCAATCTGGATTCCCTCCCTGTTCCTTATCTCCTAGTCAAGCCACAAGCACCAGTGACTGAACCCAAGGGAGAAAGAGGCTAAAAAAAGATGAACAAAGGAGGTTAAAGCAGAAAGTTATTTTTTACTGAAATCTCTATGACATGTGGTGTATAAAGCGGCATATTTTTGGTACTTATGTTAAAACTGGCATACACGAAAAGCACAAGAATGACAGTTTTTTTTAACTTCCACATGGAGCTCAGCATTGCTTAAATCTGTGGCAGCCTCAGATAACCCACTGCTCTGATGCCGGTGGGATCTATTTCTTGACTTTTCCTCTGGATCGGCTTGCAAACCCATAACCAAGAAAGATTAGAGACAGCTTAAAGTGGAAGGTCTGCTTGAATAAATGACTGAAGACCTTTTGAGTGGAGGATGCTTTTGGAAGATCTGTGTACAGACATTCATGCTTTGATGTCCATCTTGGAGAATGTGCCTCAGAAAAGAGGGTAGAGCCCTCCTCTCCTCTTTGCCATCAGGGTTACTCAAGTTTTGTGTGATGAGGGTCCCACGCTCTCAGTGGGGTGATGCCAGTGCTACCTGCTGGAAAACGGCAGCTGTAACTGGCAGACAGAGTGGGGATTGCAAAGCAAGAGGCAACTTTGGGAAACTACTCACAGTGGAGGCGGCATCATGATCAGCTGGAGTGGTGACAAGAAGAAGATGTGGCATTGTTACTGTCACAGACACAAATGAGGGCCCTCTCCCCAGCCTTCTTTTCTCTATTGTGGGAAAGAATGCAAAATGCAATACAGAAGAAAAGCCAAGCAAGAATTTAAATAAGCAATAGAAGAGTATATTAGGGCTAGGTCTGAACAGATGGCCAACTTCAATTACTCCAAGACAGGGAGTTTGCAGCACAGCGCAGCTCTTGGCTAGTTCATATCCACACCCTTATCTCCGCAGGCCGCCAGGCTGACAGTTTCAAGACTGCCCCATGGATGTTTTGCATAATTGTCAGCAGTTTCGAAGTCCCTCTCCTTCTGTCTTTGACCCTGTGGTTTTATTATTTTAATTTTTTTCCTATCTCTTCTCATGGAGTTATTTTGCATCATTGTCATTTTGCTGTTCAGTTACTCAGACATGTCCTTTGTCTGTCCCCAGCTCATGTCTACCTAACTGCCTATCCTACCATTACCCAGACTCTTGCCAACTCTTATAGGAACTTTAATGGGACTTCAAAGGGACATTTGGGGAGAAAATTCAGAGACTACTGAGGTCCAATATGAGCAGGTGGTGGAAAGCCTGTAGGAATTTGAGTTTTGTTTCCTCTATTTCTCAGGTGTTTTGATTTTCTTTGAATGATCTGTTTTGGGGGTTGGAAGCATATCTGTTTATGTGTAATTTCAAATATATAAATTAAAGAACACTTTTATGAATTCTGGCATTTTCACATGTGATTATAATACATTATTATTTTCTTAATTCTCTAAAATACTCACATTCTCTGAATGAACAAAGTCTTTTAACTGCTCTGTATTCCTCCTTAGAATATTATAGTAATATTCTCTTTTGTCTAGAATTAACAGAAGATTCAGTTTGAATTCTGGATTGTCTTTTTGTTGCAATGACAAATAGTCCAAGAGTAACAAGAGAAACAGCATGACTTTAATCAGCAACCTTTTTATACTGTGTCTGCCTTTCCTGAAAATCTTGCATCCTTGGTCAAACTGAGTTCTCCAGATGGCACTGTTGTCAGAAGATCTAGGAAAATAGATGACCCAAATATATTTTTGTATCTGTGTTTCAGTTTATAAATCACGAGTTTTGTTTCTGAAATGTTTTCCCGGTCAAAGCAGTTTTCAGATCCCCCTTCAGCAGTTACTTGCCATTCTTATACTGTTCTTCCCATTTTCTGTGCATTAGAGACTTTTTCAGACTGGAATTTATAGTTCCCAGTGCAATACCAAGAATGTGGAGACTCTACTGTGCTTTTCATTTCTCAGTAAAGATGCTTTTAGCAACAACAAAGGTATTTCCAATTTTGTTTTGCAGAATTTCTAATGAACATAAATCACCGTTATCAATACAATCGTATACAGATACAGCCCACAATGGTGTGTCATTTTTAAAATAATTCGGTAAGAGTACCAAACAGATCTACCCACTGACAAATTTTTAATGGTCCAATATGGCATTGTTGACTATAGGCAGACTCTTGTACTGCAGACCTCAGTGACTTAACATAGTGTGTGTGCTTTGCATTTAAGTATATTTCTGAACTCTCCTCTAAAATCTTCCTTATTATGACATTTTCTTTACTTTGCAAGAACCTTTGCACACATCAAAGGTAAAGCTTGTAAGCAGAAGTGTGTGCTTCTGTACAAGTTACTTAAATATTGTGCACTTTTTTCTATGCAAATATTTGTAACTTCCATTCTTGAAATTACTTCTTTGGGTCAAGGTGAGCCTTTGTATGTGTGAGTACAAGAGAGCAAATGCTTTCATGTTTCTACTATTTTTCAGAATGCATTCATTACTGTTTCTTACAAATAGGATCTCCATAAGCAAGACAAATAAAAAGCCAAATAGCATATTCATTGTTGAATAAGTGATTCCAGCAGTTATATTCATAAATGACCTTGGGGTACTGCAAGGTTCTCCCTGGGCTTAATCTCTCCCGACACAACTTGGCCTTCTCTTTTAACAATAACTTTTGTATTAAGGCATTGGTGCAAGGTCTCCTGGAGGCCCCTGTCAAAATGTGCCTACAGCCTTGGAGGGACAGGAGGGCTAGGTCATTAGCATAGGCTGGCAAACTGCCACTTGTAGTCATTTAACATCTAGTAATTGAACTCCTTTTTTATGCAAGGCAGTGTGGTCAAATGCGAAGAAAGTTGGTTCCCTAGGGAC
The DNA here is from genome assembly GCA_004363575.1 of Solenodon paradoxus. Taxonomy (NCBI): domain Eukaryota; kingdom Metazoa; phylum Chordata; class Mammalia; order Eulipotyphla; family Solenodontidae; genus Solenodon; species Solenodon paradoxus. The sequence continues at coordinate 514,009 of RJWH01000035.1, forward strand.
TCAGAGGATTGTTAATATTTGATGGCTATGAAGGCAAAAGAGTTAAAAAAAAAACCCAAACACCCAAAACACTGAAGCATGGGGGAAATGGAAGATTTTAGGATAAAGAATTACCTGGGTGGATTGCTGCAAGTGGACTCACTCACACAGCACTGGGTATAGCTGGGAAACAGGGCGTTTGTGTAAGTAATATTGAAAGGGAGGCAATGGCATTTTTTCCCTAGAGAACTTTTTGTAGTTAGTGAGCACCTACAATGTAGCATCAAGGAGCTAGAGATTCATCAGTGAAGAAAACTGGCAAAGTTTTGCCCTCAAGGAACTGATAGGTCATAAACATGAGTAAGTTTGTGATGGCATATAGTGATAAAGGTGGTCACTGGGAGCTGTGGTTGTGCTATTTTGTCTACAGAGGGCAGGAAAGACTCTCCCTAAGTGGAAGGAAGAGATCAAGCCTGGCTGCTATGGGAGGAATAGGTTGAGATTCAGGATAGGAACTGCAGTACAGTGGTTCAGAAGAAGGAAAACACTTGGTGTGCTCAAGGAATAGGAGGGAGGTCAGTGTGGCTTAATGAGAGAAAGCTACCATTTTCCTCTAGTTCCAATATGGCTTGAGAGTTCAAATATTAGAAACTTTTGGCAGCTGTGATCATTAACTTTATGTGTCAACTTGACTGGGCCATGCGGTGCCCAGATTAAGCATTACTTCTCTGTGTGTGTCTATGAGGCTGTGTCTGGATGAGAATAGCATTTCAATCAGTGGATTCAGGAAAGTGGATTGTCCTTCCCAATGTGATGGGCATCATTTAATCTGTTGAGGGCCTCATAGAACAAAAGTGATGGAAGAGAGGATTCATTTCCTTCATGCCTGACTGTTAGAGCTGGGACATTAATGACTCTTGTTCTCTAGGACAAAGATTTACACCATCAACTTCCTTAGTTCTTAGGCCTTCATACTCAGATGGAATTATATCACTGTCTTTCCTGGGTCTCCAGGTTGCAGACAGCAGATCATAGGACTTCCTATCTTCCATAATCATGTGATCTAATTCCTTAGAATAAATCTCTTTCCCTCTCTCTCACTCTTGCTTTCTGTTTCTCTTTGTTCCTCCATCTGTCTGCCTGTCTGTTTCTGAGAACTAATAGGCTATTGGTTCTGTTTCTCTAGAGAACTCTGACTAATAGGGTCCTTTAAGCTAGAGGAAATTTCTAGTTGATGATGCAATCATTTGAAAATAAAGTTTGATTCTGAAATAAATTTTAAAGGAACTAAAAATTGCTTTTGCTCTATCTTCACATTCAAGGGCTTCTCTCTTTAGATACTTTTTTCAACTGTATACTTGATCACATTCACATTTATCTTGGCCCTACCTAGGTACAATTCCTAGCTAAAATATTTACTCATAACTTACTTTATTTAATAGAGTTCCTCAGAAACCAAAATCTGTTTGGCTAAAATGTCCCAAAAGTAGTGCTGTGTGACTGACGGTGACATCATAGTTTTTGGCAGGTAATCTTGCCAAGTGCCCACAAATCACACCTTTCTTGCAACCATTCATTGCAGGTGAAAGTCATGACTCTGTTAAGCACAGTTGCTAAATCCAACAGATCAATTGTTGTCAACAAATGTTTACTAAGTGTTTACTGTGTTCCAAGACCTGTGCAGAGTGTGTGGTCACAGCTATAGTGAGACAGTCCAGACAAGGATTCATATAAAGTGACTGATTAGGGAGTATTCCTGGATAAAAATTTGCAAGGGAGTGGGAAGTAGGATGAGGAGGAAGGAAGCACAATAAGTATATAGTATGAATCAAAGTTCCATAAAGGTAACAGAATCTACTCCACATGGGAGCTCTGGGGATAAGTCACAAGTCCGTTGTCTTGACTTTGGAGCAAAGGAACTATTCCTGGAAGAATGTAAATTCCAAGGCAGAAGAATATAACTTTCAAGACACTTCCAGTTCTTCCATTAAGTTAGGCCAAGTGGCTACAAAAGTCTCAGGTGCTTGATGTTGGGAAGAAAAACACATCTAGATACCTGCATATACAGCAAATAGGGTCAAAGGGAGAGCTCAGTGTACACTCAGTTTCATTTATGCTGCAGATTCACATGCTGAAGCTCTCTGGGTTAGCAAGGAACCCAAACCTACGATGTGGAATGGGTCTAACCTAATACTTGCCACAAATGGCTGCTCTGTGAGGGATGTACCATATTAGGGACCAAGCATCTGTCTCTGTTGCTGACTGGTTAGATGTTCAATAGTATCAGTTGTTAGGTTAATCTTGGTGTAAGAGAACCCAGGCAGTTGGAAGTGATATCCATGTCTATAGTAATGACAACTGTGTCTACTGTGCTAGAGTGACCAAGGACAGCAGCTGCCTAGTCGCTACAGGATGAGACACACTATTCACAGATTGATTATTGCCCCTTCTGCTATGGACACGGTCTAGTAGACATTCACACAACAATCAAGCAGTGCAAATATTCATTCTTTGTGTTATTCTCACAGATTTAGCCACATGCTTCTTCTCTAGATTTCCTTAATCTCCATCAATTTTTCCTCTAATTTCCTCATCCTGCTGCATTCAGTTCTGCTGCATTTCAGTTGACTAAGCCTTTACAAACTGCAGAGGATTTCATATATATCTTTACCCCAGAGCACTTCTTATGCCTCCAAGGGGGAAGACTAGGTTTACTATCTGACTCTCCTTTTGAGAGGGAGTTTCTGCAGCAGCACAATCTTGAAGGACTCTTCAGAGTGGTGATATTGAGTGGGAGAGGTCCATTTTCAGTTTTAATCAAAAGATTGAGCCTTGAATTAAACTTGAACTTTCTTTCTTTGCAGTTTTGGTGTCAGAAGCCTTCCATGAGTATAAGAAATGGGTACTGGTGCAGTCAAAGTGGATGGTATGGGAATCTGAGGTACCTGTTTGGATTAGGCATTGGAGATCTGAAACCCTATTTAGGAATTACAGGTCCAGACAAGCTCATGGTCATTTCTGGATATATGATAAAATATTTACCTGTTGAGTCTTATGATTTAATGGTTGTATCACCTTTCTGATCCTCATAGGAAACTGAGCATTGCAATTGATGTCCTTTATCCAATCTCACCAGGGATTTAGTAGTATTAACTTATTTTTCAGTTAGAATATATGACCCTGTTCTATGACTATCATAGCTATGCTTCAGATTGCTAAGATCTGATTGTTGAGACTCTCCATTTTGGACTTAGCAGACAATCCACACAGCATCTTTATTAACAGGGTCAAATACACTGGCTTCAGCTTGATGCAAAGTTCTTTTTTGATCTAACAGTCATTAGAATTACACAATAAAAGAGAGAGAACAGCTTTACCAAGTGCAAAACTTGAAGAGGCTTACCAACCAGTTTTTTTTTTTTTTTCTTAATGGTAGTTGCAGGATGTACAGGTGGAATAATGTGTTGTTTGTTTTGAAGAGGATCCCTAACTTATCTCAAATTGTCAAATACCTGTGTATCGCTGACCTTTCTTATTGATGGTTGCTGCAAATAATGCAATTTTTGAAAAAATTTTGATAATTGGTATAACTAATGCAGTTAGAATTACAACTTAGTTGAAGTCATCTGCCAAAATCAGTTGTTTTTTTTTCCTAAGTCCAGACTAATGAAAAAAATGTGGATAAATGGACACTAAATCTGTGAGCTAATTTCCTCCATGAAACCCGAATGTGGTCTTGTTTCTGATTTACTATCTTTGGGAACAGGTTCAGGGTCTTGCACTTGACATTTTCTGCTATGATGACTCTAACTCAAGGTCAAGGTAATAATTATGTCAGCTGCTAAATATATTTTTACTGTGCATGTATTCAAGGATTATGGAGATGTCATTGGTTGGACATTTGGGACCAGTGACACAGTGACATAGATTAAAGTCCAGACTTCATCTGTTATCTAACTGCCATATAGCCCCGTTGTTACAAGGGTACCATCAATATGTTTTAGAAACTTCTGATCTCAGTGTTAGTTTGAACCCTGTAGGTAAAATTACAAGGAAAACATGGGTGTTCCCTATTTCCTAGAAAACAGCTATTTGTGTAATGTTCATAGTTCTCTTTGGGGAAGACGGGGAGAAAATATCATATATCTTTGCTGTGGATTGCAAGATCCTTCTTCAGGTGGCTGTAGGCTTGTATTTAAACAATGAACTCTGGTTCTGGGAACTGGCTGATGCCTAGAAACTAAGAAAGGGCAGTGATTTATCCATTAGTACATGTGATAGTAGATTAATCTTCTATTCATCTTTAACATATTTTTTATTATATATTATCAGACAATAGCCTTGTCTGCCCATCTATCTTGTCATAGACACACTGTGGTTGATAGAAATCACCATATATATTTGCATCTTTGATGCCTGTTATGACAACTACCCACCTCACTTCTGGTGAATAAGCGTCGTCATTTGGTCTCTGTTCTTCCAAATCCTACCCTGCTCACTCATACTAACAAATCAGTTCCATAACAGCATTTCCTACTTTCTCTTCTGACTTACTGAGAACAATCGTAAGCTTCTTGGTGATGTTATTGTCCTCTCCACTAGTGCATTTCTTGACACTTAGTGAAGGGAGTGTCATCTGGGGCTGCCTAGGGAACATGGTCTCCTGGTAGATTCTTAGGTTTTGCATAAGCAGTTGACCACTGCTTTGAGTCTACTGACCAACTTCTGATTGCTTTGTCAAAACCTGCCAATGAAGCGCTGGTATTTCTACCTCAACAAATCATTTTTTTTTGGTTGAAGATTTTAAGAACAAGCCTGGCAAAATATTTAAGACTAGTTTCAAGAGTCCTTGCTGGCTTAAGTTACAAGAGCATGCCTCCTGGAAACCAATTCTTCCCTATCCAGCGTTGTAGTCTACATTTTCCAATCGGATTCTTTCAACGTCCACTTCCAGGCATCTTCTTTGAGCTCCTCCCAGCACCGAATAGACAGGTAGTGTGTCTTCTGGCATAATTACTTTTCTTCCTTAACAGTGAAAATACTTTGCCAATAAGGTTATGGTAATCTAGTGGACAGAGAGGAATTGGTCCATCTTGAGGGGCAAGCATAATGTAAATCATTGGTCTTTGTTGAGGTTTCTGCACTGTCTTTAGACAAGAGGAAGCTACTGTTCTCTAGATGAGAGAATTGAGCACTTTTTTAAACCCCAAATTTTAAGAGCATTGGGTGTTCAATGATTTAGGGTCCGTCTTAGGAATCTCCCTGTTCCAAGTTTAGGGATCTCATTCCTTCTCTATCATGGCCCTGCCTAGTATTAAAAAAAAAATTGCCAATGTACAAATCACCCTTTTTTTTTTTTTTATAGTTTTGCTACTCTTGTTTTCAGTTCTTGGTCTTCATAGTCTTTCCGTCAAATGGGGGTATTTATTTAAATGTTGCCATGGGGAATCTGTGGCTTTCACACTGTGCTCTGAATTCTGCATGGATAACCTAAATTTGTGATCTTCTTTCTTCAATCCACTAAACATACTCAGCAATAGTCACAAACCCCACAGATCTTACAATTACCCTCACAATCCTATATCTCGAACGCTAGACCTATTGAACAGTAGCAAATGCCCTATTCCTATTAGATGTCACCCCTGTTTATCACACAGGATATTTCACCTCTGAGTTTTTGTCACTTTACTCACCACTAACAGCGAAGTTCCTAGTGTTATCTAGCTAGTGAGTCATCCAACTCCGAATCCTATCCTGAGAGTCAGTTTCCAGATTCATTTCTGGTGACAAATCTCTTAGGCTGGGTTTTCCAGGAGCAAACTTGAGAAGACTTGAGTGTCTTGGAAAACGGACTGAGGAGTGGGAAAGGGAGGCCAGGAAGGGAAAGAGCTCAGGCAAGGTGAGTTGCCTACAGTGTCCCAAAAAGAGGACCTTGGAATCATTCCTGCAGAGAAGATGGAGAGTGTATGGGCACAACTCAGGGCTGTCATGAGCAGGCGGCAGGGAGGCCAGGGTGTTTGTACCTCTGCAACTCAGAGTCATGGGTGAAGGTGGTTACTTCTGCTGGGAAGTGAATTTACAGGCGGGTTCCATTCTTTGTGTGCAGCAGGCCAAGTGTTCAGGCCTCCTGAGTCCATCCTCTAACAAGGAGCTATGTTTCCTGGATACATAGGGTGAAAATACATTGAGGGGACATGACTAGTATACATAAACATGTAAAGAGATGTAAGAGGATTAAGGAGGAGCACAGAGGCTGTCTTTTAGGGGTGATAATGCAAATAAAAAATAATTAACTGTCAGAGGACATGATATCTTCCTTGGCCCTCGCAAAAATTACTTTAATTTTCTTTATTGCACTTATATATTAAATATTTATATCATGTATTTATTTCTCTTACATATTTCTCTGTGGAAAACTTAGAAAAAATAATGGCCACCAAAAGAGAAAACTCAAAATATCCAATAATCTAATAATTCTGAGATACAACTGATACTTTATACATCAGAAATAGGCAAATTTTTTGTTTAAGGGACAGATGATAATTATTTTAGGCCTTTGGACCACATATATTTGCTGTCACCTACATGCCTTTGTATTGTTTTGATTTATTTTGTATTTTAGCAACGCTTTCAAATGTAAAAACAGTTCTTAACTCAAAGATCATACAAAAAGATCTTGAACTGGACTTGGCTGTGAGCAATTCTTTCACTCCTAAGATTCATTTTTCTTTTATGCATTGGAAATGATATCTTTTGATAAATTGAACAGCAAAGAAATAATGCCCCTTTCTCACTACCTCTAGACCTGAGTCTCCAGAGTAAAGTTTTAACCTCAGAATTTCCAGATGATCTTTTTTCCCTGTTTACATCTTGTTACTACTTAAACAACTCCTCCTTCCCTCCTCATTCTTCTTTTCTTTACTGCACCCATGAATGAAACTGAGGGAATGACAAATCACTGTCCATACTCCGGGTATTTTTTTTTTGTTTTGCCACCTCATCTGTTTTCTGCCTATCCACTTCAAACAATTTTAGTCTTTATTTTTGGATGGTTGTCTCTGTGCAAAAGAAATTTCACTAATATGGATTGGTCATTCAACAAATATTTATTGAGCACTTTATATATGTTTATCGTGGTCTAGACACTGAACCTTGCAACAAGGAGCAAAACTTGCTTATTCTCTTGTTGGAGAAAAAAGATACTACATTAATATATGCTATGTTAAATAAAGAAAAGTGTTATGGGGAAAATATATTTGTAAAGTAAGGAAGACAGGGAGTATGTGTGTGTGTGCAAGCACGCACGTGTGTGTGTGTGTGTGTGTGTGTGTGTGTGATTTTTGGAGTGAACTATGGATCAGGAGGTAGTAAGACGAGATCTGTGGGAAATGTACTGCACAGAGGTAATAACAAGTACAAATGTCTTGCCACAGGAATATGTCTGATGGGTTGAGTGAACAGTTGGAGTCTGGAATAAGATTTGGAATTACTGGCTCAAAAGGAGCAGGCCAGGAGGAAAGTTTAAATTATGGCTGTTGTGACCCAAGTGGAGTGTGTGCAGGTGAATAACCAGGGTCTTGGGGACTATTTTAAGGACTCTTCTTCTTATTCTAAGATTGGAGGTCGTGGGAACATTTGAAGGAGAGGAGTGTCATGATCTGTTTCACAGTTAAAAAGACTTACTTTTATTGTTTTGTGAAAAGGACTCTTTAGGGAACAGAGGCAGAACTATAGGGGTTAGTCGGGAGACTTTGATAATAATCACAGTAAAGCAGAACGACAGCACCAAGATCATGAAAAAGATCAGATTATGAAGTAAATGGTAATAAGATTTATGGCAAATTATTGGATTAGGCATGGTGATTTGAATGTGACTGGTAAGAATATATCATATTTTAAAAAATTCATCTTGAATTCATATTTTCTACTGTTTTATACATATATATGTATCAAAATTGTAACTTTAGGGAAGAATCTTTCCTTTAAAAGCAGTTTATTTACAGAGAGGCATACTAAAATTATAGGGATTTCTCTGGGTTGCTGATAGCTCCTAGCAACAAGCAAACAAGCGTAGTTTCAGTCAAAGTAAAAACTACACAGAAAGTCAGACATATTCCTGATTTTGATGAGCTATTGGGTTCCTCCTGATAATAATGAATATATAAGATTAAGATAGATGGTGCATGTGATAATGTATCCGGAGAAAAGATATCTATTTTAAAACAGCTATGGAAAACACACTTGTGTGCAAATACCACACACACACACACACACACACACACACATACACACATTGTGAATAATTCCCCCAGGTTCTTAGTATCATGAGACTTCAGAAATCAAAGGCAGAGTCAAAATCAATCTGAGTTAAAATAAGTTGCTGAAAATTTTACAAAGGAAGTGCTGTAGAGCTGACGTTTGGGGAAACATAATATACTCAACAGGGGGATGGGTCCCTGGGAGAAGTTAAAGTTGAAATGGGCAGAGCAGATAATGGCACAGAGGCTGACCTGATCTAAATGAATGAACAGCAATGAAATATGTCTGAATGAGAATGACTGTGAATGAACATTTGTGTAAAATACTTTGTTTTTGTGTGTGTAAAATGTAGTTTCACAGATTTTCTTTTCTCCAGCGATGCTTCATCTGTTCTGTTCTGCAGTCAATTTGGAAATCTAATAGGTGGTAGAGAATGCACAGTAACACAGAATTTTGCACACAATTTAAGAAGTTCACAGATATTCTGAAGCCCATGGAACCCAGAATGCAAATGGCACCATGTTTTCTAAGCACGTGGGTTTCACCACCAGCAGCAACTATGATTTCATACCCCCTTTCTCCTGAAAACATTTCAATCCCATTTTTAAGAAGCCTTACCAAAATTAGAATGTCATATATCCGACTGAAAGTTACAAAACAGACCCTGTGACTCAAGCAGGATAAGGAGATGTCTGAATTCCTTCGTTATGTTGAGCAGTGAAGTAAGGAAAGAAGCTCTGGTATTTGTAAACACTCGCTTGTGTTCCGGAGAGAGAATGGGCAGGCACGAGGAGGATGTGGCATACATAGTTATTCACGCAGAGAGGCAGTGTTCCAGGGAAATAAGTTTACCTTAGAGTGAAGATGAGCAGGGGCATTTGCGGCCAGCTGAGGAGAGATCCATCAATAACACTTCCAAGGAATAAGCGAAAAATGAAAGTCAGCTTTTTTGCACCACAGAATTCCGTCAGTAATGACGAGAGGTATTAAGACTATGGACCGTGAGGGCAGCAAGTCAGGGTTATTTTATCTCGAGTAAATTATGTATTTCCTGGGAACTCTTGATTGATTTACGTATTCCGGGCTCATTAAAATGCACTCTTTGTTGTGCTTTCTGGGCACGGGTACAACCTAATAATGGCTCGGTAAGCTGTGTGCTCTGGAAACCCCGCAAGCAGGTAGATGCAGGTAGAATTGACACAGTGGAAAGGGCAGTTGTCAGTAAAGTGTGGGCTGACCTCCAAGGGTGTAAGTGTCACCATAGAATAGCACTTTGCAAGCAGACCGAGATGAGCAGCAATTATCTCTTTCGGAATAGCAATCTTGGGGACAGTCATTTTCTCTCTCTGATTTCTGGGTTGAAAACCGTACTGCACATTTTCCGGAGAGGACTCGAGGTTTATGTAGCGTGTTTTCCTTTCGCATGGCCCCCTGCATGGGTATCCATATGGCAACCAGGTGAAATCGCTCTGAGCCAAGACAAAGCCACAGGCTGCATGGAATCGACTAGGACCTTAAAAACCAGAGATAAAATTAGAGAGGCAGTGCCCACATGATTTCCCCTGGCACGGGTAGAAAATGTTTAAAAGTCGGGTCTTGGGAACCAGACGGGTCTACATTCTGGTGTGGGTTTTGTTACTAATTACTTACTAGCATGAATTCTTGATTGGAGTTGTTATTTTATTTTTCATCTCAAGAGAGATGATAATAATGTTTTAATTCTAAGAATGCTTCGAGGATAAACCAGTTAATTCATGTAATTTGCCCTTAGCAGATTGTCTTCTGTATTGCAAACTCTCAATGTACATGGCTTTTCTTATCAGTTTGATCCTGGACTTGTCTCATTACTGTGAATGTGGCAGAGGCTCCCCACACCCCACACCCCTATGTCCAAGGTTTTCTCCCAGTCTAGCTACTGGTAAGTTTGCTTGGAAAGGTATTCTCAGCTACTGGGCTGCTCTTTTTAACTTAATATTTATTGACGTAAACTTGCTTTACAAAATAATTTAAACCCATATGTGCAGTTTCCTTATTCCTTAAATATATATGACAACAAATCCTGCTCACCACCAAATCACCAAGAAGTCTTCACCATGGTCCACTGGACCCCTTGCTCCCACTCCCTACCTGCTTCCTACTGGTAAACTCAGTTCTCTTATTATGTCCAAGGGCTTGGTTTTTGTTTCATCTGTTCCTTTACTGTTTGTTTATATGCCACATATGAGTGAGATCATCCATATTTGTTTTTTTTTCTGACTGATTTCACTTAGCATAATCCTGTCTAGTTCCATCTATGTTGTTGCAAATGACAGGATTTCATCTCTTCTAAGGGCTGGGTGGTATTCCACTGTGTGTATATACCACATCTTCTTTATCCATTCATCTGATGATGGGCTCTTAGGTAGTTTGCAGTTCTTGGCTCTTGTGAATAATGCTGCAATAAATAAATATAAGGATGTATATATCTCTGCAAATTAGTGTCTTTTGGGTAAATACCTAGAAGTGGGATGATAGGATCATATGGGGTTTCTGTTCTCAGCTTTTTGAGAAATCTCCATACTGTTTTTCATAAAGGTTGCACCAATTTGTGCTTCCCCCACAAGTGTACAGGTGTTCCCTTTTCTCCACATCCTTGTCAACATTTCTTGTTTCCCAACTTTTGAATAATAGCCAATCTCTCAGGTATAAGGTGCTATCTCATTGTTGTTTTGGTTTGCATTTCTTTGGGCTGCATTGCAGCAGTTGGGAATGGTGTTTCTGTCACTGTGGCTTCAGTATACAGGTAAGAGAAGAAAATCCCTGCACTCATCTCCAGGGCTCCATGAAGACAGGTGTGGTTCTAGCCTCATCTCTCAGGTTTCACCTTGGATAAAGCTCTCCCATGAAAATGGTGCTATAAACATGTTGTTACTGACTTTCCAGACTTCGTTTCTATGTATGTATATTTCTATGCATAATGAATACATTTAGAACTAGCAATTATATTGTGTATACTGGTTAAGAACCTGCTCCTTTTCATATAAACACTGATTGTGAGCATTTACCAATGTAATAAAATATTTCTCTAACATAATTTAAAGGGAGTTGTTCTCTTGTATATTTCTGAAAATGCAGACATTTTTATTTTAATGTATGAGACACACTCCTTTAAAGTAATTGTTCTTAAGAATTTCATTTTATATCTTTCAAGATGTTTCAGCTAGTATAAACAATAATGTACATATTTCACATAAACATAGTTACACTACATTCTAATCCATAACCTGCTTAACTCAACAAAATATTACAGGCATCTTTCCGTAAGAATATAAAAGTCTATAATAAAAACAAGATTAATAGTGTTTCATTATATGGTCGTAGCATTTTTTATTTACCCAATCTCTGATCATTGGACATTTTGATTATTTTAAGCATTGTTTATTACACAACATTCAATGAAAACTTTATATAGCATATTTGTGAATTCACACTCATATCCTTAAGAAAAATAATGAAAAATGAGATTTCAGAATAAAATAGTATCATGTTTTGAAAGTTGGTACCAATAACTCTCCAAAAATGTTGAATATTTGATATCCTCTCTTAAAATGCCTGAGATATTCCATTTTCCCGTAACTTTGCCAAAACTGGACTAGCATTTTTTATAATTCCTTGATAAATTTAATATATTTTGTAAATTATGCTAAGTCCTTATTGGCATTCAACAGTGTATAAATTGGAGCCAAATGTTTGATAAAATAATGCAACTGATAAGTCTTTTTCCACAGCAGCCATGTTATTCCCATGAAAAAATATTTTCTATGTTCCAGACCACTGACAAAAATATCAGGCTTGTAAACTTTACTGACACAATGGTTGAATTTTTCAATGAATATTTATTCTACATCTGTAATCCTCTACCAGACAACTTATGAACCTGACTCCCATATGTGACTCATTTTAACATTTTAGGAGAAATAAGAACTGTCTCAGTGGGTTCACTTTCAAGGACTTTACTGAAGATTTTCAGAAAACTTGAGGGCTCCATTATTCCTTCTAGACATGCTTTGTAAGATGCATTTATTTTGTCTGCTCCTCTACTTATCTTGAGACCTCATTATCTGGGAATGTGCCATGGCTCTGTGGCTTCAAGTCCCCAGGGAGATATTTTTCATCCACCAAAATATCAGCTTCTCAGTTTTGAAAGTGGAATGTGAATCACAAATTTATACTCTTGTCTTCAATTTGTAAAAACATAGTGCCTAGATAAAATGCAAAAAAGTAAGTGTATGAAAAAGCTCCCGTTCTTGTTTTTAGCATGCTAAGAGTTTGTGTGAGGCTATAGCCACAATTCTAAGGGCTTTTTGTGTTTAAATTATGGGGAAGTCTGCTGATTAGAGTGTTTTTTTTAATAATTCTGACCATTATATGCATACAGGGAGTATATGAAAAATCTCTAAAAGTGTCTGCCGAAGATATCATTTGAGGATATATGAATGTCAGCACTCAATTAAAGGGTTCTTCTAGCTCTTAAAGAATATTATAGAACTCTGATAATAAAGAATATACAGAACTCAGATCCCTAAGCATATGTCAATTGACATGTTTTATTTCTCCTACTTCTTTCCTCCTTCCCTCCCTTCCTTCTTTGGAAGAAATTCAGGTACATTAGTATGACATGATATGGAAACATTCTTTTTAGATTTTCACATTTTGGAAAAATTATATAAAAAATTTTTCAAGGCTGATATTTGGAGAATGTTTAATATGACGAGTAAGAAATTTGGAAAGGGGAAAAGAAGAAAAAAGAATCTATCGTGACATCACACAATTCTTTCAGCACACATGTATTGTAACTCTCCAGAATTATGTTCACACCACAGAAGAACACTTATCACAGTTTGCCTTTGTTGAGTTGTTTCCTTTGGCAGGCGCACCATCTTATTCCTGTCTTTATCTACCAAGAGCACCTTGCACAGATTAGTGAATCAAAACTTATTTTAAGAAATATGCTTAATCGTTGAGTGATTATGGGTTAAAAATAATGTTTCTAGTTGTAGGCTTTTCTTTGGATAAAAAGGAGGGATGATTTTTAATGAATCCCTACAGAAGAAAAAGCCCTTTGTAGGTGTGGGGAGAATAAATGGAGGATAAAAAATATCCTTGAATGGGAGAGAGAATTGAAAGAAACTGGAGAAACATTATTTAAACTTGGTGGTTCTTAGAAAAGAGGTTGGTGAGAATAGGAACCACTGGATGACAATGAAAGTGATCCCCAGAAGACTGCTTTCTTTTTAAATATGATAGTAGAGATGGCTGATCTCTCATTTGTTCTGCCTTTAGAGACATTCCAATAGCCAAAGGTCACTCTTGGTACTGGATCCTCACCTTGTGCAAAATGAGAGCAACATGCCACAAGATTTCCACGTGAAGGTGTTCACTAATTCAATCCCTTTTTTTCTTCAAAATAACCCTTAACTAATCAATCAAACAAACACAAATCAACCAGCTCTAATTCAAAAACATCCACAGAATCTGGCAAATAAACACTAAGTAGTTTATGTCTGAGTTGTTTTCTGACCTACATCACCCAAGATCTTTGCTTCTCTTAGGAGGTGACAACTAATTCAATTCTGCCTGACAGAGCCCTGGGAGCTGTAGGGCTTTTTGAACAGCTGTGGAAAATTACTAAGACACTGATTCTTAAAATCTGTTTGGAAGATTAAATAGGGATTTCACACAGTATTTCAAGCATTTGCAAGCAATTTCTGTTTGGATGCTTTTCAATCTTTTTTTTCCCTCTCCCTTATGATAATTCAGCTGTAGACTATCTCTACAGGAAAGAAGAAAAAGTAAACAAAGTTTCTGGGACAGAATCTCAATTGTGAACTAGAAACGTGTTTCAAAACTATTTCTCAACTTGCAGACTACAACCCGCACCTGCATCTTTTCCCTTTCTATCGCATTCTAATTCAGAGACATTTTGCCTGAAGAAGTATTTTATCACTTTTTTCCTTTGGAGTCTTAGTGCTTAGAATATTTGTGGAGAGGAAGTGTAAAGTGGAAATAATGGCTGATAATGTTTTCTAGGAGGAGGATAAATAGAAGGCTCCTTACCTAAAATGATATGATCATAGTTTGAGATAGATTGTTACATCAGTTATCAGCCACCAGTAGGTTTTTCTTCCTGATACGTATTGACTCTGAAGTAACTGGGGTGAACTCTCAGCAGACAATTTTTTTAACCTTATTTTAGAATGAGTTTTTTATTCAAAATTCCACCTCTTTTCCTGCAAATGATTGAGCAAATCATTTCAATGCCTTCCTTTCTTTTTTAAATCTCTGTGATCATGGCATTATAGGTGAAGTTGAACTGTTTTAATTTGCCTATTTCTGATTTGGAGAAGTATTGGTTTGTTGCCCCTTGAATGATAACGTCTCTAATAATACTATTGAATTCTTCTATGTGCCAGGTCTCTTTTCATAGTCCAAACACATAAAGGACAATTATATTATTTTAATCATTTGACAGAGGAGAAATAGAAGTTGGCAAGGTTACACATTGCTTGAGGTCCTAGACCTCGATCAAGATTCATACCCAAGGATTTCTTGCTTCTAAACTTCTCAGTTTGCCACTTTGATCATAGTTTTGTCTATGGTCTCCTAATATTCATGGAAGACAAATTGTTCAGCTTGGCAATAAATAGTTGAAAGGAAGTCAGTAAATACACACACACACACACACAATCAGGCCAGCAGACAGGCAATGAGGGGGAACTCGCGTGGAGGCCCACAGCCAACCTCCCCAAGAAAAGGAGGAGAAGGTAGCCAGACAGCAGCTGGAAGAAACTCAGAGGACTGAGGAATTTGAAGCACAAATAACTGCCCTGCAAATTTAGGGGGCAGGTTTGCACCTTGAAAATTTCTTGCTGCAAGGTGAGATTCAGAACCTGGGACTCTAAACAGCATATTCAGGTGATGGCCCAGCCTCTGCAGAGGAGAATAACCGAGGGGAGGTGGACTGCCTACTCACCCAGGGGACTCTGATCACCCCAAAGGACTCTGGTCTCTACCTGCCACACTCACAGTCACTACAGTAAAATGACCAAGGCTTGGAACAGGGACCCACAGAAAGCTCAGTCCTTCCAGGAAAAGAAAGAGCTCTTGTTCTTTTTATTTCATAGAATTTCCTTTAGTGTTTCTTGTAAGCTTAGTTTAGTCGTGATGCATTCATTTAACTTTTGCTTGTCTGCAAAGCTCTTTATCATTTCTTCAATTCTGAATGCAGTGTTTCCTTTCTCAGAAATCCTTTTCTTTCAGTAATTTGAATATATCATTCCCCTTTTATATGTCATTCCCTTCTGGCCTGTAAAGTTTCAGCAGAAAAATCCGCTAACAGTCTAAAAGGGGCTCCTTTGTAATTTTATTCCCTCTAGCTGCTTTTAAATTTTTCTATCTTGCGTTTTTTCATTTTCAGTGACAAAGTTCTTGGTGTAGGTCCGTTTAGATCAGGAATTCTATTTGGATCTGCCTCATGTTTTACCTCTGCTGTAGTTCTCT
The DNA here is from genome assembly GCA_004363575.1 of Solenodon paradoxus. NCBI lineage: Eukaryota > Metazoa > Chordata > Mammalia > Eulipotyphla > Solenodontidae > Solenodon > Solenodon paradoxus. Next base: position 529,786 of record RJWH01000035.1, read on the forward strand.
TTTTGTTCCTGCATTGTTTTCCTAATTTCCATGAGTATTATAAAAATTGCTTTAAAATCTTCCTTTGGTAGTTTACTTAATTCTGTTGCATTCAGATTTTCTCTTGGGGCTTTGTTTTGGTACACAGTTTTGCATCTATTTCTGTCCCTTCAAACTGGTGGGCATTCTGCTCTTATTTCTATGGGTTAGACTTTTCTGCTGTAAAGGGCTTGTATTAGGGTGTCAAATAGCACAATGTAATCTAGGCGTAGGTCTGGAATGTAGAGTTTCCATTAGTAGCATTATCTCAGCATTTATCAGGTATGTTGAAATTCAAGCGCCTGCCTTGCCAGGCCTGAGATTCAGTCTGCAGGGTTATAGTTCAGGCAGAGAATTCAGAAGTTTCTCCCATAGTCACAGGCATAGAAAAAAAGCACAAGGAAAGAAGCAGATCAATTGTGTGCCCAGGCCACAAGCAAGCCACAGACCTGCCAGAAACCAGAGGAGAGAGAGCTGGCGCCTGCTCTGGCCAAGCACAATTCCATGTGAAAACCCTTCAGTTCCAAGAGCGTGTCAGTTTCTTTCACTGATTTTCCTTGCAGACCGGGGTCTCCAAACAGGGTGGTCTGATTATGAGACAGATTTTTCTATGATTTATGAAGAGGTGTGTCCCCACTCAGTGCAGATGTTAGTACCATTTATTTCCAAAGGCCATCGTTGCTGAATAGATTTTTTTGGGAGGTTGTGTCTGGCGGAGAGGAGGCAAGCTTGAGATCTTAAGAGTTTACCACCTAGGAACCAGAACCTAAGGCCTTTTTTTGCCTTTTAGCATGCCTTGAAATTTTTTGGTGGTATATTGGGTAAAAGAAGTTGAGGTAACTTGACTTTAATGTGAGATTTTATGTTTATTAACTAGAAGTTATTCTGTGTTTACTTTTTGTTATTGCCACTGGTGTCAGAGCTAAACATCTCTGTGTTTTGTTTTTGTCTCTGAGATTGTGTTTATCTAGAGATGACTCCTTTAATAGGTTCTGTATTTGTAGTTATTTCTGTTGTAATCTCCTGTTACTAACCAAACTCTAACTGATGTGGTGGTAAAGGGGAACTACAGGAAGCTTTCTATTGTTTTATGATTAAATCTCAGATTAAATTTTTATATTTTATTGTGGTAAGAACACTTAACATGAGATCTGCCTTATTAATATGAGTCCTATAATATTAGCTATATGCACTGCTGTATAGTAGATCATTATAACTTTTTCATTTCATACAACGGAAACTTTGTTAATAGATTAGAAATTCTTCATTTCCTAGTACCTCCACTACACAATTACCATTTGACTCTATAATCCTTTGAGTCTGAATATTGTGAATATCTCTTACAGGTAGAATCATGCAGTATTTGCTCTTCTTGACTGGCTTATTTCATTTTGTATAATGTCAAGGTTTCTCTATGTTGTTTAGTGAAGCAAAATTTCCTTATTTTTAAAGGCTAGATACTATTCCATTCATCTGTTGATATATATTTATGTTGCTTATTCAGTATGGCTGTTGTGAATACTGCTGCAATGAACATGGGAATGTTAATATTATATATCTTCTAATTTAAATTTTTTTTGATAAATACCCAGAAGTTGAATTTCTGGAACAATCTTTCTGATTTTAACATTTTTTTGACAGAACCTTTATCTATTTTCCATAATGTCTATGCCAGTTATATTCCCACCAACAGAGTGATGAGGATTCCAATATCTCCAAGTCCTCTTTAGCACTTATATTTAAAAAGAATAATAGTCATATTAACAGGTGTGAGGAGATATCTCATTGTGATTTTTATCTGTGTAATCAGTGATATTGAGCAACTTCTCTTGGACCTGTTGGTCATTTGTATATCTTCTTTGAAAACATTACCATCTAGATCTTATGCCCAATTTAACATTGGATTATTATTTTTTCTTTTTTTGCTATTAAGTTGTAGGAGTCAATAGAAGGTTATAGTAAATATAAAGAAGTTAATAGCAAAAGAGCTAATAATAGGAGATTAGCAAGACTTTGCCTTTGGGCTGCCACTTTCTCAAGTACTTCTCAGAATTTTTTCCCCTTAAATGATACTAGAAGGGTAGAGGGCACTGTTTCTTTTTCTTCAAGTCAGTTAGGCTCAGGTAAAACACAAATGAATCAGGCACTTGCAAAATTTTCCTCAGGGTAGACTTTGCTAAGCAGAACAGAATGTTTTGGGCTTATCCCAGAATAATTGCTTTCCCCCACTCCCTGCTGGAAGTGTAAGGGGATTTTCATGTGATTTTTCCACTGAGAACCTGGTACCATGCCTGGATGCAAATCTCATAAATTGTAGGACATCTCTGCAGACTGAGCTTCCTGAGATTTGACTCTCAATTTTATCCACCCTGTCATTGTTTAAGCAATCCTACCAGTACTGACTGGTTTCAGATGTGAACTGAAACTCCTGGTAAACTGAAATTCTCTGTATTTAGCTGTCCTCCCAATTTTCCGGATTGTGGCTTGCCCTATAACCTCAATCATTTGATTTTAGTTTTAGCAGTTTTTTTTTCTTGTGAGATTGGATTGATAAATTCCAAGATGTCCATATATTGGATCAAAACATCATTAAGTATTCACATTTCACTATTGTATTTTCATATATGACAATATTTTTCTAGATCCAGTATTTAACAGAATATCATGCATTGTATCTAGTTGTCTTGTTTCTCTAGTCTACTTTCTTTCAAGATTATTTGCTCTTGTTTTGGTTTGCATTTGTCTTTTACTATACTGACATTTTAAAGAGTTCAGGTCAAATGTTTTGTGGAACACTTTTTAATTTGACTTTGTTTCATATGATAAAATGGAGTATTTTTTGGAAGGACGGACAATTACTCAAATAATGTTATGTACTTCTCTGGGCATAATGATAGGAGATATATAGTGTCAGTTTGTCCAATAATTGGAGATGGTAACTTTAATTAATTCAATGAAATGTTGCCTCCAGTTTTCTCCATGTATTTTTTTTTTTTTGTGTTGAAAATATTTTCATGGTCATTTAACTAAACTTATTGACTCAATAGTTTTAGCATTCATTTATGATTTTTGTTTATAATAGTCACAAATTGTGATTTTCTGTGTTATTTATTTTACATTTACTGATTGACATTCTACTGTAAGGAAGAACTTTGCTTCCCTCTTTCCTTTCATGAATTAATAAATTTTTAAAATCCATTATTGCCTTTACTCTTAATGTTCATTTTGATGTCTAAATTTTGTCAGATTTGACTGGTGGCAGTTATTTCAAACTGACTTCTATGCCCTTTGACATGTCTCCATAAATTTTTATATTTCCGCTCTAGCTCACCACAATGCTTTAGTCTCATCTTCCTAGCTATACTCCTGGAATCAGCCTTTTTTCCCAAGAAACTCTTGTTGGTTTCTAAACACTTTCATCCAGTAAAAACAAGATCAGGATATGATTTATATTTTTAGTTATGATTCTTTGTCCTGATTTTGCAAAAGTATTTTGACCTTTTTAATGGAGTGTACCTAGTGTCTAATTATGAATTTTATGTCTTCTGCATCAACTATCTTAGGATTTTAGGGCTGGAAGTGGTTTGGATATCTTTTGCTTTTTGTTGCATCTTTTGCAGGAGAAAAGAGAGGTTCAAACAACTAAATACCTGGACTGAGACTACTCACTGGTAACTGGAGTAGACTTGTTCACTTCTATCATATGATACTTCATTCATGCAGGTGTACCAGGGGCAAAAGTAAGTGAGTACATGTGGTAAGTTAAAAATGACCATAATGCTTTTCTACTCCTCCCATTTTAGGGTGGTTTCTTTCTCTAAAATCCTCTCTCTTGACCTGCCTGCTTACTTACTTTCATTCCTGCCTGCAACTTTCCTTTAAAAAAAAAAAGAGAGAAGTTGTCAGAACCTCCACAAGAAAAGCCTTAGACCAGAGATTAAAGTTCAACTATCTTTTGTGGATACTCATAGCATTTCTGGGTCATTCTTCCCATGCTTTCAGGATCACAAGGCCCTCTGACCATCTGAGGGACCTAACATTTCGGAATTAAATTGATCACAAGTTTGTCTCCATGACTAAATTGTTTTTGTAGAGCCAGGATGCCTCTGTATCCTATTCATTCTTAAACCTATCGCCTCTAGTCTGATGCTTGCTGTAAAAAGAGCTTACAAATGTTTTATGAATGAATATAAGGACTTTGAATAGTTTTGTTTAAAAAAATGATATGGGTGTGTGTGTGGTATGTGTGTTTTTAAAACACATGTGTGTACATAAGAGATTAGAATTTTCTGCTTACAAGTTGACAGTTCTCACTGGAAAAAAAATTAACTTTGTACTTAGATCTTGCTGTAGTTTGAAGACAAAAGTAAAGTTCATGAGCTCGAGGAAATGAAGGAACTTTCCCCCAGTTATCTAGAGTTAAGTTTTAGTAGGGTTGCATTTATGAGAGTCAAAAGAAATCCATCTTACTGATATATTATTCATTAAAAAATTCAATGTCTATTTTAGTACTCGTTTTATATTCTTAAAACCCTAATGGTGCATTTACAATTTCAGTTTGGTTCAAAATTTTCAAAAGACAATTTGGTTCATAATCATTTTTTCTACTTACTCTTTAAGCCTCTACACGCACATGTATGTGGGAACATCTAAGGAAAATCACTTACCTGCACAGATCATTTCTCTAAAGGCATCCTTGAACACCTCAAGTTATAGTTGGGATGGTTGCTCAGAGTGACACATTGCTGCACTTTTTTGAAGTATAGATTACACTGTGCTGCCTTCATGCAGTGCAATCTAAAATAATTATTGTCAAAATCCAGTTTACACATTTTAAGGCCCAGAGGATAGCAGAAAATTCATGAGGGAAATAAATTAATTGTGTAACCTTGTTCAAAGTCTCTTTTCCCCTCTTCGTTCTAAACAGCTACTATAAAAACCTCACTAAACAACTATTATTCAAACATAAATAAAAAGCTATAGCCTTTATCCCAAACTTACTCCTATAAAATATTCTGAGATAGAAATGTGTTTGAAGATATGTCTAGAATTTTGTCAGTAATTCAGAATTATTTGACTGTATTTTCTGCGTGACAAGCACAAATTTGGGATATATTTGTCTTCATGATTTAATACAAAAATTGAACATTTAAAGTATATAGCCATGATCTATAATAATATGTGTCTTCATTGTATAAATATGTGAAGTAGATGATTTAGCATTGAGGATTCTTACATTAATTGCTAATTTTCAGTGTATTTATCAGATGGGAATAAAGTCATAATAATAACATCTGCTACTAATATTTGAAAGTTATCATGGATATTTTTAAAGTGGAAAAGGAAAGATATTAGAAGAAAACTCAAGTTGATCTTCATACTCTGATACCATTGTACATCCTCAAAGAACACATATAATATCCTGCACAAAAATATTGAAAACCTTAGATTTCAATCTCTTGACTGTCAATTTCCCAATTATTTCTAAAAAAAATCTTCAAAACACATTATTTAAAGAAAAAACTTATTTTGAATGTATAGAAAACATATTACTTCTCTAAAAAGAGTGAGTTATTAACAATTTGTTAAAATCAATATTAGATAATTTGTCTAGATTTTATTAGATTTATTATGAGAACATAACTTAGTTTGACGTTTACCTTTACATTATGAAAGAAGAATGTGAGCTATGGAGAAAGAGAATAGATAACTATATCCAATAAGCAACATTGCAAAGGGAATTTTTTTTGTGGGGAGGGACGTTTAAACTCATTTAAAAATATCGATTTGCAACAACATACCTGCTCATAATCTTGGAAAGACCACACTTTGAAATGCTGATTGAAATGAATTTTATTTTTATTATGGTTTATTACATTAGCCTGATTATTGGGCACGCCCTGGTGGAGCAGCTTTGGGTCAATGGCTTCTGAAGAAACACAGACCACAAACCTCTGGGTTTGAGTCCCTGGTTCAGGGGGAAATAGCCAGTGTAAAATACTAAATAAAAATAAAATAAAATACTTCTTCCTTCTCTCTCTTCCTGCCTGCCTGCTTACTCACCTCATTCCTGACTGCACCTTTCCTTTAAAACACCAAACAAAAAACTGTACTAATTATTCTGGATCAATCTCTCCCCTTTTTTGATAAAAATTTTCTTTCTTTGAAATGATAGCTTTTATCTTTTTACAAATAAAGATAGATTTATATTTTTTGGTATATATTTGGAAGATAGAAAAAGTATAAAGTAAAATTATAAAACTATATTGAGAAATATTGTTAATATCACAATATACTGCTCATAATTTTTTTCTTTAGATATTTTCATTTATTATATGTTATTTATCTTTACATAAACACATTTATATATAAAAACATATTTTTCATATTACAAATAGGAATCCAATTGTTTATGCGGTCTTAAATATAAACATTGAGTAATTAAAAATTCTTCGACAATATCACTTTTAATGGTTGCACAATATTCCATAGCATGTATATTTTGCAATATGTCTATTTCCTAACATTGAGTATTTAGTATATTTTAGATTTTTTTGCTTTTTTAAAATTGTGCTAATATGTATAGCTACATAAACATACCTTCATATATGTCACAGATTTTTCATTAGGAAAGATTCCCAGAAATGAGTTTATTGGTTAAAGGATGTCTGTATTTTAAAGCTATTATTGTGCATTGCAAAAATCTTCCTAGGTATCTTGTGTATATTACCTTTCAACTGGCATGATAGAGAAGGGCCAATTTCATGATGTCATCAGAGTGAATTTTATTTGAAAATCATTGTTGATAGACAATTGGATTTTATTTTACATTTTTATTAAAGTGACATTGCATTCTGACATTATATAGGGTTAAGGTGTGCATCATTATAGATTGACATCTGTATATAATACATCAAGTTTACCACTAACAGTTCGATTCTGCTCTTTACCATGTAGTTGATCCCTTTTATCTGATGAAGTAATATTGGTTTATAATTTTATATATGTTTCAGATATGTATCATTATTTATAAACATCTGTACATTACATTTACCACTAAAAGTCTAATGTCATCCTTAATATGCTTGAAACATTTTAACTGATTTACCCACCATCCTTCCCCTTTCAAAGTTGGCAACCACTAATTTGGTCTTGGAGTCTAAAAGGTTTTTTTGTTTTATTTATTTGATCTGTTTGTTTTATTTTTATGTACCACATTTGAGTGAAATCATACATTGTCTTTCTCAGTCTTATTTCTTTTAATGAACATAATAATTTCTAGAACCATCCATGTCATTGCAAGTAAAAGAATTTCATCTTTTTTCCGCTCTACCTTAGTTTTCCATTGTGTTTATGTTTATCTTCTTTATTCAGTTACCTGTCAATGGACATTTAGGCAGTTTTCAACTCTTGGCTATTATAAATAATGCTGAAATGAACAAGGGGATTCATGTATCTCTTTGAATTAGTGTTTTCATATCTTTTGTGCACTCAAAAATGGGATAACTAGATTGTATGGAGTTTCTATTTTTAATTTTTGAGAAATCTCCATACTGCTTTCCATAATGACCACATCAATTTATATTTCCACCAAGAATGTACAAGAGTTCTCTTCACATTCTCTCCAAACTTTTTTATGATCTTTTGGATAATAGTCATTCTCCGAGTGGCATTTTTACTTTGATTTGAATTTCCCTAATAATAAAAGACGATGAACTCATTTTTTCAAGTCTTGTTGGCCATCTGTACATCATATTTCTAGAAGCACTTGTTTAGATCATCTGCCCTTCATTTGGGTTGTTTTTGTTATTGTTGAATTGTATGAGTTTTCCATATATTTTGGATATTAATTTTTTTCAGATGTCTAATCTGTAAATATCTTCTCCCATTTAATGATACATTCTTGTTTTGATTATAATTTCTTTCACTATGCATAACTTTTTAGATTGATACAGTACTAATTTGTTCATTTTGACTTTTTAAATCCCTTTCTTATTATATAATATCCATTTTTGCCTTTTGCTGCTTTTTTGGTTGAAAATCCATTTTATCTTATGTTAGTGGTTCCTGCTTTTAAAAAAATTACTATTGACTTTGAAGCCCTATTTCCCATACCTTCACTTTTATTTTGTGTTTGTCTTTATAGTTTAAGTGAATCTCATATAGGCAGCATATAATTTTAAAAATCTAGCTAGCTGCTCTGTATCTTTTGATTAGTGAATGAAACCCATTTACATTTAGGGTGATACTGATATATGAAGGCTGTGTATCGCTTTTTTGTCTTCTGTTTTCTGATTCTATATATCATGCTGTTCAGTTTGCTATGACATTTCTCTGTTTTTCAAGTTTTATAGATAAGCACCTTTCAACATTTCCTGCAAGGGTGATCTTATGGTGGTAAACTCAACTTTTGTTTGTCTAGAAAAATCTTTATTTCTCCCTTTTATCTGAAAGGTATATTTGCAGTATAGAGAATTCTTGACTGGTAATCTATCTGAGTGTTTTGATTATGACCTCCATGCCCTCTGGCCTGTAGAATTTTTGCTGAGAAGTGATGATAGCCTAGTAGCAGTACCTTTATATGTTATATGCTTATTTTCCTGATTCAGTTTTAATGTTCTTTGTTTACTATGAACTCTTGATAATTTCAGTAATGTGTTTGGAGCAGAGCTCTTTGCATCTAGACAATCAGTGTTCTTTTAGCTTCATAGACATATATACAGTTGCTTCCTAGGCTTGGGAAATTCTCTTATTATTTCATCAAATAACATTTTTGTTCTTTTCATTTCTTCATCTTCTGAAATGCTTTTATATTTATTTTGTCTTTCTTAATGGAATTCATGGGTCTCAACTATTTTTTCATTAAAAATATCTTATTTCTCTCTCATGTCAATTGTTTCCATTTTTGAACTCATCGATTTTTTTCCTCCATTAGTTCTATTTTCTTTCATAGCTTCCTATAGTACTCTTGATTTCATTTACTGCACTCTTCATATCATAAATTTCTATTGGTATCTTATTTGTAGTTAAACTTCTAACTTTTGCTAGTTGATTTTATTCATGAGTTCATTAAATTGATTTTCTGAGTTTTTTTTGTATCATTTTGTGCTTCTTCATGATTACTATTTTGAATTCTCTGTTGAATAAGTCATTATATTTTATGTCTTTAAATTTGGTTTCTGGGACTTGTTCTTTCCTTTCAATGTCATATTACCTTGAAGTCTCAAGGTATATTCTGTTATCTGTCTTTTGAGCTTATCTGCTCTTCAAAATGTTTAAATTATATTAAAATGATTCCTTTTAAATTATTTTACACTATTCTTATGTGATTTGATTAAAATATAGATTTAACCTAGCTGCCTATATTTTTATTTTCTTCGTCAATAGTGCTATGACTTTATCATTAAGTGGTGATGCTGGACAAACTGCTTCTGTCAGTGGGAAGACAGGATATGTTTGGGGCCTATATGTTGTTGTGGACAAACTGGCTGAGGTTTGGTCAACATGCACGGCCTTGCTGTTATCTCTCCTCTTTGGAATCCCAGAGCTAGGACTCAATAACATATTGGCTGATGATTGCTATTTAAGATGCCAGTACAGTTACCAAGAGTGGGAGGATGGGAAGCATAGCCCAGAGTGCCTTTGCTGTTTTTCTCCTTACTAGGGTCCACCCAGTTGGAATACATCAGCTTCTTTACCTTGGACTTCACCTGGACAAAGCATGTAGGTCTTCAACCTAGTTCATTCATCCCTTTCAGGATCTTTGGTTAGATTGGCAGGCCTGCTCTCATCATTCTTCCCCACCACCCCACACCAATGTATCCACATGTTTCTCCCACCCGCCTCTACTGCACAGATGCTTGAATCTCCCCAGCATCCTTTCTGTTGTGGTCTGTTCTGGTCTCTGGAGAGTGGGGGCTGCTTCAACCTCACACTGTGCTGGAGGATTCTAGGATTCTGTTGCTAGTTCTTCCTCTCATGAGGGAGAGACAAGCAAGGAATGACTTACGTTACCATTTTGGTGAGGTTACTCAGGTGGTTTATTTTAATTTTCCTTTTCTGTTAGTTATAAAGTTAAATTTCTCAAAATATCAACTCATAGTCATGATTAAAAGGACATTTAATCCATGCATAGCTAAAACACACAAATGGTTAAAAACCAACGTACTAATGAGAATCACACACACATGGTGGTTCATCCTCATTCACACTAGCTGGTTGACCTTTTATGTCATTTCCTCTCTTTCTATAGTTTGAACATCTGTCAGGTAGAAATAATGCTTTCTCTCTTAACTATTTTGTAAGAATAAAGGAAAGAGCAACTGAAATTAGGGATATGCATTATACCACAGTGTAACTCATTATACATCTGTGTTTTGATCCTAACACTTGATTTATATGTAATACTCAGGCTCAGTTTTCTCATATTTAAAATGGGGGTAATAATATCATCTATCTAAAAAGAATTAAGGGAAACATAGTGTTCAGGAGGGGGTTTGACATACGTTAACTTCCAGTAAGTATAAATTATTAGTAGTTTGTGAAAATAACCTGAAATAGACAAAACTCCATAGGTGTAAGAATTTATTAATTTATCATTCCGATCATAAGCCAAATATCCAATTTGCTTAGGGCTTTGTTCTTGTCTCACCACAGGCTCAAGTTGCTCAAGACCTGGGCATGATACATTCCAAATCCAAAGAAGTCATTCCGAAGCCCAGCAGTGTGAAGCATGAATTTACTTAAAAAACTAAAAAAGAGGCTGGTCGGTAGGGGAAGACACGACCCAAATGGCAGTGAACAGTGCAGTGGGTTTATAGGATGATAGTACATCAGTGCTGATTAATCATTGATTCCAAAGCTTAGATTAGAACAGAGTTTAGCCCTTTAGGATAGATCTTGTGGGCTGCCATACAGGAAACAGATGTCCCCCAAGATGGTGTGCTTGCGGGGGGAGTGTTCTATCCTTTGCTTGAGGGTGTAGTGCCTTCAGATACACAATCATGAGTCCCCAACTTTGGGAGGATTGTGTAAGGAATGTGGCTTTAGGTTTAGGTTCATGCCCAGCTTCACTGGACGTGCAGTTTCTTTCCCTGATTTTTCTGGCATTCTTTTATGTCAGCAATATTGGAATATTTTAATTAACAACATTTCTTTTGAAAATAATCATGACTATAAAAATAGATAAAAAAATACCTTTATTTGCAATGCTTATTGTTGTTAGAGTAATATGTTATATTGAACATGTAATCATATTTTCCTTTTCTTCTCTAAAAATGTGTAGATCATTTAAAAAGTGAGTTTGTAAAGATACTCTAATGACCAAACGTTAGCAAAGTTCCTGTATGTCTGCTTTTTGACTAAGCCTCGTACTTGGTTTCTGTCTTTTGTCCATTTTGTTCAGTTTGAGCAAGAATCCTGCTGGGTCATTTTTATTGAAAATCTTGCACCTTTAATGATCTGACCAAATTCTTCATCTTCTACCCTTGGTATCCTATCACTCTTTTCTGCTTTCAACAAAAATCCTGTCAAGTTTAGCCAGAATCCCTATTATCTCTGGTTTCCTCTTAGTAATTTTCTCTATACCCCACTACCTTGCTCTTTAGCTATCAATCTGTCCATGTCCTTGTGTGTTCTGAGCTGAGATTAAACTCTCTTCCCATTTTTGGTAACTCACCTGGAGTAAAATCTGCTCTATGGTTTTTAACAATTGTCTGGATACTTTTTTCTTTAATGAATTTCAAATTCATGAACAATGAACACATACAAAAAGCCTTCAAACAAATTTGAACTGCTGAAGTAATTGTACACAATCAGTATCACTGAGCAAAATAAGATAAATTTGCATTTCCTTTATGGGTTGGACAGTGGTTCCTTCAAGAAAAAGTTGAAACAAGGATTCTGATTGATTTGGGTTCTAAAGTTCTAAAAGCAGGATCACAAATCATTACTATTAATATAACTTTGAGGAAGACGGAGCAAAGAAACTAATGTCAGGTTTCTTATATTGCTGTGTCTGTATTTATATTTGGAAAGCAAGAAAAAAATTAGAGAGACAGTAAAATTTGCATTTATCCCCCTACAGAATGCCTCTTCTGCTATTTTCATTTGGCCTTAAGGTTTGGGAGATCAATATAGATACTTTCCAGGGAAGAAAATAAGACAGGAACATGTGCTTTGGTGGAGCTGCTTAGAATATTGAATAGTTTTTGACATAGCTTGATGCAGAGGCAAGGTAATACTCTCCAAGGAGAGAATTGCTACTATAGTTTGAAGCTCATGGGGGAAAAGAAACTTAATGAAAACTGGAAGGCGAATGAGTGGAGGTTTTTACTCCTCCCTACCTCTCAAGTTTGCAAATAGGATGGTGAGTTGAGAATACAGGAGTGCAAAAAAGGCCCTTTACTCTGATGAAAACAGTTTTCCACCCCATCATCACTACAGCAGAGGGCAATGAAAATGCTTCTGCCTCTGTTTTAAATCAGATTTCATTCTTTAGGGTAATATTTACTTTCTTTCCTGTTTCATTTGATGGCTGCACTGCTGACATGGTTCACAATAGTTACTAAAATATTCACTGCGAAGACCTGATGTGAAACAGCCTCATCTACTGCTACTCTTTTACTCATCTGGCTTAACCTTTCTCCAGCAATCACAGCATTGTAAACACCCCTCAGCATTAAATAAAAAACAGCAGTGTGCAGGTTTAAATGATTGCTTCAGCTTTTTTTCTGGCCCAAAGCGTGACTTGTTTTATTTAGCAGTTTCTGCATTCCCCCATCGTTTAACAAGCATTCACAGCTGAAAGCTTTGACTTTCCTTTTTCCCATTGTTTAATGAAGTTCAAGATAAAAATATTCACACCTTCCACTTTTTCCCTTAAAGATTGACTTGAATCGGAATCAAATTTGGAAGTCAGTGTTCAGATGTTCATGCTTTGGCCTATGCAGTGTCAAGAAAACCCAGAGGATGATTACATAGAGAGAGAAAAAAATTAAGTCAAGACTGGTTAAAAAACTTGTATATATTAATCCAACATTGTGGTTGAGAATTTAAACTCATAAAAGTCAGGAAAGTAAAAATTATGATCCTCCCAGCTATTGTTATTCCTTCCCTGCACACATGATAGTATTTTATGTACTATATTTGCGGCTATATTTATGCCCTTATATAGAATATGCCAAGTTATAGTTACTAGGGGAAGCATAACTTTATATTTCTAACTTTCCTGCATTCTAATTCTTCAGCACAATTAGCATTAGTCTCCTTTGCTTGCCTCTTACTTGACTTTTTAAAGTAAAAAAAACAAGAGCAACAACAACAGAAACATGAGCTGACCATGTATTTTCCTGTTTCAACGTTCACTGACCTTTGAAACTTATTATGTATTTGTGGATGAGGTTGCAAGGAGCATGAGTTAATTTCCTTTGTTTGGGAGAAGAGCTTTCTGCAGCTTGCAGATGCTTTCTGCAAAATCCAACAATCCTTTGTGGAAGAGGGAGACACCCACTTGATGGAGCTCTCCAGGGTCCTGACGCCATATCCCGGTATTGTTCATAGCTGTGTATATGCCGTATGATGCTCATTTCAGCAGATAGTGTAAGATTTGAAAATAAGAAGATAAACACCATACTACAAGTTTGTGTGATTTCACAAGAGCAAAATTTTACAAAAAATGTGAGTTCTTTACTAGTTTTGATATTGTTTTATTTTCACAAGAGTTTCATAGAATGGTTGGTAAAGACCATTTAAGATCGCTGCCTTAATAAAACTGGGTAATTAATATATGCATAGAGATAAAGGTTTATTCAAAGTAATTTTCAGATGCTATTTTTTCAGCATGCTGCAGTAATATATAGTGAAAAGAGTTTTGGGCTCAGACAAATCTGGACTTAAATCTTGATTCTGACACTTAATAAGTCACTTTGGAAAATGACTTAAAAAGAATAATTTATGTAAATCACTTATCACATGACACATTCTTAAAAATATATAGCAAAGTGATTAGAAGCAAGGTTCATGAGACTGTACTGTCTAAGTTTGAAATTAGGCTATCCCACTCAGTTGCGTGACCTGGGGCAAGTCAGCTGATCTCTCATTTCATTTTTTAATCTGCTAATAAGGTTAATATAGCCTTTATATCATGAAGTTCTTGTGAAAATAAAATGAATTCTTTCATTTCAATTGCTTAAGACAGCATATAGTAACCAATATATAAATGATAACAAATAATACCATTGTTCTCTTTGAGATACTTACTATCAAACTGCTTCACAATAAAAATTAATTCAAGAGATTTGTTTTATTGAATATTATGCAGATTTTTAAAAATCGACTAATTTGTTTCCAATATTTAGAATTTCCCCTTGTACTAAATAATTTACTTACTACTTATTTCAAATATCTGGTAAAGCTGTTGGATATTTGGAATTAAAGTTCTAAACAAAGCTTTACACTCTGGCTGGTTAATTTATATAGCTGTCTTTTGCATTACCATCATTGCACATTTTAAAATCATTTATTTTCTTTTTATGCCACTCAGAAACTTCATTACATTATTAGTCAAAATTTGATCTAATTTAATCGAATCATAACTTCATAAAGTACTTTCAAAATATTCTGAATCTCAGATAAATTATATTGATCTTCCAGTTATATTGTTACCTTCATTAGAATAATATCTATATATTCTTTATTATATACATTATAACCTGTAAATATATTTCCCTCCTTTGCTTTTTGGTATTGCAGCTTCAACCAATACTTCCTCTTTGTTTTAATCACTATTTCTTTGCTTTGCATGTTTATCTTTTTTAGCATTTGTCTTTCTTTAGGCCTCAAACTTGCAAATTGCTCATTTCTGCATACTTATGCAACATTTGGATTTCTTTAGTGAGGAAAAAAGTTGATTGCTAATCGATTGTTTATTCATTTTATTTGTTATTTTATTTATTAAATATTTACTGAGCACCTATATTATGCCAGGAATTGGGGATATTTAGAACATATGCTAGACTTTGGGATAGTCATAAAAAACAACAGTCCTAACCTTTTCATGATGCCATTAAAATGTCTGTGCTCTCCAGAAGAAGTATATTGTGAGTCAACTATGTAACTGAAAATGCATGATAGCCATATTAACAATTAAAAAACAAGTGAAATTAGTTTAAATAATATATTTTTTTAGCCAAGTATATTCAATATTCTATAATCTCAACATACACTTACATAAAAATTATTGGTGAGATATTTAAAATTCTTTTTGCATATTGTAATTTTACAGTTTGTTGAGGTATAATTGACAAATACAATTGTAAAATATTTAAAGTGTGCATGATTATTTAATGCATGAACATTGTGAAAGGATTCCCCCATTGAGTTAATTAACACATTTATCACTTCACATATTTCTTTTTTTTCCTCATGTAAACACATATTAAGTCTTTAAAAGCAATGTACATTTTACATTTACAGCACATCTTAATTTTGACTAGTCACATATCTACTGTTCATTATACACACGTGGCTGTTGGCTATCATATTGAACAGAGCAGGATCCTTTAAAACATGAAGCTCATACTAATAATGAGCAAAATGTGGAATTAATAGGATCAATGCAACATAAGAACACAGTATATCCCTCTGTTCACAGTAAATTTACTTTGAATATTTTCCCTAAATCAGTGAATGCTATTTCCTACATAGCTATCAACATTAAAAACAATATTGTTTAAACCAAGAATTTTCAACGATGATGCTACAATTAAACTGAATAAACTATACAGACATCCTTTATAGTTGAGATAGTTTTGGGGATTGATACATTATTACCTCTGATGATTTTTATTGTATTTTAGATTTTTTAAATGTCTAGAAATTAGATATTAGGGAGCATAAATGGAATCAGAAGTAAATTCCTGTAGTCTAATTTATGATCCTGTTTTTATTTCTTATAGAAAGTAATTTAAAAACACATAAGGTAGATAAAGAATACACAGACAGAAGACACTGGCAGTGAAAGATCTTTCATTTTCAAGACACTCTCATTCTCGACTAAACCAATGGAGTTCTGAAATTCACCTATAAAAGTCAGACAGTAAAGGTTTGAGCAGTGCAACACAGGGGCCCCAGAGGTATTTCAGAAGGCTGGTCAGAATATTATCTTATATTTCAAGGTGAATTCTGGTTCCCATGGAAATCTACAAGTGTGTATTACACATCTGGCATTTGAAAGTCTTAAGAAGGGGGGAAAAAAAAAGGCAAGCCTGAATGAAAAGTCAATGACTAAGGAGGCTAAAATAATATGCAGTAAAAAAAAAAAATTAAAAAATTTTATTTTATTGAAGGAATATTGTATTACAACATCAAATAAGTTTAGTGTATATGTCATAGGAAATCAACATCTATATATAATACAGTAGTTCACCATTATTCCAATTTTTCCTTTATCATATGATTGATGCCCACCCATCCTCCCCCTTCTCATTCTGTAATCATTGATTTGTCTTTTTTTTTTAATTTACTTACATGCAGAAAATACGGATTATAGACAACTCAGTGCAACTTACTTAGCTTGTCTCCTCTTCAGAAAAATTCAAACAGAAAGGAAAGTGATCTCTCACCTCCCTGGACTTGCTAATGTGGTTGTGCATTTACTTTGCTGTAGTTAAGAGGTAGTTGAGTTTTCGTATTTGCATCTCTCAGCAGTAGAATGAAATGAGTAAAAAATTCTCATGCGTTCCTTTTTAGGACATCAAATATTCCATTTTCTTCATTGATGATGGTAGTTGTTCTTCATTATGGTATAAGGGAAGGACCTTGTCCCTAATGTGTGCAGAACGATATCTATAACCGTTTATGATTGTCTTTTCTCTTTTTTTAGTGAGTGGAGGGGAAATATACTAGAATTTCCCTGAGGAAAATCGTGCTATAAATCCATGGTGGGGAAGGTAGAAGTATGAAAGAGAGACACTCTCAAACCATCATTTTCACTCTGGTCATTACCTATAAGAAATGTGAAATAAAAAGAAGAGAAAGCTGAGTGAAAATTAACTTTAAGTCATAGAAACTGACAAGTAGCTTCTGTGATTTAGAGTAGAGTCATGTCAAGTCCAGTGTTGAAATAAGAAACATGGAGGACAGGCGTTTTTATGTTGTCTGTAATTGGACAAGTGAAGAAAAAGATTTGTTGAAGGTAATGTTAATGACAACAAACCAATGTCAAACTGTGAGTTGGGAGAAAAAAAAAAGGATGGAGAAGAAACATATTGTGCCCAGCTTGAGTTTATGAGGAAAAAGATTTTGTGCCAGAGGGAATTTTTTGTGACCACATAAATGTAAATGTGAAGAATTATCTCTCTGAGATTATATTTTTATCAGTATCTTCTCTCTTGTGTGGGCTAAATGTGTTATGGTTCACTCAGTGCACTCCTGACTTGTCCTGCATTGGTATTATAAGTGGCATTTAAAAACTACCTATTTTCAATTCTGATAACATATATCTTGCAGTTCTGTTGGACTAGAGATAACTTTATGTTTCCAAAATAGCCATGCAGTTTAGTGACAATATTTTACTAATCATTAGGGTCACATTTTATTTCTCACCCTCTATCTCTGGACCATATTCAATATTGAAATAATCATGCATCTGTCTCACTCACATTTGCCTTTGCTGCCAGCTCCTGCCTTGTCCCTGTCCACCCCATTTCTTCTATCCCTTAACCTTGGAGAAGGGTCTATGATCATTTTATGAAGACTGAACATTTTTCTCTGGCCAGTGACCAAAGAATTTCCACATTAAAAGAAAATCTTTTGTAAAACTAATATTGAGAATAAAAAATCCTGACATTAAAGAATTCTCTTATCTTACGTTCCCAATTTTATTTCCCTTTTTAATTTCAAATTATTTTATTTTTATCATTTGGATTTTATTGAAATAACATTGCATTACAACAATACATAAGTTTAAAATCAACATCTATATACCACATCGAGTTCATCATGAACAGTCTAATTTCATACTCTATTTTATAATTGCTGCCTTTTACCTGATTCTCCCAACCCTTCCTCCCCTTTGTTTCTAGCAGTCACAAATTTGGTCTTACAGATTAAAAGTTTATTTTTGTTTGTTCGGTTCCTTTATACAGTACACATGAGGGAAATCACAGGGAGTTTCTTTTTTTTGTCTTATTTCACTAAGCATAAAAGCCTCTAGGTTATCATTGTTGTGGCAAATAGCAAGATTTTATCCTTTACTCTGTTTGCCCACCCATTCTCCCCCTTCTGATAATGCAATCACTGATTTTCTTTTACTAAAAGTCTATTGCTTGATTTAGTTCATTTTTAAAATAGTCTATTTTTAATTTAGTAAACTAATTAAAAACATGAATCATAAAGCAAATGAGATGAATTTAAGAGAAATACTGGATATCTTCACTCATATGTGGAACTTAAGAAACAAAATAAGGAAACAGATAAAACAAAACAAAACTATCTTTTGGACTTTGAGAACAAAACTGAGATACTAGAAGATAAACTGTTATTTTCAGTCTTGTGTATCTTTGAAATAAAAGTATACCTTGGGTATTTTTATTATGGAATATTCTTTCCCCCTATTTTTACACAAATATTTTCATACTATTATTACCCATACTGTTTCACATTTTATTTTTAAGCTAAGAATGTATGCGGTGGATCAGTTTGCTAACATATAAAGAGTTTCTTTATTCTTTTTAAAATGATTGCATAGAGGACTCATATCAGATCATTCCTAACTTAATTAATGAATCTACTTTATGTAAATATTTAGGTTGTTTGTTCATTTTGTTCTTATAAAAATGCTGTAATGAATGTGTAAGGAAGAAGAGGAAATTTGTGGCTACTCTTTTTGGTTCTTCTGTGTTGACAAAACAACCAAATTAAAATCAGGCAGATTAATAGGAGGAAAAAAAACCAATTCGATTACATATATGTAGGAATTCAGCATGGAAATAGAAATTCCAAAGATAATAAGGTAAAATTGGGGATATATAACCTGTGGTAATAAATGGGGTAGAGACATGCATCTTCAATAGTAGAGGGAGAATCACTTGATGAGGAGAGGGTGACAAATGAAGATCAGACTTTCTAATGCTATATTTGCCTTGCCATACAGAAAAGTTTGGTAGGAATATTATCTCTGGAGATGACCTCCAAATATGAGTAATACTCTCAGTTTTAGTTTTTCTGGGTAGTTAAGGGAGTGGTAAAAAATGTCCCTTGAGCCTGCAGGGCTTTGATTAACCTTAACTTGAAATAACCCACATGCCAAAGTCATACATCTTGAAAAGACTTATTCTGAGTATTCTGGTGAGGTCAATCCTTCATATATTTTCTTTCTAGATATTATATCCTTGTTACATTATACTTCTAGGAATATATTCTATAGATGTATTTATACTACATTTATAAAATATATTCCTAGAAGTATAATCTAGATATAGGTGTTTGTAAATTTGCTGGATATTTGCAGATTACCCAATACAGAAGTTTTGAAATTATATACTCATCAGCACTGTATGATAGTGTCTATTGTTTTACAGAATTACTTGCATCATTGTATTAAGTCTTTGGATACATGCCAGATCGATGCTGCTATCAAGCTAGTATTGCATTTCTTCTACCATGAGTAAATCTGGGAATTATTCATTCATTTAAGAGACATATCAAATTCTTTAATGTGAGTTATATACTCCTATCCTTTTGCCATTTTTCTATCATGCTATTATACTCCTGAAACTGATTTTTAGAAACTCTTTATGCATTAAATAGGAGATAAGCTCTTTATGACATGTACTTTTTCTCCATTTTTCACATATTTTTACTTTGCTATGTGAATTTTGCCATGCAGAAATATTTGATATGCATGTAGTCACATTTCTTTCTTTCTTTAATGTTATAACTTCTGAGTTTTAAACTTATGATTAGAATGACCTTCAACTTCTGAGACTATTGATTGATAAATTCTCCAGAGACAACTCCTAGGATTTTTAGTCACTTTCTTCCTTTAGAAACACAGACACACACACACACACACACACACACACACACACACACACACACACCCCAAAACAAAAAACAAACAAAAAACAAACAAAAAAACTCCAAAGAATCCTAATGAGGATCCAGGGACAAATATCAAAAGGAAAATGGAGACCTATCTGACTTAGACACAACTGAAACAGATATTAATGCTTAGCTCTCGGAAATTTCTCCTTGAATCTGCTTTCAGAGGTTATCTAATGTGAACTGGGTCCTACCCCACTGTCTTCGCCTACTGCTCTTGAAGTGGAAGGCATCTGAAGTTGACAAAGATGTTATGCAGGTATAATTGAGGATAATGTCTCCCTCCTGCCCACGGATATTACTAAAATGAGAACTTAATATTAGTTTGTGCAGTGCTGTAGAAAGCAATTGAAGCCACATACACTATGGAATAGATCTGATATCATTAACTTTAAGGTTAAATGCCTTCTCAGTGAGTTACCTGTGCAAGTAAATTAAATCAAACATTTAATGTTAGCTATGCAGGTTACTTCATTTATGAAGGTTAAATAGCTGAATTTCAATATAATATTTTCAGCTTTGCAATAGTGGAGATAAGTAAAGAGTTTCTGTTGTATATACCCTTCTAAATTACTTAAGGAAAGCATCTCTGCATATTAAGGACTTATTTTCTCACTTTTTCAATGTGGTAATGAAATGCCTGCAGGTGGTAAGTCATACAAATTAGCTACTTATTTGATTAGTTAAAAAACACAAAACAAAAAGTCATTTTTTATTAACTATGAAAATAATATAGTTGATAAAGGAAATTTCTAGATCCTGATTACTTACAGAACACCAGAAAGATTTAAATATATTAAAAAAATAGATTTTCATAGTTTCAGACATTTAAATTTTAATCAATGTCAAACATTTACAGGACCAAAGGTTGTAGAGCCATCATTAGGTATCTGATATATTCCGGTTAAAAGTTGCTATTTTTATTATAGTAGTATTACTGCTCTAACACCACACTCAATGAAAGGCAGAGACCTTTTTCTGGCAGAGATTTTCTGGTTCAATAAAAAAAATAAAATGTCATCATAGTTTGCCAAATCAGTCCATCTGTATAGTCTGTCAGAGTAAAATGCCAGTGAATTAATGGTACGCTTGTATGGTGAGGGTTACTGAGGTAACACCTAGTTGAACAAGGGCCTCTCTTTATCATGGAGAACTTGTTGAACTCTTCCACATTAAAAGGAATGAAGCTATGCTTTTTTTCTTAGTTATTACTTATTTTTAAAAGAGGGATACAGGAAAGTACGAAACCAAGAAACGATGTCTCCAACTTCAAAGAAGTTGGAATACTTTCCAGGGATTATCAGGTCAATAAGATTATAACATTATTCTAGCATCCAGATAACAAGAACAGAAGGGAGAGTAAGAAGATGTGTAAGGAGGCTATTTTACTAATTTTAAGAGGCAATGATGGGGACTTGCACAGGAGTGTGACAGCAAAACGAGGAAGTGGGAAGAGTCAAGATGTGCCTTGCAGACCAAAAGAGAACAGATTGTGATCATGCTGAGAATTCTCAGTTGAGTGGAAAGAAAAGGAAGGTGTCATGGTATAATCAACATACAAAGAAAGTAACATAATCTCAATATCTAGTAATTAGTAAATCACAATTTACAAATGTCTGGTGAATATGGTACTTAGGCCAGGAAGTCTATGTACAGTATCAATAATTTATTAACTCATAAGAATTAACTTTACAGTGTGATATCAATACATTGTGATTTTCACCCATAGCTATGGTGGCTCTGTTTTGGATTTCTTTACAGGTGTAATGGATTTAAAAGTCTTAAGTTATCCTTAGAGTTTGTAAAATGTGTTGGAAAGATGTAGGTGGTAGGATGGGAAAAATTGTGTAAAATTTCCTACTGTGGAAATACTGCAGAATGAATGCTAATCTGAATTAACATTGTATAGATTCAATTTTCCCTACAAAAAACTAAACTTACCTATAGAAGAGGCTGATATATTGTATAAAATAGATATAATTCTATCTCCTGTGTCATCTGTACATGACTTTCTGTCACAGATCTTGAATTTCCTGATAATTCAGTGTATAACTTTTCTTTAATGTCCACCTTCATGTAAGTGATGAAGAATTTAATTTCTGTACTTTGACCTTCTTAAAGGAAAATTCCCTTAAAATAACAAGCTTTAATCCCTTAAACCTTCAACTCAATAGTCTAAAGTAAGCACATAAATAGCTCCTAATTTGAGCAAACCCTTTTATTAGATTAGCTGATGACAAGAAAATTTTCTTAAAAGGGCAAAGGCGGTATATGAATTTTATGTGACTTAATCAGCAGATTACTAGGTGTGTGTGTGTTTTTTTTTTTTTTTTTTTAAGGAAAGATACAAGTAGGCAGGCAGGCAAGAAGAGAGAAGAGGAGGAAACTATGTATTCCATTCAGTTGTCCATCATTGGTTGTTCCTCCAGCATCGGGTCTTAAACCAGGGACCTTGGGATGTATATATACTGTGCCTGGTTTAAGCCAACAGGAAATCAGGGCATGCATCTAGGTGTGATTTTTTTTTTAAAGGAAAGGTGTAGACAGAAATAAATGTGACCAGGGAGACTGGAAGAGAGAGGAGGAAGAGCACTTTATTTATTTTAGTTTAGTTTTCACATTGGTTGCTCTCCCCAGCCCTGGGTCTTGAACCCAGGACCTTGCGATGTATGTGGGCCCGCTCCCTGGGTGTACTAGACTGCTAGTCCACCAGGGTGTGCCCTCTGGGTGTGATTTTAAGATGCACTATCATTATTCTAGTTGAATTTAATTTCCAATTCCTACTTGCATCTAGGAAATTAATAGCAATATATCTCTTCTAATATGGAGAGAGAAATATTTTATAATATTTCCTTCCCTCCAATTTCTCTAGGAGATTTAAGGCTCATCAATGGCAAAATCAGTCCTAGATAGCATTCTAGTTTGGATGCAGGAATAAAAATCTTTAAATGTGGTATAAAGGTGTATTAACCAAGGCTACATATATGGTAATTAGTCACTAATTTGCCTTCTGATACACCTAAATTTTTATAATTTTTGCTGAATCTGTTAGATTATTTTTTCAGCATTTTTTCAGGCATTCATTCCTAGGTAGTATGATGTACATATGCAGCAGGTTGAGACCAAGACTGGCTATCTCAAGGAACTAATCTTTACTTTTCATAGGTATGGGGCATGTCAGTCATTTCGATTTATATTTTTACTTCCCTTCACAAAAGCAACTTAAAATAATAGGACACAACAGACCAAATAAGTTGTGTCAGATTCACTCAATGGGAGAAAAACTAATCTTGGGGAGGGAAGCAAATTTCCTCCTACCCTTCTGTATTCATCTTAGACTGGTAGAATAATTAAATTCACATCAGATATTTTAGTAGGACAAAAGAGCAAATTTAATTATGTATTTATGGGAAAGCTACATAGACAAAAGAATTACAAAGATAACGAGGCAAAATAGAAGTTGCATATCCGAGTTAAAGGATGAGATAGGAGCCTGGGACTTCAAGGAGAAAGGAGGGAAACTCACATGAGGAGGAGATGATGACTCATAAAAGAAAGACCATGCTTTCCCTGCCATATAGATAGATACAGAGTTTATTATTGGTAATAACCCTAATTCTGGGTAGTACCCTCAATTTCCATTCTTCTAAGAAGTGGAAGGGGTAATGACAAAATTTTCTCTTGGATCTACAGGGCCTTGATTGACCTCAGCTTCAAATAATTCACATCCCAATGTGACATGTGGGGTGCTGTTCTGAATACCTTGGGAAGGTCTATCATTTACTAGTCTCTAGGAAAAAAAAAATGAAGAGATACTGAAAAAGAGAGAGAGAGAAGTGTGCTTTGCTTTCTTATTCCTTTACTTAGATCTATATTCACATGAGACTTGGTTACCCTGTCTTACTAAAAAAAAAAAAAAAATCCTCCTTTGTGATTGACCTAATAAGAGTGAATTTCTGCACCTCGCTACCAAAGAAAACTCGATTAAAACAAAAGGATAGGGGTTAGCACCTCTTTTCTTGGTCTTCTTTCCTTATTAAATAAAGTCAAACATAAAATAATTAGAGAACTTATATATTATTTTCAGGGTGTATTAAGGAGGTTTAATATTGACAAGGACTCTCTTTTTTGACCAATCTGAGTCAGGCTTCTCTTAGTCCTTTTCTGACTGGGCCCTGGATTTGGGTACTGTCCTTGGTAGGCTTAGTTCAGTTTTAGCAAGAATTCTACTCAATCAGTTTATTAAAAATTCCCCACTCTCCATATCTGATAAAATTCTTCATCCCTACTCTTGTTATATGAGAACCCTGACAGCAGCAAGAATCTCATTGATTCTATCAAGAATACCCTGAGCCTGGATATTTCCTCTTAGTAATTTCCATCCACTGTTTCTACCCTATTTCTTGAGTATAAATCTGCTCTTGTTCTTGTTCTCTTTAGAGTTGAGCCTCTTCTACAGAGCTCTCATGGCAGCAGTCCCTCTTGAAGAAAGTCTTTCTTACCATATTTAACAAATATGTGAGTGCTTTTTTAAAAAAAATACACCAAGATGGAATTTATCTCTAAAATTACTTTGTAAAGAGTCTTTTAAAGGAGTGGGTTTTCAATAAATTTTTGAGAAGGAATTCTTGATCTTTGAGAAAGAGGTTTCATGTTCTTTCACTGTTACAAGAGAAGATGAGGCATATTTGGGGTTGAAGAAAAGATGTGATAGCAAGATAAGAAATGAATAAAAAAGAGAGGTTGATAGCAAAAGTTAAAAAAATCATTATCGTAATGTGATAGAAAATTTGGTGATTTCAAATTCATTTTTCTAAATTGAGGTAAGATTGGTTTTGTAGGGGAAGAGGGAAACTTTTCTCCTCCCTCTCTAGGTTCTTCTCCAACTGACAAGTAATCAAAACAGTATCATACAGATTAGCAAGAGAAAAAGATTAATTTAGTTGCCTTCTCATAAGACATCTACACAGAGAATGAGGTTTCTGCTTTTAATGGGGTTGATGAAGATATATATCCTAAGCTAAGAAATGATCTAATTTCAGTCAAGTTTTAGCTAGAATCCTACACAATCAGTTTATTAAAATTCCCAACTCTCCATATCTGTTAAAATTCCTCCTCCCTCCTCTGGTCTTACAGTCCTGACTGCTTGCAGCAAGAATCCCATCGACTCTGTCAAGGACACCCTGAGCCCTGGGGTTTCACAGAGAGAGGACAGGGTCTCTGAGAGACCCACAGCGAAAGAGACTGAGACAAGGGAATTGAGATGCTCTGAGACATGACTTTATTGTCCTGTGTGCAGGCGGGGAAAGCTCACAAGAAGAGGGAGCATTCCACTGAACTCAGACATTGGTACACTTTTTATAGGGAAAACGGTGGCTGTCGGGATAAATTTTTCAAAAAACGAGTAACACGGGGTTTAGGCTGAAACAATGCCAGTGTAGGACTTGGTTTAACGCTTGGCTGACATTGCGTCTAGGGTTGGTACATGTTTCTCTTTGATCAGGAGGTGATTGTTTTCTTTTGCTTGGTACAGGGCATGGTTACTTCATCTGCAGTAGCACTGTGGTCATCATGCTTTGCTGACTCTTAAGGTATTTGTGGATGTTCAGTCTCATAAGACTATAACCTCTGTAAGTATATGTTTGCCCTGCCTGCAGCGGAAAGGTCATTGCTGGAGATGACCCTAAGTCTGGGTAAATACCTGCAATTTTCATTCTAGGTAGTGAATGGTAAAAGTTTCTCCTGAGGCAGCAGGCCCTCAGTTGATCTCAACTTCAAATAATTTACACACCAGACTCTCCTGGGGAGGCCTGTTTGAAGTATCTTCAGTTTATACTATGAAAGTTTCAGGTGTACAACTTCACACCTACACATCTTTAATAACATACCACACATGTCACCGAAGTCTAGTTTCCATCCATAAATTAATTTTTGGATAACATTAGGATATACCAAAATCCTAACTGAGCATTTATTACCCTGTATCGCTAAATCTCTTTTGAGGTTTTATTTTCCTGTCTAACCATCTAGCTAGGCTATGACATGTGTCAGAAAATTCTGTAACTTAGGGAGTTCTCCTTCCCATTTAGGCTCTGGTATTAGGAGCCAAACATTGTTTGCATGATATTTGGTGCCTATTATCCCCCCAAATGATGCTAAAGTGGATTCATTAATTTTTAATCTGAAAACACTTTAATTAATTCAGAATGTGAAAGGTTAGTTTGAAAATAAGGTATGATACAGAGAGAATGGCAGGCACCCTGCTGTGCAGCAGATTGGCTCTGATCTTTTGCAATCCAAGTGAGAGGTTGTTGTTCTGTTATGGATGAAAAGGCTCATTATCTCAAAGATAATTGCCCAGATGCCATACCAGTGAGGTCACACAAAACAGGGCTGTGGTTTCTGAACCAAATGCTTGAGCTAATTAACAGTTAAAGGTGCAGAGAACCATTTTTAATGTACTGTAGAGAACAACCAATAAATACTTTCTTTAACCAAAAGGTTTAACCATTTATGGAGACCAGATAGAGTGACGGCATGAAATTGCCATCATTTGGAAGACAGAGAATTTTTCCTTCATTTTAGTACATAGTTACATGTTTTCTATATTGACCCTGTTTTGTTTGGACTTTTTTTTTTTTCCTGAGGTGCAAATAATTCTGTTAATTTTTAAGGGAAGTCATGCAGTCTAAGAGGATAATGAGTAAAGCATTTTAATACCTTTTGAGAATATTTAACTTCTTTAAGCTAAGCTTTCAGATTTCAAGGTTTGTGAATACAGTCAAAATGTTGAAATGCTAGACATTGAAATTTTCTGGAAAGTTTTCTCATAGAAAATGACAAGAGCTTAAAGGCAGAACTGGAGAAAATCATAGCTGAGAATCTGACCTCTTAGTTCTGTCTTCTACTTATCAAAGTAAATGCTATGGTTGCTTAGTTTTTTGAATTACATTGACTCATAATGACTTTGCAGGTGGTGCGATCTGAATTGAAATAGAATTTTATTGTCACAAGGTCTTTTTCTATTAGCAAAATTATTAACTCTTTAAATCAAAACTCGGCAAACTGCCTGTCAATGATATGGTTTGTGATAAAAATCAAGGCTGTTTCCATAACTTTAGGTATATTTCCATTGCATTCCATCTTTGCACAAATGTGTGGAGCAGCCAATGAAGATCAATGACTAGAGTAGCATTTTGAGTATTTTCAGATAGACAATGGTAGAGACAATTTGGTAAGGTCTGTTATGGGATAAGGAATGAACCAGAACACAGCATGAGCTAAGTTAGTATCACAGAACCGGTACAGTGAATGAACAGATTCCAAATAGGCCTGGGAAACCTTTTCTTTAAGTTGTCACTGGCTTAGGTATTATCGAGTCCTCCTTTGTGAGGTGGGTTAGAAATTCAGTAGCACAATTGATGAGGATTTTTGTATTATACTTACATAAATCAATTGTAAATGATTTTCTATACAGTATAGATTTCTTTATCAGACACACTTGAGCTTCCTTTTTTTTGAAGTGCTTGAGTGTAATGATTATTGTCTGTGTCCAATGCCCCTTTCCCCTCCTGGGAAACAGGTCCCACCTTCAGGGCACAGTGAGTCAATAGTCATGCTCTCTTTTCAAGGCCACAGTGATGGGTTCAGAGATGTGCTAAGCTGTTGTTGTTGTTGTTGTTTTAAAGTTAAAGTGTTAGGGAATTATCCTCTTTCTTTCACAGATTGTAAACTTCTGCCTGCAGAGTTGCCTGCAGCAAAGCCAGGCTTCTTAAAGTAAAGCCTGAGAGAATGAAGATATACCCAGAAGGCAACCAAGCCTGAGAATTCTTCATATCTTTTAGGTTCCTAGTTCTAGTTCCTTCCATCCTCAGTGATGCCCTGACTTCCTGCCACCATTCTCATTTTCTGCACACCACAGGCACGATGGGGCTCAGGATACCTTACCCCAAAATATGATAGCTTAGTATATCGGTTTACAAGCTGAAGGATGTGCAGGAAGGATTTTCTGATCTTTCCCTGAAATAGGTCATAAATCCTTCTGTGAGAGGTGTCCTCCCTCTAGCTAGGGAAAAGAAAATATTCTTATCTCTGAAGATGAGGGACACAGAGAGGGATCTGAAGGAACAGGCCCTTGCTAAATTCCTACCCTTAGCTCACCTTCTTCCTATCCTATCTTTCTACAACTTTCCACTCTTCATCAACACTAACATGAAAACACTCAGGTTTAACCTTTGGGCCTTCCTTTCCTTATAAATCTCCCATGTTAAGTAAAGCTTACGTTTAATAAGTATATGTGCTTTTCTCTTGTTAATTTATCTTTTGTTACAGCGGTGCTAGTCAAGAATATGAAAGGGTTGAGAAAAATAATATTTTTCTCCCCTAGAAGAGCTTTGCAGTATCTACCCCCACACCTGTAAAGAATGTGCTTGTCTTGGGTTTTAGTCAGTGGCAATATACTTACTCAAGTCACCCAGTGTCTGAAGAGATAGAAGAACCTCTTCAAGGGGATCCCTCAGCTGTTTGCCACTTAGCCCTATCTGGAAACATTTTTGCTTTCTTCTGAGTCAGAGGAGAAACGGTTTCTGTCCTGTCTCAGACCTTCTTCAGAAGCTTTTCCCTCTGCCCAGGGGGGCTGCTCTTTACCCACCCCTGTTTCATACTTCAAGCTTAATGTCAGCTCCTCAGGAAAGTCTAAACCACTGAATTGAAGTATGCTCACCCCTTAGTATCCCTGTACTACATAAAATTAAATTTTTCCGCACATACCCCAAATATGATTTTGTTTTCGTTTGCTAGTTAGCATTTTGTCTCTCTTGCTATAAACTCTATGAGAGCAGGGACCATGTGTTTATCAGTTATTCTAGCACATAGCTCATTGTTAGAAGCACTGAATAAATTAATGAGTTAAAAAAAAAACCAAACTTTTTCTCTTGTTGGGATGGAGAGAAAAATTTTCCCTCCTCTTCTGGGTTCTTTTCAGGCTGTCCAACACAGATTCGTAAGAGGAAAAGAACACATTTAATTACATGTGTATGGAGAATCTACATGCTGTAAATTCTAAAGTAAACAGGACAAGTCAAGGGTTGAAAAAAATGAGATGAGGTATTGAATAGGGTCCTCGGACTTTGAGGAGAGAAAGGGTGACTTGTAACAAAAATCAAATGCTCTGTAACTAGGTGTTTGACCTGCCATTTTGATACATTTGTCTGACAGAAAGATTATTTCTGGAGACAACCCCCAAATCAGGGTAATCCCCCAATTTTCATTCATTTAAGTAGTTAAGAGAGTTGTAATAGTTTCTTTTGGAACTCACAGGCTTCAACTGACTTTGGCTCAAAATAATCCACTTGGTAAGTAATACATCTTGAAAGGCTCATTCTGAATATTTTGGGGAGACTAATCCTTTGTGCTTTTATTAAAGATAATTATTCAAGCAGGGTGAACCTCTCTGACAAATAAGATCATGATTCTGTTCTTTAAAATAAATAAATGAGAAAAAAATACTCTGGGTACATTTTGTCAGCTTCCCCATTCTCTCTGATTCTTACAAACAGAATTTTGAAATTTTACAGATGCCAGGCAAGCATTTGCTGGGAGAAGGAGAAAGACATCCCTTCTGATCACTAAGGGTCATCCTGCTTCATAAAAGGACACCTTGGCAACTCCAGTCCCCTCGCTGATGGTGGGATCAGGAATGAGCATGATGAGGAGAGCTGCTGGGATGCTGGGAATGTTTTCCTCTCACAAAAAGAGGTCCAAGGTATTAAGAAAATAATTCAAGACGATTTAGGTGATACAAACAAACTTGTTTTACCACTCGAACTACAAAATAGGCCAGAAGACACGAAGAGTCTCAGCATAAAGAATAAAAAACGAAGGAAAGAAAAAAATGGAAATATCTGATCTACTGAGGCCACATAGGCTGACCATACTTACCATTTTAAAATGAAGTTTTTTTTGTTTTTTTTTTCACATTTCCTGACTGACCTGTTGTTTTCATATAAATACCAAGTTTGTCCCATTGTTAATGAACCAGGGCTAGTGTGGGGCAAAGTGGGCAGTTGATTGTCCAGTATGAAGAGGGGCCCCAAAACAGCTCTTACTTTTGCTCCATGTTGAAGGTGGCCCTTGCCAGAGCTGACCGCAGCAGGCCAAGGTTGCCCCTGCTATTCTGGACCCTGTGATGAAGCAGGAGCTGTGTGGGAAGAGGATTCCCCCACCCCATGCCCATGTGTTTCTTCAAAGGGAGCAGAACACTGCAATGTGGTAGAACCACAGGTAAGTACCATGGGGGTTATCTCTGGCACTGTGGGGGCTACTGGGAATTTCTGGCACTAGGATGGATAAAGCAGCAGGTGTTTTAGTCAGGACATTTACAGTGAGACTTAAAGGGGCACCAAATTTGGTTTTCACCTATGGTGCCAAAATTTCTTGCCTTGGTCCTGGCCGTATGACGTCCTGCTGGATCACATGTTGTTTCTATACAAGTCAGCATCACATGATACTTGTTGCTGGCCTGGCTGCTCTGCTCCTGCTTGGATTACTCTGCCTTCTCCCCTCCCCTTAATCATCAGTGCATAATACCATCCAGTTTTTGCCACCCCTATGTTCTGTTTTTGTCTCAAGGAAATTTGTTCAGCCTACAAATTAGTCTACCTTGTCCAGGCAAGGTTGACAGGAGCAAGAAAATAAATGTAGAGCCAGAGTTGACTTGTATTTGGGATTGACTGTAAGAATATGTTCCTGATCAAGGGGAGTGTTCACAGGCACAGCAAAGTTAGGTACATTTTGGTTTGTTGAAGTTGTACTCTGGGGAGAAGCACCGCCATTTTGGGCCTCGAAGTTCTTTCTACAAACTAGAAGAACTACTTTCTTGGAGATTTTGCAGGTTGTTGACTGAATACGTGACAGCTACAGTTTCTAAAGTCATTTTGGGGTTTTCCGATGGTTAGCCACTTTGCTGAGGGTAGCAAAGGGGAGAATATGAAAGAATCAAAGAATTTTGAAAACACTGCCCCCAATCTCTTGCTATAAAATAATAAATTTATTTTATTTTATTTTTAGAAGGAATTTTAATGGTACTTGTGTTAGTTGCTGTGCAAACTGCTGCTCTTACAGAATGACTTCTACATAGGGGCCATAATAGGCAATTGACATATGTACAGTGACAGAATTAAACCTTTATATTTTATTAGAAAAAGAGTAGTAAATAAAGCCTTAATTATCAGATACTAATGAGCTATTTAATTACTTTTGATTGGATTGAGAAAAATATCTCTAGATGCTGCTGGGAGTGGAGAAATTCTGATCACTTCATAGACAAGATGTATTAGGAAGTCTTTTCAATGAGCAATGCAATTTAAGATAATGCTTTCTCCCCACCTATTCCATTTAGAAATACAAAATGAATGACTACTTCAAGAACACTGGAGAATTGAAATGACTGCTATGATAGTCCTAAGACTGGAATATCTTCAAGAAAGATTTTTTGAAAAACAATTGTCTCATTATATTTAGGATATAAAGAGGTTCTTAGTGTTTATTAATCAATAAATATTCTTTGTTTTCCAACTATGTTTTCTCTCTCAAGGTCTTTTAAACAAAAAAAAACCTCATTAATAAAATTAATATTTTTTAAATTTTTAATTGAAAACAAACTTGTAAACAATACTCCGATTTGGATAACGGATAAACTATGCACGAAATATTATTATTCTCACAATTTAGAACACAGCCTTCCTCCTCACTGACAATGATTCATGCTTATTTTTCTACCTAGAATCTTTTATGAATTGCCTGGATGGATGAATGAGTAGATCGTGCCATATTGATCAAATATTTATTGAGGATATCTTACATCTCAGGCAGTATGCTTGGCACTGGGAGTATAGTTACGACAAAAGCTATTTAAGGTTTTGCCCTGTGTGAGTTGCTGGGAAAAATGGAGAAAGAACAATAGTAACTAATTAAGCATTTTCTTGAAGGTAAAAGTTATAAGGTCAGGGAAATATAGGGTACTGGTAAGAATCAGCAGAGGTACCTAAATTCACCTAGAAGTTTGTAAAAGGCTTTTTTGCAGAAATGATATGAAGTGAAGACCTGGAAAAGGGAGTAAGACCATGATACTTGTATATATTTTATCCAGTTCAAGTGGTTCTTATGTTTTAGTACTTGTTTCTCTCACATACACCTGAGTGCATTTATCATTATTAAACTTTGAAGTGAATTAGGTGTATTTTTTAAGTTTACGCTTTCAGAAGTGAGAATTCTTATTTTGGGGTTAAAATAAATTGCTGCAATAAAGCTAAGATTCAGATAACGAAAATATCTGAGATATGAGAAAATAATACACAACCCAGCAAACTTTACAGTATGAATGATTTAGATGGAAAATTACTGAGAATTTCTAGGAGGAAGTTTTTAAATCAGTTTTTCAAACAACATTACTGAAATCCTACCAAAGGTTAGGTGTCTGTAGGGATAGGACTTGTTGCTGATTCTTTATTATTCTTTGAAAAATGAGAATCCTACCCACAGTTAACATGTCTTGTGAAATGCTTATTTGATTGGGAGTTTTAAGAGGGCAGGGTCTGTAGTTTTTGTCATGAAGTCCAAGGACAAACCCAGAAGTGCTGGCTGAAGAACAAGAAATTTATGAGGGCGCATAAGCACTTTGTTTGGATGGTGAGGTGTATTGGGTTGTAAATTTTTGGAAATAACTCAGGGAAGGAATATCCGTTTATTGGCAGGGAGCTTCCTGTTCCCTTTGCTGCCATAGTCTCTGTTTAGATATTTACCAGGTCTTGCCTGGATCACTCTAGTCACTGCTTAACCAAGTTTCCTTTCTTTAACCTTGTACCTTTGTACTCTGTCTCACTCCAAGTGATGCTTTAAAAGGGCAGATTTGCTCATGTTACCCTTCTGCTGATGAATCTGTAAAGGCTCAGGCAAAATTCCTCTGACTCACTGATGTTCTTGGGTTAGGAGAGCAAAGAAATTAACATGAGAGAGATCATTCAGAGAACAGACCAAACTTAATGACATATATATGGAGAATTTACATGCCTGGAAATTCTAAGGTTAATGCAGTTGAGCACAGATTTACAGTCTGTGTTGAGGAATGAAAATGGGAACAGGGACATCAAGGAGAAAGGAAGGGGGAAGTCTTCACATGAGGGGATGGCATCGAATGACGAAATCTTGTCTCAATGACAGGTAACCAGCCAGATATGAGCAGAGTGCAGGGATAGGGAAATCCAGAGACAGAAAATAATAGATCGGAGTAACTTTTCAACCAGCCTTCAGCACAGACCCATAGTGGCACAAGACGAGTTTAACAGACCAAAAGCCAGGAAGCCCCTGCAATTAAGTTTAAAGTACAGGTAAACTGCTAAGGCTCCAAGCCTACATGTCAAGCTGCAGGGCTAATAAAAGTAAATCAATCATAAGGGAGCTAATACAGAACCTTCCAATCAATCTAAGAGGAGACCCCCAATGGGCCAGTCAAAAGGGTTATCTCGGCCCAGAAAACTTAATGACAAGTTTGGGGTGAAAAGTGAGCCTCTACACACCTTAAAACTGAGATTTCTGCCCCTGTTGTGTTTCTCCCTTTTCAGAGGACCCTTTCTCTTGGGAGAGCTTTTTCTCTCTCGCTAAATAAAACCTCTTTTGTTTCACCCCTGGGCTTTAACTTCCCTGCCTTTTCTGCACCTTTGGGACCATGATCTGGAGAAATCTTTCCAGAGACAAGCCCCCACAACAACTGGGGAAACAGGCATGTACACATGCACACATGCTGTGTCATTGATGTCTGCCCGGATTCCAGATAAGTTTCTCTGATAAATTGTTGTGTCTAGAGATAACTCCATATCTAAATATTTATACTGATGGCAACAGTCTCTTTTGAGACCAGTAAACGCTTAAACCTTTAGCTCCACACACCAAGGTGTTCAAGCCTTCTCTGGACATCTTGGAAAAATGTTTAGCTGAATATATTTTGGGGGACCCAGCCTACAAATCCTTTTGAAGAACACATGCATCCATAGTCCTGTCTCAATTTTTTCCCCCCTTTGCTGGCATAGCCTTCTTGTTGCTTACTACTTCATTAAGCATTAATATGCTGTATTACCCTCTCAGACTGAGATAGATTTCCTTTGTCCATTTCTATTCAGTTCCCCATAAGGTCTTGTTCACAGATTTAGTAGAGTGCTAGTCTCAAAGGATTGAAATTGTTGAATATCTTCTCTTTCTTTCCTAATGCACGATGAGTTCTTTGAGATGAGGGATTATATCTTTGTACATCTTTATAGACGTAGGGCTTAACATTATTTTTGGAAAAGGGAAGGCAGATTATAAATCTAGTTTATCAGAAACTAGTTTTGTTTTTTTGAAACTGTATTTGATTAATGTTTTGGGGAAATCGGCTTGCCCATATTTGTTTGCTTCTCTCTGAAACTGTACTCTTTCCAGCATTATTATTATAAATTTTGGGTGTGTCCTTAAGGATTATGGTTCAAGCACCTTTAGAGTGTTAACAGTACAGCTCATTGGTTAGGCAAATGGTCACTGGAATCAGAATGTGTGTGTGTCTGAACCTTGGATCCTTAATTTTTTAGCTGTGTGACTTTGAGCAAGACAGTCTTTCTCATGTCTCAAGCTTTTCATTTGTACAGTAACAAACCCTATCACATAGCATTATGGGAAGATCAACTGGGGTGATTGTCAAGCACTTAGGGTATCTGGAAGACAGTAAGCCTGTAATGTTAGGTGTTATTATACTGAGTGTTTGCCTTTTCTGTTTTGGAATCTGCTGATGGTCTTTGGAACTAGATGGAAGCATTAGGCATGGGCTAAGTACCAAGAGTAGGGGGATCCAAAGAGGAAACCATGACCCCTCTCACCAAGTTACCAAAGGGAAGATTAGTAATTTTCCAGAGGGAAAGACAAAGTACTCAAATATTTAGAAGAGAGAAAGATTACCTAGGGCAAAGTATTTCATCCTTGGCACTATTGACCTCTAGAGAGAGAGTTCTTTCTTGTGGAGGACTGACTTGTCTATAGTTGAGCTGCATTTTTGGCTTCTAACCATGAGATGCCAAATGCTCACCCCAGTTGTGAAAACCATAATATTTACAAATATTACTATACAGCCCCTGGGTAGCACAACTGTATCCCTTTGAGAACAATGATGCTGGAGGAAGGTGATAAATCTTGACCTGGATGTTCAGGGAACTGTGTGCAAATGTCAGGCCAACTGTGAAGGCAGTTTTCAAATGCGTACACAGATCAGAAGAGGTTCTGTAAACTCATTTTGAGAAATCTTTACAAATCAGGTTGATCTTGATTTGTCTAAAATGAATTAGATGTTGAATTTGAGGGAGAAATGGATTTATCAGGTTTATCATTATCATTTGCCAGTTCCCCCCAAATGATATCATCTGGTATATTCTCAATGCATCAAAACAACAAACGCTAATGGTCGGCAAGAATTTGTAAAACATGACTTGTTACCCTATGAAGATTATTCACGGTATACTCTTTAAAGAGATGGAATTGCTGTCTTGTGAGACAAGTTTACAAGATATGTTACAAGGCACTAGAGTATCAGCTATGACTGTATTTAAACAATAGTTCAAGACAATGAGGAAGGAGCTTTCATGACATGACAAACACAATATTTTCTAGGAATTGAGGGGAAGAAGAAACCTTTTCAGGCTCAATAGTACAGAAAGGCTTTACTTGGAGTAATAAATAAACAGCCTTGAAAATGGGTAGGATTTAGATGAAAAACATTGCAAGTGTTTCAGGCCACTAAGAAGTCCTGAATGAGGAGGGGGAGATAAGAAAGAATAGGAGAGGATTAGCAGGGAATAAGCTGGCTGGAGATGAAGGTTTGGTAAGAAAAGTAAAAGTGTGGTTAAAGATTCCATTTTTTGAAGTCTATATATTTCCATTTAAGCAACACTCGTGAAATACTGTTTAGGATCTTCAGCAAAATGCTTGTGACAGTTGCCTGCCATAACTGCCCTGGGGACTTTGGACAGGATTCCGAGGGGCAGACTAAATGACTTTCTCCATTGTGTGCTGGCCATTACCTGGAGGATATGCTGTTTGGTTCTGTGTTCTCTTTTCTGAAACTATGGTCTTTAGAGAATTAGGTCTCCATGATTTCAGGATAAGTTTTAGTTCTAAATTGTTTCCTTTCCCTCTTTTCTCAGATTTCGACTGTTTTAATTAGATGACTTATGGTAAAGCTATCTTTTTTTCTTAACAGCTCCCAAGGATTCTAGGCTACTTTGGGAGCCATAGCAATAAATAGAAGAGAATGACTTAAAGGTGACATCACTCACCGCTAAGTGTCATGTATATTATCGTACCCTACTTCCTACAGGATATAAATAGAGGTGCATAGACACATCCACCATCACCACCGAGTCAAATCAAGAAACAAAACAAAACAAAACACTAGCGTTTTAACTACATTAGCTATTGGAAACCAAATTTAAGTCAGAGTAGAACTCTTCCACTCTAAAGATGTGAAGACAATGCCAAATCCAAAATATGAAAACATATTGAAAGGACTCTGTTTTTAAAGTCTTATATATGCTTTCTGCCCTATTAACGAAAAGTTCTATACAGCACCTTATTCTAATTCTGGATGTTTCAAGTACAGTGTGTTCTAATTTGGAATGCTGAAACTGATTGCAATGTTCCCATTCCATAGAGGTAAAAATTAATGATTTCTGGACTCTGTGGTCATGTTTGCAGTGGAAGGGAGAGAGGGAGAGTGGAGGGAGAGAGAGAGAGAGAGGAAAGGACATGTAGGAGAGAATCCCTCTAGACTCAGAGAACAATTTATACCCAGAGGTATGTTTAGATCTCTCAAATGAACATTGCAAAAATTTCACTAATATTTTAGAATTGAAATTCCATTTTCTGGCATTCAATTTCAAGCAAGTTGAAAAGCGTCATATTTATGGTAATATTTAAATCTTGATGGGCTGTGCTCCAATTTCTTGAAAAGAAGAAAATCAGTCTTTTCCTCCTAGGAAATCTGCCTTCCTACATACTAAAAATGACCTAATCTGTATTATCCAATGGTTCTGTCACTTCAACTGAAGTTCTGGGTGATATCATTTTCCTGCTGGGATGTGGGCCCCTCAGGAAGAGGGTTTTAACATTTACTCTGAAACAACAACAGCAGTGTTGGATGCTGCCTGCCTGCTGCTTTTGGAGACCTGTGCTGACCTCAGCTACTTGGCAGCCTGAGCAGCTGCTTGTTTGGCTGGACTCTGATTGCCATGAGAATTAACACCTGCCCATGTGGCCGACTTCCTCCATCTCACACTTTCATTCACTATGGATGACAGCACATCTTGCTCCTTACCTCGTCTGGACAACCGAATCCTGCCCTTCTCCTCTTTCTGTGGCCACGAGGAAAGCACCTACTACCCTATGTCAGCCAATAGAGAAACTGCTTCCGTGATAAAGTTTTAGGGCTCCTTCAGAGGTTGGCTGAAGCAAGGAGATGTCCACTATATTAAAATACAGCTTTCTGCTCATTCTTTTTTTTTTTGCTTAAGATATAAAATAATTTTCTCCCTCAGAAATCACTTTTCTTTGAGGACTTTCAGTGGCTCAAACACATCAATACATATCTAAATTTCTGTCTATTTAATTCCTGCCTTCCATCCTCTATTCTTCTCTCATAATTTAATTATGGTGTGATTCAATCAGCTTTCAAGGTTACTTTACACTCAAAGATAAGTAAATGATGTGATATTTGTGAGCATTATCTGTAAAAATGCACAAAGGAGCTTTAAGGACAATTTTGC
The DNA here is from genome assembly GCA_004363575.1 of Solenodon paradoxus. Lineage (NCBI taxonomy): Eukaryota > Metazoa > Chordata > Mammalia > Eulipotyphla > Solenodontidae > Solenodon > Solenodon paradoxus. The sequence goes on from RJWH01000035.1 coordinate 567,744, forward strand.
TAGTTGAAAGACGGATCCCAAACTCAGTCGAGATAGCCGACTACACTGACAGAAAGTGCTTACGTAGCAATTACGTTTCACATGCTGTCAGTCTCTATGACTCCAAATCTACAGGTAATCCTTCACACAATTAAAATATTGCTGGATAAACAGAAAAACTTATTCTCAAGTATCTTGTAATTATGCAGGTATAGCAGGTTATCTAAGTTTTCTTCTAACTCTAGAATTGCTAAAAGTGTACAGTAAGCAATAAGATGTAAGGAATACAGGGAAAGTGTAGAGACAATGAACTTAAAATTCTTGACCCAGAGCAATGTTCTTAACAAGCTCTCTGAAACTGCTGGTGCGTGATGATGATGGCTAAGAGGGCCTTCATGGTCTCTTCAGTGACTCAACATTAGACAGTCTTTTGCCAGACTATAGACTCACTAAGGGCTGAGAAATCCATTTGTCCCCTGTTTCAGGATACTTGATTTCAGACTGAGCTCTGGCCAGTCTTTCCTAGTGGAATTGCCTTCAATAAATTTTTCTTTCCTTGTTTAATTTTCTTTGGTGCAATTTTTGCTTTGATGATTATGATGATCGTTTTTCAGGATTGGAGATTAGAAAGCTTACACAATGGTGGTACCAATGGAAATAAGGGAGCAGGGAGTATTAAGGGATATTATTTGGAGAAGACAACTGTTCAATCGAAACATTTGGGATTTGAGATGGCTATTGACAAACAAGTGAAGAAATGCCCTTGAAGAGTCGGTGGTACATTAGCTTGAAAGTCAATCAACATAGGGATAATGTTTTTCTTTCTTTCATTATTTTTTAAATCTTATTGAATTAATATTGCCTGCAACTTCATAGGTTTCAGGGTTTTATCATTATCAATCAGTATCTGCATTTACTGCATTAAGTTCACTTCTAAAGTTTCAATTCTATCTTTCACCATGTTTAAAGCTCTGATAATGTGATCTTTCTCTGAAGGAGGAGACATAGATGAACAGAGGGACCAGAATGGAAGTTTTTGTAATGGTGGAAGAGGACTAGGAACTGTCAGGAGAGAAGATAAAGGGGTTTTAAATAAACAGCAGAAAAAATAGAGAAAAGACCTTGGGTTTTAACTGAAAGGCTTTCGATAAACTCCTAAAAGAGAATTATATTAGCAGAGAGGAATAGAAGAAAATTTAAAGGGAGAGGATGCGTAACAATGAAGAGGATGAGAAATTGTATATAAACCATTTGAGAATTTGGGGAAAAAGAATTTTTTCTTAAAATTGATACGACTGAACTATTTATTAAAAGTAGAGAATTTCATGTATACATCTTTTACCAAAAAAAAAAAAAGAAAAAGAAAAAGAAAAAACAACCCTCAAAACAAAAACATAAGCAAAGTGAAAAAAATAGGTCAGACTGATGTTCATATATTAGATAATAAATAACTTTTAGCTGGTTATGCTGTCCTTTAGTTAAAAGATTTTGTAGTGTGTGTCTTTAATATTTGCTATTATTGTTTCTGTTTTGTGACAATAAACTTTTATTTATAAAATGATTTCTTATGGAGTTTGTCATTTCTCTTTTAAGTAGTATATTTAAAATGATGAAATAAATTTTTAAAACTTTTATTTTTTTAAGAAGGAATTATTAAAAATATAGAGAAAGACTTCTCTCAAATTAGTGAGTCTAAAGTTATTTTAGGGACAAATGCCCATTAGGGAAAATTAATGGATTAAGTGTTTGTTTTAGAAAAGAAATGGGCCATACAGTTGAAGAAAAGAGGCAAGAAAGAAGGAAAATAATATTTTTCTCTGAAATTTTGACGAATAAAAGAATGGTGAAAATTAAGATTATATTGTTATGAACCCTTTGAAAGCTATTTTTAGTTAGACTATATATGTGCCTTCCAAGAACTAGGCACTTTGAATAAATTTGGTGCTCACACTAGCTTGGTGAGCAAAGGACTATTACCATTCCCATTTTACTAATGAAGAAACTAGCCGGTTTTTGCTCAGAGTTGCTCATCTAGGTAATAGATTAGAATCCTGTTAACCTAGAGTTGAATTTTGTTGTGTAGACAGAAAATAGATGTTACAGTTTTCTTAATGGAATTTAGCACTTCAAAATATATCTGTGATCAGCACAGAGAAACTGACTAAATTAAATATTAAAGATACTTAATACCAATGCTCTGCTTATGTTTTATATGTTTAATGTACATTTTTCTTAAAAGATGTATATAAAATGATTTTCTTAACAACTGATGCAAAAATATCTTCAAAGAGCACTAGACAGGTTACAATTATAGTCAAAGTCCGAGGCCTGAGAACCAGAGAGTTAGTGATGTAAGTTCTAGTATGAGTCCAATTCCAAAGACAACAGAAGACTGGTGTCCCAACTCAAAGACAATCATATGGAGAAAGATAATACTTTCTTACTCAATTATTCAATAAGATTTTTAATGGATTGTTTGAAGGCCACCTTTATCCAGAAGGGCAATATGCTTTTCTCCATCTACTGATTACGTTGTTAATTGAGGGAAATTAGAGCATATATAGTTTTCTCCACAAAACCTGTCTTGTGCTCTATGAATATATTTTTGTATCAGTTGCTAAGAAAATCATTTTTATATACATGCTCTAATTTCACTCATTTTCCTTAAAAAATCAAAAACATTTTTTTGTTTCATGATAATACAATGTGTGTATATATAACACTATACGTATGTGTATATACATAAAAACTTCTAGGGATATAGAAAAATTCATGTAATATTAAATCATAATATTAAATTTATTAATTATAGTAGTGTGCATACATATGTGCTCTCAGAAACTATAGTCTACATAGTGTCTTTGTGTAATTAGAAATAGATGCCCTCTCTGCATGGACAGATGAGAAAAACATACCTAGCTGAGTGATAAAACCTTGGTGGTACCCTCTAAATACAGAATACCTGCTAATCCTGATTCTGCCCTATCATAGTGAAATTGCTTTGGTAAAATATTAGCTTCTCTATATTTCCATTTTCTTATCTGAATATTATGGATTTAGTGCTCTCCCACAAGTAAATTATGTTTATTAATTGAAGTTATGTAGTAAACTTCTGGTCTACTGGTCTATACCAAACAATATTAACTATTTGTCTTTTAAAGTCAGATGTGGTATTAATTTAAAGATTGTGATTTACTTTAACTTTCATTTTATGAAAAGAACACTTAATGAGACTTTTGGCACCATATTTAATATCCATGTCTTTATCATCACTAGGTACAATTTTTGAGATTCAAAATAGTTTTTCAGTGCCCAACATCTTCAACCCCAGTGAAGATCCAGCATTCTGTGTTTTGTCATAAAAAAGTTTTTCCCAGTTGTACTGCATTTCATAGAGTATTGGGATAGTATCTTCTATACTGTTGAGTTATGTCTGTTATATATTTATCTATACCTATAATCGATCATCTATCTATAACCTATCTATCGTCTATCAGAAAACAGAGACATTTTTGCAATTCTATAGACTGAGAAGTTCAAGGCCTTCGGCAGGCAAGCTGGAGATACAGAAAAGCAAATGACATAATTATAGTCTAAGTCTGAGGGCCTGAGAACCAGGGAGTCAGTGATGTAAGTTCTAGTCTGAGCCCAAATCCAAAGGCAGGAGAAAATTGGTGCCCCAACTCAAAGACAATCATAGAGAAACACAATGCTTTCTTACTCAGTGGCTTATTCAGTCAGGTGGATTTGTTTGAAGGTCACCTTTACCCAGGAGGACAATATGCTTTCTCCAGCTACTGATTACATTGTTAATTTCATTCAGAAACTCTCTCACAGACATTCCCAGAATAATGTTTAGACAAATATTTGGTTACCGCATGACCCAATTAATTCGATACACAAAATCAACTGTAACAGGTATAATGATGTCCCTTTGACCTCCAGTATTCCTTCAATCTTCAGTAAAATGGCACAATAGTATTTTTCGTATTTTAGGAATTCTTGAGAAATCAGTGATGATGTGTTTTGATCAGCTGAGGAAATGCCCAACATCCACTACGTAGCAGAAATGGACAGCTGGCTTATGGCTTCTATGTTATGTATGGAATTTGAAAAGTGATATAACTAATAATCATTTAGTGCCTATGAGGCACTTTTAAGTATGCTTAAATACATAAACATCATATTTTTCCTACTCTTGGGAAATTTGCAGTCTGATGGGAGAGAACTCTCACATTAGAAAATATTGTGGCCAGACTTAAAGATAAAGTAAATTCTAATCACTCTGCTTGGGGAGGATGGGTGGGGCAAAGAAATGAAAAAAAGCAAAGGAATTATCAATGATACAGACATAAATACTTAAGAGCAGTTAGTCTGAGTAAAGATGTCATGTAGTAGATGGTATTAGGTGGTCATTTTTACTATTCCTGAAATTTTGTTATGTTTTTATATGTGATACTTATACATAAGGGGACAAATGCTCCTGATAAATAATGCATAATAGAAATATTTTTTTATGTAGATTACAGTCACCTTTAACAACATTGTAAAGGGATCAATTTGTGATTCAAGACTTAGCTTCCCTTTCTTGTTCACTTTTTTTCTCATAACAGACTCCTCCCCCACTTCTATTGGTGCCCCAGTTATTGCCCATTTTTACCACAATTTCTAAGTTTTAAGTCTTTTTTAATGTGATGGTTGATAAATTATATTTTACCACAAGTGAATTCCAGTGAATTCATTTATACTAGAAATCAGTCAGGTGGGCATTGATGGCCACACTGAAAATGACAAGATGTTTGTGAATGATGTGTCTCTGTATCTCATCCTCTCCCTTATAATCCTAGCAGAGAATTTAAAAAATCATGTTGGTTTTACCTCGGTAAATGTTAAAGAAAAACTGCATTTGATAAGAGAAAAAATTTATTCAGGACTTTTGAATAGAGCTCAATACTATGACAATATGGATTGAAATATTGAACTCAACACTGAAAATAGTAGTTGGAGATTTATAGTGAATGGGCAGGGTGAGGTAGTCTTTGGATGAAAATCACAAAGAGAAACTTGGTTAGATATTAAAAATGTGGGAAGAGGAACCTGATTGGTTATTAAGGGTTGGAGGTACTCTTGCTAGACTGGATTCTTGCTAAAACTGGACTGACAGGGTTCTTCACTAAAACTGACCAAGTTAAAATCTTGAGAAGAGGGGTCAAAGAAGTTTGACTGACATTTAGTCAAAAAAGGAATAAAACATGAGAGGTTTATTATGCATTTAGCTGAAATCTGTGAGGAAAAGTAAATTAAATAATTTATGACACCATACAGCCAAAAATTTTGGTTTTTGAAGAAAACAATGGTTCCTTCTGTTTGATAGTAACAGTCATAATAGCTATCACTTCCATAGCTTCAGGTATGCCGCTAGACATTCTTCATATACTAATTCATTTCATCCTTGCAACAGTCCTATTACTATACCCTTATGTTTATGAGAAAACTGAAGTTATATAGTGAGGTGAATAAAATTATCCAAAGTCATGCAGATGGGAGGTGGGATTCAAATGTCACAGGGTGTGCTATTTACTCTAAGTTATATTGCCTGGTTGTGTGGGTTGCCTTCAATCAATGGCATATCATTCTCCCCACCTTGACCCAGGTCTCTCATAGGCTTCTTCTTTGTCTTCCTTGTGGAGAAGATATCCCAGACTTAAATCTATTCTCACCCTGTATATGGGTCTCCATTTCCTCTTTTCTATGACATGTTGGCCATGAGAACGACTAAATAAGCCTCTCATAGTCACAAGGATCAATCTGAACTCTTCACAGCTTTTCCATAAAAGCTTTTCTCTGAATTAGGGAAATAGAAAAGCATTTTTATCTGCATTCATGGCTTTGAATAATTCTCTATTAATGTTTGTGTCAAAGTATATGTATCTTGCATTGCATGCAAGAATGAAAAAAACATCAAAATTGAGGGAGGTAAATAATAATGAAGAAAAAATAACTTAAAAAGAGAAAAAAACTATTAAAAATTGGATTGTCATAGAAAACAATCTCATGTTTGAAACTGATTACTATGTTTGCTTTATTCTGTATATAAAGAATCATGATCTTTAAAGAGGATCTCTCGGATCTGCTTTGTAAATAACTAACTGGGGGATTCTTATGCTCTATGCTTACTCAAATTAGCAAATTATTGACCTGGGAGTTGTAAAAATTTTTTTTTTCTTTAACTTTACTGATGACTTATTTTGATTTTTCACTGATTTAATATAAATGTCTTGAACTGAGAAATTTAAAAAGAAGGTGGCAACTGAGGTCGTTCTCTGATTAGTGTCTGAGGAAAGCAGTAAGATTTTTCCAGAGTCAATGCTCCAGAGATCTCTGCTGCATCCCAGAAGACTGGGAAAAGCAGTGACAGCATCGAGAGGACCTATGGAGGAATGGTGTACTTCATGGAGCTGGAATGCAGGTTTCGGCTGCAAGGAGACTGTAATAGTGAGTGGAGGCTTTTGCAGCTGCAGCAGTAGCAGAGGTGGTGGTAGGCACAGCCAGCAGATTGACTCACAGAGTGACAGGCCCAGGTTTAGTCCCAGGGAGGGAGGAACAACTATGGTTGTTAGCATAGATGCTTGGCTTGAGAGAAGCCCAGTAAGAAGGGGTTTGACTAAAGACCCCAGCCTCCGCATGGGTTGGAAGCATAGCAAGGAGCACAGTGGAAAGAACCGCTCTCTTCTCTCTCAAACCCAGTAGAACCTGGACTCCAGCAGAGAGCAGCTCCAGTAGCACAGTTTGCCAACTGCTGGGCACAGTTCTGGAAGCTCAGCAAGGAGAGCTGGCCTGGTGATACCAGCAGGAATGGGTTCTCCCATCCCTGTCAGACCACAACTATAGCTACCTCTCTCCTACAGCCCACATCCACCCCTCCACCATCTAGCAGTCACACTCCATGCCTGACACAGCAAACAACTCTTTAATGAAGACTGCAAGGGTCAAACCAGAAGCTGAGCAACAAGAAACCTTACCATGTTTCGACAGCAAAAGAAAACGACAGCCCACCAGAAAACGATTTCAAAGACAAGGATTATCGATTATTTTTAACAGGTAAAGAATTAAAAGTTGTAATATTAAAGAAATTCAGAGAGATAAAAGGAAAGTTAAAAAACAAATCAGTGAAATAAAAAATACAAGTAAGCAGCAGCAGGCAGAAATGAAAACTTTACAAAAGGAACTAACAGAGATTCAGGAAGTGAAGACAGTAATAAATGAGATTGAGTACCAAAGAAAGTGATAGAAGCAGAATTGACCAAATGAAGGAAAGCATCAGTAATCTGGTGGCTAGAAATGTGGAAAGGAATTAGGTGGAAGAAGAGGAAGATTTTAAATGTAAAAAGCAAAAACAAACAAACAAAAACAGACAAAGTAATACTCTGAGGGCTATCTGACTCCACAGGAGAGGAAGCATAAGTATAGTGGGTATTCCGGAAGGTGAAGAGAAAAAGAAGAGAATACAGAGCATATTCAAAGAAAAATTACTGAAAACTTCCCAAATTTCCTAAAGGAGCTAAAAGAAGAAAAAGAGAACTCAACGTTTAGTAGAAGGAAGGAAATAATAAAACAGTAGAAACAAATAAAATATACATCAAAAAGTCTATTAAAAATTAATGAAAGCAAAAGAAGTTTTTTTGAAAGATAAACAAAATAGACAAGCCACTAGTCAGACTCACAAAGAAGAGGAGAAAGAAAACATAAATAAACAAAATCAGAAACAATGGGTATAGATGGAATATACTTCAACATAATAACGGCTGTATTTGACAGGTTGATGGCCAACATATTAATCAGAGGAGAAAAACCAAAAGCTTTTCCTCTAAGATGAGGAACCAGGCAAAGTTTTCCAATATCGTCACTACTATTTAATAGAGTGTTGGAAATGCTAGCCAGTGAAATAAGGTAAGAAAAAGATAAAAATGTATCTAACTAGAAAGAAAGAAGTGAAACTATGACTATTTGAAGATAACATAATATATTTATAGAGAACTTCAAAGACTCCAGTTAAAAAGTTGCTAGAAATAATAAGCAAATACATTAAAGTAGCAGGCTACAAAATTAATATTCAAAACTCTGTTGCATTTCTATGTAAGAAATGAATTTGCAGAAAGAGAATGCAGGAAAACAATCTTATTAAAATTGAATAAAAAATTACTTTGGAATAGATAACCAAAAAATGAAAGCCCTATACTCTGAAAACTATTTAATATATTGGTAAAATAAATAGCATATGACACAGATAAATGGAAAGACCTATCATGGTCATTGGCTGGAAGACTGAACATAGATAAAATGGCCATATTACCTAGAGTAGTATACATATTTAATGCTATCCCTAGTATAAGCCTATGGACATTTTTCACAGATATAGAATAAAAAAAAATCATGAGATTTATTTGGAACTACGAGACCATGGATAGTAAAAACAATCCTGAAGAAAAAGAACAAAAATGGAAGTATCATGCTCCCTGACTTCAAACTCTACTACAAAGTCACAGTGATCAAATCAGCATGGTATTGGAATAAAAACAAACATACAAATCAATGGCATAGAGTTGAGAACCTGGAAATAAACACAAACATACACTGATAATGGATTTTCAACAAAAATGTCAAAGACTTACAATGGGGCTTGGACAATCTCTTCAAATAAAGGTGTTGGGAAAAGTGGACAGCCACATGTAGAGAGTTGAAATTAGATCACTACCTAACACTATGTAAAAAATTAATTCAAGGTGGACTGAAAACTTAGATGTGTGGCCAGAAACCATAAAATACAGAGAAGATAACAAAAGCAAAACACTACCGGATGGTGAGCTAAGAGATATCTTTGGGAACTTAACTCCAATAACAAGTGAAATAAAATCCAAAATGAACAAATGGGATTATATCAAATTCTGAACAGTGAAAGAAACTCTCAATGCAATAAAAAGACATCATACTGAATGGTAGAAGATATTAGTACATCACACATTTGACAAGAAGTTAATATTGAAATTATATAAAGAACTTACATAACTCAACAACAAAAAACTAATAATCATATTAAAATGGGTAAATAATAAACTTAATTCTAAAGAAGACGTGCAAATGATCAATAGGCACATGAAAAGAATTTCTACTTCTCTTGTCATTATGGAAATGCAAATCAAAACAACAATGAGATATCATCTTACCCCAGATGATAATGGATATTATCCAAAAGATTGGAAACAAGTGCTAGAGAGGATGTGGTGAAAAGGGAACTCTTACACACTGTTTGTAGGAGTATAAACTGGTACAGCCATTATGGAAAACAGTACAGTGATACCTCAAAAAATTGAGAATGGAAATCCCATATGATCCAGTTGCTCCTCTATTGGGTATTTACCCTAAAAACACAACATTTATTCATAGAGATTTACGCATCCCCAAGTTCATTGCTGTGTTATTTATAATTGCCAAGTGCTAGAAAAGCTTAAATGCCCATTGGCAGAGGAGTGGATAAAGAAGGTGTATATACACTCAGTGGAATACATTGTAACTATCTAAAAAAGTGAAATCCTTCCATTTGCAGCAATATGGATGGATCTGGAGATAATTATGCTTTGTGAGATAAGCCAGGAGAAAGAGAGACAGACATTTGATATCACTCAAATGTGGTATATAGAGATATCAAATAAATAAAATAAATAAATTAAACAATAATATACTTTTAGCCAACTGCCCCCCACCCTAAATCACTGGGTGCAGGAAGAGATGCAAACAACAAAAAGGGAATTAAGTGTATATAGTGAAGAAAAAAAATGAAATATGTGAATTTGCTGTATTATACACAGATGTAGATTTACTATGATGAATAACTTAAATGCAGTACTTCTTTAAAATTTACAATGAAAAATAAATGTCTTGAACTCATCAAGAAGATATGGAATAAACTAAGGAACAAAACATATATACTCAGGTTGATTTCATTTAAATATCAGAGTAATAAAATTAAATCCAATTGGTGTTATCTTTAAAGCATTCTTCTCCTTTCTTTCTCACTTCTTTCACTCCCAAAGAATCATCAAGAAATGATGTATATTTTTGCACCTAAAAAGCTGACTTACAATCTAGAGATACATCATTTTGCTGAAATCACTGTTTATAGGAAGATACAGCTCCTCAGCTGGATGAAATGTTCTTGTCATGACGGAAAGCAGGTGTGACGCAGCTGGAAGTCGAGGGTTGTCATGGTCACAGAAAAAGTCTTAGGACAGCTCGGGTGCCTCAGTGTTGTCCACAACGTGTGTGATCCTTTATGACAACTGATCCTTCCGGAGCCAAGATGGTTAACATTCCCTGGGAAACTTCGAGTGCTCATCTCTGTTAAGTGCTTTCACGCCTTCAAGTTTGATTTGATAAAATAATCCTTGAACATTGGCTTTTACCTTTGTGTTTTAAAGTCAAAGCAACTGATAGGGCTAAGTAGTTAGGATGATTAGGGTTTTTGAACACATTAGTCACATTTGCTCCTTGAGAGAGGATATTATCCTGCATTTAGATTGGATTCTGGAGTCAGATTGTCAGATTTATATATAGGCTGTAATATTTTTCAGTGTGTCTGATTTTCAGCACTTGGTTTCCCTTTTCTCTTCCTCATTTTCACTTCTGTACAGTGAAAAATGTTTAATAATTCCTCCTTCATGGAGGGTTTTCAGGATGATCAAGTGAGATAATGGAGGGATAACATTGGGACCGTGCTTTGGCACATACGGTGCTCAGTAAATGTTCATAGTTTCTAAATTGAGCTAGCCATATTCAAATGAAGGACTTCATTTCTCAAAAAGTTTAATCCCTACATTTCAGAGATTCTAAAATACATGGAACCCAGTTGAGAGTGTGCTTGTCTGTGTGTGCATGTATTAGATGCCAGTTCATGACTGTTTATCTTTGTGATATTAAGAACAGGGAAGATGTACAGACACAGCTAAAGAGTCCCTCAAACAAACACATTCATTTTATCTTTTGTAAATTCTAATTCTAGATTAGAATTACATTTTAATTACATTCTACTGCAGGAAGAGGATGAAATGAGATTCTATTTAGAAAAGACATGGTCTTGATGCCATGTATATATATGCCTTTACAGATTATTCAAGAAGTGTTTGGGCTTTTTGACCTATTTCCTGTTTAGGACATGCTGGAGAGAAGAAGGAGGGTAAGGTACAATATAGCAAGGACCTCAGTTGTTGATCCTTGATACCAAAGGTGAATAAGTGCTTCCTTGAACTTTGGGTTAAGGCTAAGAACACCCACTTTTTTTCCCTTTCTCAAGAAAGATTAGATCTACCAAGCCAAGTTGTCTTCCAAATTGTGTTTTAGCTAAACAGGAATGGTTAGAGTGCAGTCTTCATTAGGCTTACAAGTGACCCATAATGGCTCTTTCTGAGTCAGGGGTGAACATGGGAGAAATAAGAATGGATATACAGTGTTATTTTTCTTTCACAATAGGAAATACTGCTCTTTTTAGTCCATGTGCTTGTCATGTCATCTGTTGACTTTTCCGTGAGTCATCACTTCTGTTTCTCACATTAAGGTACTGCTACTGTGAACTTCTTAACTTCATTCAAGTACAACCTTAAACCTCGTCTAAAAGACACAGACATAGGTGTCCCCCTGGTGAAGTAGCAGTTAGGTCAGTTGCCTTCAAAGGAGCACAGTGCCACATACCCCTGGGTTCATGTCCTGGACCAGTGGGGAAACAACCAGTGTGAACAACTAAATAAAAAAATAAAATGCTTCCAAAAAGAAAACACAATGTATTATAAAGTTTTTGCGTAAATTTGTATGGAAATATTTTGGCATTTTTAAACAGGTTTTTTTTTTAGAGAAAGTAGGAAGGAAGACAGAAGCATTTTTGTTTATTTAGCTGTTCATTTTATTTGTTCCCCTTGGTTCTGGAGGTGAATCCCAATTCCTGGATTGTATGTGATCTGCTCACTAGGTATGACTTCAACGCCTTCACCATTAGGCAAGCTAAACTTAGCTTTTAATGACTGCCATATATTTTTTCATATACTGAAAGTCATAATCCCAAAATATCAATGAAAATATTAGTGGTGAAAAAATGATATGGGATGCTTACATTTATTCTGTGCTAACTTCTTATTCTTAGTTCTTTATTACTGTCTTTATGTGAACCTCATTCATTCCTTATTTTCCTCTTCTGACCTGTTTCATGGTCCTTGAATTCATTTCACTCTTCTAATTCCAAGCATACAACACCTGCTCCTTTTTCCAATTTTGGCTACCCACCCATCTTTTGGGTATTTCCAAGATGCAGTGTGTGTTGTGTGTGTTGTGTGTGTGTGTGTGTGTGTGTGTGTAAGCTGAAAGTTTGTCACTTTTTACTGAAGTAGTCCTGGGTTTGTCAGGGAATACATCATTGAGAGAGCCTTGTTTACGTTATCATTTGGTATTTTTTATTTTTTACCAGAGAGTTTTGACTTCCTGGCATGGGGGAAGGGAGGAAGGGTAAAGTACCATTTTTCTCTCTTTTTTAGCTCCATTAGAGAGTCAGGAATATTTACCGAGGATCTCAACAGAGGCATCATGTATCTCCCAACCAAAAACAGAGTAAAAGTGATCAAGCCTGAGGGTTAAGGAAAATGTTCATAGCTTCAAATATTTAACTGCTTCCTAATTATATAGATAACAGCAGTCTAATCCAAGAACAAATTATTTGCCTCAAATATTCGAAGATTAATGGGACTATACAAGTGTTAAGACAAAATCCAGAGTAGACAGACAAGTTTGACTCTAAATGTGATCATTAATCATTATCATCTGAAGTCTTTATATGGGTAAAGTGTGCCTTATAGATTGAAATAGGTGGGGAGAACTGCTTTTGTTATCAAAATTCTTCCATTCACTACCTGTTATCAGTTTTGGGTAAATTATTTTATATTTTTTTATAGTTGAAACATTTCATTTCACTCAGGAATAAAAAAAGGTGTTTTAACATATTTATTGGGAGATAATTGACATACAACAACTGTTCGTATTTAAAAAATATAATATTTGATGAATTTTTATACTTGTGAAACCATCACCATAAATGTGGTTACATGTATGTGCATATATACATTTATTTATATATGTCTATCTATATCTATATATCTGTATCTGCATAATCTATCTGTTGTTCTTTCGAAGTTTCCTTGTGATTTTTTATAATTTCTTTCCTCCCAACACTCCAGTCTACCTAAGGCAACCACTAGTGGGTCTGTCTATTGTCAATATAGGCTAGCTTGCTCTTAAAAAAAACACACAGTCATACAAAAGTCACTTTACTTTGGCTTCTATAATTCAGTATAATTATTTTGAGAATCAGAAATGTTGTCTATACCAACTGTTTGTTTCTTTTTCTTAATTCTCTTGTATGGGTATGTAAATTTGTCGATTGATTCACCTTTTGATGAACTTCTGGATTATTCCCGATTTTAGGCTATACAAATAAAGGTTATCAGATTGTTTATGTACACATCTTTGTGTAAGATATATGGTTTTACTTATTTGTGTCAAAACCTAAGAGTAGATGTCTGGGTCAAATGGTTGAATTATGTTTCACTCTAAGTAAACTGTCCACAGTTTTCCAAAGTAACTAGATCTTTTATATTCCCAACACAGGCATGAAAGTCCTGTTTCTCCACATTTCCAATTCCTGCCCAATTTTATTAACTTTAGCCTTATAATGGATGTGTAGTGATACTTCATAGTGGTTTTAGTTTGTTTTACCTAACGTATAAAAATATTGAACTTCATTTAATGTGTGAATAACTAACCGATATCTTCTTTGGTCAAGTATCTGTTCAAATATTTTGCTTATTTAAAAATTATTGTTTTCTTTCTTACTATTGAGTTGTAAGAGCAAATATATTCTACATAGAAGTCCTTTTAGATACATGATTTGCATATTTGTCTATAAGTCTATGGCTCACTCTTTTATTTTCTTAATGGTATGTCAAAACTTATAAATCTTAGTTAAATCTAATTTATTGTCTTCTTGATATCTTTTACATATTATTTAAAAAATCATTACCAAAACCAGTGTTACTAAGATTTTCTCTCCAATAATTTCTTCTAAAAATTTAATATTTTTAGCCTTCTGCATTTCAGTCTATGATTTGTTTTTTAATTTTCATTTTTAATATGGTGGCTTTTTAAAAAATAGGGTTATCCAAATGTGCTAGCACAATTTGTTGTAAGGATTATCATTTTCCCATTGAATGCCTTGGAACCTTTGTTAAATCAATCGCCTATATATATGTGAACCTATTTCTGGACTCTATTTGGTTGTATTGAATTACATATCTGTCTTTATGTCAATACCACATTTTCTTGATGAATGTAGTTTTTATAATATATCTTAAAATCAGATAGAATAATTCCTCCAACTTTGTTCTTTTAAAAATCATTTTGGCTGTTATCGGTCTTATTCAATTATGTATAAATTTCAGAGTCAGATGGTCAATATATATTAAAAACAAGCTAGAATTTTGTTTGAGTTCACATTGAACTTATACATCAATTTGGAATGCAATATCAATAATTAACTTGAGCCCTAAATATGGTATGATTCTATTTTGTACATAATAAAATTCATCTGTTTTAGAATTTTCAGTGTACAGGTTTTATATGTATTTTCTAAAATTTATTCCTGAGTATTTAAAAATGTTCATTATATTATAAGTGAGAGAGCGTAAAATATTTCAGTCTGACAACATTATTTGAAAGGAGTCTGATAAATTCATATTAACTTACATATGCAATTCACTCTGAAGCCATTACTTTGATTAAGGTATGGCACACTTTGATTTACTAGACTTGTCTGGTCCTCCTTGTCAAGGTAGATGTAAAAATGTCAACAATACCAGGAACACCATGGAGTGAGAAGGATTTATTTAGAGTGAGGAAGGAATGATTCCACAATACAAGGGGTTTTTGAAAAAGCATAAAATGCTTTTCCATTCTACTTAACTGATAACATTGCTTAGGGTGTGCTTTTGTTATCTATCACTGAATAGCAAATGACTCCAGAATTTGGCATCTTATGACAGCAAATATTTATATCTAATAGCTTCTGTGAGTCATGGACTTTTAAAGTCATAATAATCTTTAGTCAGATGGCTGTTTCTGACTCTGGATGTTCTTGACATTGCAGCCAACTGTTGGGCAGGACTGCAGTCATCTGAAAGCATGACTATGGACTGGGAAGGATGAGATTTACTTCCAAGTTCACTCACTTGATTGGTGGCATACATGTATTCTTTGTCTTCTAGGTGGGCCTCTTCATATGGTGTCTGACTCTTCTTGCTGTATGGCAGCTGAATTTCTCAAGACTGAATGATCTAAAAGAGATTCTTCTTTTGTACTAAGATGGAAGTTACAATCAGTTTCTAACATAATAGTGGAAATGATGTATCATCACTTATGCCATCTGCCTCTCAAGGGGAAAGGAATTAAGTTCATTCTCTTGAAGGAAATAATAGAAAAAGGACATAATTTTAAAATTGCCACTTATTTTGTGATAAGGATTTGGATTTTTTTCAAAGTTCATTATTCACATATGCACTTACCTAATTTGCGGGCTGAAAAAAATGAGGCAAGTTTTTGACTATTCAAAAAAGTAAATTATATAGAAATTTAGAAATACCCTTGATTTATTTATTTGTTTTTGGTACTGGTGGTAGTAATGAGTTGATTATCTGGATTGCTTTAGAGGTAGAAAGAAGTCAAAGGTATGCTGAAAAGCTACATTTGAAATATTTTGAAATATTTCACACAAAATCAGAAAATCTTAAAGAGTGGAAAAATAACTGCAACCTTTTGCCTTCAGAGACTTAATATAAGCATGGTTCTGAAAGCTTCAATTGAGATTACTGCCAAGTTTGCTACAATGTGAAGGAGATGAATTATGCATATGATACCTTATATTCCATTTAAAGTTGTGGTCTGCAGACATCAACTCTGATACATTTTACAAATAATTTTATACCTATGTAGATTTTTCTAAAGTGTCACGTGGACATATCTTTAGAAAGGTATTGGTGTGACAAATTAATTAAAATCACTATTTGTTCCTTTTAGATGTCTCATGTACTTAACAGTGAAATATCTCTTGACTATAACCTGCTCCCTTTTCTCAAACTTATTTGAATGTATGCTGTAAGAAATAAAAACAAAAAGTTTAAAATGTGTATGTTCTCACTTGCCTTAATTCTAAGTTTCACTCTTTCTAAGATGGAAATTAGAAAAAGAATATCTATAGAAGTAATGACTCTGAGTATTTCTTCAGCTTTGTCTACACATTTCTTGTAAAATGCACTCATCAAAGATGTTTAAGGAAAGTCAATTCTGAGAGTACTCAAGGTTATATCCAAGGGAAGCTTCTTTTCTGTATTTTCTGTATTGTAGGTGTGTTTGTGGCACACCAGGTGAAGGTCTCCCTTTAAATTAACTCAGTAATTCTGAAACTTCACATTCAGCAGGAGGGATTACTAAAAGTGCTTGCCTTAATGCAACCTTTCTTCCCTTTTGGTTTCTGATTTAATAGGTGGGGGTTGAGACTTGAGAATCTGACTCTCTAACAAGTTCCCAGGCGAGGCTGCGATGGTGGCCTGGGGGTCACACTTAAAGAATCACTGCATTATACAAGTGGCAGCCTCTTGCTTTGTTCTTATCCACTGAAAATTTATTCTTGTCAGCTTCTTTGAAACTGCATCATCCTCTTACAAAGACTTAAGCTCTAGGGTGACAATGTGGTTAATGCATCCCTATTGATGGATGCTGAGGCTTTTTCTTAATGTTTGAAGATTTAATGACAGCAGGTGAATTGGTCAATATTCAGTTTTCTGAAATGGACAATTTTCCTAATATACAGTTCACAAAGCAATTTGTTTAAAAATGAATTAAAGGAAAGTCGAATTTGTAGAATATCTAATTTGATGAATTTAGCAATGATAGTACTTATCAGGACTGTTTTGATAGCTTTAACAATAATGATGTAACTGTCTTAAAAGAATGCTCAGTTTTGATTAATGGTGACATACTTTTCTTAAAATTAAGTGTGATATGTTACTAATGAAATTGGCTGGAGAATCAGAAATCTACTTACAGACTAGTAAAGCAAAAGTCAGTATATATTAAAAAATCTCATTCAATTTGCACTATTTTTGTAACAAATTCTTCCATTTTATATGATTGCAATATTTACAGTCAGTAATTTTATTCATATGCTTTTGTACATAGCTTTGTACATTTTAAAACTTTGACATTGATTTTTCCTTTGCAAATTCCTCAAAAACTTTAGTTTTATATCTAACAAATAAAACTTCAAAGTTAAATATGAATACTCTTGAATAATTATTATTTTTTAAATTTAAGCTAAATTAAATTCTTAGATTTAAATTCCAAAGCAACAAAAGGAAACAGAAATAGTTACGAAAACCCTATCATACATAAAATACAGGAATTTATTGTTTTAAGCTATGTTGCATATGTTGATTTAGTAGAAGTTTGCATGAAGATTATAGTTGAAAGGACATCATCATTCAGAATATCTGGAAGAAAAATGAAGTTCTATGGAAGGAATCATGAGATTTCTGACTTATATTTGATATGTTGTTCATAAATTGAAAACTGAGGTTTTACTCCTTCCTAGGATGTAAAAGGTTAAAAGGACTATTCTCATCTTATTCTAAGAAAGAGATAAATTCCAAAAGCTAACATTTTTGAACTCAAAAGATAGATGATGTTGCTTGAATCCAGCAAGAAATCTAGGCAAGCAGATTGCCTCTGAGGAGAGACAAGATGCAAACACTGGTTTACATATGTCGGGGAGTGGGAAGAAGAGTTGTGGGTTTTTACACAAACTGGTAGAATTCAGCTGAACTTTTAATTGCTAAAGGCTATGTGAAGGAATTGAAATCTTGGGAGTCAAGACACAAATGGATTCAGCATCCACTTGTAGGTTCTTCTTCACAGACCTCCTGTGTGTGCTCATGAGAAAAAGTTAGGAAACAGGTGTGAGAGTTGAGAGATTCTGTTAGCAGTAGAAACCTGGAGGAGAGGAGAGATGGTGTTTATGGGAAAAGCATAAAACCTCTCCAGAATGTTTCCTCCAATGACACAGAAGACAAGATGATGGGAGAAGGGAAATAAAAAGCATTAGTTCCCAAGGGAAAGGTAAAAACCCACTGAAAATGGGGAAAGGGTAAAAAAAAAAACCAATAGTATCCATTTCTGGGGGGAAAAGCAGAAAAATCCTGATTCTAAGACCCTATATTACCATAGTTGTAGTCCTCTATCCCTGGGCAACGAGGAAGTAACACTCTTTTAAGCAATGTACACCACATGTATAAAAATTTGTAAGTAAGAAAGTTCTACCCCAGAGGCATAAGCACAGGGTTAGCCAAAGAATAGAAGATAACAACAATAGGCTGGAAGAAACTTCCTATAAAATTAGTGAGCTAGAAAATAGGACAGTGGAATGCACTGAAGCAAACCAGTGAAGAAAAAGGAATTTAAAGTAATGAACATAGAATACAGACTTGTGAGATAATATCAAAAGAAAAAACATTTGCATTGTTGTGTCTTAGAAAGAGGAGAGAGAGAAACACAGAGGGAGAGAAGGGGGGGAAGAAACTGTATGTGAAGAAATAATAGCTGAGAATTTCCCTAACCTGAGGAAAGAAGCAAACTTCCAGATTCAGAATCCTCAAAAGTTGGACAGTTAAATGCATTCAAATCTAACTAGCTTTCAAGCAAAAACAGGTTGTCAGCATAGACACTTTTAGATAAATCCCAGGGTAGCCTCAAAGCATAGCTACAGGGAAAAAATAAAGATACTAAAAAGGGAAACCAAACACGACGTAATTGCTTTCAAATCACCTATGACGAGAAAGAGAACAGCGGTATTATCTATAACAACATCCAGAGAACAATTAACACAATGGCAATAAACAGTTCAATCCAATGTTAATGGATTTAACTCATTAATCAAAAGACCTAGAGTCACCAAATGTATTAAAAAAACATAAACCAACTTCATGTTGCATTCAAAGGACTTATCTATCTTCAAAAGATAAACAGGCTCAAAGTCAATGGTTAAAAGACAATCCAATAGTCAATTGAAACCAAAAAAGCAGGATCAGTCATACTTATATCAGATAAATTAGACTTCTACCAAAGACAACAACAAAAGACATTATATAATGATGAGAGTCAATTTAGCAAGAAGGTATAACATTATCAATATATATGCACTATATGAAGGAACATCAAAATACATAAAGCAATTGTTACTAGAACTAAAGAAAGATATTGATAGCAATGCATTTAATAATAGGAGACTTCAGTACACCCTTTACGACAGTAGACAGATCAAACAGGCAGTAAGTTTACAGGGAAATAACAACTTTAAATGGTAAATTACAACAGATGGATTTAATAGAGATATATAGAACTCTCCATTCATTGACTATGGAATTCACATTTTCTCAAGTGCTCATTGAACATTCACAAAGATAGACAGTATATTGGGAAGGAAATATTTTTCAAGGAATTTACAAAGATTGAAACCATACCAAGCATCGTCACTGATCACAATGGCTTAAATCTAGAACTCAATCACAAAAAGAAAACTGGAAGACTCCAAAATATATGAAGGGTAAACAATATGCTTCTGAATGACTCAGGTAAAGGGGGAAATCAAAAGAAAACTTAAAAAATACTTAGAAGCAAACAAAAATAAAGATATGAGCTACCAAACTTATGGGTTGCAGCAACAGCAGTACAAAGAGGGAAGTTTATTGAATTCCAAGCCTAAGAAATAAGAAAAATTACAAATAAATAATCCGACCCTACATCTAAAGTAACTGGAAAAAGAAGAACAATTAAAATCAAAAGTCAGTAGAAGGAATGAAATAATAAAAATTAAAGCAGAAACAAGTAAAATAAAAATAACCAAAAAGACAAGTCAGAGGATACAAATCTGATTCTTTGAAAAAATAAGCAAAATTGACAAATCACTGACCAGGTTCACTAAGAAATAAGAAGTTATATCATAATTAGAATCATAAATGAAAGGGGAGAAGTTCTGACAGATAACACAGACATATAAAACATCATAGAGACTAATACGAGTAGCTAATAAATTAGACAACCTCAAGGACATGGACAGAGTTTTAAAATCATACAGCTTACCAAGACTGAATCAGGAAGAAATGGAAAACCTGAATAGGATTATGATAAGCAAGGAAATTGAAGTCCTCCAAAGGATCCCCCCAGATAAAAAGCCTGTACCAGTCAGCTTTGCTAGTGAACTTTACCAAACCTTCAGAGCATAGCTAATACCTATTCGTCTCAAAAGTACCCACAAAATTGAACAGCAGGGAATATTTTCAAACAATTTTTATGAGGCTTACATTACATGGAAACCAAAAGCAGATAAGGGCATCAACAAGAAAGAAAATTACAAGCCACTATCTCTAGTGAGCTTGGATGCAAAAATTCTTAGCTAAATATTACCATACAGAATCCAACAATACATCAAAAGTATCACCAATCATGACGAAGTGGGATTTATCCTGGGGATGAAAGGATGGTTTAACATATGCAAATATATTAATGTAATATGCCACATGAACAAAACTAAGAGAAAAATTATATGGCTATATAATCAGATATAGAAAAAAACCTTTACTAAGATTCAGCAACACCCATTTGTGATTAAAACTACATAAAATTGGAATAGCAGGAGCATACTTTACTACAATAGAGACCATATATAATATACCCACAGCCAACATCATACTCAGTGATAAAAATCTGAAATCATTTTCTTTAAGGTCAGGAAAAAAGACTCTCACCACTGCTGTTTAGCTTTTTACTGGAGATCTTATCCAACACAATTAGGCAAGGAGGAGGAAAAAAAGAAATATAAATTGGAAAAGAGGAAGTGAAACTATCACTATTTGCAAATGACATGATAATATGTGTATAAAACCCTAAGAACTCCATCAAAAACTACTAGAATCAATCAATGAATACTGTAAAGTGGCAGACTACAAAATCAATATACAATTTTGTGTTTTGCATTTTTATATGCAAACCATACTATAGAAGAGAATGAAATAAATATAACTATTTCCACTTACAATAGAAAATAATTAAATGTCTTGGAATATACTTAACAAAGGAGATAAAAGACTTCTACAATGAAAAGTTTAAGATTTTCATAAAGAAAATAGAGGAAGATACAAAGAGCTGAAAAGATATCCTGTGGTCAAGGTTTGGAATAATTAACATTGCTAAAATATCCATCTTGCCTATAGCGATATACAGATTTAATGCAATCTCAAAAATGTCCCACTGACATTTTTCAAGGAAATAGAACAAAAAATTTAAAATTTGTATCAAATAACAAAACCCCCAAATAGCTTAATTATGAGATAAAAGAGCAAGAGTGGTGGTATCAAACTCCCAGTCATTGAGTTGTAACACACAATGAGTGATTAAAACTCTATGATTCTGGAATAAAAATGCAGACATAGATCAGTGGAGTAGAACTAAATTACCAAATATAGACTCACACATATATGATACGTTAATTTACAACAAAGGAGCAAAGTATTCAATGGAAAAAGGAAAGTCTTTTCAATAAATGGTGTTGGGAAAACTGAACAGCTGCGTGTACAAGAATGAATCTAGACCACTGTCTTAACACCATACACAAAAAAATAATTGAAATTGGATTAGAGACTTGGATGAAAGATCATAAACTATGAAATGTTTAGAAGGTAAGATAAGCAAGTCATTGCACGACTTCCTTCTTTGAGAGGACTTTGAAGACTCAACTCTAGTAGCAAGGAAAACAAAAATAAAAATAAACAAATGGGACTGTGTTAAACTAAAAAGTCTCCGCATAGTGAAAGAAGCTATGACCACAACAAAGAGATATTCTACTGATTGGGAGAAGACATTTGCACATTATACATCTGATAAGGGTTTGATATCCAAAGTGTAAAGAACTCATAAAACTTAGCAATGGAAAAACCAACAACCCAATCAAAACTTGGGCAGAATAATTCAAATAAACATTTCTCCAAAGAAGACATATAGATGGTCATCAGACGTATGAAAAGATATTCTCTCCCAGTTGTTACTGAGGTAATGCAAATCACAACAACAGTGAGATATATCACCTTACACCTACAAGATTGGCTATTATTAAAAAGTCCAGAAACCACAAATGTTGGAGAGGGTGTGAAAAGTGAATTCTTTTATAGTGCTGTCGGTAGTGAAAAGTGGTACAACCCTTATGGACGGTAAGAAGGAGATTCCTCAAAAAATTGAGAATAGAAATCCCTTTGATCACATTATCCAAGTTCTTGGAATTTAACTAAGACACAAAAGCGCTAATTCACAGAAATATATGCACCACATGTTTATTGCAGCAATATTTATAATAGCCACGAATTGGAAGCTACTTAAGTGTTCATTGTTAGATGAATAATATATATATATCTTATATATATGTATACCTTTATATATATGCAGTGGAATACTGCACAACCCTAAAAAGGTAAAACTCTGTCATTTGTAGCAACATGATGGAACTAGAGGGGATTTTGCTAAGTTAAATAAATCAGAAGCATAGAGACAAATACCAGATGATCTCCCTCATCTGTGAAATGTAAAGAAACAAAGCAAATGAACAGACTAAACAAAAACCAACCCTTGGATATTAGCAATAGAACTGTGGCTAACAGTGGGAGTGGGGTGGCAGTTTGGGGCAAGTGGTTTTGTGGTCCAATGTACATTGATAAAGGACTTTTTGTAATTTGGTGGTTTCAAAGGGTATGTTGTCATATATTAGAGGTAGTGGACCTCTAAACGGTTTATATTATTCTGTAAATCAATGTTACCTCAATAAATATTAAATATAAAATATTTTGAAGAAAGATAAACAAAACAAAACAAAACAAAACCAGAACATAAGGATCTCCTTCTCTCCACATACTTTCAAATATTTTGTTCCCTTATTGGTAGTGAAATTGAACACCATTCGGTTCTTTATTTCTATACATATTTCCTTGTCATTTAAGTACCTGGTAGAATTGCAAATTCTTAAACTTCCTCCCAAATTACTTGCTCAGTTAGTATGCTTTTCATATTGACTTGGAGTCATTATTTATTTTTAATTAGTGTTTTATTGAGATAACTTGATTTTACTAGATTCATATGTGTAGATTCCCCATTCCTCAAATATATGTCAAAATACTCTGCCCTCCACCAAATTATATACAGCTCTTCACCAGTCTATTGGACTTCACCACCACTTGACCCCAAGCCCCATCACAGTCCCTACTAACCTCAATTATATTGCCAATGTCCAGCATTAGTTTGTTTTATCTATTTTTTTGCTTTGTATACTCATATTATACAGATGAGTTGGATCATCTGATACTGGACTTTCTTCTTTTCACTTAGCATTATCCCCTCTAGATTCATCCACGTTGATTTAAATGACAGGATTTCATCTCTTCTATGGGCTGGGTAGTATTCCATTGTGTATCTATACCACATCTTCTTTATCTGTTCATCTGACAGTGGGCACTAAAGAGTTTCCAGTTCTTAGCTACTGTGAATGGAGCTGCAATTAACATAGGATTTCATAGCTCTCTGTCAATTTGTGTTTTTGGTATCTTTTGGGTAAATACTCTGAAGGTCGGATATGGGATTTTCATCTTCAGGTGAGGAATTTTCATTCTGTTTTACATAAAGGTGGCACTAATTTACACTCCCAACAACAGTGTTAAAGTGTTTCATTTACTCCACATCCTGGATAACATCTGTTACTTCCAGACTTTTGTATAACAGTCAACCTCTCAGTTGTAAAGTGATATCCACGTGATATTTTGATTAGCATTTTCATTATAGCCAGTGAATCGGAGCAATTTTTCATGTGCCTGTTGGTTATTTGCATGTCTTCTTCAGGAAAAACGCCTCTCCAATTCTTTTACTCATTTTTTGATTGGATGATCTGTTTTTCTGTTACTGAGTTTTATGAGCTCTTTGTATATTTTGGTTATTAAGCCCTTGCCAGAAATATGAAACATGAATAGCTTCTCCCAGTTAGTAGGTCGTCTTTTTGTTTTGGTGATTTATTTCACCGTGAAGAAGTTTTTAGTTTGATAGAGTCCCAGTTGTTTATATTTGTTTTCATTTTCCTTGATGCTGGAGTTGAGTTCCTAAAGACATCTCTGATCCTGATGTCTTTCGTATGCTTTCTTCCATAATTTTTATGGTCTCTGGTATTATATCCAAATCTCTAGTCCATTTTGATTTAATGATATTAGAGAGTGATCTAGCTTCATTCTTTTCATGTAGCTGTCTAGATTTTCCAACATTATATATTGAAGAGACAGTCCTTTCTCTAGCATATGTTCTAACAGACAGTGATTTTGATTTTCTTTTTCTCTTCTTAGGTGGGTTGAGTACAGTTATATTTTGATTGCTTTCTACTTTTGCTTTCCTCTTTGCTTTTTCCTGGGAGATGTGTTTGAGGTACCTTGAAGTTAGCATTAAGATTCTATGTTTATTTCCTATTTTTTTGAAAGCAAATTAGAGTTGAATCCATTCTAAATATTCATATTTTTATTCTCCTCTACTCCTTCCCACTTTTTATATTTTGCTGTCTTACTGATTTTAAGTGGGTGTTCTTTATACTTTATAGAACTTCCTTTAGTATTTTTTTGTAAAATTGGTTTAGTCATGATGAATTTCTTCAACTTTTGCTCATCAGAAAAGCTTTTTATCATTCATTCAATTCTGAATGATAATCTCACAGGGTAGTTTATCCTAGGTTGAAATTCCTTTTCTTTTTAGCACTTTGAATATATCATGCCATTCTCTTCTGGTCTGTAGAGATTCAGCTGAGCAATTCATTGACAATCTTATGGGGATTCCTTTATCTACAACTTGTTTTTCTCTAGCTGCTTTTGAAAATTCTCTATCTGTATTATGTTTTTGATACTTTAATTAGATGTATCCTAATATAGGTCTGTTGGGTTTCTTATGATTGGAATTCTGTGCTTGCTGAATCTAGAGAACTGTTTCATTCCTCAAATTAGGGAAATTCTCACTTAATACCTCAGTTATTTTTTCTTCCATTGCTATTTATATCCCCTTTTCTCTCCAACTTGTGGACTCCTATGATGCAAATGTTTTCCTTTTGATGTTGTCCTTTATGTCTCATATGCTGTCTTCATTTCTTTTTATTCATTTTTCTCTTTGCTGGCTTGCTTGAGCGCATTATTCTTCCCTATCTTCTCACTTTATCCATCCTACTCTTGAGTCCCTCTATTAAGTTCTTTAGCTCAGTTATTGTTTTCTTTATTTCTTTGCCATCTCTTTTGAGCTGTTTCATATATTCTCACTCTTTGTTGTAGTTCTCTTTTTTTTTTTCAATTGCTTTCTAGATTTCCATGAATATATTTATTACTGCTGCCCTAAATTCATCCACAGGTAGTTTGCTTATGTCTGTTGTATCGGATTTTCCCCTGGGATCTTAATTGGATCCATCATTTTATGTATATGTCTCTGTGTCTTCGCTCTGTTTGGCATTCTGTTTTTATTTCTGTGGAGTAGATTTCCCTGAAGTGATGACCTTGTGTTAGGGTATTGGCTTGCACTGAATAGGCCATGGATCTTGGTGTGAGTGCTGGGAATTCTTTAGTTGCGTGACATGACCTCTGGTCAGATTTGTTGAAGCTCTGAGGTAGATCTTGTATTGAGGTCCTGGAGTCTAGTCTTTGGGTTTCAAGCGCATGTGGGGGGTGTGGGGTGCAGCTCCATCCCCCAGTATCACAGATCTGAAGATAGAGGCCACAATCAATTGCTATTGGCCCACAATCAGCAAACAGGTCAGAGTTTCACTTGAGTGGCGAACAGAGTGGGGCTAGCTGACAGCTGTTGAACTTTTCCTCCCTTCTGGGAAACTCACTTTCTCTATATTCAAAGAGATGCTGCTGCTAGTGCTCTTTGACCTAGAGGTGGGATTTCCAGTGGGAGGGTCCTATAGCACAGTAATGGTGGAAGGAACATTTCCCCTAGCTGCCTGACAGTAATGATGGTGTTCTGTGTAGATTCTCCTTGGAATTTGTGACTCAACTTACTGGGTTGTTGGCCCTCTTTCTGACGGGTTCTAAGATCTACCTCTCCCAGCTCAGTGACTGAGACCCTTGCTGGGTGTTCTCTCTGATGTCAGAGCAAATCTTTTATTTCTGGGAGGCCTGATTCTTCCTGAGGCCCTGCTCCCATCTGGTTTTTACCCTTGGGACTTAGATCCTGAAACCATAATATGGTTCCAAAACTGGACGCTTTTGCCTACTCTTTACAGTTTTAAATGCTATTATTGTCTATGTAGTTTACAGCCTGCTTTTCTTCAGTATTTGGATCTGAAAAGTAGGTGCCTTCTAATTGTTCTTTGGGGAGGATGGGAGTCTGGTAACCTAACAAATTGCCATCTTAAACTTTCACTCCCTGGAGTCATTACTTATTTCTTCACTAATCTTTTATCAGTTATTGTGTTGCATTGAACTTCTAATAGCTTGTGTGTTACATATTCAGTATTGCTGTTATTTTGCACAAGCATATGATTTCAATTTTAATGAAGACATACATAAATATTTTTCTTTAAAGTTATTTTGTTTTGTTTGAAGCATTTCTTCCTTACCTCTAGCCCACAGAAGAATTCTTTTTCCTTCTGAAAAATGTTCACATTTTGATGTTCACATATAAATCTATACCTTGTCTATAATTGATTTTTGTGTAAAAGAGAACATAGGATTCTGATTTTATGTTTTTGTCTATAAGATTAATTGCCCACAAATGATTGAATAATTTCCCACTTCCCCTATACTGACAATGTCATCTCCATGGAAAGTCAATTTATATATATTTATGGGACTGATTCAGGGCTTAATCTATTTTTCTCCCTCGCCGTAATTGTCATACAGCTTTATTTACTATTGTTTTAAAAGAAATCTTGATATAATAATTTTTGTAGTTCTGATCTTATTCTTCTCAAGAACACTTAAAATACAGAAGTCTTTTTGCTTGAATTCTTTTTGCTTCTCTCTAATGCTGGATATTGTTTAATTATTAATTTATTAATTTTTAATAGCTAGAATCCTCTAAGATCCATTAATATAGAATAAATAGCATAAAGGTGATACCCACCAGCTACCTGGGATAGCAGAAACTCTAACTGACTCAGTAGATTTCTATAGGATAAAAAACTGTATTATGTATGTGTGTGTTTAACTTTGTCTTTTTATCTGACAAATACTGGGACTGGAAGTGTACTTATCTACTCAGTGTTTCTTCCTGTTTTGCTACAGTAATTACAGTAATTAAGTGTATGTCTATGCATTTACAAAGCTATCATTATCTCCCCAACAAACTTGTATTGTCAAACAAGGTAGAAGAAAGTTCCTAAGAATGGAGTCATCCACTCTGAAAAAAATATTCCAAACTAGGTATTGCTGTTTTGACCTTCCTGTCTCTACCAGGGATTTCAGTGGCAAGTAATTTACCTTTTATACCTCACCACATTCCAAGTTTAATTTCATTGAGTAGCTCTTTATCCTTTATTTTGATGTTGAATGTTAAGGATATTTATTAGTGTTAACGAAGATGGGATTTCTATTTACTTTCTTGCTCTCCTTACTTTCAGTTTATTTCATAAATATGTCAGTGAAGAGGTTTTACATATACAATTTGAAATTTCAGCTTCATGTTTGAAGTCACTGAAACAATTTATATATCAGGTATATCTTTGATCAGTATCAAATTCTGGAGATATTTGCATAGGAAGACACCTTTTAATATTAGAGAGACAATGGTAATGTTTTAATTAATAATATAATGAAATCAATAGTGTAGGCTAAAGAAGTATTTTTGTAGATTTCAATTGTTTTATATAAAGTGTTCAAGCCAGAAGGTAAGTGGTATATGCTATTTTGAAACTCATAAATGTCTTAGTATATCTATTGAAATCATAAATGTCTTAGTATATCTATTGAAATATGAATAAGAGGAACATATAATGTAAGTCATTATCTCACTTTCCATTTTTGGCAGAATGGAATAAGCAGAAAGTATTTGGGAAGTGTGCTCCATATGTCTGGTACTAAACATAAAGTCAGTCAGCAAGTGATATTTTAGCACTAAAAAACTAACTACTAACACATATTGAGAATGCCAAAAGAGCTACTGTAGATTACTTTTTAATATTTTGAAACATTTAGCTTGAAATTAAACAAGAATATGAATCAGACAGCAAGTATAAGTTAACAACACAATGCGCTGTAATCTCACTGCAAATTTCTTACTATTCATTGGAAGGTAAGTACTATTCATTTCCAG
Source organism: Solenodon paradoxus (assembly GCA_004363575.1). Classification (NCBI taxonomy): domain Eukaryota; kingdom Metazoa; phylum Chordata; class Mammalia; order Eulipotyphla; family Solenodontidae; genus Solenodon; species Solenodon paradoxus. Next base: position 596,229 of record RJWH01000035.1, read on the forward strand.
GAAAGGGAGGAGGAATTGGGGGTAATTTCTGCCTCACTGGGGTTTTCTTACTCTTATTGTATCCTGTTTTAATAAATACTGCTCAGTCTCTTGATCAGCTCTAGGATTGGCAAAAGCTTCTTACAACGAAAGTCTCTCTGAATGCAGATCTCTTTCCCTCAATTTTTGTATTGTCCTGTACTTTGGTTATTTTAAATTTCACTTTTTAAAAATTACTTAATGTTTTCTTTTCTTCCTATTTTGTCTGGACTTCTACTTGTTTTATGTAGGCACTAGGGGTTATTATGAATTTCCTTGCTTACCAATATTAGATATAAAAGTTCTGCTATATTTTATAAGCTTCAGAATGTCAGGGGAGGTCATAATATACTAGAAAGTCAAGTTTTCAATCATATGTTATAAACACCTGCATGGCATCATTATCCTTTGCGTAGCTTACAATAAGCATTCAGAAGTATTTTAAAAAATACATTATAAATAAATCAAACTCTGATTGTGATATTTAGGAATAAAGTTATATATTTTATGAGTACTATGTTGCTGAGTAATGAAATATTTTACTAGTTACAATGGGCACATTATTTTTTTGCATAAAGAACTATTATTGAAACAATATTACACATTGCTACTGATCGAGTCTTTGAATAGAAAAGGTAGAGTGCATTATATATTAGGCTATAACATTTACCTTTCTGGAATGTGTTGAACATTCAACTGAAGCTTGTAAAAGAAAGCTGTTCATTACTGTTGTCAGAGACCTATTGTCTTCAGTGGTATCTGTGTAATGTGGCCTTAAAATTAAACTATTCCTAATGATAAAGTCTCCTGAAAAATTCTCTAAATATTGTTAGTAATTATTTACTCTGAAATAATTCACTTTAAGACAATATAAAATAAAATCTCTAAAATTTATCAATAGTCTTAACATAAGGTACAATATTTAATTTTGAATCAGCAAATATTGATTGAATAGTTATTATTAAAATTTGGGTACTGGAGATTTGCAGTAAATAAACAAATCTCAATCTCAGTTTTCATATTAGAATCTTAGAATCTTATATTTTCAGTCTCTAATAAAAATGTATCAGTTATTATCAAGCCAATTATCTCAATAAAATTCTTAGTTCTTAATTTTCCTCTCTGGATTTGAAAAATAGTATTAGAAATGAATTTCCTTATAAGAATTAATTACTTTTGTCACTGAAAATGGTACCACTTGGCAAAACATTGCATGCGTTAGTTTCTGAAACTCTTGACAATGTAATAATTATAACCTTATTTTTGATTATCATAAGTTGAGGCAAATCTTACTTTGTGCAGCTACCCGGAAACATGTCCTTCTCCATTCTTTTCTTGGGAACCTGGGAAGAATGGAGATAGAAAGGCAGATATAAACAGGCAGAATGAAGCAATAGAAATAGCATGGATATGGAATCAAGCAAGAATTGGAATCCTTGCCAGGTCACTCACTGAATAAATTTGAGCAAGTTACTTAATCTCACTGAGTTTTAGTCTATTTTTTCATAATTTAAGATTTATAGTACTACCTGGTGGTATTTGAGGTATAAAATAAAAGTGTATTTGAATATCTTGCATACAGTAGTTGCTTATATGTAATAAGAACTACTATCTCTTTCTATCCATAATCCCAGATAGTAAGTACCAAATTCCAAATTCCAATCCAAATGTGGAGAAAATTTGGTTTTTCTTTTTTTTTCATCTTAAAGCCTCTTTCCTAGGCTTTGCATTTAGGTAACTGATGAAAAGACTGTTGCACACTGCATCAACTAAAAGCATTGAAATCATCTAACTAAATTAAATGATAAACCTCCTTCACTCTGGGGTATGACACTTGTGAATAGGAGGTCAAATTTCTTGAGCTAAAAAAAGAATAATCATAGCTTCTGGCCGTTAAGCTGAAAGGATACATTTACTGTGACATTTAATATGATAATAAAAGGCTGTTGGTTACTTAAGGGAGTCAGGCAAATGATGCAGATAGAAAAAGCTCTGTTTGGTGCTAGCAGTTCATGGTTGAGTAATCATATACTGATGTAGCAAGAACTAGTTTATCACAATTCAACTATACAAAAAAGCAGTCTGTGAATGCAACATGAACTTGATGTAATTGGTAATTTTACATTAGAATATACAATACAAAGATATGAGAAGAGATATGCTATCATATTTTGCTTAGGGAATACTGTTAGAACAAATTAGTCTCAATTTGAGTCCTCAGTACCATGTTGGTTTATTTAATTTCAAGAGAAATTACTGACCCAAATTTGTTGAAGGAAATTATTTTCCACACTGTGAAATCTTTTCACACTATTGTTCAAATGAACTCCAGCATGGTAAATCTTTTTCAAAAGATCTGAGCAGAGAATTGACGAGCAAATTGATATTTTTTCTGGCTTCTGTAAGTGAAAATATATTTATTTAATTATAGGGTTGACTTTAAAAAATAACTTGATCATACTTATAAATTGCAATCTCATAAAAGAGCTGAACTTAGTTCTTATAAGAGTTGAGTGATGGATGTTACAAAGCCATTGGATGTATTTGACAAGTGTTTGGAGTGAATATTGGTATGAAATTCTTACCATTTTCTTTGATCTGATTCTGCTTGTAATCTTTCTTGTGACTTTAAACATTCCATAAGAATAGAATGCTGTTACTATTCAATATTAGTAAACATATGGATTTTGGATTTTAAATTCATATCTTGTTGAATTTGGTTTTCTAGCATTTGCTGAAAATTACACTTACATTCACCAGGGATATTGGCCTGTAGTTTTCTTTTCATACAGAATCCTTCTCTGCTTTTGATAGTGGAGTAATACTGATGTCACAAAATTAGTTTAGAAGTTTGCCCTTCTCTACAAATTTTTGGAAGAGTTTGGGGGAGGATCAGCATTAATTCTTGTTTAAATATTTCTTAGTTTTCACCAGCTAAACCATTTTGTCTTGACATTCTACTTTTGGGAGATTTTGTTTTTGATAACTCACTCAGCTTTCTTCTTTGTTATTGTCTATTCAGGTTTTCTATTTCTTTATGATTCTGTCTTGGTAGGCTGCATGTTTCTAGAAATACATCCATATCTTCTAGAGTGTCCAAGGCAGGTGTATGTTGGAGAATGAGAGTGGATTATAAATCTTAACGAGGTTTTTACTTTAAAAAATAGTTGCTTATCAGATGTAGTTTCACATCTTTAGCCAATTAACATATCACCTAATACAGCTATTGAGTTGGTAAATGCCCTTTTCTCTATTCCTGTGCAATAAGGTACTCCATAAGCGTTTTTCTTCAGGCTGGCAAAGCAAGCAATAAACTTTCACTCTCCTGCAGGCACACTGCAGAGATATTGCAGGTTTAGTTCCAGACCACCACAATAAAGAGACTATCTCAAAATTGAGTCATATAATTTTTCCATTTCTCAGTATATATGAAAGTTATGTTTACACTATAGTCTATTAACAGTGAAATAGTATTATGTATAAAAAACAATGCATGTATCTTAAAAAGAGTTCATTGCTGAAAAAATGTGGCTCAGAGACACAAAGTAAGCACAAACCCTTGAAAAAATGCCATCCACTGACTTGCTCCACACAGGATTGTCACACACCTGCAAAAGTTTTAAAAAATGTATTGTCTACATGTTTCAATAAAGTGAATCACAATGAAATGAGCTATATCGTACACCAGTAGAATATCAGTTCCTTAGTCTAAAGTCATAATTTAGATTAAGGGAACCGTCACCTTTTCCTCTGCCTGATAGCACATTCATCTATTTTTATTGATGACATTATCTTGATTGGATCAAGTACACAAGAAGTAGCTACTACTCTAGACTTATCAGTAGGTCATTTGTGTGTCAAAGATGGGAAATGAATAGGTCAAAACTTTAGTGAAATTTCTAGGAGGTCAGTGCACAGGGGCATGTTGAGATATTGCTTCACAGGTGAGACACAGTTGTTGCACCTGGCTTGTCTTACTGCCAAAAATGTACCACAATACCTAGTGGGCCCCTTGGATTTTGGAGGTAACATTTTCTGCATTTCAGAGGAATACTGTGGAAAATTTGTGGAATAACTCAAAAAGCTGCTAGTTTTGAGTAGAACTCAGAACAAGAGAAGGTTCTGCAACAGGTCCAGGCTGCTGTGCAAGCTTCTCTGCCACTTGGGCCACATGACCCAGAAGATCCAATGGTGTTTAAAGTATCAGATGCAGATAGACAACCGCTTTGGAGCTTTGGGCAGAACCCTACAGATGAATGTCCCCACAGGCCCTTAGGATTTTGAGAAACTCTTACCACATTCCACAGATAGCCCCTCTCCTTCTAAGAAAAAGCTCTTAAACTCACATTGGGCCTTGGTAGAGTTGAATGCTTTACGAGGGCCATCAAATTTCCATGCAGCCTGAGCTATTCATCATGAGCTGGCTGTTATTTGTTTCTAAGCACCCATCATTATCCTATAGAAGTGACAGGTACTTGAACTTCTATTTGCCAAGGGCTACTGTTGAATGTTCAATCTATCAGTAGAGACCAACACTGAGTCCTTAATGTGGTACTGTCCCCCTGGGTGATCAGCCAGCTACTTGGTGGCAGATTGTTCGCATTTAACTCAAAACACCACCTTAAGCAGAAAACAAAGTACTGATTTTATATCATTATATTTAAGTCTATTACGTCATTGCATTGCTATCTCTAGCAGGTGGACATCAATCAGTTGAGGACTTGAATGGAACAAAAGAACAAAGAAAGGAGAGTTTGCTCACTCTTTGACTGCTTGAGCTAGAATATCAGTCCTCTCTTGCCCTCTCTTGCTTGGGACTCCACCATTGACTCTTCCAGTTATCAGGTCTTTGGATGCAGAATAGAATTTATAACGTTGGCTCTCTTTGGAGTCCTTTGGACTTGGATTGAAACTACTCCCATGGTTCTTATGCCTTCAGCCTCAGGCTGGAAGCATGCCATTGGCTGTCCTGGGTTTCTATCTTGCCAATTACACTTCATGGGACTCGCCAGTCTCTATAAACACATGAGCCATTTCCTATAATAAACCTCTTTACACAGACATAAATAAGGTATATATTATAATAAATAATGATGCCATTATTATAATATAACTAATACATACAAATATAATCTCATATAAAAAACAGTTAAGTCTCTCAATATATATATTTATTTATTTTTCTATGTATCTGTTTCTTTAGAGAATTCCAACTAAAAGTGTGTTTTTATGTAGGCTTGGATGCAATGATGAACTCTTTTATAGCAGGGCTTATGTCATAGAACCTGCATCTCCAGTCTTTTGCTCAATATTGTTCCTAACAATAGATCTGGGCTGTTAGGGTTTTTATTTTATGATTGCATGGAGGTCATGCTAGAGTTAGCTTTATATTATCTCTAACTGTGTATTTGTGGAACAGGAAGTGTCACTAAACTTCGTACGCTCCTTAAGCACATTGTAAGTAAATATTTACATTGTGACAACTGATGTGCTGGTGGGAAATCATATCTATTCAATAAAGCCAGGAATTTCATTAGGCAATCCTCTATTAGTTTAGTTCTAGCCACATTATTATCATAAGGAAAAGAGCAGGCATTTCTTCAGAAACATCCACCGATATGAAATATTTTACTAATTTGGAAAGCCTTCTCTCTGGCCATGTTAATGAGTTCCGTTGAAAAATCAAAATGTATATGATTCTCTAAGAGCTGCTGCTATGGATATTTAACTTCTTTTTTTTTTTTTTTTTTTTAATCCATTAGGAGGTTATTGCTACGCTTTAGGCATTTTACAGGTCGAATTCTTTGTTCTAAAAACAAAAAAATAATGAGGTGCATTGACATGCAGAGTTGTAATGAAGGAAATGAGGCAAATGAATTGTGACTTCTCTTACTGCAGTGACATATTTATGCCCTTTGGAAGACTCAATTACAATGCTGCTTTTCCCCCTTAGTGTTTCAGAAAATGAACAAGGAAAGAAAAAAAAAAAACCCAACAGAATAAGGTGGTTAAAAGATGGTGGAGTGTGGAAAAGAAATCTTGCTACCTAAGAGAGCACTTGTCTGTCCAGAGATAGCGTCTCCCCAAGGGGATCTTGTTGCCTTAAAAGCAGATGGCCTCTCCTGGCAGAGTGTCTGCAGGGAGGGAGGAAATTTAGAGATGATTTTCCAATTACAGAGTGGCCGACAGAGAGTTTATACAAAGGGTAGTGCTGCCATGCTTGGCTTGGAACATGACTACGGCAATTTTTCTTATGATGATTATAAACCACTCTTGCTGGATCTGAATGGTCCATCCAACTGGGGGCAGATTTTTTCAGACTTGGACTCTGTCCACTTTCCTGCTGTGTGGGAAAGTAGTAGTTCACTTTCTTGTTCTCTTTCTGTTCTGTTCTGGCAGCTTATAAAATTGAAGTTATTAAGCCTCACCATTTAGTTAATGCTTCCAGAAGAACCTGGGGAAGAACTCAGGAAGCAGGAAACTTACTTCCTAAGCAGATTTAAGGAGGGTGGGGGCACCCTGAACAGAGGGTAGTTTAACTTGTGGAAAAGTCAATTGCTTCCTTTCATTTCCAGCAGGTACTGAGCAGGGCTGAATGAGCAGTTCACAGAGCAGGCTGGATAAAATGCGACTGAGAATAGAAAGAGGAAACAAGGAACTTCTGAACCAAGTCAGATCAAAGGGTGTTTGAGGATGGCTTAACGTTGGAGCTGTTCTGTCCACCTCCAGCCTCAGCTGCTATTCAATATTCTTGGATAAGCTTTCAAATGCAAAATGAAAGTGAGAACTTGCTTTCCCAGGAAAAGCCCTGTTATTTCTTGTCTTTCATTAAACCAGGACCTGAGAGCACAGAAAGGAAAGTCATAATGATGAAGTTAAGCTGATCTTTTGTGAGACTGAAGCTCTTGTTAAATTTCTGACACTTAAACATAGGTAGTGACTATTCAAAATGATTATTCCAAATGGCAGCCTTTCTTCTTCCTTTGTAACTCATTTACTGCTTATCGTATTCAGGCTTGCAATTTTCTGAATGAAAGAAAAAGAAAAATTAAATGGAGGAGGACATGAGTAAATTACACTTGAGCTCACAGTGCCATATTAAACAGAGAGGAGAAAAAAGAAAGCTTTCCATTTGGTGACCTTTTGAAGCTCACAAGTGTGCCATATGTTTTCAACACATTGAAAGCATCTGACAATAGAAACGTGATATGCAGTTTTTTGCTTCTTTCTTTCTTTTAATTGAATGGCTGAGGTATATCATTCTGCTATGTCCTGACCTTGAATAGAGTATACTTGGAATCTTTTAAAGTCAGGACAGATGGAAGGTTTTCAGCTAAACTGAATAAAACTGAGTTTTTAGTCTCTGATTAAACTTATTCACAGTAAGATAAGAAGAGACAATTATAGAAATAGATAAAAAGAGTATTTGTCTCAATAAAAGACAGATGATTGACTAGAACAACTGTAATATTGTAATCGAATTCATTTTTTAAAATATTAATTGAGAATAAGACAAATACATAACTAGTTACATTGGGTTCAGAGATTTGTTTCCTTCTGAATCATTGACAAACTCAGTCATAATTCATCTTCACTGAGCAGCAGGCTGACTCAAAGTTTCTGATGGGACTCATCCATAGTTTTGATGATAAAGGTGCATAGGTGAAGCCAATTTTTAGATCTCATATATCTTGTCCTTCTTGAGGCATCAAAGGTCAGGTACTTGCCCTATGGCATGAATCAGCCTGCTGAGAACTCCACTGTGATGTTTAAGGTGAGAGAATGTAACGATTTGTGTGTGAGTGTGTATAAAATAACTGAAATCTGTCTTTTGATGTAAGCTTAATTTCTAGAGTTTTAAATAACTCTGATTAAATTTCACACTTGGAGAAAAGCTAAACACACAAAATTATATTTAACCAAGAACTTTTCCAGATCATATTAGGGGCCCATATGCTATAATTCATTGCTTCCTTTTAATATCTTACAAAATACTTATACAAACAAAGCACTGAAGAACCATTTGCATTTTCAGAATCCCAGTTCCTCTTCACTGATGATAAAACATGTTTAAAATTCTGCAGTGCTGCATGTGTACTTCTTGAGCTTATGTGTTGTATCTTTGATGGAAAACATGATCACAACAAGGTTCACACCAAAAATAAAAAGAGTGCTTACTGGCTTTCAGCATTGATTAAACTTCCAAAATATGACAAATCTGACTTTTACTTATAAGGATTGATGTAACTGACTTATCCATCTACCAACGTTTTGTCCTTTATAACTTTCAAATGGAATACAGATGGTGATTTTTACTGGGGAAATGACCAACAATATTGCATTTATGGATCGATAATCTGATTTATCCCTCTGAGCCTTCATTTTCTCATCTATAAAGGGGGATAACACAACCTGATGGAATATTGTGAAAATTAAATAACCTTTGTAAAACATTTAGCCCAACGTCTGAGAAATAGTACATGTTTCTGTCCACAGTTGTTTTACTTTCTTTGTTGTATTTATTTTGCTAGCTTTAACATCTTTGTGGCAACAAATGACAGTTTTAATAATGATGCTATTTCATTTTTATGCTGAAGAACGTTGTATGTGCAATGTTTTGCTCCTCAGAGCACTTGTTTATTCATTCAAGGACGTTATTTTGTGTGGCAGCTGTTCTAGAGGATGTCGTGGGAAGCATGAAGGAGACTGTCTCTAAATAAAAGTGCCTAGTGAAATTTCCATGGAGAAGATGATATTTCAGCTGAGTTCTGGTGGACCAATAGGAGCTGGGGGATGTTCCATGAAGAGATAGGAAAGACAGTTTGAGACAGATGGAACATGTGGACAGAAAAGAACTAGAGACTAGAATTATGGAGTAGAGTTAGAAAACAGTTTCCAGGGATAGAGAGGAGGAAGAGGCAAGTGGGAAAGGCAAAAGGGAGAAGATGTTATACATGAATTTATGCATTAGAAAATCAAAGTCTCCTAGTACAAGGGCCAGGCATACAAGAGCTCCTGAAGGTTTTTCAAAATTTGACAAGATCATGTTTATTATTTAAAGTGGGGGTGGGATTGAAAAGAGTAAGGAAGTCAGAATCAGAGAAATCAAGAATTACTGCAAGAAATCAAGAATCAACAATTACTGCAGAGATTTATATAAGAAATGATGAGACCCCCAACTTAACACTAGAAAGGTGGGTGGAAAGAGGTACAGTTAAATAGGAGATGCATAAAGGAGAGTTTATAGGAACCTGTGACTTTTCAATGGTGCAATGGAGTGGAATGAAGGAATCTAGAAAGATAGTAATATATCTGAGGTGGCAAAAAGGAATATGAAATGGGTTGTGGCAGAAAGTGGTTTGCTTTGGATGTGATACATTTAAGATGCCTAAAGGATTTCATGAAAAGATTTCTATTAATCATTCTCATGAGCAAACACATCTCTAAGGGAATATATACAAATAAGACTATCTGCTAGTGCAGAGGGTTGTATAAGAATATATTGTCTTATTGACCTCAAACAAAGAAGCAGCTGGTTATTCATAGCAAACTGTGTTGACTTGTGTTATTCCAGAATGAATGAGACCTGGTTGAGAGAAAATATAAGCATTTATTTCCAGTTTTATTAGGACAGCACTCCAGGAAGCCCGAATTCATAAAGCCTGTTGGAATTGTGCTGCCCGTTGCTGTCTGGGGTACAGTTTATATCCACATGGAAAAGGCAGGGTAGTTCTCACTCTGGTTGACTATGCAAAATAGAGTTAGAAGGTCATCATGTTCTGATAGGTAGTCCATTGTGGAAATTAGTCAGTTAAATTCAGACTGGTGTAATAAAATGTAAATCAAGTATAAAGTTTAGTTAAGCAATGATTGGTCAATTCAATGAGTTTCAATCCTAGTTTCTGGCAGGCAGCTCTTATTTCAGCTATTTCCACGATATAGATGTATCTGAGCATGCCTGGATGGTGCTTGGGGCCTAATTCTAAGCCTTCTGCCTATTTAGGTTACCCAGACTCAGAAAACTCCAAAATGTTTCTTATTTCAGACACATTAATGAGAAGCAATTTAGAGCATGCAGTCTTATGGTGAGCTACTGGCACACTTCCAAACATTCTTTTATAAAGTCGAGAAGGGTTGTTATAAACGAAGAGATCTTTGGAGGAAACTGGGGAGTTTGAAGTACAGTGATTTTCATTTGCTCGATTATGGTCTTCTCTTATTGGCTGAGCTATTGCTGGGTAAAGAAGAGACTCCTCCATCCTTTGCAGCTTCAAAACTTCATCACTTCTTATCAAAGATAAAAGGCATGTTTTTCAGTCCAGTTCTGTAGTGTGAGAACTCTTTTCTAGTCTTCCCATTTCAATTAAATAGGGCTTCTGCTTATTTAATTTTCATAGTGCATGCCTGAATCTCCAAAAATATTTAAATGAAATGATTTCTAAACTGCTGCGTAGATTTTTTGTCTTGTGTGTTGAAAATATTGAATCTGTAAAGAGTCCTACTAAATCGTGAAGCCTCTAGACATTAAGTGACTCAAAAGGAAATTTCTTTTTGCTCAAACATCTAATTCAAACATGACCAAATCAAGCCATTAAGATAAAAAAATTTTACATAACTTATTTGATCTAATCATATTGTTTCAATTACTTTATTTAAGATATACAGAATTATAATGATAAAATAACATTGTCCCAAAAGAATAATTCTTGGATTAGGTTGGAAAGTATAAACACTCTTTAATCTGTAGGTACAAATTCTAGCTAAATTTCATTCCAATTTCTGATTATAGGTTTGTTTAGCTAGTTACTAATTATCTTATCGATTTCTAAATATTTTACAAAATCTGTCTTTCAGTTAAGATTGACTTTTGTTTTATGTTTTCACAAAGTATCTTTTTGATTTCATGTCAAAATAAAGAGATTATTATAATTTTTGAAACATGATATGCCATTAAATTTTACACATTGTGCTACCTGTTATCATGTGTTATTCTCTCAGTAGCTAGGGTTGTTTCAGATTCTGTTTACCTAAAGAATTTGAACATGTCTACCCCTTAGAAACTTAGAGATTTTATGGGCCATAAGGCTCTTACTTTCCATAGGAGACAGGCAGTGTCTCAGTCCACGTCTCTCTTAGAGAAGAAATTTAAACAGGTGATTTTATAAACTCAAATGTTTATACATATCACTTCTTACTTTTCATACCACTATTGCAACCCTGCTAACAAATGGACTAAGAGACTATTTTGACATGTGTTTTATTCAGGAGCCTTGCTTTTTTCATATTTTGTAACTCCAACAAATAGGCTGTGACAAGATTTCTTGGTATCCCGAGGTCATTTACTATAAATTCTGGAATTTCAGGGTTTTATAATCCAGATAGAGAAAAAAATTTTTTTTCATGATTCTCTGTCTATATTTTTTCCCACAAAGAGTCCTATAATTTACCTACTGTGAAGAATAACAAAACTTGCAGGTCGTATTCTAGAATAACAAACTGGGGAGGGTCAACAAAGTAATTACTGAAATATTTGATTATTTAAAGGATATTTATTTTTTAGGAAATAATGCCAGATGTCTGCTTTGAATATAGGAAAGCAGCGTTTTTCCTCATTCATTATGCTTTATTAGAACAACAGTCTTGCTTAATGTTTGACATTGTCTCTGAAGCATCAGATCTCTGTATTGTTCAACCGTGTTTTTTCAGTAGTTTTGTTTCTTACTGATTGCTCAGTAAGTGTTGAAAGTATACAGCAAATATCATTTATTTCTCATGGAATAAGAGCAGATAACTCATATGGTTTTCTGGGATATCTCACATGTTCAAAAGTTGTTCTAGGCTGGTCTTAGCTAGGTGACTACTGTAACATATACTATCATCACCCAGCAGGTTTAATATTGAAAATGTTCATTGTCAAAGGTAGGAGTACCAGTGAAGGGACAAACTAATTCATCCAAGTGTATTTTAAGTCTCAGCTTATATAACATCTGGTAAATATTCCATCGGTCATGCAGTCATGTGAGTAAATCTTGACTCAAGGAGTGGGATAGAATGTCTCATTTACAGTGGGAGGGTTTCAAGTGTCATGGCTATGGGTGGGAAGAGAGGAGGAAAGAACGAGGGCTGAGAAGACAGTATGCAGTTACTGTTTTGAGGTGAATAGGGCCAGGAAACTCCTTGGGAACAACAGAGAAATCAAAGACAGGAGTTACACGTCTAGGTGACTCTTTGATTAGCAGTAAGGTTGTAGTTTCTGGGTCAGTGAACTCTGAAGGACAATAGACTTTGAAGTCTTTTATATTGAGAGTCTCTGTCTTACCTTTAGTTAGCAGATTCTGGGTGTAGTTTAGCCACATATATAAAGTAGATAGGTTTTAAGTGATGAAAATATGTTTCTTTTGGACTATATTTAGAGCAGTTGATTGTGTGCAAATTTATATTTGGCATCAATTGGTTTTGGGCTAATAACGCTAACCTGCTGTGAAGAATTAAAAGTATGGGGGCCATTTTAGGTTAAAATGCAGGAATCACCTCTGGCCCATTTATATACTAATATGAAAATATTGAGTTTGTACATAACAAAAGTTTGTAAGAATAACAAAAACACTTAGCTAAAGAAGAGAAACCTTATAAAGTAGTCACTGTTAATATAACATATATTAACATATATTAACTTATTTAGTTCTCACAATGACTTTATGAGGTAAGTATTATTATCATTCTCATTCTTCACTGGAGGAAACTAAAGTATAGAGAGTTGTAAACTCACTAATTTCTCAGGTCTCCATGAATGCTAGCCAAATAACAGGGCTAGTATGAACAAGATAGCAAGCGGGTAGTAGATGGATTACAGGGCTGATAATAACCAAATCTGAGTGCAGGCAATTTGCCTCCAGAATCTATGCTTTTCAATACAATATCATGCATGTTTTATATACATTCAGGTTCATGAAACTTTATTTTCTCAAATTTCTAGCGGCCAGAAGTCCTAGGTCAAGGCCTGGGAGGGTTGATTTTATATAAGTGTTCTCTTCCTTGCTTTCAGCTGGCTTCCTTATTAACTGTGTTCTCACATGGTGAAGATCAAGGCCCCTCCCTTGTGACTTCACTTAACCTTAATACCTCTATAAAAATGATCTCAAAATACATTCACTTTGGAGGTTTTTATTTTAAGAATTGGGGGAGGGGATAAACATTCAGTCCATTAAAATGAATAATATATTTTAAGTAGAAAGACGATTTAATTTAATTTAGATCAGTTTGATTATGACGCATACTACCAGACAGCATTGTTAGTGGGTAACTGTAGAAAACTATTCTAAAGATGATTAGGTTCAGTGGTCTATGAGTTTCTACTAGTCCTGTTTTTGGTGAAGTTCCAGTTTCTATTGCCAATTCTCAATAGGTCTGGCATTTATTGAGCTCAAATTAGCTTGATTTCTAAAACTTTAATTATTTGGAAAAAATGACACTGCAAAACCCAAGAGTTTTACAGTATTGGGTTAGAAAAATTATTGTGTACAAACATCTAAAAATGAAGTCCTATCAAGTACAATTATCATAGACATTATTAATTTGACATTTGAGATAATATAAACTATTAAGGATATTTCAGCAGTCAAGTGATGCCAATGTGTGATTAAAATAGAATGGTTGATATAGAGTGATAAAAAATTCACTGTGGCTCAAAATAGTGACCTTATCTGTATTAATGAATAGTTTTAAGTCCAGTTTAGCTTAAATCAATAAGAAACCAGCATAAATTTCTGCCTTCAAACTTCACACTCAATTATTGCACAGTAAAATATATAAAACAAACAATGCTAATAACACAAACCTACTCAAAATAAAAATAAGAAAAGAATTTTATTTACTCTTCCATAGTATTTGATAGAAGATTGTAAATAACAAATAACTATGGAAGATGTGAAACACAAGTAAAGGATAGAGACCTATGAAATGTTCTCAGCAGCCACAATGTTCTTGAGAAAAATCTGGGACCATTTGACACAAATTCTTTACATTTTATGAAGAGTAAATGACACTGATTATTACTTGTACATAGAAGTAATTGCCTTTAAAACATATGTATAACAGCATATTTTATTACTACCAATTTGCATTTATAATAAAATTGATTTAACTCATCACATTTTATTCAATAAAATTTTTATTCTAATTACTTAATAGACTTTTGGATATTACGTATTGAATAAGCAAAAATGACATATGCTTCCATGTAATAAACAATCGTATTTTGTTGTTAATATTGTTAGAAATCATGGAACTAGCAAATTTGATATTGCTGCTTGTTTAAATCCATTAACTACACTAAATCTGGGCTTGAACTATTAGAACAATTTTCTGTCTTGAAATTGCTCGTTTCTTTGCCCAGAAAGTAATAATGTTATTAAGAGTCTTTTGATTTCTCTCTTCTTATGTAAATAACAGGTGGGATTTTTCACTTTAAATTACCTTGGGTTTTGACTTTCTTATCAACACTTTAGGCTAATACTCTCCTTGTCAAAGGGCAGCCCTCTGACAGATCAACAAGGATATTTTAATGATAAATCACCATTCTTTATGTAAGTAGTTTTCAGTTCTTACAAGAGAGGCAGGTGTTTGGATTATCTCCCATTAAGAATCTGATTCTGCCTTACAGATAAGTACCAGTGAGCACACACACCACTGCTAAGTGAGGCATGGAATGTGCTCAGTGTCTCCAGGACTCACTCATTTCCTATCAATACAATTTTGCTATAATAATGAATATTGAACACCATAAAGTATTCTGGCAGGAGACTGAGATAACCTCTAATTGAATATCTGGTATATGTAGATAGGGTTTGTTAATATAGATTTTATTATTATTAACACATCAAACATTAGTCAAGGTATTACTTATGCCAGTATCAGAGCATTAATGTAAAACCTATTTTACTAATGTGATGCATAGTCCCCTTTGATTTAAATATAAATTGAATTTACATAAGTTGACTTTATTCTAGTTAATCTAAATATAAGGATAAGGTTTCCACAGCTCTGTAAATCTGGCTAAACATGAATTAAACATTTTTTGGGAATCAGGATTACAAAGTTACGTGTAGACATCTGCTATACAGAGGACAAATCTAAATGAGAGGACCAGCTTAAATTCAGACTTATTAAGGTGTCTCTCTTTAGTTAAAATATGAAAATAAAAGCTGTGCCAGGACATTTTTTTCCCAGTTGATGGAGATCTGAGAAAAGTAATGGCTTAATGTCCCTTATACTTTATACCGAAATGTCCAATTAAGCCAATATGAAAGCTTTTCAGGCAAATTTGCTGATTAGTAGATGGGATTAGAAGTCTAAATTGTTAGTATTATTTTTATTGAAAGATGCTCAGAGGAAAACTTCCTGACAGTCTGTAAGGCTTGGAGAATGGTACATGGAGGAGTTGACAGTAACTGGGATGTTTGTTCGAAGGTGGTTGGATTTCTCTTTTTTTAATACAGTTAAGTTGGAAACATTGCACTGTCCTGTTAATTTAATGTTATTAAAATTATAATTCATTAATTAATTATAATTATATATAATACAATTATATACCATATATAAAAATATAATTATAATTAATTATAATTCACTTCTCTGTTCAGTCATAACCAATGATAATGTAATATGCAACCATGCCCTTCTCAACTTTTTAAAAAGACCTATTTACCATTTCTGTTTTTATTTTTGATAGAAACTCATTCTTCCCTTTCTCCCCAGTTGTCAAAGCAATACCCTCAGGATAGAATATCAGGGGATACAAGGGAAAGTAGCATTGACTCATGAGTATTTTTACCCATAGAGATTATCTCTCTGTTAATAAGTTGGTATATTTCAAGCTACTTTTTAAGGCATGATGAAATAATACTGAAGATAGATGCTTTTATCATGCATTTTCTTCCCTTATTTTTATTAAAAAATCATCTCGTGGTATTTTCAACACACCAAACACATATATATATATATATATATACATATAACTATGTTTGAATCTATATTGTATTCTAAGATATGGATATATTTTTACTTCATATGGGCCACTCGGGTTTGATTTAAAATTTTGGGATTTGATCATTTTCTAATTGTTTTAAGATAGCTAATTGATGCTCTAACTTCATGAAATTATAGATTATTTTAAACATTGTTAAAGGAAACAATTTAAATATCCAAGCACATCATCCTGAGGTCCCACTTCTGGAAACTCTCATTATAGCCAAGCATGTATTACACATGCTTTAACCACTTTCTTTTCCTTTAAGCAGATATTTTTACAACTTTCTGTAAAAATCTCGCTATATACAGTCAAACTTTCAGTTATTTAATACCAATGTCTCTTTACACCCCTGGAGGATAGTTATCCTGTAGACTGTGCCAAGCAAACAAATTGGTAATAATATATCATTTTTGGTTGTTGAGGAAACATTTGAAACTCTGACTGGTCACTCCAAATATGACCCTTGTGTAATACACAAAACAAGTTACTGACCAGCAAGCTAACAAGCTGTTTGACTTTAAGCAAATGAATATACCAGCAGGAAAAGCTCTGTTGTCTTTATTTAGAAAAATTATCTATGTTGCAAAACCTACTAATTACCAGGATGTGATATTGTGAAACCTCAGATTGTTTGTCTAAACCTGTGCAGATCACAGACCAATGGCAAGGCTCTGCCTGCAGGTTTAACCTGATGATTGATGTTTTCCTTTAGGACAACTGCGATAAAACCTTTGCTCACAGAAACTGGTGGGAATGGATCATTTCTAGTTCAGCATCACAGTTTAAATTGGTCTACTTCACACTGGTAATGCCACTACAGGAATAGTTCTCACAGACCCACTACGGACCTTATGATTTGTCTTTGAATGACTAAAATCTCTCATCTGATTATTTACTGGATGGAATTTTAAATAGAAAATTCTCTACATTAGCCCAATGTCTAGTACAGAACGTAGAACATATAGTATGCCTTAAAGAAACACTTAGTGAAATTAGGCCCATCCATCAAGGATTTTTACAGAATTTCAAAAAGGCATGAATTTTAGAAAAATCAGTGTCTTTACTATCAAAGATTTTTCTCTTTATATTTCAGGTATAGTATTTAAACATTAATAGAGATAAGGGTAGATTGTCATCTTCATCTTGTAAATGTCAGGGAGATAGGTCTTAAGCATTTAAGGTCATATAAAATAGTTTGCTTTTATCTAGTTCAATTTTGCCCTGCTATGAGATCAAGATGGTGTGCTCTGATGTCTATCCCTTCCTTTCAGTGTCTCATAGACTTGATGGAGCTGTGCTATTCCAAGCATAGCTCATGGACCTGAATGATTCATAAGTTGCTTGTTACTAGTCTGCAGTAAGTGGAGCAATTGGAAATCAATGCAATTGGTAATTGTCAAAACACCCAAGCAGCCCCGTGGACTCATCTCCTTGAACATGATAGAGACATAAATGTCAGTTCACCAATACAAAAATGAAGTGGAAGCACAAACAAACAAAACTGGTCTTTTATGGGGAAGTAGCATGCGACAACCAATCCAGAATATAGATTTTAGATAGGTGACCACACATGACAGTCTTCTGTACTCATATGCTCTCTGTGTCTTATAGTTTGTTATCTCTGGAGACCTGAATGGAAAACTTGTTAATGACAATGTCCAATGCTTGCCTGCGTGTATGTATGTATACATGCATGCATATATGTAATATGCATATATGTATATGTGGATGCACACACACATTGGTAGGTCTTGGGAATTTTTTTCTCCTCTCTGAGCCCATTGCCTGTGAATGGTTAAGTGACTTCAAGAAGAAAGAACCTGAACAAATTCACTAAAATAATTTGAAATGAAGTAGTCAAAGAATCCTGTAACTAGAATTCCCTGTTATGTTCCCTCATGTTGATCTAGTCTAACCCCTAGTGTGTGCTTTTATTCCCTATCACACCTGTATGTGAGTGTGTATATGTATGTTTGTGACAAGAGGATTAGCAATGGGTGTGGAGAACCTTGTCAGCCACGTGGATACCTCTTAGAACAGAAGCTACCTCATTATATCATTTGCTTCTACGTGATGCTGGAAGTCAGACTATAATTTGGATTAATTTACAAAGGCACAAAACTATGAAGACAAAACATCATAACATCATGGTTTATAGAGACATTATATGCTCATAATCTGAGGATTGGGATGAGAATAGAGGATTGCTCATTTAGAAGCCTAGTTGTGTTCTAGAGGGAAGAGGTTTCTGATGAACCTTTACTGGGCTTGGGAGTTGATTACTGGTCAGTTCTGGTAAATGGTATGACTGACAGTTCTGGGCCTTCATTTTTACTCAGAGAGAAAGGTTTTGCTTTCATAATTTACAAGTTCAGTCTCAAAAATGCACTGGGTAATATTAATATCAAGAACGCTGTAGATTATCGTTCATTCACAGATACCTATCAGCAGCTACATCCACTCCTTGGGGTAAGGGCAAATCTGACTAGATCAGAATTTTTGCATCCCTGAGCAGTTTTCTTGTTTAGTTCATATTCTATTAAGTACTATATGCTCCTTTTACATACACTCAGGGAAAAAATTTATCTAAAGCTTAAACCTCCATATGCCAGTGATACATAAACATCATCTTTTAAAAATATTTAAATATAACTTTTTACAAATAGCTCAAGAGGGACTCAAATTTCTGATTCATGATCAATAATTTATGAAAGTAATATTATTTAAAGGAAACTCAACATTCAACTTCATTTCCATAACTCTGTGTAGGATATAATTTCCAGTGAACTTTAAATAATATAACAGCTTAACTGATTTACTTCTAACAATTTTTTCCTATGTAATCAGGATTCTGTTTCAGAGTGTTACTGGTTGGATCTCCCAGCTAGCAGATATGGAGATTGAGATTAATGTGTATAAAATGTATTAAAAATCTACTCTTGGAAGTAGAACTGAGGTAGAAAGGATGCAGGATTGAACAGAGGGCAAGTTTAACTTGTGATGCAGTTGCAAAAGAAACCTCAATAGACCTAATAAGTTTTTTGAAACTGGATGGGCCTTCACAGTTGTTCAACTTCAGAGTTGAGGGTAAGGGGTGGGACTTTCTAGTGTTAATCACATTTTGGATATGTACTAATCTAAGGTGATGTAATTTCAGAGAAGGGACTTTTCAGGTAGAGTCTGAATTAATTGAAAAATGAAAGCTCATATAGACCATTAAATACACATATCCGGATTTCAGAGGAGAATTTGGGTCTTCAGGAGTCACCACCACAGTGTTGGGATTTGAAGACAGATTCTGGACAAGATCACCTTGGGATTATCTGTAGAAGAAAGAAGCCTGAGACATAAGCCCTTGGACATTAATGGCTTTCCAAAGTTTGAGTTACTTTCATGGTATAATTTTCAAGCTCAAGTGGTATGAGAAAATTAAAACTTATTATTAAGATATCAGAATATGGCCTATTTATTTGGGCTGATTTCCCTGTGACCATTCTCCATACCACGTGGCTAAGCACAAAGAAATGAGGAAAGTATTAATAGGGTTTAGTGACCTCTTTTGAGTCATGAGATAATGCCAAATGAATAAGAAAGACAAATACACTTGTTTGTACCTTCTTTTCCAAAATTTGGAGCAGAAATATAAAATTGGTTGGAGGTAAGCATTCTTTTCACAAAGTAGAACTTACAGAAATGCAGTTGTAGTGCAAAATCTCATCCACTGGGAATAACCCAAAGGCAGGTACCCACTGTGTAGACTTTCCTCACCTTGGAACTAGAGGAGGCAGAATGTGTTGTCATTCAAGGATATTAACAAAATAAAAGAAAAATTAGCTTCATTGAGACACATCGCCCAATAACTAGACTAAATGGAAGGAATTGGCACTACCTCCATTTCATTTCCCATTCCAGAAAGCTAACCTCCTACCAGAAGGTCAACGGTAGGCCACCAGCACCAGCACCAGGATGAGTATATTGTGGCCACAGATAGCCAAGTGGTAACCACATAGCAAACACTTAACATCCCTGTCACCCTTGTGAAGGCTGTCACAGACAAGACATTTTACTCTGCTGCTGGTACTGTCAGAAAGCGCATGAGGGTAAGAATTACCCTAAGAGTTTAGAATTAGATCAAAGAAGAAATGAGGAACACAAGGTTTTAAATTAGTGATTTCTTCATTTTCCAGTACCTGATTTGTATTAAAAAAAAAAAATTCCTAAACTAAATTTTCTTGAATGGGATTGATAAGTTTCTAGACCTCATGATTTAGAGAAAAGAGAAAATGGTGTTGACAGAGATGCAGAACAGACCAAGATGAGGAACACTGTGGAGCCATGTTTGCAATTATTAGGCTTTGCTCTATGGTACATTCGAATAGTATCTGACATATAGAAAGAGCTCACTGCTTTAAAAATTTGAACTAAATAAATCTTTTGAAAGCACATAAATTAAAAAAAAAACAAAAATAAAACACATTTGTGACTCTTTGTAAATAACCCTTTATTCTTCCAGAAGCACAAAAATTGACCTGAGAATTAGAAATGGTGTTCTAATTTTTGAATCCAGAAACAATAGATTTGAAATAGCAAATTTTGATTTGCAAGGTATGAATTCTGTTCAATAAGACTCTTGAGAAATGAACTGAGGCCCTGCAGGAAGCAGGACACTGAACATTTGCCATCACATCTACTCAACAGAAAGTGGGGGCAAGATGGCAGATGCTTGTGCTGAGAGCAGAATGAAGAGAGTCATGGGACATAAACTGGAGGAACTTAATAGGGTCTGGCATAAGGAACATGAATCTAGGGGAGCGGGACACTCTTGGAGAAACTGCACAGTATTATGCATCATCAGCATCAGGAGGCAAACAAATAACTATTTTCATTTGAGTGACCACTGACTGCTGTCACTGCTGAGAGAGCCCTTTAGCTGATCTGCTCATTGCTGCCCATTGTCTCGTCTCTCAGCGAGTGTTTATATGTTGTTTACAGATTATTTTATAGAGATGATATATTCTATGCTCCCTAAATTTGATGAGCTCAATCCAAGCTCTCCAGTTGACTTAGCTTTTTTGTTGTTGTTGTTAATGCCAGGATACACAGAAAAATAGCAAGTGAGCATTATGTCATCCAATCTGGTGGTGTCTGTGTGGAGGAAGCTCTCAGCACCAGTACTTGGGTGGGACTAAAATGTTAAATTCATTCCTATTGTGTCTCCATGTGCTTCTTATCTCCTGTCATTTCCCACATCTACTATCAAAATCTTACCAAGCTTTCAAGTCATCATAAAGTTACCTCTTCTGTGAAAACGTATTTCCTATCTTCCTTCCACTCTATGACTTCCTGACTCTTATTCTAGTTGAAGCAAAGGAGTGAGTTTGTTGACTACAGTATCCAAGGCAGTGCATAGGAGAGAGATGGACCTTTGGAATGACTGTAATCCAGAGTTCAAATGCTGCTATAACCTACATTCTGCATTTATTTTTCTAAATTAAGGTTACCACTTTGCAAGTAGTTAACTCTTCCAAGTTAGTTCTCTACATGAGGAAGAAATTAAGGCTAACAGATAGAAAAGTAATTTTATTTTTCCAGCTTTAGCAACAGAGAAATCTTTGAGTCCAATTCAGTGTAATGCTAGAGGAAGGACTCTGATTACACTTGTTTGAGTTGTTTACCTAGTCATGTGGATGCTAAGTTGTGGTGATGATTGGCAGCCCTAGCACGAGAGGGGAAATAGTACTTACAGAATAATAAATTTTTACTGAGAAAACAAATCGGCCTACTTGCAAATCAAATCTAGATATTACAGGGAGTAAACAGTGCAGTGACTAGAAAGTTATATCATATTTCACATAACTTCATTTTAATTCCAATAATACCATCTATAATTTTTTAATATTAAAATATGAAGAGAATATATTAGATTGGGAGTTGAATGAGATATTAGAACTTGAAAATTTTAATGACTTATCTTTATATATTAGGATTCAAACTGAAATGATGACTATATTTTCTATTTTACAAGTTAATATATATTGCATATACAAACACTCAAATTATTTTTATATCATAAAATGAATAACAAGAGCTATTTGATTTTATAGAACTTAACTGCATAATGTGTTTTTAATAAAACCACTGCCTTCAGTGCTTTTTTATGTATTACTGATACTGTTAAAAAATTCAAATATGGAGTGTCCCTTGACACAGAGCAGTTTTAGGTGAATTGCCTCTGTCATCAATCATTGTGCAAATAGAATTCAACTATGTGAAATGAGTTCACAAAAACTATCTTATGCTTTTGTAAGCAACAACAAATACAGCAAAATTAGTTTAGGTTCATGTAGTAGTTAGAATGACTTAGAAAAAGTCTGTTTGTTGTATGTTTTCAGACTATGCCAAATATTTCTGTAAAACAAGGAGGCAGATATTTGAGTAAAACGTAAAATCAATCTAGTGACTTTGTAGTCATCCCTTAAAATTTTCAATGATATTTCTCACTATTATGACTCTGAGAGTTTTAAGCTTAAATACGTTGTGGGGTTCATGATCAGTAGTAAATTGAGAACAGTTGTCAATGACCATTATCACATATAAGATCATAATTTTAGCTGATGTTTTACTAGTTAAAGATGGTTGCACTCTCAGGAACTCTTACAGCTAGATTTAAGTATACAGTGGTCAGTAAGTGACCGAATGACTCCTTTGCAATGGGCCTTTTTTTTTTAACATGATTAGCAGAGAAATAAGATTCTAATATTTTTATAATTTGCATCTTAAATCTGAAGATTAAAGCCTGGAGACGTGTGTATGTGTGTGTGTACTGATAAAAATAGCTATTGTAGGGTGCTCTAGGAGAATTCCTTTTTGTGATATAGAGAAATGAATTCTGTATTTCACATTTTTTAAATTAGCTAGCCAACAATTTATGGCACTTAATTATTGTAAAAGATACAATCAAAGAAAAAAGTTCCATCATAAACATCAAAAAAAGAATCAGGAAGTCTTCGCACAAGTGGTTTTTTACACCCTCTAACTCATTCATGTCATTCTAGTGACAGCTGTGGATTCAGAATTGAGAAAACAATGACAAAGCTTAATGAGATTTGTAAATTATTATAATAAAAAAACCCTTCAAGCAGCCAAACTCATTTTTGCAGTCATTTAAAACTCTATTGCAGAAGGGACTTGATTTAGAATAAATAACATTTTTCTTTCCCTCAAAGAGACAGAAAATATAACAGTTTTCTGCCTATGAATTGTTAAAAATCTCTTAGAGCTGCTTGTGACAGACTGAATAATACTCCCTCTCTTGCCCGTTTTCTACATTTGAATCACTGTAACCTGTGAATATGTTACCTTAAACGACAAAAGGGACTTTTTGGATACAGTTGTGGTAAGGATCTTGATATAGGGATATATTTTGGATCACCTGGGTGGATCTGATGCAGTCACAAAGGTTTGTATCAGAAGCTGTAACCTGAAGTCGCACCGAGTAGATCCAGCCAACAGTTAAGTGTTATTTGTTCCTCACTTTGTTCAATTAAAAGTCACTGTTATGTACCAATAAAAAAAGAAGTGGGTCCGTCAGTAATAGATTGATAAAGGAGGCAAGGACTGGAATGATGACAGGAAGGGGCAACAAGCCATGGAAAGCAGGTAGCTCTCAGAAGCTGAAAAAGGCAGGGAAACTGATTATTCCCTGGAGTTGTCAGAAAGAGACAGCCTTGTGGATGTCTCTTAATTCTGTAATATTTATTTTGTATTTCTGAACTCCAGTACTGTAAGAAAATAAATTTTGTTATTTTAAGTCACTAAGTCGGTAATAATTTATTGCAGTGGCAATAAGAAATGAGTAGACTGAATCCAGGGTGTGGCATTTACACAGAAAGTTTTTGCGCCAACTGGTGTGCTCAACTAAAAAATCTCTGGTGGGGGGGCAATTAATTTTACATGAATAGCTTATCTGTGTTATCAGTCACTTTAAGAATACAGCCTCCCTTTTGAAAACTGAATCAATGCCAAGTTAATTGTTTACTTAATAAACATACATTCAAATAAATAATTTTTGAAAGCTTACTATTGTTTAGTGAACAAAACAGAGAAGACATGCTTTTACACAGAATACTGAGGAGTATAGGCCTTAAAATAAAAAAAAATTCACATCGATTTTTCATATAATGTAAGAAATCATAGTGTTATAAACATGGGAAAGTGGCTTAATGTATATTAGGGAATGCCTCTATGAGATATGTTTAAATGAGATAAATAAGATTAGTAGCAGAGAGTAGAGACTTTTGATCATTTCGAACTTTTTTTTTACCTTTAAGAGATTTAGCAAGGATTACACAGCTTTAAAAAAATCTGTAGTGTGGCAAATGGATTGCAAGTGAAAAGAAGCGATAGTAATACCAGATATGAGCTACTTAAGCAGCCTAGGAACACGATAATTGCATATTCTGACTAGGAGAGCATCAGTGCGAATGGAAAAATTCAAGAGAAATTTAGAATACACAATTGATAAAATGAAAGGCAAAGATGAAATGTGAATGCTTAGCACATATATCCCTGAATTAGACCAATAAAGAAAAATGTTAACACTTTCTGTTGTGCAACATTTTTGATCTCATGTATAAATACAAATGCAAAACTTTAAACAGAATGTAGATGAAAGCAAACACTTAGAAAATTCAAGTTTGTTTATTCCACAAATGAGTGACACCATCCAGCACTTCTCTTTTTCTTTCTGACTTGCATCATTAATATAACTGCCTCCAGTTTCATCCAGGTTGTTGCAAAAGTCACAATTTCTTCTTTTTTTCATAGTGGTAGAGAATTGTACTGAGAGTTAACACAGTGGAGGTGATGCACTTGGACTCTGGTGGCAGGAGTGGTGTGACATGCACACACATCTCATTGATGAATATGAATTCAATATTCTGAAATTGTATAGCAATATAATACAAAATGATTTCAAAAAATAAATAAAAAGAGAAAAGATAGCTCAAGTTTGTTATTACTGAAGTGCAAGGAGAAATTATCGGAAACAGATGGAGGTCACTTTGTGAGAGGAGTTGTATGATATGCCAAGGAGTTTGAACCTGATCCTAGATATATACCATCATGGAATCATTTTTAAGTAGCAGGGAAGACTTATGCTTTAGAAGACCTCTCATGAAAATGAAAATAGTAGACTAGAGGACTTACTGTGAAGAGAAAAGAGGACAATGTGAGAAGTACTGTTTATTTATGAATAAGGTGAAGCCTATTGCCTTCAAGAAATTCTTCAAAATCCTTGTGTTATTGCTGGGATTTTCCAAGGGCTGGCTATGAGGGAAGGTACAAAGATTGGCAGAGTTCAAGAGATGTATGATAGGAGAAGAGATGAGGAATAACATGAGAGTGAGGATGGATGGCATAGTTTGCAGCTGAGGCACTAAGTCAGATAGCTGGGCTGTGGATCATGTAAACTCCAAGGACGAAGATTTGCCACCCTGGGATGGGGAGACAACTGAAAAAATAAACAAATCAATAAAATTGCTTCTTCCTCCTCTTCTTTTCTTCCTTAAAATGCTTCTTCCTCCTCTCTCTTCCTCTCAAAAAAAAAAGTGAAGGAAGGAACTGCGAAGATACCATATGTTGAAAAGTGCATCCTTGGTGATGAGAAGTATAGGAGCAACACCAACTAGGTCAGGAGAACGCAGAGGTCTAGTAGTGTAGGAGGGAAGCAAAGAGTTAAATATATGAGGTAGCACTTTTATCTTATAAAATCAACACCTTTTCATTTAAATAATGTTACAAAAGAAATAGAATGTCATCAGTAACTTATTTTTAATCTGTGGCATATGTCAGAGTAAAGATGTAATAGTGTCTTGTGACGTCAATGATGATCCCTGGCTTCCCTAAGGAGATATTTGATCATCAATTCATACATATATTGTCAATAACATTTCTATAATCTTTCAGTGGTAATAAATATGTAACTCGTAATTACGACTTTAAGATTGTACAGTGATACTTGAAAACAGTGGTGTTTTAAAACTGACTTGTACCAGGTCATAAAGAGAGGACTGTTATATTTTTAAGAATTTAGGAGCCAATTGTTAATAATATAAGTATTATTAAAGTTTCAATTCTATAAATTTAAAATTACATAAATTGTAGTAAAAAGAAAAATTCAAAATTCATCACTTTTTAATGACCTTTACTATGCTTTACTGCAATTTCAGTTCTTGAGGTTATATACACTTATTGTACTTATATGGTAGAAATATTATGTAAGGATTGCTACTGAGCATCTCTTCCAAAATCCATTGTCAGTGATACCGCCTCAAGGCTTAAAAAATCAGTCATGGTCAGAGCATTTACATTTTGGAAATCAACAAATGATAGAAATTAGGGTTTATTTTATTGTTTTGTTCATTATATAGAATTAAGGAAACAATAGAGAAAAGGTTAACAATAAACATTAGGTTCAAAAACATGTCTGTATCCATTCCAAAAGAAGTGGGAGAGGGGGAGTGGTAATAATATGCCACTACTGGAAAATTATTATCTGATTCAGCAAAGAACTTGCTGATGTTATCATTGAATGAATGAAGCGCCAGCATATATCTTTGTTTCACTTTCTTTTAATTATTAATGTAAATGAAAACATCAACCCACATTCACATGAGAACTATCCTCGTCAATTGCAACCAAAGTTTGGCTGCTAATACAGAGTTTGGCAAAACTTAATGAAAATGTTCTCTGAGGTCAATTGTCTATATAGAATTTACATGACAGTGGTGCATATTTTATTATTATTTGTAAGTTGTCTGAGATACAGCTTTATGTCAGTAAAACTTAAAAATTTATGTGCCATGTATATAGGCAGTCTTTTTTTCCTCCATAGAACTTGTGCAACATTAATTGCAAACTGTTGTCTAGAAGTGTATCCATAGGAGATACTGAAAGTGCCATTATGAAGTTTTAAATTGAAATGTAGCCTTACTGTAACAATTCCAAGGGTCTTAACTCTCTTCTTTGTTGATTCTAATTCTTAACGATAATGGTTTGAGTTTCTCCAGGAAAGGTCTGATTTCGATTCACCTATCCTGGACAGATCTCAAAAAGAAAGATGTATTTTCTGTTGTAAAACCCTAATGATTCCTTTTAACAAATTAATAAAAATCCCAAGCATCAGAAACCTGACTTATTAAAAAAGTGAAGCTATATCTTATGGTGACCTGAGAAATCCATGAAAACTTCACAAGAAATACTTTATTTGCAAATATTTTCCTGAAATTTATTTTTCTGCCAAAAAATCTAAGCCTGTATCTATAATTTTTCCAACCAAAGAAAACCCAGCAGAGAAAAGCCATTTCTCTGTATAGTTCTAGGAAGTTGCAGGGGCAAACTACGAGTTGGAGAATAATTGCATCTTCTTAGCCACCAGCCTTGGACCTTACTGAGAATATGTAAAAGAGAACTGGCAAAGACAAAACTTTATGTATAGTTAAGGAGGATTCCATGTCAGAACTGGCTGAGACCCTTGTTCACGGTGTTCATGATATCCCTGGAGTTATTAGAGTAATAAAAATATCAAGATGTTTTAATGATACATTGCTTCAGCTTTAATTTTTTTGCAACAAAAATTGAAGGAGTAGTCTTAGCAAATTTTCATAGATTACCCAAGCTCTGAGAGACAGGGCAAGTACATCTCAGCTTCAAATTCCCCTCTTTTGCCCAGGCAGCAAGATTTCCAGTTTAAGTCCCTCAGAAATATTATAACTATGTTAGTGATCACAATTATATAGTGATTTCTTATGTTATTTTAGCTATATCATCATATTGCTGGGGCGGTTTCCTGACAACATAGTTGCCCATGAATGAGGGTACTAGTAATATCATTATCCTGTCACATAATGTGCATATTTATATCCAAGCTCTGCAGTTAATTTATGAATTTTTTTAATTACAAGTATCCACTTTCTGAACCATTTTATTAATGTTTTAAAACTATATATATTTTTTAAAGAACACAGAGCTCACGATTTAGACAAATGTGATAGCAACATTTGTTTATTTAGCATATTTACATAACCAAATTGGAACAAAACATTTCATGTATTTATTTCATTTAGTTCACAACAACATGGGTAGCTATTATTATCAGAAGCTTACTGAAAAATAATCTGAAGCCTAGGATATAGGTAAGTCACTCAAGAAACAAATGGGGTGAGGAATTGAACTCATAACTATCAGATTCTTGACCACTTCTTGATATTTCAAATGCTCGATAGCATATGGATCTCTATCTCCACTATGTCATCATGTTGAGTCATTATATGTACAAATGCAGTCACCAAGAGCCAGCAGAAGTCCTTGGTGTGCTCAGACTAATTACAATTCATCTGGATTTGCAAACAGAGACAATTTTCCCTAATGCACAGAGTTTGAAGAGGTAGGGTAGAGTTACAATAAGGTTGAGAGAAAGAAGAAGGACAAAAATGCTGACTAAGACCCCTCCCTTTAGTCTATATCGTCACTTATCTTTCATGTATATTGAGGGTCATAATTTTTCTATTATTGGTATGCAAATGCATTGTATATTAATGATTCGTGTTGAACTGCAATCTTTCTAATTACTTTATTTAATTTGAATTATTTTTATAGCTTTTTTAATGCAGAAAAGTTTAAAATGTTGAATAGTTGCATCTATCCATTAGGATTTCTTTGATGGCTGTTAAGGACCGGAGGAAGACGTAACTGAGACAATGGAAGAAGAAAAATAGAGACAGCACTAAAGATACCAGCATAAGTATGAAAATTTAAAGAAAATTTAAGATTTTTTAATTACCATTTAATTATTGTAAGTTTATTGAGATATTTAAAGTGTATAATTTAGTGAGTTTTAGAATTATTTGCACGAAGTTGTGCAACAAATGCTATAATCAATTTTAAAACATTTTTCTCATCCTAAAAGGAACCGTGTTCATTAACAGTCATTCCCTTTTTCCCTCCAGCCCCTTTCCTAGACCTAGGCAGCCACTAATCTACTTTTGTTGCCATAGATTTGTCTGTTTTGGATATTTAATTTGAATGGGATCATGTAAAATTTCTTCAATTTCATTAATTTTAGCCATTTAAAAATGACTTTGTTGTGTTGTGCTAAGAGTAATGAAGTATCCTCTATTTTGTTTTCTAAATTGTTACTTGGTTATCTGATTTAATTTCAAATGATAGTAAGGAGGAATTAAAAAATATTTAGTGAGAATATCACAGAATAATTTGTGATCTGTCATGATAGAGACTTCAGAATATTGGTGTTCAAAATTAACTTTCCAGTTTTTTTTAAATAAGCATATAAGGGGAGAGAGAGCAAGAAAATAAAAACATGTAGGGTGCCTAACGTGTGCTCTGTGATTTCTAGATATTATCTTATTTAATATTTGCAGGGTCTCTATGGGATAATTATCATTCTCATCCTATGGATGAGGAAACCAAGACGCTAAAAATCCTGTTCAGAGTTTAACAGCCAGTAAGTGAGGGGGTATGAGTCAATCCTTTCATATTTCACTTAAGATGTAAAAAGGATTCCAGCGCTGTCGGTTGGGCATAATTAAAGGTTTGGAGACCTCCTTAATAAGAATCAGCTAAGGGATTTGTGAGGAGTCTAAAAACGACTTCCTTAAAAAATGGTTGTGGAAATTTTCCTTTTAACTCTTTTTTGTCTTATTCTTTTTGGTAACTGACAAGTTTTTATTTAGGAAACAACTATTATTTCATTGCTATGTCTCCCTATTTCTCTCATTCCCTCTTTAAAATTAATTTTATTGAAGGAACATTTTATTGTAACAGTGTACAGGTTTAAGGAGAGCATTAATGTATTAAATCCACATCTGTATATGATACATTAATGTCATCAATACTTCAGTTTTTCTACCTCATCTCTTGTAAGGTGAGGTATCCATGACAATAGACATCCGTTTTTGATATTCACAGTATAATGGAACAGACTGAGAATTCAAGGATTCATTATCTCTCAAATAACTTTTCAATCTTGCACTGTAAGTGATTCCCTCCTACCTCACAAATGACAATGAAATGGCTCAAGAGTGTCACTCTTTATGGAAGAAAAACATGGCAGAAATGTGAGTCTTAGGCATGACTTTCACTTTAGTTTGTGAACAGATATATCCTAGTCCATGAAGGGGTGAATATTAGCATCTGTAATATGATATTCTAAGAAGATAATACATTCATTTCTAATATTTTTCAATGAAAGTAGCTGATGTATTCAAATGATATAAGAGCCTGTTAAACCTTTTTATAAGTCAATTATCTATTGATTCTATGATAAGGGTTACTAAGATATGATGTTATTCCTGGAATTCAAAAAGGCAGGAAAGCTATAAAATCAATTTTAGGAGTTAATGTAAAGAAAAAAAGTCTCTTTATTAAAGAACTACAATGCCTTTGTCTATCAAATAATAAATTGGCTGCGTGACCATTTTTGCTTTGTCTTCAGGCAAAGTTCAGAGCTAAATGTAAAGCTAGGTCATTGTTATCGTATTAGATTTCAGAGTTACAAAGTTTATTTCTACTTACATTTCATTGGAGTATGAGGAAAATTCCCCCATTCGTCTAAAGCTCTTCATAGATTGGACAAACAGAGAAGTTAACATCAGGCAGATTATTAGGAGATAAAGCTCCATTTAACAGCATGTGTTTGGGGAATTTACATACTATAAATGATGAGGTAAATGAGAGCTACTAAAGATTTACATTCTGTGCTGAGATGAGGTAAAGGGGCACTACAGCTCCAAAGAGAGATGTGAGGGTCATCACATGACAAAGATGGAATGAACCTCATCTTTCCCTTGAAAGCAAAATTGAGTTTCTTACACAGACATGACAGGTTTACAGATAAATTTATACCTGGATTGTAACCTTTCCAAACTACCTTCTTGTAGCACTAAGTCTACAGAAATCCTTTCTTTGATTGGGAAAAGAGTAGAAATTTAGGGAGTGATTGTAATGTTTCTTTGATTAAGGGAAAGACAAAATAATTAGGAGAAAGCAGGCGCTTGTCTTCAGCGTTGTCATTGTTTTCAGTTCAAAATACTCTGCGTTCTGAGTGACATGTCTATAGAGAACTTTCTGGGAGTTCCGGGTGATTGTTTTGAGCACTTTTAATTGACTGGGAGTTTTATATAGATACAGATACTTCTAAACAATCTTATAATTAACATATCCAATTTGTGAATCAGGAGAAAAGATGTAAGCTAAAAATTATGAAAATAATTTTCCTCCAAATTTTGGAATTTCCTAGACTACCAAAAGCCAGTTTTTTTTTTGGGGGGGGGGGTTAATTTATTTTTTTATATCCAGTCTTCTAATTGGTTTGCCTTGAACAGAATGAAAAGCTCTCAGTATGGGTGCCATAGAAATTCAATTAGCTAACATCACTTTCAACAGGATATTGAGCTGCTTAGGCTATTCAAATTGGAAGGGAGTATAACTTCTATTGCCTGCGTGTAACAGAGGTTGGATCTGCAGCTGAGTTTTAAAGCCTTTCTTTTATCTGATCTTTTCTCCACCAAACAAACAAACCCCAAACTAAAGATAAACCGAAATGTATCAAGCAGACAACATATGAAGCATCTAGAATTCCATCTTTGTCATTGTGAACTTGCTATAGTTAATAACAGTGATAAACAGGCCTAACCTAATTTAATTGCTGCTGCTATTCTAATCACTTTTAATTTTGTCTAAAGCACTACAACATGTTACCATCAGGACACAAAAAACACACCCTAAATTTAAGAGCAACGAACTACCTCTCCACTGGGCAGTTATGATTCTGAGATAAGGACACTTGTCATCTAAATGATAATTAAACCTTTGTCTTAAAAATAAATTTGCCACATTCACAGTGATTGGAATTATTGAAATAGATGCATTTGGAGAGACTTGACACATACAAGCATAATACCTTTTCAGACTTTTGATGGATTCATGACAATACATGTACCACAAATATATCATAATTCATCCCTCAATTGAAATTTGTCATAGAAATGTGTATCTTTGCTTAGGAAAACATAATAGAACATTTGTTCATGGATCTATGAGCATAATGGAAATCACTGTGTCTCTTAGGCCTTAAAAAGAAACATCCTGTGTGTTGTAGGTATCTCTTTAAATAACCCAGATTGTGAGCTTCTACCTGGAGAATTTGACAGGCTTGACGTACCTTTCTCAGAAACAAGAGGTGCCTTCTTGCTTTTCAGTTGGTTAGAGCTCCTTCAGTTTGTCAGTTACCTTTGTGGAAAAGGGAGCTATATTTGGAAAGGAGTCAGCAAACTTCAGATTGTAATTGTTTTCCCTGCCAAAAACTCCAGAGTTGTGCTGCCACTTTGGCAGCTGTGACTTGTCATGGAGAAAAATCTTCAACAAGAAAACAAAGAAGCATTTATCCCTATCATATATTATGCTCTAGTAGTGTGCATAATATGTCCATCATTTTAAAAACTGTGTCTATAATTTTAAATAACTCTACCAAGAAGCAATGATATCAGTTATTTTTTCCTCTTCCTATTTGGCCTTTTTAAAAATCATGAAAAATGCTTTTGCTTCAGGGAAAAAGAAGATAATTATAGATAGATCAGTTTCCAGTATGTCAGGGGGCAAGTGATAAGAAATCAGTTTTTTAGTTTTGTGGGAGCTTATTCCTGAAGATGACAGAGCCGGAATTTAAACATTTTCTTCCCTTCTGTAGTCAGTTAAAATAAAAACTTTACTCAATTACACAAGCACAGTTTCAGACCAAGGTCCAGAATTCCTTGTACAACTGCTCATGGTTCTTAGCTTCAAAAGCAGAATTTACACTTTGACAGACTGTTGTCCTGAAAAGACCAGTTACAATTCAGAGTCCTCCAACAGGGTGCTGGGGGGAAGAGATATGCAAAAAATAGATAACTTTGGACTCCTGGATTCAAGAGTTGATTTATGCAGATTTTTGAAAACGTGATCAGAAATCAGAATACATGCTAATTCTGAATAAGATAAAACCTTCCTGGGGCCTCTGTGCTGGAACACAACACACTTTCTCAAGTGAATGTCGCTTAAGTGACGCAAGGACGTATCTTTCTCTCAGCTCAGTAGTGCTGATCACATTACATTATCTTCTTTTTCTAAGAATGAAGCAAATCTAACTTCCAGGGGTGTCTTTCTTTCTCTCCACCCTAGCATGAGTCTCTGGAGTGCATACTCAGAGCACTGCAACAGGAGAATGGCCTCTAAGACTGAGACCATAGTTGCCTCTCTATCGATAATCTTCGTGGAGTTTGGTTTTGAAAAACGAAGTCAGACCCAGAAGTCCCTTCTACCCTCCCCAGGATTATTCTCCTTTCAACCTGTAAAAAAGACAACAGTGTTGTGGGCACATTAAGGCTAGGCTTTCTTAGGGAAAAAGGGAAGAAAGAAAACTACAAGAGAAAACACGAGAAAGGAAAAACATAAGAAAAAAACACACATGATTATTCAGAGAATCACTTTTCTAATTTTGAATTGGGACAAGTCTTAATTTTAAATTCTCTGAACCGTGGTTATCTCATCTGCAAAATAGGATGACATTTGCATCCACTATGAAGATTAATACATTTTACACACAGAAGCTTGCCTAACGCATCATATAGTTATTTATTAATGTTTCGTTGCTTTTTATTTTTTTTAAAGAGGAAGGAAGCAGGCCGGACTCAAGGCAAGAAAGCAGACAGAGAGAGAGGAAGCAGCATTGTTATTCGTTCATTTAATTATATTTGGTTGTCGATTTTTGGCCTCCACCTGCCAAAACAGAATGCCGCGCTGGACTTGCACACCTGGTTTCTGAAACAGCGCGGCACAGCGCGGCCTCTGAAGTCCGACTGAGTTTGTATCATTGAGCAATCTCAGCTGGGACCGATGTACTTATCAGGACGTCAGTTTCCTTGTTCTGTAATGGGGATAATTAAAGAACTAGTTTATGGATTTGGGGGCATGTAAACGGCTTGGGAAAGTGCTAGGAAGAACTAAACAAGTGCTAATTTTTAGGGTTTTACAACACTAGGGCTAATGATTTTAAGTCATTTTTGCTTCTTCTTGTACTAGCATATTCTGTCGAGATTCAGTTTGGGGAAATTTTGCGGTCGTTTCTCTTTACTGTCTTCAAATGAATTTTTCATGGAAATTGTCTTTTAATTACAGGAATACAAGCTATATTTTACTATGCTTTGACTCTTTGACCCCTCAGTAAAAAACAAAAAAACTTAAGGTAGGTGGACCCTGGAGGAGTAGTGGTTAGGTCAACGGCCTCCAAAGAAGCAAAACCCATACTTGGATTGGAGTCCCAGGTGTAGGAAAAGTCAACCAGTGTGAACAAGTAAATTGGACAAAAAAAAGGAATAAAGATGCTTCTTCCTCCTTTCTCTGTCTGCCTGCCTGCCTACTTGCCTTTATTCATGCCTGCACCTTTCCATAAAAAAAAAACAACAAAAAACAAAACAAACAAAAAAAAAACCTCAACAAAACTTAATGTAGTATATATAGATGTTGATTTGTAATAATGGACAGCTGAAACGAATGTAATGTTGTAAGTGTAATGTAGCATCTATAAAGTTTTAGTAAAGAAAAGGAATATTTGTACACAGAGGTTGCTGGATTTTGTAACACTGATGACTGAAGTGGAAAGTAGAAGTGGAGAATTGCCATCCTAAGTAGAAACCCCAACATGAGTGATTCTGGAAAATCAAATCTCATCATTCTAAATTTCTGTTCTGGGAGATTAGAAAATTCTTGTAACTTCAAGAGGTAAATTGACTCTATAATAATGTTCAAGATATTTCAATTATTTTAATATTTCTACCATGACTCATCAAGTTCAGAAGACGTCTGAAACCAACTGATTTAGTATTCTTTGTTCATC
This sequence comes from Solenodon paradoxus, assembly GCA_004363575.1. NCBI lineage: Eukaryota > Metazoa > Chordata > Mammalia > Eulipotyphla > Solenodontidae > Solenodon > Solenodon paradoxus. The sequence continues at coordinate 631,226 of RJWH01000035.1, forward strand.
AGTATATATAATATAAAGTGTGTAAGATATAAGATTTATATATGTGTGTATATACATATACATACATATCCTTGATAGAAGATAAGTAAACATATTTAAAAAGCCTCTTGATAAATACTGATTTACTGGTCTTGTATCGTGTATGCATGTGTGTGTGTGTGTGTGTGTGTGTGTGTGTGTGTGTTATATGAGGGATATATCTATAAAATACATATTTTATACCTGTTTGATGAATAAATAATAATAAATCGATTTGTTGTAGCTGTTTTCTAAATTTGATAATATGTATTATGGGAGCAAAATTTAAAAAATGTGAATTTTCCTGAACTTTTGCTTTCTCATTGATTAAAAACACTACTGCATTCAGCAGCATCAGTAATGACTCTAAGGGTTAGATCAGACAGGGTCATGCGTAGAGCTGAATGAATTCTGGAGCTGGGTTATCAACTTTTAAAGAAGGCTGTGTCTATTGCAGTGAAGTCTGACTTTCAGTGATACACTTTTCCTGAACAAGCATTAGATTTTATCCTATTTAAAATATTACCAATTTCAGCTATAAAATATATTTTGTAAATTTCATGCAGTAAACATTTTGAAGATTTAAAATAACAGTTCTTGCTCCCACTCTTTTCCTTACTAAGAACATCATAATAAATATTAAAAAAACAACAAAATCTGAAGAATAATTTTATGGTCTCTGGATTTTACATAAATCTTTATAAAACAGTTTAGCTTTCTGAAAATGAGCCATGGTTCCAAATTCATCAGGAATAATGTGAGAATATAAAGTGCCTGAAACATCTAGTGTTTCTCTAATTATTTTTGATATCCCATATGGTCACATCAAGTGTCTTCAATAAAGTATCTGAACCATCAAAGCCAGTTTGGCTCATGTGGTGGAGGGAATAAATTCAATTATATTCTTAGCTACTAGAGCAGACACTGGAAAAGAAAAGAAAAACATTGCCCTAGTGGCAGGTACAGGAATAGAATGTGATTGCTTGTAAGATTTCCAAAGAGTACTTCAGGACATGTTTTATGTAAAAGTAGGTTATCTACATAAGAATAAGATTAACATACTGCTTTAAGTAGGGATAATATATGCACAGAGAACTTGGGTTTTTCTTTCCTTCTTTTTCCTTTTAACAAGGTAAGAGAGGTGTGTGTGTGTGTGTGTGTGTGTGTGTGTATGAAAATAATTTTTTGCTATCTTAGCAATTAAAGTTACCTAACCTTTATACTTTTAAAAGCTATGCCTGACATAACTTATTTAGTATTTATCACCATTTAAAAACAATAAAATCAGGCAAGATTAAAAATATTGATTACAATTTTATCAGAGATTTTACCATTTTTAGTCTTTCAATCAAAATATCCATTTCCGCTCATGAGCCACAGCTGTAACTGAAATATGTTCCATTTGCCCGTTTTTGTTAGTGAAGTTTTCCCACAATAATAGTGCTTAGCAATTTGAAAACCTCAGTGGTGTGTAGCAATATATGTCTTTCTTTTGATCACTAGAGTGTGTCTCTGGATCTGCTCCAAGTGCTTTCTCCCTGGGTCTCTGTAGTTGCTCTGTGTCATGTGCTCCTTGTCCTTACACCATAGGTTAATGTGGTGAGTTCTCCTTGGAAGAGAGCAGAGATGCAAAAAAGAATGCTCAACTCAGACCAATACATATCACATTCTCCCTTGTGTCATGTTTAATAATTTCACTAAACACATCCCATAACCAAGCCCAAAGTCCAGAGCTGAGGTTAGATTATCCACTCTCCTCCCCAATAATAAAGTCATGACACGGGAGTTGGACCAGAGAGAGATAAAGTATTGTGGTCAATAAATCAATATACCACATGCGGTTGCTGGTCCAAAATTAGAAAAACTTGTTTAGATTCCTTTAGGGTGGACAATGGCTGAAATTCTAAAATTCTAAAATCTAAAGTTGATTTAGATATAGATGAATGTTTTCACTTCTACACTAAATGACAAGACACCCGGAGTCACATCACACTTGGAGTTCTGAGTGTTTGTTAATCCAGAAGGTAATAGTACAGTGTTTCATAGCCCAACCTTTTGTGGATTTGACTCTGGAAAATAATTTCTTCATGTTCTGTGAAAACATTTTGAAGCTGTTAGAACATATGATACTTTGTCTGACTAGAAGTAATGATTACTTTCTCTGACTAGAAGTAATGATTTTTCTTTACAGGCTAGTCTTCTTAACATCTTCTAGTCTTGAAAATTATTATTATTTTAACTCTGAAGTGACAACTTTTAGGGTTATTCAAGGGAATTCATCACTGATATATGTTCCTTGGCATTATCAGGGTGGTGAAGAACTGTTTTAGTCTTCAATCTTAAACTCTATGCTCCAATTTTCTTTTAATGGACACCATACTTTAGCAACAAAAAACAGGAATTCTTGTCATTATTTTTAAATTTTTTATTGGGCAGTCTCAAAATACTTATGCTCAGGGGCACAATATAATTACATTCACATTTTCCAAATTTCCTTCAATGTTGAATCAGAATTAGGAGACAATGCCAACTGTTCTCTATGATTAATGGAGTGTGATAATCAGCATTAAGAAGCGAACTTTTTGATTTGAGAGCTACACTCTTTATTGCTGCATTCATAACTGCTTCTCTCTTACTGATTATCACAACATATTGGATATTTTCTGTTCTGCATTTTAGTATACAAAGGGATTGTTAAATAAAGTTAAAAAAAATACGTCTTCTACAGCTTCATGTGTTCCCAGCAAAAGATAAAAAAGTTAGCATTTTTTCACAAAAATTCCTACTGCGTATGTGAATACATGGTTCAAGTTCTGCCCATCTGTGGCTTTATCCAACTTTAGAGTGGAATCTCACCTGACATGCAAGGGGGTAGTACTGCATTTTTGAATTACATGTTCTTGTCATCATTCAGTGAGGGCATTTTTCCAAGAACTAGCTTTCTTTTCTTTCAGAAATTGTATCTTTGTCACTAATTTTGCAGCTGCTTTTATGGTGTCCCAGTAATTTTGTGATTTGTGCCTGTTTTTGTCTAAGATGTTCAACTTTGGATGTTGCTATTATAATTCGAGTCATTCTTCTGTCTTTAACAAACAAATTATCAACTTTGTGACGGAAAGTTTTGCTTTCTACCAGTCCTGGATGGAAAGACTCATCTTATTACCTATTTACATTTTTGTCATTATTCTATATCGTGGTGTTTACGTTTTCACTTTTAATAGCTTCTTTTATGCTTCAGTGAGGCACTGATATAATTTTGTGGGCAAATTATATATTGCAACCCAATAATGATCACAGAAAATGCATATTTGAAAATACAGTCAATAACTGCAAAGAGTATGACAATATTAATTAAGACAAACACCATATGGGGATTCAGTGTTGGGTGAGAAAGAGATACTTAATAGAAATGTACACCTAAAATAGATTTTAAGAATATAAAGGGATATGCAATTATCTTTCCACTTTGAATCTGTTTAAATCACTTAAAATGAATGTCAATAAAACTTGTCAATACAACATCAATAGAGTGTGGTGCACCCTTGTGGCTCAGGAGACTGAGATGCCAACATACAGACCATGTACAACCCAAGGACCAGGGTTCACGGTCCAGGGCTGGTGTGAAAAAACAAAACTAAAACAACCAAGTAAACAGTTGCTTCTTCCTTCTCTCCATTCCTTCCTTAAAAAAAAATATTACTTCCTCCTCTCCCTTCCTCTCTTTAAAAACATCAACAGCAAAACAAGACATCAATAGAGATTTTCTTCTAACCAGAAATGTTTGTACCACTTAGTAGAGTTCTGTTGATCATTATTAACCTGTGGTAAGTACTTTGAGAAATCCTGCTTGCTACTTAACTTCTATTTAAGTAATATAGATTAATAAATACTTTTTTTTCCTTGTAAAGCACTTTTCTGTGTGCACATATGCATGTTTAAAGTGGAAGCAAAGGTGGACCCTATGGCTCAGGTAGGTCAAGTGACTCAGGTGCAGGCATGTAAAGACGTGGGTTTGAGACTTGGGTCTGGGGGCAAAATAATGAAATGGAAGTAAGGCAAATGCAAGTAATGTTATACAGATTTTTTTTTATTAATTTAATTCAGTTTCATTTATTAACAAACCTATAGCACTTTTTTTATGCCAGGCATATTCCAAATGCTTTGAAAATATTAACTCATTTAATCCTAGGGAATACATGCTTTTATTATTTCTCTTTATGTAGATGAGGTCGCAGAAGTCTGAAGAGTTCAAGAAATTTGCTTTTAAGTGAAAAAGCTGGGATGTAACCTAGGTGGTCTGACTTCAGGTTATTTATTATAACTAGGCCAACCACCATATTTCCTTGAGACAAAAAAATGGGACATTGGGATGGCAAAAATGGGGCCTGGTTCTTCCCTGGTGACTGAGGGCCAGGGAGGAGGTGGAGTAATCCGAGTAGGAGCAGAGCAACCAGGACAGCAGCAAGTAAGCACTACGTGATGCCAGTCGGGGATCTCATTCTAACGACGTGTGATCTGCTGGGACTTCACACAAGCAGTCAGGGCCAGTGCAAGGAATTTGGGCACCGTAGGCAAAAACCGAATCTGGTGGCCCTGTAAAACCTGCTCTAAATATCCTGCATAAAACATTTGTCACTGTAACCATCCCAGTGCCAGAAATGCCCAATAACTGGCCTAGTACCAGAAATGCTTAATAATCACCACAGTGCCAGAGATAACCCCAGTTGTTCTTACTTGCAGTTTGAATACACTGCACTTTTCTGCTGCCTTTGAAGAAACAGGTGCAAGTGGGGTGGGGGACTCCTCTTCCAGTGGCTGGTATTTCCTCAAAGGGGCCATAGCCAGAGCCCACCCTGTCAGTGCTGGCCAGGGTTGTCTTTAACATAGGGCAAAAGAGGCAGTGGCTTCTGGACCCGCTAAGTTGCTGACTGAGCCTAGGGTAAGTCAACTACCCTTTTTGTTCTGCATTAAAGACAGCTGTGGTTTATTAAAAATGGGAAAAATTGATATTTATATTAAAATGACGGAACATTCAAGAGATATGAAAAAATGGTACATATGGTCAGCTTAATTATAAACTCAATTCTTTGTTACAGCACTATTGTTTTGTAAATATTTGAATTTTCAGTGTCTTGATACATCAAATTGTTTTCTCAAAGACTGGATGAAAAGAAAATACATTGCCTAAAGCAACTAGAGAGAATGAATTGCTGATGCAATAGGTGAGCAGAAAATAATGAAAGCAGATTTGAAAACAATAAGCTTACTAAACATATTATTTGATTGTCCTGGAACTGAACACTACAATTTGGAAAATGGGATAAGAGACTTATTTGGTGAAGTCAAATACTTATTTACACTTACTGGTAGTGAAATTTAAAAATAAATGCACTTTAAATATGTGAATGCCCATTTGTCATAGCTAATAAGAAATGTATGTAGCCATATTTACAAGACTACTTTGTGGATGAGAATTTATAACAGCAGGTATAAGGACACAAGAAAAAATGTTGCAAGTGGCCCTTGAAGCATTTATAGTTTTAATATGTATCTTACTTACATGTTAATTTGATTTTGGATAATTTCACGTAATGACCTAAAATTCTAACTTTCATGATTCAATATTACTTCTCTTGTTTGTTTCAACTCACATACTAACACACACAAACCTATACACACCAAAATGATTTGATAGGATAACTTTAAATCATCGACTGGAGATCACAATGTATGTTTTAAATGAACATAAATCATAAGCTCAAACTTTGTATTTATAGTACAAACTATGCATTTAGTATTATGTGGTTGAAATTTAATAAAATGAGGAAACTTGATAGAATACTTGTGTGTGTGTGTGCATGTGTGTGTGCATGTGTGTGTGTGATAGCTTGTGAGCTCATTATCACTGCTTCAGTGTCATTTCCTAATGTGTGTGAACAATAAGAGATAAATTAAGATCCTTTTTATACATCTGCTGAAAACTTTGTGCTTTTGGATTAATATACATAATCTTAGCAAAAGTCATGAATGACCTAGAGAAAACGAAAAACAAAATCATTGACAATTTGCATATTTCTTTTCCAGATCAGGAACTCAAACTTAACAAAGTTTATACATTAAAACATATATTCTTTCTTAAACTAAAGTAGTGTTTCATGTTGCAAAGAATAGTAGGCTAAGAACGAGTGCACATTTCATTTAATTTTCATGATGACAAAGGACACTATTCATCACTACCTCACTAAAAGTATGCCTAGTACCTGGATGACATTCCAAACTCAATGAATGAACGAACGAACGAATGGATGAATGAATGATGAATGTAAAGATGCAGGCAAGAAAGACTTTTCAAATAAAAAGGTGTGTTTTATCATAACTAAACTCTCTTTGAAGTTTGTTTAGTTTAAAGAAATAAAATGTTAAGGATTCATAGGCTTTATCCTCTCCCTCTACAAATCATCTTTTTTTTTTTCTTTTCAAGAAAATGTAGCTCTTATGATTAAGGGTGCAGCAAACTCAAGGTGGGTAATAGATTTCTTAATTCCCTCACAGAGTTAGGTTTTCTTAAATTAACTATTAGTCGAGTGCAGAGAGAAGAGTTATCAGAGATGGAATTCTACAGTCATGTGTAGTAAAAGAGTAAATGGAAATAGAAATGTGCAAGCTCCAGCTTTCTCGGGAGGTTTGAAACTTGCCTACCAGCTTCTTATGCAGAACTGAAACAAAACATGAAATGCTCTATCAAAAAAGAGTACTTTGTTTTAGGACTTTAATAAAAAGGAAAACAAATAAATTTGGAGAAAAAAATTAGCCAACACTTCATCGAATTTTTATACTCTTTAACACTACGATCAAACAACTTGCACCCTCAGATTTCCATTGATGAAAAATGTCTACAGAATATTCAATCCATTGGGGGCAATGATAGAATCTGGTAATCTGTGTTATGGAATAATCGTCTTATGGGTTTATCACATTTATTTGTTTGGTCAAGGTAGAGTCTCTAGTAATGTTTAGAAAACAGGGTTTTTATACCTCAATCAATAAGGAAAGATAAAAAAGTGGAGATAGCTCAGAAGATAAGGTTTGGAGGTGATTTGATCTCTATCTTGAAGATAGTGGAAAGTTATCAGTAAAACTATTTTGTTTTAGTTTTTTTCTAGCATAATATGGAGTAGGAAGTGGTTAAGTCCATCTTTCATTAACTACTTATTGAGTATTCTTTGCATTGCACTATGTGAGATCCTATAGGAAACACAAAAGGAATGAACATCTCCCTATGTATGAGTATAGAATGCAATAAAAACAACTTGATTAGTTATCATGTAAAAATATATGAATATGCATAGCTTCTTTACAGTTTGTTTTTGGGGAGGCAGTGACTGCTCTTCTAGTTTGAATTTGACAGGAGCCAGAAAACCTCCTGATCTCTAGCTAGACAGAAGGCAATTCACAACAATGTTCATTTTCAGTCTCTTTTTTTTGTAGTTCTATATGGTTATATTTCTAAGTTCTGAGAGTAACATATGAGCTTAAGTTCATGTTTCACCTCTGGAAAGTGCCTTTGAAGGGAGGAAGTCTGAGCTATTCTCTCCTGTGGGCTGAGTTATAGTGCACAAATAAATACCACAAAGATGAGGGTACTGGGGTTTCTTCATTATCTGAGCTGGTACCTTGGTGGAAAGTAGGAAAAAATATTCTTATTTTAAGAGGTTTGCTTCCATTTGTGTGAAGTTGGGAGAAGAAATCTACACTGTCTGGGGTGTGAGCGATACTCTTTAGGATTGTGCAGTGTAGAATTACACTTGGTATCCTGCCTGAGAATCATGAAGCCCTTGTAACTGGTCCTGGACTATTTTGAGATGTCAACCATGGAACGTTTAAATTGTGATCATTTTTGAAGCGCTGATAAAAAAGTTAAGGCTCTTTTTGTCAATCACATAGCATTGACTGAACTTCTCTTATGAATATCACACAGTCCTGCATACATTGTAAAATCGAGAGATACCTGTGTGGTAGGCAAGCATGTTAGGCTTTCTCTAGGTTCTGAACATATGGAGAAATATATAAAAAGTGAAACAGAACAAAACGTTTGTTTGGTTGCTGATAAAGCAGAATTGGGGAATTCAGCCTTATGAGGCACCTAGCATGTAGCAGTGAGAAGAGAGAACAGGAACCCAGGTGGTAAACAATTCTCACCTGGGAATTTTCTTGAAACATCTCTGTTAAGCCCCTTTCCTTCCATATTGGATATAGGTTTATTTATTTATTTGAAATGTGTTTTTTAAATTGAAGTAACATTGTATTATAACTTTATAGCTATTTCAGGTGTGAGTCTAGCTTCATATTTTTCAGATGCCTCATTATAAATCTACATCTGATGGACTTTATCATGTTCACTACTCACAGACCAGTTCTACTCTAACATATAATTGTAGTTGCACACCCATCCTTTTTCCTTTCTAGTAACCATTCATTCGGATTTATAGCCTGAAAGCTTATTTTTGTTTGGTTTCTTTATATACTACATAAAAGTGAAAGCTTACAGTCTTTGTTTTTCTCTGACTTATTTCACTTAGCATATTATTCTCTAGGTTTTGCCATGTTGTCATCAATGACAGGATTTCATCCTTTCTTTTATAGCTGAGTAGTATAGTGTCAGTGGGCACTTAGATTGTTTCCAACTTTTGGCTATACTGAATAATGCTGCAATAAACCGGAATGCAGGTTTATTTTCATCTGATGATAATACTCTCCCTTGCTTTTCAACATAATTTTGTGTTTATTCTTGAATATATATGTCATTTCCCTGACATTTTGGGACAGACATGAGGTAAATGTATGGATTAGCTTTTCTTTGCATTACTTTGTAAATTGGGTTACCAGGATTTATGTATTTTTCCATTTGTGCCCCCCATTTATTTTAACTGAATAACCATAATGAGAAAATTTACTGGTTTCTTCAGACCCGTATGTTTTGAAATGCATTTTGTTATTTTTCAAAAAATCTTTATGACTGTGAAGCTCATGCTACCTAGAGATAAAGGAGCGATGGTCAAAGAAAGGTGCTTGAAAGCAGTGTTTGATATGTATGAGAGATTGTGTTTATCCAAGTGCTTACATAATAAAGTAGCATCCTTGTGTGTGAAGTTAAAAGTTGGCACATCTATTTTGAAATTTATAGAGAGGCTTTCATTTAATCCCTAGCCAGTCTCGGTCAAATTTACACAAACACATTTTTCGGTGTTGATGTGCATCTTCCCAATGGTGTAATCTCAGCTTAATAAATTGCAAACTAGAAGAGTGGCCTATTGGATTGAGAAATATAGATCATAGGAGAGAGGATGTGGATTTGTCCCTTTCTAGCACCCTCTCTAAGCTGCTTATCTGCAGTATGGTCACTTTTTAAAAATTCTTATGAATGCTGATATATTTTCCAAAAGATTATTCTTCATATGGAAATATTTTAAGCATAAGAAAATCTGATTTGTTAACACTGCATCTAGCTCTCAATAATAATTAGGCTGATTTTCTGGTGTTTTTTAAAAAATAGTACAAATGGTCATAGGTCCCCAGAAGCACTGTATGTTTCCATGACTCACCAGAAAGACTCGAGGACTCAGTCCACAACCGTACTGATTATTACATGGACATGGCAAAGTGCAGAGGAAGCCAGGAAGAAGCTCCCAAGGGTCTCCTGGTGGAGTCATCAATGTGTTTAATTCATCCAGCAATGAGTTGTAACAACACATGTGAAATGTTTTGTCCCAAAGAAGTCTCTTAGAGACTCAGTACAAAGGATTTTTATTGGGTCTGGTCATGTAGGTACCTCTGCGTAGCATGAGTCAAAATTCTATACCTCCAAGAGAAAAGTTGGTGTTCTACATAAACCACATTGTTGGTACAAACAGCTTAGGCAAAATACCTCATGCTTATCTATTAGAGAGTGGTGGAAACTCTTGAAATTCAAGCTATAAGATGCTAAAGTTCAAACTTGCAAATAGACGTTTCTAAATATAGATAGCTATTTTAGTTGAAACCTTTAAGTTTTTACTATATACAAGATCTCTTCCTCCATACTGTGTGGGTTAATAATATTTTGCCCCATTTTGTAGTACTTAAAATAACAGAGAAAAGTAGAAGAAATTTGAATTTCTAAGAGTAAACTTTTTAAGATTCAATAGTGAATATTTTAAATAAGCATATATATGATGTTGGAAATATATATATATATATGCCTTGAAATATATGTGGAAACATATATTTATTCTAGGTTACATATAATCTGCTACTATTTTTTACTCAATTGCACATTTCTTAAGAAAATTGTTTGCTTCATATATTGAATTTTTAGGTATGTTGACTGATTTTTAAAATTAAATATGTTGCTTTTTATTTTGAAAATAATTGTAGATTCGAATGTGGTTGTAAGAACTATGAGAGCTCAATCCACCCTGGTGAAGTAGTGGTTGGGTCAGCTCTCTCTGACTGAGTACAGTCCACATTCATCCCAAGGACAATTGTTCCCTTCTAAGGGTGTGGGGGAGAAGAATAAATAAAGTGAACTAAATAAAAAATGTTTCTGCCCACTCTCTCTTCCTACCTTCTCATCTACTCACCTTCATTTCTGCCCACACCTTCTTTGAAAAAAATAGAAGAAAAAATAAAAGAACTAAGAGAAAACTAGAGAACTATATATATCCTTCACCCAGTTTTGTTCAAAGGTAACAGCTTACATAACTACAGTATAATAGCACAAGCAGGAAACTGGCAGAGGTACGATCCACAAAAATGAATGAAATCACTTTCATATGTATGTGTATGTGTGCATGCGACATGCTTAATGAATGTCTGTTTTTGTTCTGTGCAGATTCTTAATAGCTATCAACACAATCAAGAAAGAGAATAGTTGCATCTAGAATTCTTTGCACTATGATTTTATAACCACACTTATCTTCTTCCTCCCCACCTCTCTCTTTTAACTACTAATCTTTTCTCTATCTCTCTACTTTTATTATTTCTAAAGGTTGTATAAATTAAATCATATAGTTTGAAAAGGAGTACCCCTTTGGGATTGTTTTTTTCACTAAGATTATTCTGTTGAGATTATCCAAGTTGCATGTTTCAATAATCCAGTTCTTTTTATTCAATGATGCAGATGTACTGTAGTTTGTTAACTCTTTATCTGTTGACAGACATTTGAGTAGTTTCTGGTGTGTGGTTATTACTAATAAAGCTGTTATGAACATTTGTAAGTTTTCCCATGTGAATACATTTCCATTTTTCTGCCCTAAATCCCTAAGTAAACTTTTTGCATTTTATAGAAATCACATGCTTATTTTCACAGAAACTACCCAACTATTGTGTGGAATGGCTGTACCATTTGACATTTCCACCAGAGAAGTGTATGAGAGTTTTTCAACATCTTCACAAGCACTTACTGTTGCTGCATTTTTTGTTTCAGTCATTCTAATGGATGTAAAGTATTGCTTTCTTCTTGTTTTTACTTTCTCTAAAGTCTAATAATGCTGAACATCTTTTTATGTACTATTTTGCTATCTTTAAATCCTCTTTGGTCCATGGTTCATAATTGGATTTTTTTTTCCCTCTTGTGTGCTGAGAATTCTTTACATAGTATGAATACTAGTTCTTTGTCAGATGTCAGCAAATATATATTTTCCAGCCTGAATTTTGTCTTTTGGATTTTCATCCTCTTTACAGCTAGTTCATAGAGGAAACATTTTTATTTTTGATGTCCAATGTATCAATGTTTCCTTTTATGCACTGTGCTTTTTTTTTTTTTTTTTTCCAATTCTAAGAATGCTTCACTTACCCTTGGTTCTGAATTTTCTCTCCTAGTTGTTTTTCTAAAAGTTTTATAGCTTTATAAATGTTATATATTTAAACTAACTAGTGACAATTTTCAGCAAAAAACACCACCTTAGAATTTGTTTGTGAATAGTGACAGACTAGATGTGTTTTGCACTGTTTAAGTGTCAAGTTTGTGTAAATATATCTCAAGTGTTCTGTTCTAGGATACAGAATGCTGTTAGTGGTAAGTGAGAAGAAGTAGCCTGGGAGAGAAATTCACTTTCAATATTTGTTAATTATCCTACCTTGAATCCAACTGGTCACATTTCCACTTCAGCTTATTTCCCTGATTTGATCTGAATAATTGAAACCACAGAAGACAAAAACACTGGAAAAAGTATACTGAGCAATGGGGTGTTTCTTTTTTTTTTTCTCTAGATATTTAGAATTTAAAAAATGATGTTTTAGTAGAAGAAAGACCATTTCATCTCATAGAATTATATCTTAAAATCAGTTTGAAAGTGCTGATTGAAAGATGTCTCAGGAAAAAAGATTCCTGTTCCCTGTTTAAGTGGAGATACAGAATAGTGTTGGGTCATCCTAGCAGTTCCTTTCTAGGCTGCACTTTATTGACAATCTTTTCTGCTTTAACAATATCCAGCATATCTGCAAACTCAATTCCACATGAATGTCTGATTTTGGATGTTTTCATTTTTACCAAATTTTGCTTGATGCAGAGAGTCATACCATGAAATTTGGCTTTTAGCCTGAAACAGCTTTCTTTCTGTGCTTTCCACATATTAGAATACAGTTCATTTCCTGGCAGCAACCTAGGATCGGCTTTTTAATCTCTTTCAGATAGGAAAATAATCCCCCCTTTGAAATGCAGATGCTGAAATTGCAGGGAAAGTTTTCCCCGGCTATCAATCTGGAGTCAGAGAATAGTTCTTTCAAAAATAATGTATTAAACTGTTAAAAATGACCTCATTGCCTCTAGATGGCACACTACCATTATTTTTTTCTTAGTTTTAGGAAAGTTCCAGTTTTATAGCCAACAGGCAGCACAGGGGCCTGTTCCTAGTTCCAAGATTTGTTCAGTTTTCAAATACTCTTTTGTTTATTGTGTATTTTGATGTTGCCATGGATTTCTGCTATTTTGTTTTGACTGACATTTATGTTAACATGTCTCATGGCTCAGACATTCTATGTGAATTATTTGCAAAGATACAACTATTTCCACCCAAATAATTTTATATAGATATATACACTCTAAAGATTATTCACTAGCATTTATGTGCTGAATCTGCCAATAGCCTTTGTCGTACAAATAAAACATAATGATACAAATATAAAACATGTTTATTTCATGCCCTTTCTGGATGAAATGGTATTACATAAGTGAAATATACATGTATTTCAAAACTCACAGGACACAAGATGATAATTGCCAGGGAGTTGGGAGAAGTGGGAGAAGGAAAGAGGGGAAAGCCAGATGGTAAAGGACATGAAACTCTGGTGGAGAGCATGGTGGGCAATCTATAGATTGAGATACAATGTCAATATTGAAAAATGAATGCAGCATTGTGAACAAAAGAGCTAATAAATAACAATAATCAAAAAAAATATAGAGGAAGCCCAACTAGATGTGAGAAGTAAGTTTAATATCAATCAATTAAAAAAAGAAATATGTACTTTGTTTCTATTTAAACTATGTTTTCATGCCATATGTAATTTTGCTTTAGCCTACCATTTATGTGAAGGGGATATCAATTTGAATGTCACAATAATGATGGAAGAGCATTAGTAGTATGTCTAATAATCTCATGCATGAGTTGTCTATCAAAAAACAAAATGAACATTCTCTTTGAATGGAACTGCCCATTTAATATTTGCTTTTTAGTCCCTTTTAAAGTCAGTTTTAGTTCACAGTAACATTTGAGGAATAAGATTAGATTTGAATTATATTTTTAAGAATTACAGTATTTTAAGGTAGAACATGCATTCAATTTATGACTCAGTCAGTATGTCTTCTTGAAATACAACTATAGCTGATGAAAAATTTTAAGTTGTCTATTTTTATTTATTGTGGCAAATAAGATCAGAAAGCAAGAGATCAATAGTATTTACATAGTGTCCTAAGAATATTTTTGGACGTATTACTTGAGTATTCTTTGACCCAGAACTAATATAATCATTTTACCTAGTAAAAACATTTCAGTGAAAAGGAGCCTTTCCCGAAATATATCAGTTATGGAAACAGGATGGAGACATGAGTTTTCATAGGTGTTTGATGTTTTAATCACTGAGCTACCAGCAGATTAATTTTGAGAATAATGATACGATGTAGCAGGAATTTTCCATCCTTACAATACTCTATCATTGCTTCAATGAGATTCTCAATGATTTATTTCTCCCTAAAACATATGAGTACTAATTAGATCTGTTATTTCCCTGAGGAAATAATTTAATAATATATCACAGCTAACAGTTTCCTAATTTTCTTTTTATAAAAAAGTATGTGCTTGAGAAAATATGTGCTAACTACATATATGATGAAGAACTTGTAGTTAGAATGCACAAGGAATTCTGAAAACCCAATAATAAAATTTCAATCAGAAATGGGCAACAGCTATTTCACTGAAGGAGATATATAGATGATAAATCACATAAGAAAATGTTAAACATCATCATTAAACATTAGGAAAGGAAAATTAAAACCACAATGTATCTACGTATTGTATCTATAACTATCTTATCACAATGATTAAAATACACAGCAGTGACTGCTTCAAATATTGATAACAGTATAGAGAAATGGAATCACTCAGAGTTTGCTGTTGGAAATGTAATATGGTTTAGCCAAACTGGAAAATATTTTTGTAGTTTCTTATAAAAATAAATATGCAGCTGTCATCTGACTTAGCAATTGTACTCTTGGACATTTATCCCAGAGAAATAAAAATCTATGTTCAAACAAAAATATGTATTAGCAGCTTTATTTCTAGTAGTCAAATATCTGTCTACGGGTGAATGGTTAAACAAAGTGTGGTACCTCCAGACCAAGGAATATCAGGCAGCAGTGAAAAGGAACAAACTCTTGATCCATGGAAGAACCTGATGAGTCACTAGAGAATTATTCTGAGTAAAACCATATAAGTTTACATAGTATGTGATTCCATTTTATAACACAATTGAAGCAGGAACATTATAGAGAAGAAAAGCAGATTGTTGCTTGAAAGAGCTAGAAATGGAGGAGAGGATGTGTTTTTTAAGAAGCACAGTATGTGAGTGTTATGCTGATGAAATTGTTCTGCATCTTGCTTGTGGTGGTTGCTACCTAAATCTACACATGTGATAAGATTGCCTGGAAACACAAGCACAAATGAAAAATGTGCATGTGTGCAAAACTGGTGAACTTTGCATAAATTCTGTGGATTTTTATCATGGTCAGTTTCTTGGTTGTGATATTTTACTATAGTTATTCATGATGTTACAAATTCAATGGGGCTGGATAAAAGAGGGTTTATAAAGTGCTTCTGAATTTTTTTGCAACTTCCTATGAATATATAATATTTCAAAATAAAGCATTGAAAATTATGTGCTTATTTCTCCCAGAGATTATGCTGTATTAACCTCCCAGAGATGAAACTCATTTCTCTTTTAAAGATATGATTATTATGATGATTATTTAAGTTTGATTATTAAAAGATAATTATTAGATGCAAAAATGTATTTAAAAATAATATTTTTCAGGACTCTCTGTGCCTCTTAAGTTTTTTAATGTATCATAGACTTTCTGTGGCTATTTTCACTTAATACTCTCTTACTCTATTTCCTTTTCATAAAAGAGATGTGAGCTGTTCTTTTCCTCCTCTTCATTTGAACTAGGTTATGTCATTTAGTTCTTGTTCTTAAGAAACCCTAAAATAGTATGAATCAAAAATGAAAAAATGTGGTATGTGATAAGTTATACATAGGGTTTTGTAATCCTGGTAAAATTCTTAATGTAGCCTTTGTGAAAAGACTAATTTTATATCAAAATGAATTTCTCCTATAATACCTGGGTAATACTAGAAATTTCCTAAACATGTTTCTAGCAAGACATAAATGGATTACCTTAAAAAGAATATCTAATTCTCTGAGATGAACTTGAACCACAGTATCATGGCAACGGTGAAATTATGACTTTAGAAAAATAATCACTTACTTTAAGAAAGCATTAAACTTCAACACATTGCTCTCTTATGATACTAAATGAGCCTCCTTTGAAGTCATCTTCTGAATTAAGGAGATATTTCTGGGCCATATTCACCAGTTGGGGAACAATGAAAAATACTTGACCTATTTACAGGACTCTCCAGATTTTATCAGCTCTCAGATTACTCTAACTTTCTATCTTGAGAGGTCTTGGGCTGAGCTTTCAAAACTTTTGAACAAACAGCTATTCTGCTAAGAGATCAGATCTTCTCTTCCCTGCTCAGAGTATGAGCTACGTATATGTGACCCAGGGTTAAACAGTGTGAATTAGACCAAAGTAGCATTTAGTGAGCATCCCTTTTATAGTATGTGTGTGTGTGTGTGTGTGTGTGTGTGTGGTGGGGGGAGTGGGTGGGAACTGGGCTGCAATGGTTGAAATGTACCAAAAGGAGCAGGATTGTTTTTTTTTTAAGTTCTGCATATTATACTGTAGATTAAACCAGAAAATACAATTTCTCCAATATAATTTAGGAAGAAAATTTCTAAAACTTTTCAACACTATGTCATGATTATTGGCTTTAGAATCAGGAGATCTGGATTAGTTGAAATACTAACTTTCTAATGTTCCAGCCTTATAATCTTGGATGAGTTAATCCTGTGTTCTTTAATATCCTCATATATAAGGTGATGTTCACATTATTATTCTAAGATGGCTTTCATGAGGGTTAAATGAGTTAATGTCCTATGTGAAATAAATTTTTAAACATTATGGTCAATTTCAATATAAGATGTTATTTAGTTATCACTATAGTTTAATTAATGTATTGAATTTACATGTATAATATATACATCGGCATACTCTGTGGGTTTGTGTGTATATAGTTCAGGAAAGCTGAGAAGAACTTATATTTTCCTTTCTAAACCAATGTATTTCCACAGCCCAGTACTTGAAAATGTATATTCAACAGATGGATGAATGTGTTTCAAGGGGAAAAAAAGCTCCTGAATTTAAAGAATTCATTTATTTTAATGTAATTGGTATCAGGATAAGAATAAGCAGAAACTTTTAGAGCAGGAACTGAATTATAGCATCTCCTGAGTGAAATTAAATAATTTCAGAAATGATGGTAAATGTTTTTTAACAGTTTCATTTTACTGGCACTGGCATAGCTATGAGCATCAATCATGACATTCTTCTTCTTAGAAATCTTAAGTAACTCCTAGTGCTTAGCAAATAAAATCCAATTCTTTAGTCTGACACTAACCTTTTTCATTTATTATTCCATATTAACATTCTTATCTCTTTGGACATTTCCTATATATTGCCCAATTACCCTGCTTTGCCTCTTCTTTTTTCTCCTTGCCCATGTCCAGACATTGTCCTCACTCTAGAATACCCTTCAGTTTATTTCTGTAAAATCAGATTCTGCCTGTCAAGTTCAGTCTCTAATGCCACTGTCTCCATGAAGCCTATGCAGAGCTCCTGTCAGAGATCATCTCTTTCTGTTCAAATATCAACTTTATGTCTGCCTTCTGAACCCCTTTAAGACCCTTCCTGATACAGCTGAAAAACTTTTTGATATCAGATACTGTCTGATTTATCTTTGTATTCAAGATTTTCTGCACTATAAATATATAACATTTACTTATTGAAAAAACACATATACATTTTATGCATTTATGTCAAGGATTCGCATTGATTGATAATTGTTATTATAAATGGTGTATAGATGTCAGTGAAGGAGATTGCCTACAAATGGGCATGCTAGAGCTTTAGGGGTTTAATTAAAATATTTTGAAGCTGAATTGGAGTGTTGTCAGCAGAAGTATTTACTAAAATTCATTGACTGGCACATTAGTAATGAGTGGGGCTGTAAGTTATACTTCAGGAAAGCTGGGATGAGAGAGAATTTTGTTTTGATAGGAGAGTCTCTAAGGAAATAACATTTAAGTTTAGACTAAAAAATAAACAGGAATTAAGAAAGGGAAGAGCATTCTAGGTAGGGTGCCTGAGACAAAAAAGAGTGACTTTCAGGTGACCAAGAAGAGGCCATCATGTTCCATGACAAACCATGAAGGGGGACACTGGAGAATTAAAAGGGAAAAGGACATACAGTGATTGCAGCAGAAGCTACATACTTTCTTGATGAGTGAATAAATGCAAGATGTAAGGACTGAAAACTTTAGTGATAAGAATTGACAATCTCTCAAAATCACTATGGTTTCAATATTGCCGTGTTAGAAATATTTGTTTTTCCTCTTATTGATTCCAAACCTGCTGTCCCATAGATTATATTCATTGATCCTGTTTCTGTAAGTCTGGGGGTGTCTGGATGTCTAGCCCTTCAACTGTTTATATAAAACTAGCATGCCATTTTATAGTCTTCTCAGAATGTGGTCTGGAACTTCCTTATCTATTTCTTATCTGACCTAATTTATAGATCCTTTACTACTGGATTGACGGTAATGTGGTAATGTTCAGGATCTCTTCCCTTCTGAATATGATCCAGAGAGTTGAGAGCAGACTGGAACCTTCAGTGAGTACAGTAATTTAGTCTTCTCTACAGTAGTAGTCCAATATTAGTAGGAACCTGGATCAAGGTAGCTTTTTAATAATTGTATTATGACCTTCGCTAAAATGGCATTTAATGTCAAATGAAACCCCTTTTCTCTTTTTTAACATATGCTGCTGCAGCTCAATTACTTTTATCTTTCAAGTTACTGCAATAAAATCAATGTCAAAACATTCAATATAGCTCTAGGTTGTTGTTGTTGTTGTTGTTTTTATAAAGACTTGTTTGATTTATCTAGATAGAAATTGTTTTGGATTCTCATTCCTTCACAAAATATTTGAGTATCTATTATAGATACAGGTGATAAACCAGGAGTTGAGGTGCTTGCCATCCAAGAACTCATATTCTAGTGGTTTTATGTTACTTTAATATATAATCATATTTTTTCCTCAAGTTTCATTTAGGTATTTAAAAGTAAAGAGGTCGAGACTCAGGATAACTATTGTGGAAAAACTTTCACAAAGCTGACTTTAATAGATTAGTAAATACTGTGCATACAACTAGTAAAATAATTATTATTGAACTTTCAAGTTTGGACTGAATTCCAGGTATATTATGCCTTTCATTTTTTCTTCCGCCATCACTTCAAGTTGCTCTAAGGAGGAAACGCATTTAATGTATCATTATGAGATAAAAGATCCTAGTTACTATATCTTCCTTTTCTAGGAGCTCCTATCATATTTTCTGGGATTAGGATCTTTCTTGGGTTATAGTTAAATTCATTGACTTATAATAGTCTTAGAAATAGTTATAATAAGAGTAACAGTAAAGGATAATGTTTACTGATGAATTACTAATTTCATGCTCAGTCTCTAATGCTTCAATGGATTATGTCATTGAATCTTCACAATGGCTTAAAGAGGTTGATCATATATTACCCTCATTTTATATATGAGGAAACAAAATCATAGAACATTAATTAACTTACCTACAATCACACAACTAATAAGGACTTCAATTCTTCACTGGTAACTTTTACCATCACAATATATTGCCCTTCTTGAAAATCAGGACCATTGTAATGACTGATGTTCTGCCTCAATGCCTCCCCGTGGGTTACTTAGGAAGACAAATTTTTTAATAAGGAACTTATGAATTTTAAAAGTTGGTCTGCGTACAGAAGAATGAAAACTTTAGTTGACATCTATTCTTATCATATCTTGCCTTTGTCCAAGCTGTGATCTCAATGGTAAGAGTTGGCAGGAGTTGCACATTAAGCTAGGTGGCCTGTAGTCCAAGCTCACTTTTTGTAAAAAAGATACCAGTTGAGGATCTCTCTGCTGTGTAAGAGCTAAGTCAAATTTACTCAAACCCTCCATCCCAAGTTTCACAGCCTTTTCAAGCTATCTGTGAATGTCCAGTGACTTCCATTCTTGGATCATCTTGTCCTGCCTTCTACTCATGAGAAATTCAGCTCCCTTTTTGATTGCTCACAAAGCATGTTGAATTGACAAGGCTACTGAATAGGTTTTGAGGTAGTATCTATATGCTATATATAAAGAGAGATTTGACGAGTTATGATTTCTAGTAATCTAATGAAGTTAAAGCTTTACTGCGCCTTAGTTGCACAAGGTTCTTCCAAAGATTCAATCTTACTTTGAAATAGGGTTATTTTTGCTTAGTAAGGATTACCAAAATCATATAAATTCATCTCTACAAAACTTAGATATACTTCTGGGCATTATTATTACTTAATTTATTTTAACTGTTCTTCCACTATGAACTTATCTTTGTCCTTTCCTCCTCACTTTTTCTAATCTTCAATTCTAAGTTCTTTGTTTTCCTCCTACTTTCTTCTTTTTCTCAATAAAAATAATCTATTTCATCATTTGGATGAATTCATCTCTCCTCCAATGTTCTGGTGCCCAAGTGAATTATTCTCCAAGTTGGCTACTTTTTCTCAAGGATAGATCACAGAAAAAAAGGAATTCTCCTGTCAACTCTGAGAATAAAAAATTCCTCCATCTTGTTACATAGATTTTGCCTCTATTCCCTTTCACAATTGATTACAGGCTCTTCAAATTATTTTCATGAAAATATCCATCTTTGAACCTACCTGATCTGTTCATGGAAATTATTTCACATGAAAACTATCATATTCTAGTTTTAAGACATCTCTTAAACTTCTTAAGTGAAACCTTTAACTTTGTATCAGTTTCCTTTCTTGCAATTCCAGATTTATTATTCAGACTCATGAGGTGAGTATTCACTGTGAAGTGTTATTTCCATTTCCTCCTGAATTCTATCCACTTATGAATCACTTCACATAGTCTAACCTCCCAAACTAGTTTCCTCCAGTTCTTATTACAAGTATAAAATATAATGACACTTCTATCTTTTCTGGAATCATGTAGACCTTTGTTAGAATGTGATGAAAGCTGTGGACTCTCTCTCTTTAAATATATATGTAAAACATTTTTTTTTGCCACAAGAGTCATCTTTATCTGTCCTTTGACCCACTCATGAACTTCCAGACTTACAAGTATCAGAGCAATAAGGATCCTTAAAGTTCAATTACTGTAACCCCAAATATGTAGAAATGTGTACTAAGTCATTTAGAAAACTTATTTTTATTCTTCCCAGTTTCAGTTTTCTTGTCATCTTCTTTGAGATCTATTTGAGGCAATGTTCTGCCTGAATGCAAAGTGTTGGATTACCACATTCTAACCACTTCATGGAAAAGGACATTATGCAGTTGGTTGAAGTCTCCTATAGAATTTTTTTAAATTAGAGAACAAGATGACTTTTCTCTTTTAAAACACATTAACTGTTGGGAAAAGTCATTAGGATATGAATGCAGATATCTCAGGAATTGATGTACTACAATTGGAGCTGTTATACTAATGAAAGTGAGATTATCATATAAATGAATCATATAGCCATAAACTTGCAACACAGTGGAATCCATTAGTATGTCAGTAGAAATGTTGTGATATTATCAAAGAAAATAGGCTTTGTCTTAATGGAGAACAAGTGTGAGCAGGACATATAACTGAATTTTAGAAAAATCGAAGAGAACTTAAAAGCTAAAACTATCCCTTATATCTTAAAAGTCCTGATGATTACTGTGAAATATCACATTATTTATTATGTCAGTTAATAAAGGTAGAAATTTATTACTATACGATTATTAATTTCTACTTATCTTTTAATATGTGCAGAATTTTCTGTTGATATATGAACATGTCTGCTATGCCTGTGTTTGTCTTGGTAACCTTATTTGATGTGAATTCTTTCTCTGAAAGCCATTCAAGTCCCCAGTTTAGGAAAGTATCTTTTGAACTAGAAGTTGAGGATCAAATCAAGATATTGAAAGTTCGACTTTTATTTCCCATGATTGCAATTAGAGTAGAATTGTAACTTGCCTGCTACTTTAAAAGAGTATGAGTAGGAGTTCTTAAAATGAATGCATAGCAATTAGTTATTCTTGATGTTGGAACCTTTTTGACTAAGTTGGTGTGAGTACTGTGGCAGAAATGAGGGGTTATTATTGACCTTCATTAGAGAAACCTGGAGAGGTATTTTAATATGTTTTTTTATCTAAAGATGTCTGAGAAGTCTCACTCAGTTAAATATTCTTTGAAGTGTTAAGATTTTACCTTATTATCTTAGAATTATCTCAGATTTTGAACTAAAAAAATCTCACTTTTCAATGCAGAAATAATATCATCAGATGAATTTGTAACTTCCTCTTTTACTCTAGGAAACAGAAAATGCTACATGAAGTGCATTTATTTTCAGTGTTAGTCAATCACATATGTGAAATGTTGAAAATTAATTAAAGAAACAATATATAATCTATTCAAAAATTGGGAACTCATACTAAAGTTAATGACTGTAGAAGAAAATTACATGACAATTCTACCTTTTTTTAATAAATACAATTGTGACTTCTGGAAATAAATACAGGCTAATAAATGATTAATTTTTATGAAGGCGAAGAAAACCTTCTCTGATTCCACATGAAAAATATTTACACGGAAATTTTAAATGTGGTGTGATTAGTGTTAAATGTTAGGGAATGTAGACGCAGCTGAGTCTTGAAAATTTTGAGATTGTGACTAGTTTTTCCTTCATTGTATCTTGATACAAAGCACAGTGCCTTGAATATTGCAGATGTTTAACAATTTTTTATTAAATGAAAACCTTATGCCTTCCCTCTAGTAGCTAACAGTCTAGCTCGAGTGACAGGCATGCAAAAATGTCTTAATTATATGCTTCTATTATTCCTAATGATGATGACCTTTAGTGGGTATTTCTTTTGTGGTAAACACAATAGTGTTTTACATCTATTTCTAATCATTTAAGTAATCATGAAAGATAATACTTAAAAACTTATAGCTGATAGCTATACAGTACATGCCATGTGCCATTTTCTCTTTTTCTTTTAGTTGGAAGAGGGTAGATTAGGGAGAAAAGAGTCAAGTATGAGAAAGAGTAAAGTATTAGGCAAAAGGTGCATACTGAGCAAAGGCATAGGGATAAAAGAGAGAATGGTTTGTTCAGGCATGCAGGTATTCACTTTATTTCAATGATCAAATAATTTACAAAAGATGTTTGGAATTCACTTTTTTCCTGGACCTGCTGACCTTGAACTTCATGCGACATGAGTCATTACTTTCCATGAAGGGTGAATTTTTTAATGCAAGCTTAAATCTTACTCTTTCTCTAGTATATGTTGTTAGATACCATGATCTTGGTTTCATTATGGCTGGAGGGGAGAAGGTCATGATTCCTTCTGTGTCATACCAGAGAAAGTATGAGTGTGACATCAGTGAGATGCACAGAGGAAGGAGAAATTATACTGGACTGAATCTTAAAATTTTTGCAAGATGTTCTTTTACCCTCTCAAAGGCTCAGTCTCTCATAAACTGATGAAAAGAGCTACTAAAATAGATCTTGGTCTCTCTTCTTTGTTCTCCACCATTGTTTTCATATTAGAATAATGCAAGGAAAGAAAACAAGCATGTGATCTCAGCTGCTCAAAAAAAGTCATCTTTCGGTTTTCCGTTTTTTAAAATATGGTAAAATGGATCAAAGCAAATTATTAGTTCCATTAGTGTGACGATATGACAAATTATAGATGAAAGTGAGAAACCCCTCAAGGAGAGGTTTATAATCCAACTGTCAACACTCTCTTTAAGAAGCCTAGCTGGAGGCAGCAATAGTCACTAAGATCATGAACCTCAGATGGTCTTTTTTCCTCCTTTATTAAAGAACTAACATCAGCCACAGGTGGTAAGCAGTAGCCAATTAAGCTCCCACTTTCAAAATTAATAGCATTATGCAGTCTGACAGTTTCGTAGTCTTGGCCTATGTGTTAACTGTTAGGCCACTGGTCCTTTCTCTTTTCTCCAGGGAATACATTACATTCAGCAGAGCTGACAAGAGAACACATTAATCTCTCTTCCCTCTCCTAATGAGCTGTCAACCCAGGAATCAGCAGCATCACGTTGTCCAAGCAGTTATCTTCTTCCTACAACCCAGGCTGCCAGCGGTGCCTACTTTCTGCCTCTAGCCTCCAAATGTGGACACAGATACCCTTGTGAAATCTCATAGACATGCCAGGGAGGATATAGAGTTCTTACGTTCACAAGTTTTTGCTTGAGATTCCTGACACGTTTAAATAGGACGTTTGTTTTTATTCATTTATTAATTTTTTTATTAAAAAATTTTAATTTATTTTATTGAAGGGCTATTACATTTGTAGCATTAAGTACATCATAATATATCATCATCTGTATATAATATAGCAAGTTCACCACTCATATGTGGTACATAGAGATATCAAGGAAATGAATGATCTAAATTAGACAAGAGCAAACCTTGTAAAAGGAATTGAACGAAACAGTAGCTAAGTAGATTCTTAGCTCAAAAAAGTAAATAAGACATTTAATTTGCTGTGTATCTCCTAATACATGAAGTCATTTTGATTAATAAGATTGATAAATTGATATATAATTTAAATTTACTCCATAATTATTCTTTATATTTGTTTCATAGTACTCTTACCTCTGTTTTCTCTGAATTTATTATTATTATATCGTTAACATACATGCATCATTTCAAGCGATGGATTTACCATCTGAAGTTTGGATGATTGCAATAATTAACTTGTGGAGTTTCCAAGGCACCCCTACCTCCATTTCCAGTTCTATTCTATTCTGTACATTTGATGAAGATCAACTTTACCTATTTTTCCTTAGAACATAAAAACTTTCTATATTTCCCTTCCATTAAATCAGGAGGTATAAATCCTACAACAATGACTTACTCCTTTTTTTCCCCTCTTCTTTCCTTATGTCACTGTATTTCCTTCATTTAAAACATACACCTTGACCATGGACAGAGCCAATCCTGTGCTTCCTGATAAGTAACTTGTAATCTTTTGTAACAAACTGTGTTTATTGTCTTTGGAGGATTATTTATTATCCCAAGTTGCTTTCAAAATGGGAATGCTTAAAGAACATGATTCCTCTGTCATTTGAAAAATTTCTGTGCATTTTGCTTCCTATTACAAAATATATTTGTGTTCACCTAAAAATAATATTTCAGTGTATTTGCTATTGAATAAAGTACTAGAAACTTGACCATTTTATTTTGGTTCACTTCTTCTGTATGGTACTTTTTTGCCTTCCTGCTTATTCAGATCACACTAATCTCTCTCACATCTCCCTGAAGCTTTCCACGTGTCCTTCAGCTTTTACCAGTCTTCTTCCTTTTTTATCTCTTAAGATACTAAATGTCATGAAATTTATTGCGTATCTAATTTGAAAAAAAAAAAAAGAAGGAAAAACGCAATTATTTGCAGTCATAACATTCTATCCGTTTTAATCTAATCCGTTTAATTTAATCCATTTTTCCAGTAAGATTGTAAAGTCCTTAAAGATGGAGGTAGTTAACTTAGAATGAGTAACCCCAACCATGCTTAACACTTGCCTGAATAGGAAGTAGATGCTCAATAAATCCTTTTTGAATAAATTAATGCTTGATTGTGAAGGTTCTCTCAATTAGCAGTGAAACATTGATAAGGTGACAATTAGTGATATTTTATTTTGATAGTTGGACTGTCTTTTAAAAAATGTTACTGTGGTTATTTTGGATAGAACATTCTTCAGAATGAACTTTTTGTCGGTAGAGTGATAAAATGTGCTTTCACTTGTATTTTTCTAGTTAGTTTTATTTAATTCATTTTTCATGTGTTAAGTGGTTACTGATAAGAGTTGCTTAAATAAATCATTAGATTGAGGGGCAAAGCTTAGCGTAAGGGTAACTTAATTAGTCTTTAGTCTGACTCCTAATGATTATACTTTTTTCCAATTTCTTGTTATGCTTGTACTCACCACACCATTTGGTATTTAGCTACATGCTTTTTTTCCTCTAATAATTTTTATTCTTAATTAGTCCACCTTCTAAGCACAGAAACTATTCTTGCAAACATTAACGCACCCCACTGTGCTGGGTCCCTAAATACTTGAAAGATCAGTGTTTCAACCTGAACTTAAACACAGATGAGAAATGAACAGCATACCTACAGAGGAAAACACTAGAAGGTTAATCTCTTATTTCATATTCACTTTGCTTTTCATAATAATACTATGACCTTGCATGTGTATAGAAACATTTGTCTTTCCAAATGCCTTTAAATTATAATCTTGTTTCATCCTCTTTGGTATTTTATCTTGCTGGTTTCTAACTTTTTATAATAAAAGGGCCTCTGGTTGATTTTTATAAACTATGCATACCACTTGTAATCCAGTTTCTGTTATCCTTTGTGTCAGAGCAGTTTTAAATAATCTTTTTATAAAAAACTTTTGCTTTTGAAAGTAAGACACCATTTTCTTCAAATTTATATTTTAGAAGGTTTTCTGTAGACTTTTAAATGATTTTGGTGCTCTATAAATTTTCTCAGCATGTTCAATGAGTTATAACTCACAAAGTTTATTTATCACCATCATTGGGAAGCACTCAAATTGTGCTAATAATACAAAGTTGCCATCAGAAGAATTATGTCTAACCATTAATCTGTCTGTCTTTATGTCTTCTAACTTCTATCATTCTCATCCTCATCCTCATTTATCATCTATGACCTGCCTACCTACCTACCTACCTACCTACCTATTTCCAACTCCCTGTAGCAAGAAATGGATAGCTATCATTCTTGCTTGTCAGCGCCATATCCATCTCATTTGCCACCTTTCTCATTCAAGCATCCTAGCTTCTTTGAAGCATATACTACTTACGAACCACAATTTCCATTAACTTCCTATTTACGCTCATTCACTGAAAAAATGTATCTCCCCTTACAGTCCTTATTCATGGTGAGTTCAGTCTTCATAGGGATGCTTCATTCAATATAAAGAACTTCTAAATCATAAATATTCTCATTTCCAAAGATTTGATCTCCCCGTACTGTGGTCATCTACTATTGTGGTCTTATATATCCTAGACCTTGTCACATAAGTAAGTACATAAGCCCCTGTGCATCTAGCTCATTTATTTTAATGCTTCCAGATTCCAAAAAACTTATTCTAATCAAAACTTCATGTTCATTTTACTCTCCATCAAATTTCCCTTAATCTTTGCTTTCTTTACATCCATGAAAAGTTCACAGCTTAGCTGAGTGTCTTCTGCAGCAACCTCAACTTTCTTTGTCTCTTTATTTCTCAAATGTCAAAATCTCAAAAGGGATTTACACCAAATTGTTTTCTATTCTGTGATTGCCCTTGAGAAGCTTAGTATTTAAAAAAAAAATTACACAGCATTCTATGGTTTTTGCAGTTTATAGTATACCCTTTTTTATTTGTAACTTGTGCTAGATAATTTCTTGTAAGAGGGAAATTTATATTAAGTTTATGTTTGAGATATATTTGTATATATTTTATTTTTTTCTTGGAGAGTTTAACAAAGGTTAATTATTTGCCAGCATACCACTGTTAATATACAAGTATCTATGTTTTATGTAGCATACATAAAAAAAGAACTCTTGATATTCCCTCTTCACAGCCCTTTCTATCATTGAAGTCTTCTCTGTCCCTGTATATGAGATAACCATTCATTTTGTTGAAATATACTAAAGTCTTGTAATCATGCTTGGTTACCCCTTTTTACTTGTCTTCTATATCCAAACAATCAACTTCCGTCATCTCTACTTAAAACATAAATTATTCTCTACTTCTACTGTCATCATCTTAACCCAGGACAAGATCATTCACTCACTTAATTATTGAAACGGTCTCAGACTAGATGGCATTATTTCTATCTTGTCTCTCTACATGCCATGCTTCACTCATTCAGGATAGTGATTTTTCAAAAATGTACATCAGATCATGTCGCTTTCTTGCATAATACACTCTGATGACTTCTCATTACCTATTGCAGGAACTGATGCTTGGATATCTTGGGTCTTGGGTCACAAGACTTCATCTTGAGCATTTTAAAATAGTAATGATATGGAAAGTTTTTCCTTTGAAGACAACTAATACACAAAGAAAAACACAGGAAAGCATTATTAAGCAATATGGTTCAGTTGATGTCTCCCTCTAACACTAGCTGGGACCCTGACAAGACTGACTTGGACTGGTATTTACAAATTTACTGCTTTGTTATTACTCAGGTTGGTCATTTTCAGTGGCATTCAAATCTAGCAGCAAATACTCCCCCAATTTTTTTAGACTATTTTACCTGCTTTGCATAAGGGTGAGTGTTTCACCAGATGTGGTATTAGAGCACCATCATATATTTTGAGTTTACTTGTTCCTTTTTACAGCGATCTAAGAAGGCAGAACCCTAGAAGTAGCTTTGGAACATTATAGTGTGTGTGTGTGTGTGTGTGTGTGTAAGAAAGAGAATGAACTCAAATCTTGTACAGAATGACCATTAGAACTTTACATGCTACAGTTCCTGCTCACCCATCTGACTTGTCTCAGTACTCTTTAGTTGTGACTTACTCTGCCTCTCTTGCTTTTAAAACAAAACTTGATCCCTTTCAAGAGCATTTCCATTTGCTATTAACTCATGCTTTTTGTTGAGAGTGAAGACTGAAATATTCCTTCCTTTATTCCTGTACTCTCAGTTCTTTACCTTTCAGAAAACAGTTCAAATATCACCTTAGAGAGAATTTCCCAGACCTCCATACCTATAATAGCTTCCGCTCACACCCACACTATCATGACCATAGCATATAATTTGTGTCTTTTTAATAACATTAAATTCTGAAATAATTTTATTTATTTACCGATGGTATGGCTGTTTCCCACACTAGCGTATGAGTTTTATGAAGACAATAATTTTGTTAGTACTATACACTGTAGCACTCCTGTGTTTCTAACAGTGTTTACATACAATAAGTAATCAGTTAAAAATTGTTGAATGGATGAATGGAAAGTAACAAATGATATGAAGGATTAGAGTTCTTAGGAAAGAGTCCCCGTGAAAAAAATGTTTGTGAAGGATTCTTCTGAGATAATGGAGGTATCCAAGCTTGGGTTGAATAAAGAGTCATCTGAGACCTGGTTTCATGGCCTGATGCACGCCTCTTAGTAATCACTGTGATACCTTCTCTTACACAACCAAATGCCTATGATTTCCTCTCCGAACATAACTCTATTTTCCTCTGGCTGTGCCAGTGTTTTCTGTTTCTCCCAAGGATGCCTTCAGTGTGGAAGATAATTTTATAGCTCCTACTTTAGTCCTTCCTCTAAAGCTACACTTATAAATTTTATCTATTTTAGGAATTCTTCTATTTATAATTCAATAAGTCAGTAGGGGATTATACAATTAAACAGTCCAGAATATTATGGGAATTAAAAAATATCACAGTTGCTTGGTGAACTTCATAAATTTATTATGGTTCCCTTGAAATATGATTTATTAAGTGGAGAATTTTATCATGTTAGTGGGATGAATATGAATCAGTTAGGATTTGGCCACTTTAGGTGTTTCAAGCAAAAACGGGTTAAGCAGAATGAACGAAGTGCTTAACAAAACACTGGAAAGGCCAGAGTAATGATTATCAGTGAAGATGGCATGAGTTTTAAGGTATCATTCAGAAAATTAGGAAATTGATGCTATGTTCATAGGCAATGGTTAAAGTGTCCCAGTCTAATCCACCAGATATCAGCAGTTGGAAACTTAAAGTAAGTGACATTTGGAAGTCACTTTGTATAATCTCACCTCTGTGGAAGTTCAATTATCCATTCATCACTGCTCTGGATTCTATTTCTAAGACAATGAATTATATTTCTCTTTTACTTCGAAATCTCATGTAGTTACTTCACTGGAAGAACGTCCATCACATTTTGGTTCTAGAAACAAGGAAATCTGAGAAAGATATTGCCTAAGCTTCTAGCTGCTGACATTCAAGAAAGAATATAGAAGGTATTTGGGATAAATCCTGGTTATCAAAATAAACAAGATTTATCAAAGACAAACTAAATATTCCCCTCCTTTACCTTCAGATGAACTTAGTAAGAGTAAAACAAAGCAGATTTCCTAAGACGTCATTTTCTTCTCTAACAAATTCCTGATTGAAAAATTCTTATACCACCAAATGTCTGATTCAGACACAATTCCTTACATTCATTTTCTCAGGTTTTTTTTTTTTTTTTGACATAGAACAAAAATGTAACATTTTATGAGCAAGGTAAAAGGGCTGAAGAGCCAAATGGAATTTCCATTAATTTTGAACAATGTCTGCCCTTTGAAGATTTAAGGAAGAATAGAAAATATTTTCCACAGCACAAAACTTGAAAACCTAACTGAGTAGACTAGATTAAAGCATATAGATTGAGAGCAAATATGCCATCTGATGATAACATGCCTGATTTTGTAGCTTGTCTACTAGGAAGAAAATATTGGCATGTTTGGAATAATAAAAG
This sequence comes from Solenodon paradoxus, assembly GCA_004363575.1. NCBI lineage: Eukaryota > Metazoa > Chordata > Mammalia > Eulipotyphla > Solenodontidae > Solenodon > Solenodon paradoxus. Next base: position 661,704 of record RJWH01000035.1, read on the forward strand.
AAGGATTGCTTCTGAGTCTTAAATACCAATAGCACTTGGAGTGGTGAGAGGAAGGGATGAACCATCTAAGTGTATGTATGGAGGGGAGAATGATGAAAGCAAGGACTGGAATGGGTACACAGAAGAATATGGGAGTTTTGCCAAAGATAACTTAAAGTAGTTTTTCTTTCTCTGAATTTATTCTTGCCAATTCATTTTCCATGACAGTTAACCATCGTCATACACTAAGACCACTGTTTTTATGACAGAATATCAGAGATTTAGACAGTGTTATGAAAATTTCATGTTAGCTCTGTTTCTACACTTTTCTTTCCCTATTGGAAAAGCATATAAAGAAAAACAGCAAAAAAGTGGTGATCAACAATAGGTATGATTTCCAATTTGAAACTGGAAAAGCATGCCAGAAAACAAGTAAACTATTGAAATCTAATTAAGAAGACTGTTAATTTGGCCATACTTAATTTTTAAAGAAAATGTTTCATAAAATTTTATATTTTATTAGTAACAACGTTCAAAATGGCTTCACTATTTAGAGAAATATCTGTGAGTGTTGGTACTGGAAGTGAAGAAGGCTGTTCTAGTTAGACACAAGGGCGATAGATGCAAAATGCTAATCCAACTTTCTTACCTTTCTAGAAATCATTCAATGATTTCCTTTCAAATCTATGCTTCTTGACATGTCTTTGAAATCTTGTCCTGTGTTTGTCTTTTTGTGTTCATATTTCACTTCTTTAAGAAGTACAGTTTATGTTCCAGTAATACTGTCGTGATTGGTGTCATGTTCTATATACTGTTTCCCTTCTCACTGTCTTAGTTAATATTCTTCTACTTAAAAAGTCCTCCCAAAACCTGTTTTAACTTGATTAATTTTTCCAGGGTATATTGCTATTACCTGTTTGAAGTTTTGTCTTCATCACTTAAATATAAGCTGCGCAAAAATGGGAACCAAGCCATATAGAATATTGATTATGGTCTTCCTTGTGCTTCGCAAAATGCCTGATGTATAATAGGACCTTGAACTGAACTGAAAAGAGTGAAGGTTACAAAATTAGGGAAATTATTTGAGAATTCAGAGAGCTAGATTAGGAGGTTGGGAATGTCAAACTCAGGAATGGAATATGCAATGGAAAGCCACCTTGATATTATGACTTTGTATTAGCCACTTAAATAGTGCTCTAGTCTTTTCTAATTTTTTCAACTCTCTGGAAGTATTATTGACTTTTTATGGAAATAAATAACATGTTCAGAGGTGATAAGTGACTTTCTTAAATTCATAAAACTGGCAAAACTGGAGTTGGGTTTTAAACTAAATTTTGTCTTTCAAGTCCTTCCACATTATGGTAAACAATTTAAGAAAGAAATTAATGTCAATAGTTATTTAGTGTAGTCACTCATTTCCTTACTAAAACATTTAGGTTGCTTTTAAACCTTATATAAAATACAAGTGAACCCAGATATTTTTTCAATTCCATGCCACTGCTTTGGCTACTAGAATCATGCATCAATAGAGCCAGTATAGCACACAGCCTCTTACATTAGGTGGAATGCCATTCAAGTAGGGCTGGTAAATACTTCTGCCAGAGGAAATTTGAGTATAAAAGTGATGCCAATGGCTATGGAGCTGCCTATTTGTAAAAGCCATCTGAAGTTATTTTTCTTTTCATTCTGCATCACCAGAGGTGGCTAATTCTTTCGTTCCTATTTTGCTTTCCCAGTAATTCTCCTTAGAATGGTAAGTTCACAAAATGGTTGCCTGGAATGCTCTTAGCCAACCTCTTGCACAGTTCCTCTCAGATTGAATCTTGCTGGTGTCAAGAGACAGAGGGTGAAACATGTTTAACTGACGTGCTGACAAGGGAGCGGAATCCAGCAGGGTTTGTCTTAAGTAAACTACCCTATAAACCTCTAAGAAAAATTACATAAGCCACAATTATTCCCCCAACTTTGGTGAATCAAACTGATTTTAGATCTTTTTATATATTCCTGCATTTTTCCTTTAATAGCCAGGACTACACTTTCTTTCTTTCTTTTTCTTTTTTTTATTAATCTTTTTATTACCTGCTACGTGATCAACTCAACAAGTACAAAAATCTTCTCTTTCTTTCACTGCCTCACATAGTTCATGATTCAAAGGAAGCACTTAAAAGCATGCTTACTGAATGGATGACTAGGTTATGTTCATTTTGATTATTGTCTTTTCCCACTGTGTTACAAATTACCTGTGTTCGTTAGAACAGAGCTTCTCATATATTCGTGTGTGTGTGTGTGTGTGTGTGTGTGTGTGTGTGTGTGTGTATAATCTGAATGACCCTAGGATTTTGCTAAAATGCTAAAATTTAATCAATCTGGGGAAAGACTTGAAACTGCATTTCTCCTCCCCCCGGCACTGATTGAAGTATTTTGAGCATTTCAAGATTTCTCAGCAACTTTCAAATGTTTGCAACAGTATTGTTACCTATAGTCATGCTGTGACTCTACATTTCTAACAAGTTGCTGGGTGATGTCACCGTGATGGCCTTAAGACCACATTGTGAGTAGCATTTGTTAGAGCACCTCATTCATCAATGGCTATATTCATGGTAGCACTTCTTTTCCAATAATACATGTATTTGTTTGCTATCTGGGCCTAACTGGCCTTCCATCAGAAATTAGTTAGCCATCTTCAGACAGCTCAATCTTGTTGGCTATTGAGACTGGAGTACTCTACACAGGGTCTTCCTCGGAGAAGCAACTCAAGTGCAAGTGATTGCCCAAAGTATCTGTTCTTGTACTTTTGATTTAGGGCTCAGACATGACATCCTCATTTGTTTTCTTTGTGTCACTCTCTTAATACAAATAGTGCATGTCTCCTGTCACCAGGTACTCAGGTCTGGCTTTTTACCTTATTGGCATCTGCTCTGAAAGATCTTATGAAATAAAAACCATGCCTTGTGTCAGATTATTCTTAAATTGTCCTACTAAATGTCACAAAAATCTATCCAGGTGTTTTTGAGTCATGCAAAACCTGACAGATAGGATTAATACATGCAAATTTCATTTTGTTCCTGGAGATTCTTCAGTACAATGTGTTATTGTGAGAAATTAGTGAGATGATGCATGTAAAACATCTAGTTCAGCTAGGTGATAAGATCTCAATAAAGGGAGTTAAACAGAATCTTTTCATCATGCTTATTATTTAATTTCATTATTGTTACTTTGCAATGTGTCTGAACTATATAATGTAAACATTTTATGGATTCCAATTGGACAAAAGAGCACTGCTAACTTTAAAAAATTTCAATTAAAAATTATTGATGGAACGTTGCATGATAACATCATTGGTCTAAGGTGTGCCTCATTGTAAATCAACATCTGCATATAATACATTAAGTTTACAAGTAGGAGTACAATAGGACTTTTTATGTTTATTTTTATTTTTATCAACTAGTTAAAACTGAGAAGTTCTATTTCTAGTCACAGCTCTAATCTGTGGTATTTATTAACCATATTTAGTTTAAAAGAATGACCTTTTTATATCATTAAATTCCAGTCAGATTTTTTTAACTTAATATATGTTTAATTAATGATCCCTCCTCAAATATTTTCTGAGAAATGTTAACTCTCTTTTCACAACTGTCCGTTGCTGGGATTCCTTTTCTTTATTTGATTTATTCCTTTTAATCTCTTACCTTCTACCTTTTTCATAAACTATTCTGTCGCCTATTTAATATTAGGATATTGTTTTCATCTACTTTGCAGCCATATTTACTCTGGTTCTTTCATTGTCTATTAGCAGATTAATCAGGACTTCTTTTGTTTTCAGAATATAATTTCATGCATTTTCAAAGCAATTCTTTTCTTCCTCTAAAGCTTAATGAGATGGATCTCCCTGTACTCTCAGGTTTCTTTGAAGGGGGTATGTGGTTGAAGGTAATTTCCTCAGTTCTGTTCTTGAAGGGTTTGCTTTTCAATTGTTACCAAAAATATTGCATGTAACACCTCTCTGTGTAGACATGTCCTCAGATCTGAAACTTGTTTTCTCCACACCCCGAGCCTCCAATGTTCCTGATTTATTCTACTTGGATTCTATCTCCTGAAGATACTTTCCACTCCATCCCCATTATAAGTTTCTGCCTTTTTGGAAGGGAGATTATTCTGGACATTTCTGAGATGTCAAGGGCTGAGGCATCTGCAGCATTTCTGGTCTTTCTGGAGACCCTGACTGACAGAGTCACCTAATCTTTCCTCATGGTGCTGAGGTATGTTGCTAATTATTACACTAGAGTAGAGTCCTAGCCTATTTTTGGGGTAGCTTCTGAAATGAAGTGTGTGGGCTTTTAAGATCATCAGAATTCACTATATCTTTTCTCCACTGTGTCTACAAGGCTGCTAAATTTGGTAGTTTCGGCTCACAATCTGGGGTTGTGGCAGATGTCTAGGTTAGTTTAGTGCCATGTCAGATTTTAAGACAGGATCAGGGAGTGTTGATTGAATAGAATCTCCTGGGAAGCTTTTTAAAAGTAATGATACCTACCTCTGACTTCCAAGATTCAATCCACCTGAGGTGGAGCTCAGGCACTAGCATGTGCAGAATGCTCCCTGGTGTGTTCTGGAGTGCACAACAGCGTGTCATACTGCTCCAGGTCAACCTCATCTTTAGCTTTCAATTCAACTGGCACATCATTTTCCTTGGTCAGCCCACAGAACACAGTGAAGCAACAGGCAAAAAGAACTGATTCTTTTTGCTACATTTGCAGAATTTCTTTTTTCTCAGGAAATGTATAAATTAAATCCCTCTTCCCAAAACATCACTCTGCAAAATCTCCTCTGCATTTTTTCTCTCTTGACATCAGTTAACATTTTGAAAAGTTAAGGACTTTGATCTTTATGGAATGTGGTAAAGAGCATACTTTCTCTTCTACTCAACAATCTTTATTGCTGAATGCTTTCTCGTGCTTTTGTCTTCAAATTTCTAGATTCTTGGGTGTGAGCAAAGATTTGCTTAATTCAATACTGTTTTCATAAAAGCACAATGGAGAGAATTTTCATACTGGAAGGTGATGCCAGTTTTTATATATATTATTACAATTATTTTCCTCTGTGTAAGGAATTAAATTTCCAAAAGTGAGAGATAATATTTCTCTTCATTAACACTAGCACTGAAAAAATATATGGCATACAGGAATGCGGAAATTTGTTGAATAAATGAAACTTTATATAAAATGAATAGCTAGAATGCCAAAATTCATTTACAGGTATTTGTACTAATTTGCAGATAAATGATTATTTAATATGTATAAAATAGTTAATATATTTGTCGTTTTAATAATATTTTGCTAGGTGCAACTCTGTTTTTAGAGATAATAGAGGGGATGCACGTACATTGCTTACATTTACAAAATAACTTCAAGTATAAAGGGTTTATCATAGACGCACATTAAATATCATTTTGAGAATAATGTTTAAAATTAAAGGATGCATTTATAGGATGCTCTTTAGAGAGACCAGTTTAATGTCTATTTCTTAGTGCAATGATCATCTGAACTTGAATCTGTGATCGACATTTTTTCCATAAACTTTTATTCCTTTGTCTTATCTTATTATGTATATGATATATATAATATTCATAAAGTTTGCATTTCTTTTAAAGATTAACTGTACAAGAAACATTAGTGCGTTCTAGTAAGATAAGAGTTGTTATCTTCAAACTGATAGAGCTTAATAACAGATATTCAAATGCCTTCCCATATTCTTGTAGTGATAGAGGTCACACAGGGAAAAGGACAAGGATTGGGGAGGAGTGGGGGGGTGGGGGAGTGGCTTGAGAACAAGGAAGCAGGACTGCAGATGTACAAGTCTGCAGGAGATTAACTAACAAGCTAAACCACCAGTTTGCTAAAGATAAACTGGTAACACCCAAATAAACTATACCACTGAAGTAAACTAGCACCACCCAAACTGCAGAAAAGACACTTACTTATCAATACCCATAACAACACATGAAATCCCATTCCCAGGGTATGTAAGACTCGCCCTAGTTTGGTAAAAAGTGTAGTTCTACTGCACAGAGTTATCTTTATCTTTCTGTGTCTTTCCTAATAAACGTGTCTTGTGGTGATATTGAGAATCTCCTGAAATTTTTTCTTGTACCAACACTGCACTGCAGAACACAGGGGTACCCTGTGTCCCCTTGGAACTTTAGCAAGGCGAAGGAAGTGAAGACTAAATAAACTGATCAATCCAACAAGGTTAAATAAACAGAATTTTAAGAAAAGCTTTGCTTTGAAATATGACACATCTTAGTTTGGCAGAGGGCTTCATTAAATTCTTTTATGTCTCCTATAAGGGAAAATTTGATTTTGCTGAACTATTGCTACATTGCGACATAATTGGTGGTGGTGGGGGGGGGTGACCTGGGTACTGTGTGGATTATGCAGGACTGATAATAATTGTTTACATTAATGTATTATTTTTGCAAATTATAAATTTAAATACTAGTTTATCAGTATATTGAGGTTCTTAATACACATGTTAAAAATAGGTGTCAGAATCTTTGTTTCACTCTTTTTAGATTCCCCTAGGGAGATACTCTGCATAATTTAGTTTACGGTACCATGCAAATAGAAAAAGTGGCACTGGTGTGAATTGGCTCATGACTTTAAATGGTGGCCCTTTGTTATGTTAATAAAATATAAAGCTGTCTCTTCTCCCTATTTAATTTTAAAGACAGAGCAGAGAGCTTCCATACTGGACAGTGCTATGTTTAAGTAAATATCAGCAGTGATCTTGAGTCCAAATTTAGCATAAAACAGTGTATTAGAATTGATCACCCAAGAGGCTATAAATACAAAATATCTGACAAAGGCCCTGACAAATAAGAAATTTATCAGAAAACAAGCCAATTGTATATCACAAGTACAATTCAGCAACAGTGCTTTGTAGAGCTGTCTTTTTCTGCTGAGTAGAGATAAGATTGATTGGTGCAACCTTAGGCAAACTCCCTCAGGCAAGAATAAGAACAAAAAAAGTAGTGGTTGGTTGGAGGGGGATAGTGCAAATATACAAGTGGGGAGTTTCAAAAGGAAATGGGGTGCAAGGAAGTCAGTGAGAAAAACTAGGGAAGGGATCTAGCAGATGGCCAGCCAAAGAACTCTTGCCACTTATCACTTTGACTGTGATTATCTATTTGCCTTCTTACCACAATTAGGAATGAAAGTGATTTTTCTTCTTGCAGAGAAAAGTTCTTGTTTTTCTAATACAGAACATAAAAGTAACTAGATGTATTGTTACTTCAGTAACACCCCAGTATTTTATTATCAGTTCTTTTATATGAGCATTTCATTGTGGTTACATTAGCAAACTTATCACACAATATAAAAGAGTGAAGAACTTTTAAAATCAATTTAAATAGAGCAGAGCAGTATGTTGAAGTTTTCTGATTGATTGGTAAGAGTGAATGTTTGAGAAATAGCAGACAGCTTGAAAATGCTTTACAATATTATATTTTTTAGACCAATCATTTTAGAACATATACCTTATTTTTATTATTCACTTTATAAAAGGAACTGGATTGAATTGGTGTGTGGCTAGAGGTGCTTGCTTGACTGGATTTTCCACTCTGGAAAAGAATAGTCTATGCATTCTAAAGCTGCTATTGCATAAAGCAAGATGATCATCAAGGTACATGAATTAAATCGATATTTTAATTTTAAAATGCATTATAAATGTCTAGGAAATATATGTATAGGGAAATTATTTTTGTCTTATTTGTAAGGCAGTCTTGAAGAGATATATCATTGTTGTCATATAGAAAACTGATGGTTGAAAATAGCCCAGACATTTCTTTCTATTAAATTTAGTAGGAAAATATCAAATTTCCAAGTGTCTTTAACTGATGCTCTTTAATGAATCACTGAGAAGTAGTACAGTATAGTGGATAAGGGCATGAGCTTTGGAATCTGATGAACTTTGAATCAAATTACAGTCCGGTCACTTAGCCATGGTGTAACCTTGTGCATGCTACTTAGCTGTTTAACCTCCATGTATTTATCTGAAAAATGGGCCCAACTAATAATCCAAGAAGATTATTGAGTTATATTAAATGGGTTAATGCATGTCATGCAGTGCCTTGCATATAATAAAAATAAATTATAGTTATTACAGTTTTAGTGTTAATTCTTTCACCTTAATTGTTATGACAGAGCCTCCAGACAGCTAGAAGACTGACAACCGGGCACTCAAAGGTAGAGAAAAAGGCACTTTATTGCAAGTGCCGGCGCTGGTTCAGGAGTATCTAGGGGAGCTCCGTTTATACTCTGAGGTAATGATTCATCTCCTTGGTACGTATGGTTTCTACTGGCAACTCATCACTTATGCACAACTGCAGAGTATGAAGCTATGCTTGTTTGTCCTTAGTCAAGGAGAAGAGAACCTAGCTGCAGTCTCCGCAAAACATGCCGTAGCTACAGCCTCCGTAGTAGGATAACATTGCTGGCAGACTAACTTTTGCACTGGGATCAGGGAAAAGGTCTTCTACCACATAAGCTTTGGCAACACTGCTTGGAAGAGAAACCTTGATTATTTAAAAAAATGTGTAACAGATCAGGTCTAATTATTTGTTTCTGCTAAAAACGCTTTCCATTTTTCCAGACTTTATTAAAGTATGTCCACACAAAAAGCCCGTTATTCCAAGTACTCACAATTGGCCCAACCTACCTCTTTAAACTTTTCCTCCATGACACACCTATTACCTCCTCCCTGCCACTCCCCCATACTTGTACCCTACAACTCTATTTTCTAGGAGCAATAACACACTGTCAGTAAGACATGCTCTCTTTATCTACCACCACTGCTTTGCTCAGGTGTGTCCTTTGCTGAGAATGTCTACTTCTGTGTTTTTACAAATATAAATCCTTCCTAATTTTTAAACTCCCATACACATTCAATTTTTAAATTCTCCATGATGACTCCCTTAACTTTCGAGTTTCTGTGGTGGGGAAAAAATCCTCCCTCCATTGACCTAGAAAATTTGATCTATTTCTCTTCTTAAGGCTCGCTGTCTTCCTTCTTCCATTTGTCTAAAATGCAGTGCATGGCTTATCCAACTCTATGCTCCTTCCTCAGCATGGCCTCCTGCACAGTAGAGATGGTCCAAGAATACTTACTGAGTGTATGGATACCGTTTGTTTCATGATATCTTTAAAAGCAGTGGCCATCTGGTATTGCTGATTATAATAACTTTTCATGGCATGTTAAAGCAGTTATTAAGGATAAAGATATTTTTGATAACTATCAGTATAAGTGATATACAAATTCTAAATCTCAGGATAATCTAACCTTAATTTGGAAATAAAAATTTTAAAGTTTTATATAGACCTAGAAGTTGAATATTTATCACTGCCGATTCAATCCTGGTCATTCAGTTTCCAAACATCATCTTTTTTTCATTTTGGTCCCAAATATAGTTGTTTGCTTGTTCAATAGTTTCCCTAATTCTTCATTTCTCATGATTTGCTGAAAGGTGCTGAAGCTGCCAGCTTAATATTTTGAAATCAGAGCTCAAACTCTTTGTCAGAAAAGAAACTCCAAGCAGCAAACCTTTATCCTAAGCTTGAACTAGCAAGTTCGTGGTTCTTGATTAGAGAACTTGGTAAACTGAAAAATCTGCTCACTTGGGACAGGATGCTGTCTTTATGCAGTTTCATGTAGAATTCTAATCGAGGACACTTTCAGGACTCAAGACAGAGAATGAGGGACAGTAAAGGTTGCTTTGTGGTAGAAGACCTTTTCCCTGACTCCAATGCAAAAGTTAGTCTGCTAGGAATTTCCCATGGTACTACGGAGGCTGTAGCTATGTCCAAGGACACATAAGCATCCTTCCCTACTCTGCAGCTGTGTATAACAGAAAAGAGTTGCCAGTAGAAACCACACATAGCCAAGGAGGTGAATCTCTACTTAGGAGTATAAAGAGAGTTCTCCAAAATCCCCCTGAGCTAGCGCTGGTGCTTGCAATAAATAAAGTGCTTTTTTCTACTTTGAGTGCTCAGTAGTCAGTCTTCTTGCCTTCTGGGGGTTCTGCCGTAACAGTGTGAAGGGTAGGTCCTATGAAGTGGTCTCAAACTATATCTAAGTCTATCTCAATAACTTTAATTGTGTACCTTTTTAAAAGGAAACTATTTTAAATCTATCAAAGCAAAGGCTGACATCAGAGGACTAAATTCCATTAAAATATTTTTCTGAAAGCTAAATCAACATTGTTTACAGTGGATTTGCTCTGTGATGTATTCAAACACAAGGCTTCTGCCAAGTGTTTTTGCTACCATATGTACACCTATTAATTAACTCCTTGTAAATGTCTTCAGTATTCTCTTGGGTTTGCTGTTGAAGCACCACTCTTGCCACAAATCCTATTTCTCTCAGCTTTAAATATGGAGTTTTCAGAAGACCCAATAAATAGTGCCTCTCTTCCCCTCTCATCCAACTTTGTAATCATTTGAGAGATAGATATGGAAATTAGGCAGATAGCGATCAACATAACAACTTAAAGTTGATATACTAGGAGGGCACAGCTTATTGTAAGAACCAAAGGGAGTTTACTGATTCTTCTTTCCTAAATAAGAAAGCCTTACTCACACATTTACAGACAACTCTCTATAATAGCAGGACTCTTTAAATGAGAAAGAGGAACAGAATGTATTCTCTCCGCAATCAGTCAGACCTTAAGAGACTGAAGAGTATGGGTCATGATCCTTCAGGCTCTTCTCCCAAACTCGTCAATCATAAGACACTCTGCCATCAGGGGGAAAGGGTGTGTGGAGTCAAGAGTGTTACACTAATAAAATCCTTTTCTCCAGGAAATGAGAGGTCCAGAGAATACACATTCACTTTGACATTAGATACCTATATTATAGTGTTTCATATTTTAAAAAAACGTAACAAATTTGACTAGGAACTGATGACTTCCCTTTTCAAAACCCATCTCCTACATTTTTATTTCTGTTTTGTGGAATGTCATTAAGAATATCCATAAAGACATTGTGAAATATAACAGATTGCTACTAGTATTTCAACAAACCTTTAATTTGCTTCAGTGTCCAATTTTATATGCTAAAAGTAGACTTTTCCTAAGTCTAGGGACAATGGCTATTTCAGATTTTTGTCATTTTCTATTGTTTAAATGTTTTAATGGATAAACTAATATTTTGATTTCAACTCAAATTCATTTGCTCAATTGATAATAATGAGCAGAATTTACATTTAAAAGGTATGAAAGCATGATTTGTGCTTTCGTTATGTCAGACTGTTCAAAAATATAAAGTGCTTCTTTCAAAAGGTAGAAACAGATGTTCTTCTAATAAAACATTTGTGAAAGTGATCATTTTCATTAGTGTTAGAATATTTTAATTTTGTTTCCCATGGAATATATTTTCACAATATTCGGAGTTGTCTCCTATTGTAACCATATATTTAACACCTTTGGACTTGCAGGCTGGATAAAAAAAAAACCCATTATGGTGGATGTGGTATTTTAAGGCATCAATCGCATAAGTGTTGAAGACTTAAACTTGGGTTTAAACCCAGATTCCTATGTATTTTTCACACTTTCCTTTGATAAGTTGGCTGATTTCTCTGTTTCAGTTACCTTATGTGCAAAGTGAACTTAGCAATGGCACTGCTTCTAAGATGGTATATGTTGACAGCATGTACTTTTAATATAAAGAACATAAAGTAGTCATTTGTCTTAATGAAAGGGTTATATTTTGAGAACTGTGTGAGGTAATTTTGTTGTATAAATGTCCCTGAGTGTACAGTATTTGCACAAACCTGTTAGTATATCCCATTACACACCTAGGCTATATGGTATAGACCATTACTCTTAGCTACAAATTTCTGCAGTGTGTAACTCTAATCAATACTATTAGTCACTAAGAACAATACTATTTGTCTATCTAAACATATCTAGATAGCAGTAGGCAGCAGGAGTTTGGGGACTACCACCTATATATGATTTTTATTGATTGAAACATCATTATGGATTGTGTTAATATACTAATAAATATTAGCTCATATTACTGCTATCCTCATGATTGCAAGAGGGGGTAGTTCCTAAATGACTTGCTTTTCTATGTGTATCTTTGTGTTCAGAGAAGACATAGATGAAGGTAGTGTTAGCTAGTCATCTTGACCCATCAGTTCTACCTCTTCTCTATTTTCAATGACTTTTCATGCTCTGTAATCATAATAAAGGAGTTCTCAGTTCATTCCAAAATTAAAAAGAAAGCTTTCTTGAATTCTTGCTCTCCTCTAAGTATAAATCTATTTTTTTTTTTACTCCAACTTGTGGGACTTGGACATTCGTCTTCTTTTTCTTTTCTAAATAATTCTTCAGTTTCTGATTTAACTTTACCCTCACAAATACTTATTAAACATCTATATGTGTTGAGCATCATGCTTGGTAGTAGGGATACAGTTATTAAGATACATGTGCACTAAGATTTTGCCTCTACCATTCTGCTGAAAACTTCTCTCCAAAATAAAGTGATCTCCTAACTGGAGAAATTAAGAGCCAATTCTTCCTCTGTTTTTTTTTTTTTTTTTAATGTAAAGTCTCTTAGGCGTTTGGGTAGATGTCCTTCTTGAAACCATGATCTCACTTGCCCTTCTTGCCACTGCTCTCTTGAGCTCTTTTCCTACCTCTCAAGACCTCCTGATAATTTCTATAGGTGATTCTATGTAACACATGATGCTTTAAATGTTCCCCTAAGTATTGTCTTTGATTCTCGTCTCTTAGAATCTCCAGAGTTGTATTTTCAGTTGTACATAAACTATTTTGTTAAACTCCAAAGATGACTCACAATTATCAGACTCAAACTTTTTCAATGTCTACCTTGCTTTCAGTTGTTCTCCCTTGAATCTGCTACTCCACTTAAAAGAATCACCACTGATGGCCTCCATTTCCCAAGCTTGGAATGTGGAAACCATCCTCAAAGTCTGTCTTTTTCATGTACAATTGATCTAAACTCACTGATATTGCTTCCTTCGTATCTCCTTAATCACCATTTCTCATTTTCAGCCTTTGAGCAGACTTTTCTCCAAAATATTTAACTATGACACATCTACCTAATTGACAAACCTAGCTAAATAAAAATGGAATAAAACCTTTTTAAAATCTAGTCCCAACTTTTTCTTAGAGTTATCTCTCCTATTTTCTCGCCTCCAAGTGCCATGGACTTAGTTGTATTGATCCAGAACTCTGATGTTAATCTCCTAACTCTTAAGTGACTGTATTAAGAGATAGGGCCTTTAGAAGGTGGTTTAGGTTAAATGAGGTCATAATCCTGGACTCCTGATGCTATAGGCTTAGTGGCTTTCTAAAAGAAAAAAGAACAAAGACATACCTCTTTCTCTTTGCCACGTGAGGATGTAGTGAGAAAGCACCAGGAAGAAAATTCACACCAAGAACCAAATTGACTAGAACTTAGATCTGTGACATTTAGGTTCCAGAACTGTGAGAAAATACATTTCTGTTATATGTCACCTCATCTATGGTACGTTATGGCACCTGAGCAGACTCATACACCAAGTCCCAAGTATCTTCAGTTAAGCTTAAATGTTCATTTGTGACCATTATTGTTGGACAATATCACACCTTTTCACACTCTTCCTTCCATCTAGAATAGTCCTCTTTGCTTTCCTTATACAGAAAATTCTCAGTACACCTTGGTGGAAGAGGTTTGGTCAGCTGCCTTCAGCTGGTACAGTCCTCCTACACCCCAAGGATCTCAGTTCATGTCCAGGGGCATGGGAAATAACCAAGAAAAACAACTAAATGAAATAAAATGTTTCTTCCTCCTCAACCTGTCTGTGTCATTGCTTTCATTCCTGCCTGCACCTTTCCTTTAAAAAAGAAAAGATAGAAAAGAAAATTATATTGTCAAAGAAAGCTCAGTTATTTCATCCCTTGTCTTTCTAAAATGTCCTCACACTCACAGTAGTATTAGCAGCATTTACTTTGGAAATTATGTACTTGTACTATAGCAATTGCATCATCATGCTTTTATTATCCTGTGCCTTAACAGTAACCTTGCTAGGCCATAAAAACATTATTTTTCTGGGACTAAGCACATGGTTTTGATCATGAGAAAACACTATTAAATGAACAAATGGATTGATGAATGTATGAGAAATCTAGAGGCTGAATGAGTTTCTCTGAGCAACTGGTCTGAAATTAGAGAATTAACTAGTCTTCCCTTGTATATTCTTTCTTTCTCTACTGCCTACTTATTAATTTACTAATTTACTCAATAATTGCTTATTAAATAGATATTACCTTGTACCATTAAGGTGGTGAGGGAACTGATGAATTGGGAAAAAAAGAGGAAAAAAGTGCTCCATAAATAGTTAGGTTTTTAAATTTTTAATAACATGTTTAGATTATCAAGGGAGAAAGAGTATTAGCTATTCATTCGAAGTATAAGTCCTTCCAATAAGCACTTAATATGTCACTTCTATAGGCCACAGAGAATAACTATAGGTTTATATGAAAAGCACTAAAATATTTCTGTTTCTATTTTCTGTTTGGTAGCCATGATCTTTAATTATTTCATGGAAGGGACTGATAATCATAATCATAGCTGTAGATATTATAATAACAGATATTTAGCATTTGAAAAATATATATTAAATGATAATAATAGCCAAAATTATTCTGGCTAAAGAAAAAATACAATCTTAATATTAACAGTCATAGAATGATGTAGTCAATGAAGTTTCATGTCTTTAATGGATTGCAAGGAAATAATAATTACACATCTTTGTATTGGTTCAAAATTTTAACCTGATATAAATTATACTCTCATAGTATTATGAATAGTAACTTTCTTAGTTCTAATAAAATTTGTGCTTGAACAGAAATACCTTCAAAGTTATTTTTTTGTTATTAATATTTGCATCAATTTATCAAATTTTGCAATGTGGTTGTTAGGTTAAAGTTTAAAAAATAGAATTTTGGAAAGTTTTAACAATCATTTACTCTAAACGCCTTTATATAGATGAAAAATACTGTTCCTGGTAAGTTTTTATACCTAGGGAAGTAGGTAGTTCATGGCAGAGAGAAGACTTCTCTTCAATCTTTCAATAATATTGCATAAGAAGACACAACTGATACTCAATTATGACACTTTTTCAGAATGAATAAAAGTCAAGATGTAATAATAGAAAGAATTCAGCATATTAATTTAGCAATCCCAGATTTTGGGTGGCCTGTGTGCCTTCCTTGCTAAAGGTTTGAATCAGTGACTTCTTGTATCTTCTGCATTATCACTCATTAAATGACAACTGTAATTCCCATGGATTCTCATGGGTGAGATCATGTATTCATCATTGTATTGCCAGAATTTGGTGTAGTGCCTGGCCTATAGGATATATTTAAAAACTCTCTGTTGACTGAATACAAAATGCTAAAAGAATAAGGAAACGTATGAATTAAGAGAGGCAGAATGGTCAGCAATACAATTTTTGTTATGTAACTAGAAAAGATGTTGGTCAAAAGCATATAACATATTGATCATTGTATTACTTCTGTTATTTAATGTTATAACTCATTTATTGAAGCTATGAATTTATTTGATTGTAATAGGGAGTATCTTCAGTCTTTACCACAATTTTTTTTCAATTTATTATCAAATGAGGTATATTTTCTACATCTAGATTTACTTCATCACTTAGCAGTGATGTCAATTTAAAAGATGACAGTCCTGGGCTTCCAATACCATTCTTTATTAAGTGGGTCTGTAGTTCTGAGAGATTTTTTATATATGTAATTTGACATAGATCTCACTTTAGAAAGACAAAATATTTGTATTATTGATTCAGTGGCTTATTCAATAAACATGACTCAGTGCTATGATACAGGCACTGTACCAGGTGTTTAAGATTTAAATATTTAGATGACACAGTTTCCATCCTCAAAGAACTTGGAGATGAAACATGTAGGCATTCGGTAAGGAGTGGTTAGGGCTTATCCTTGACATACATATGGGATCCCAGGAACATTGCCAGGGATGAATGACCACTTACTCTGAATTGGTCGGGCAATTGTGAATAAGTTTATTTCCTAGATAGATGGTTATGGTTGAAATGGAATAGTAAGGGGGAAAATTTTACAGGCAAATGATGTAACATAACCTTGGAAGCATGGGGTGTTCTGAATGTTTAAGAAACTGACACTTTTTGAAACGTAGAGTATAAGGTGAGAGGACATTGGGGAGATTAAAGCCGTAAGACCAGTCAGGTTATTGATGCTTTATATCTTATTCTAGGGATGTGAATTCTGTAGACAGTAGTGAAAAACAGAACAAGAAAACTGGAATCAGAGAAAGTTAACTCTGACAAAAATTAAGACAACAGAATCAGGTTGTGCAGAACACCAAGTCATGGAGGCCAGACAATTGCAGTACTGCAAGAAATAAGTAATATAAGATCTAAATAAAACAATAATAGTGGGAAATGAATGGACTGGAGATTTATCAATGTGGTAGAATCAGTTGGACTTTGTAAGTGCAGGTTAGGGACAGCTTTAAGTCTAAGGAAATTCCCATCTGGTTTAGGAAATTGGGTGAATTGTAGCTATTGTAACTCTAGCCAGAAAATATTATTTTTCATCTAGCTAGATATATTTGCTTTTATGGGATCAATATATGTTCTATTACTTATAAAGTAAAATACATTTGTTGAGTGTAGGTCTTGTCCTGATGTGTTTCTCAGAATGCCTAAGAGTAATAATGAAGTAATACAGCAATTAGTAACTATTATGATCTAAGGCATAGATCAATTTCAATAGCTTGTTGTCATCGCTCAATATGTTGACTCTTTTGAAACAGTCATATTTAAGTTTTTCATCTAGATATACCCTATTCATCTTGAGTTTTGGAGATTTTCAGGTCTGGATGAACAACTAAACTGATTCAGAATTACTTGAATGCAATAATTTTTTATGTTTCATTTGCTATCAAAAATTCAATAAGCAGTTAAGAAAAGACTTTTATGTTTGCTTGTCAAGTTGAGAAATATCAGCTTTTTAGAATTACAAGTAAATTATATTCTTATGCAGAATTTCTTGCATGCACATCCAGTGAAAACTAATATATGTTCTATTATGTATAAAAAGCCAAGGTAACTCAAACTATAAGGCACTATAAAAAAACCTCAGAAAGGGAGCTGTAAAAACTTTTGACAATCAATTAAATAGTCCACTAAGCAGTTGGATATAATTACATATGAGTCCACATTAAGGAAGTCATTCTGAAAACTTAGAATTTACTCCGTGTTTATTTTAAAGACATTGATTTAGTTCTTTCCCATTCTTTGCTTCCAAATTATATAAGTATGATTTTTATTACCTAGAAAAGAGGGTACTATAGTGATATTACTATTATTTCTCTAACTTGACTACTAATTACTTCAATTAATTTTCTAATGAAGGTTTGAAAAATTCTGACTTTCTTATTGATATGTATTTTTATCAGTGATATATTAGATTGCTTTCTTTCCTTTTGAGTTTTTCTTTTCATATGCATGATTAATAAGATTTTAATGTTTCATTCTCGCTATAGCATCTGTGCTATTGAAGTTGTCAAGTTTTGAAGAGATTATAATTTCTTTATAATAGATGAAAACTATAAGACCTTCATAGATTATGGGTAGATATAAACTGTGTAGGAAAAGTGGTGGTTCTGGTTCTGCTAACTTTTAAGTATCCAGTTTTTATAGCTTCTGAGGACTGAGAATCAATATTATTTCTTACTTTCATGGAATGGATTATAATTGTACCAGTTGCTGAATTTCTTGATTCACTTCCATGTTTACATTGCTATTCAGTTTATAATCAGTCATGCAATTGAAACACAATTTTAAGGATGATGGCTAAAAATATTGTCTTGTGGACAATATAGTAAAAATTTAAGTGGATTAAAAGTTTTTCCCTGAAATATCACCAAGATGTGTGAGATATAAATAATATTTTCAAAGTTGTATGTTATAAAGAATTTACGTTTACATTTTGGAGAGACACAGTTAAGAACACTGAGCCGTGGGTAATTAGATATTTTATAAAACATTATTTTTTAAATAAAAGTTATTATTTAAGTACTTCCCTGTATTTAATTCATTATTAGAATATCTACTAGTATTACCCAGTTAAAAGGATTAATAAAAATTTGAGTCTTGGCATATTTTCGTTATATTTATGAAGGAAATACTCCAAACCTGCCAAAGGGCACTTTGAAACAGCCGAGGGAATTTCATGTTATCTCTACGACATGGATTCTAAAGCTCTGCATATTAGCTGTGCTGATCTTTTTTAAAAAATGTGCTTTTAGCCATTAATTTAAAAATATTTTATTTTTTATAGGAAACTTTCAAAATTATATTTCTTTCTGTTTTATAATCTCCTTCTACACTTTTTGCTAATTGCTTTGTGCCAGAAAGAGTTCTACATGTTATAAGACTATTAATAGGCTCCTATTAGTGTTTCACCAGAGCATACCACTTTGTTCTTTGTTCTAGTGTAATTTTTAAGCCTTTTTGCTATTGTGCTAGCTAAACTCTTAATTTGAAAATTCTAAACCTTAAACATTTTCTTTGGTTTGGACATTTCATTTGGTGCATACAAATTTGTATCTTCATGCTATTTGATGCACAATTGTCTATCAAAACATAATAATGTAGTATTTCCATGTTCTCACTTCCCAACATCTTCTTGAATTAATCTCCTTACTGACATATTAAAATATCCATTGCAATGTGTTTTATACTAAAGATGTACATATCTGTATCTATAACTATATGTATATATTATATGCTTATATAATAATATATATATATAATAATAATATATGTCTTAGAATGAAATGATTTTTTTTCCTTTTAAGAGGAAAATGTAGTTTCTTATGTGGGTGCACTAAAGCAACTTTCAGCAGATTTTCAGAGTTGTTGGGCTGATGGAAAAACCACAAAATATATTAGTAGGGGAAGAGAAAAGGTGTTTTTTTACTCTGCTTGAAAAGTGACAGAATAAAAGAATCCTTGAGAAATGTGTCATATAGATCTTTTTCCCCCTTGTGGAAGAAAAGAGTCTGAAGCTAAAAAGAGAAGGCAGGCTCTGTGAGTCTTACTTGCACACTGTGCCAGCCTCCCTAAGCTTTTTGCTGATTCTTAACACAGTGAACATCTATAAGTATCCAAGAATATTGAGATTGAGAGCAGCACTGTGATCTGAAGCAGAGTATCCTTCTAATGATCAGTTCTGAAACGTAACTTTAGCATTTTGGTTTTGCTTAATGAGTAATTCAAACTTTTAAATACCTTAAGCATTTTTTAAAACTCAAAGCATATATGTATGAGAAAATTGGATCAATTAGTCGGACTCCATGAGTTGAATCTTAGAGTTTCATAAGCTGTGACAATGCTACTTATATATTTGTTTCATCACTTAGCCATCTGAAGCAGTTCAAGCTGGCCATATGTTTTCTCTTCTGATTCTCAGTAAAAAATGTAGTTGTAGACTGGAGAATGTCTTCAAAAATGTTGTTGGCTATCTCGCTATATTCCAAAATCTTCTAAAAATTTGAAACAAATTTTATTGCATGTAATTTACCACACATAATCTAGTTCAACATAATCTCAATGTCTTATGCAAAACATGCAATATCAACAAATATGTGGGTCATGATGACAAATAATGAACATAGAAACACTGATGGTGATGATTCTAATAATGAACGAAAATGTTGAATAGATTCAAATAAATAAATAATTGATAATTGAATGTATGTGTTGCAAAGTGACATTTATAAAAGTAGCTTCACTTTTTTCCAAGATAGTTTAGTTTTTATTTTAAACACCTACTTCACTTAAGGGGAAATCTTAATTTAGTCTAATTCCAGAGACTTCCATCTAAATATGCATCTAAATTATGGTAATAGAGATGATAGTGGTTAGAATTCTATGAGACAAGGTGGATGACAAGTCGATATTACTTGTTGATATGAAGATCTTGTGAGATTTCTTTTAGTCCAATTGAAACTTGATCTTTAATGACTAAAGATCATGCTGAGTCAAACTTGTTTTCTGGATTCCTTTAGGTTTTAGTGGCATTTTTGCTTCTTCTGAGCCTTCTTTGGGGACATTATAATCATTCCACTATTTGTATACCTTGTTAGTGATGCAGACCCAGTTTAGCTAGCTACATCATTTAACCATGCTCCCTTGTGAGAACTCTTCCCAGAGACGATATACATGCTTTTTTTTTGCTCTTGAGTCTCACACACTAATTTCCAGTGATTTTGACTTCCTTAGGAGGCAGGTTTCAGAAACTCTTTATCTGGGACTAAGATTCATCTATATTGTCATTAATACCTCCTCTGTAACATTTTCCCTTCCCATCTCTCCTCTCTTCTCATTTCCTATAGAAATTTTTTTCTACTTAGTCTTATCAAAGGAGCATTGCTCCATAACATTACATAGGTTTAAGGTGTGCATCATCTGACAGATGAGTAGTCATATAAAACCTATAAAAGAGGAGTAATAACAACTGATAACACAGAAATACAGAGGATCATAAGAGAATACTAAGCACAACCTTACAGCAACGAAGTGGATAGCCTAGAAGAAACTAACAGATTCTTGGAAACAGATTCTTGGAAATCCTGAGCATATTGATCGTAAGTAAGAAAATTAAACCAATAATTAAAAATCTTCCCCCATACAAAAGATTTAGACCAGATGGTTTCACTAGTGAATTCTACCAAGCATTCAGAGAAGAATTAATAATAACCCTTATCAAGCTCTTTCAAAAAATTGAAGAAGGCAAACGTCTAACCACATTTTATGAGGCCAACATTACACTGATTCCAAAACCAGACAAAGATATCATTAAAAATAAACTATAGACCCATATCTTTGACGTTTATTGATGCAAAGTTCCTCAACATAATACTAACAAACCAAATTCAATGTTATTAAGCGAATCATACACCATGATCAAGTAGGATTTATTCCAGGGATGCAAGGATGGTTCAACATATACAAATCAATACTTGTAATAAAACTATGTTAACAAAAGGAAGGACAAAAACCATATAATCATCTCAATAGATGCAGAGAAGCATTTGACAAGATTCAACACTCTTCATGTTAAAATGCTCCAGAAATGATATATATGGAATGTATTTGAACATTATAAAGGCTAGTTATGATAAACCTAACCAACATCATAGTCAATGGAGAGACATCCTATTGACATGGAGAAGATATTTACATATCACATATCAAAGAATTAATATTCAAAATATGTAAAAAACTTATAAACTTAATAGCAAAAAATCTGAATAATCCAACTGAAAAATGGGCACATAATCTAAATAGACAATTCTCTAAAGAAGACATACAGATGGACAACAGGCACAAGAAAAGATGTCCTATCTCTCTTATCATTAGGAAAATACAAATAAAACAACAATGAGATATCACCTCACATCTGTGAAAATGACTGTTATCCAAAGACTGGAAAGAAGTGCTGGTGAGGATGCAGAGAAAAGGGAACTCTTATACACTGTTGGTGAGAGCACAAAATGGTGCAACCATTACGAAAGGCAGTATGGAGATTCTTCGGTAATTGAGAACGGAAATTGCACATGATCTAGTTTTCCTGGATTTACCCTAAAATCAAAACACTAATTTTCAGAGATATATTCTCTCCCATATTCATTACAGCAGTATTTATAATAGCCAATAACCAGAAATAACCTTAGTGCCATGAACAGATGAATGGCTAAAGAAGATGTCATATATATGCACATGGAATACCACTCAGATTTTTAAAAAAGATGAAATCCTGTCATTTGCATCAACATGGGTGAACCAAAAGGGAATTCTGATTAGTGAGATAAGCCAGAAGGAGAAAGATATCCTATAATATCATTCACAAATGGCATTTAAAGACACCAAGCAAACAAATGAACTAAACTAAAATAACTTTTAGCAAATGAATTAAACAACAATGAGCTTTCAGTTAAAAAGAGAAGCAAATCAGTTAATGCAGGAAGAGAAGGAGGAGGATGGACAGGCAAACTGTCTATAAGGGATTAATTAATTGTATAGTGAAAGAGAAACTAAAATAGTGGTGAACTTAATGTGTTATATACAGATATGGATTTACTATGATGCACATCTTAAACCTTTATAGTGTTATGATGAAATGCTCAATAAAGTTAATTTAAATAGCAAAGCAAACAAAGTCGTGTATGTATAATGCATTAAGTTAACCAACACCATTCTAATTTTCCCTTCACCATGCAATCACAGAATATTTAAAAAAACAAAACGAAGCCATCTCTCACAAATATTTTGTTTTTCCTTTCTAATTCACTAAGGAATTTATTTCAAACCAAAAAATGCAAAAAGTTCTTAAAACTCCTCCTTTTCCTGATTTTTGTTCCTCACATTCTTCTTTTGAAAGAATAAGCAGAAAATAACCTGGCAGCTTTCATGGGAGAAGTGGGGATGAATTTGGGAGGATGAGAAATGCAAAATGCACAGATTAATGTTTGGAAACATATGCTGCAAAACTGTGACACTAAGCATTTTAGTAGACTGATGTGATAGGCAGGAAACATCTTGGCTTCTCTTTGACTTTGAAAGATGAATTTAAAAATTATTGAAAGAGCATTGCGTCACATTTCACAGGTTTATGGTATGCATCATTTTAAATCAACATGAAAGATGAGTTATTAATTACATTTATTATCAATAAATTTTATGTGCATTTATGGTCACTGTATCAGATTAAAAAGTCATTTTGTATAATCAGAATATTGCTAAGGAGAATCTAGAATTCTTTTCAATATAATAAATTGCTGTTCATTTAGCAAGTATATATGTAGTCTCATCTGCTCCCTTCATAAATTCAAATGAATGAACAGAAATATTTTTAAAAGACAAACTAAAATGTTATAGGAAAAATATTGCTTCTGCTTAATTTTGATACTAGCTTATTCTTTTCGTGCTTTAGAATGATAAATATTACATGTACCACATCATGCAAGGGTCGCCAGACTTGCCCTGAAAATTATCATAGCCTGATTCGCCTTGGAAATGAGAAATCTGCAAGCTCCTGGGCCCTTGTGCTCCTCTCTGAATAGCAGTCTCTTTGGCTACAAAGGCTTTCAAGAGCTCCTTTGGAAACAAACCCCAAAGTCAGCACCTTTCAAAATAAACCTCTTCAATGCTAGGCCTAGCCTTGATACGAATAGACATTGCGGGGTGCATTGTAAAGAAAAGTGGGATTTTATTTCTAAGTCCTGATCTGAGTGAAATGAATAGACAGAACTGATGTAGGTTGGGGCACTGATGACAGCATTTCTTCGTTAAGAGGAGTGCTAAGTGGTGTAGACAGCCTGGTTGTAAATTCACACTGCTTTTCTACCCATGTCACTTTGAAAGAGTCTGAAAACTATGTGTAAAATCAGCCCTAGGTGTTCAAATGCATCTTTATACAAGGCAGATCACTATTTGAGATTAATTACAAAAATGTGCCCCTGTGGGTAAAAGTCCGTACTGGTTCTTTTCTTGGGTGGCTGGCAGAGGGCAGCAGACAGCAGAGAAAACTTCACAGTCACAAGTACATTGATTGCGTGATTGAACAAATTCTTAAATTACTGATGGCGTTTGAGAACTATTGGTGCAAAAACAGGTCATGGATGACCAAGGGGAAAAGGGCAGGAGGAATACAACATTAAGGGCTTTGAATGTCACCCCAGTACTCTTTAGTTTTATCTGAACAACCATTGGAGATTTTAAGCAGATAAATGACATGGCTATCTGTGAATTTTACAGTCTAAGGATTTGAACAAAAATTTGAAAACTATGTAGGTAAAAGTAGCAAGTACCATTGACCCTGAATAACATGGGTTTGAACTGCATGGATCCACTTAGATGAAATTTTCTTGCAACTAAAGATTTAAACTTACTGCATCAAAAAACAAGGGTATTTTCTCTGTTATGATTTTCTTGATCACATTTTTTCCCTCTGCTTTATTTCAGTGTAAGGTTATCTTGCATAATAAATATAACATGCACAATATGTCTTGATCTACTGCTTATTTAAGGTGCTGGTCAACAGACTATTAGAAAAGCTTTTGGAGAATCAAAAGTTGTATGTGGATTTTCGACATTGTGGGGGTCAGTTCTCCTAACTCCTGCATTATTGAGGGTCAATTGTAGTTCATATTTATTTTTTCTGAGTCTTTTATTGAGTGTATTGCATTGAACTACTTCAATAGCTATTGTTTTAGAAGTAAAATTAAATCACAAACCCAAGGTCATATAAAGAATAAATGATAACTCTTTTTTTGTTTTTGCTTATTCTCTGTTACATAAGTCTGGACAACCAATTAGAAGGAGTTCTTGTCATTCAATGAAAATTCATGAAGTCCTGAACTAAGATATAAGACTAAGTACAGATTGCTAGAAGAAAGAATTAACTGAACTTGGTACATGATTAAATGTAATGAATACTTTTCTAGAATTACTCCTAGGTTTGTGAATGGGGGCACTAAATAAGTTATCACTATGATGGACCATGAGTTGCCAATGTCTGTGTGTGCATATGTGTGTGTGTGTGTGTGTGTGTGTGTGTGTGTGTGTGTGTGTGTACGGTGTATGATTTTTATGTACATAGTGGAGATACATAGTAGTATACTGATAAGATGCACCTGGAGACTTGGAGAATAATTTGGACTGGGGAGAGGATTTGTGATTCATAAACATGTAAGTGATAGTTGGAAGAAAACACTGTGTATGCTGTCCAAGAATGAGTGGAGAGAGAGGAAACATGGGAGACAAAGAACTTTTAAGTAAGAGATTCTTTCCTCCATATGGTAATCCCACTTAGGTAGCAAGGGAAAAACCCAGTTTTCCATGCTTTATTTGCAAGGATTCTGATTAGTTCTCAGGGAATTCTCGTGCCAGTGGACAACATTGCGAGAAACACTCATTTCAAGGGTGAAATGTTAGAGTCTACGAGAGAAGAATGACTAAAAGACTAGGAAAAAAAATAACAAGGAGTGACCGTCTCAGAAGTCAAAAGAAGAGAGACTTTAGAGAAGAAAGGCATGATCATCAATGTTGAAAATTTCAGAGAGCATTTAACTTCAGGGACCAAGAGACAACTTAATCATACTGATGTGTAGACTGGAGGTCAACTTTCTACAATGTGACACAGCCTTCTTTCCTTCCATTGCTACCTGCTTCTCTGATCCTTTTATTTATTTTTTTAAATTATTTTTCAAATTATGTTTAGAGTTATCTGTTAACATTGCTATATGACTTATAGGATACTGAATTCACACTTCTGTCTATGTGCATTTCACATCCTCTGGCTTCCAGAGTTCAATGCCCTTTACTCCTACTGCATTAACTCCTTCATTCCCTTTCCCCACTTCTGTAATCACAATCACATGTCCTTTGAATTTTATTGTGATTTGTCTGTTCATTGGCTTTGTTTCTTTAAATTTCATAGATGATTGGGACCATTCTATTGAGTATATACCACACCTTCTTTATCCAGTTGTCTATTGATGGGCATTTAGGTTGTTTCCATGTCTTAGTTGTTGTGAATTGTTGCTAGGAATCTGGGTACCCCTCTTGCTTTAATGCAATAAATGCTCAGGAACTTTGATTGGGGGATACTACCATTGTCTACTTCTGGATACTAACTTCCAACTGAGAAAGCAATTTACCTTCTTAGCAAAAGTAAATAGCTGTAGATTGATAATCACTTTAAATAAATGAATAAATATAAATAAATAAATGCATAAAACATTCATCATTTGCATCATACCATCACGTTTCATCTCTGCAAGTTAGGATACTTTCTCCAGAAGCACGAATATTCAAATGGCATGTTATCAGATGTGCTACTTGAATCCAGGAAACTCCTTCATCACCAAAATATTTGTTTTTGTTTCATGTGTAAGTGTGCCATGTTTTACTGCCTAAAATCATTCTCTAATCTGATCTTCACCCTCACCCTCACTTTCTAGCATGCTTTGTAGAAATCACCTTTGGGCATCAGAAGCACTGACGCGGTCAGCAAGCAAACAGCAAATGCTATTCATAAATCCTAAGTCAAGCCTAGAGCAAACTCACCAGAACACCAGAAAATGAATTTTATTTTAAATCGAAACAGGGATCAGGAGATATATCTTGGGATTTGGGGATGATTAAGAGTAGGATTCAGTTAAGAGGTTTCACGTCTCCAGAAAATATAGGGCAAATAGTCTCCCGACTGACCTATAGATCTTTGCTCTATTTCGCATGGTAAAATGACAGATCTGATCATGTATGGCTTTAACAGGCCTTGTACAAATTGACAGAAATATTTAATTCAGAATACAGGAAAGTCAATTTTGCTTTCAATAACTCACATTTTTTTATGGATTTACAATTATTTTTGCATAAACTTGGTAATTCTAATAAGCAATGCCTTTGACTAAAACACTAGAATGACAAGAACCCTGGGGGGTTAGCATCTTTTAATATGCTTCTACAACTTTTCCAAATGGAATATGAACACTTTGTAAAAAGCAGCATACCCCAAAACATCTAGATGTAATTTAAATTTTTATTTCTACCATATATTTTATAATATGTACAATCATTCTTGATGCAGAAAATTGATAGCGACCCAAAATTTTATTGTAGGCAATCTGTTAAAAATATCTTGAAGGGTAAAATTTGAAAACAAATTAAAGAAAATCTCATTTATGCTTATGTGTGCACAGAGAATTCTTGGTCCACATAGGGGATGCTTAGTGTCAGCCTCCATTTCCTGATCATTATTTCTCCAGGTTTCCTCCTCCACTTTTCTTTTAAGATTCATTAGGGCAAGCATTATAAATTTCAACTTCCGTCCTTCTTGCTTTTGTACAACTTTTATGGTCAGCACTGGTGTCTGCCCCCTCTTGTGACTAAATATTTTTGATGATACCTTTATACTCTGAATAAGTGAATATTACTGAAATCAACTGCATATAAAAGTAAACCTCTTTATGTCCCAATTAACGAGTGTTGCATGTAAGTATGATGCTTCTGGTATGTTGAGAGGAAACCCCCCCCAAAAAACCCCCAACAACATATAAATCTCTGAAGAACAGGGAAACAATAAATAGATGAGTTGTGGCCTACAAAATAGTGTAGTGAAGCTGCTTTGGACGCATATATGAGATATTTGCAAAGGGCATTAATAGAACAGTGGAAAAAATAGCAACGTACCTGTTTTCTTCTGGTTATAGTCATGTGAGATGGATTTCTTCAATTAGAACTCATCTTGTCTCTTCCCCCATATTGAACTTTCTGATGCAAAGTTAAACACCAACCTCAAAGGAATTTTGGATTTTGGTCATCGGATATAAACAGGAAATTGAGAACCCTGTGGCTAGATGTTAAGTCTTACCTAAAGGAGTTAATGAAACAGGAGGCACACAGTGATAGAACTGATATAGGTCATTTACTTATTTAAAAAATCATAAACATGGCATGCTCTGGTGGAGTGTGGTTAGGTCAGCCAACCTCAGGTCAAGAGCTCAGTCCAAGCATATCCCAAGAACCCCGGTTTGCATCCCTGGGCGGAGGGGCACAATTAAGATGAGCAACAAAATAAAAATAAAGTGTTTCTTGCTTCTTCCTCCTCTCTCTTCCTTCTGCCTCCTTCTGCCTCCTTCTGCTCTCCTTCATTCTTGTCTGTGCCTTTCTTTTTAAAAATAATTATAAACATTAAAAAGCAAAATAGTTCAGAAGTATAGAGGCTTTCAAAAACAGTAATGTGTCTAATTTCTGGATTAAAATCAGTTTTTTGTTTTTTTTTTCCCTTCCACTTACATCATTAGTTTTGTAAAATGGATGAAAAAAATAATGTGCCAATTTAAAAGTCATTCTTTTTCCTGAGTAATTAGTTTAATTTCAAGATTTCTTCTAACTCCAGAACTTTTAAATGTGGAGGTTTCTTTCCTCAGGGTCTACTCATTTGCTTGTTTATGCGTTTCTAGATTTATTTACTTGTTTGACATGTAAAAGAGGAGGTATTTCCAAACTGGAGAAAAAGTAACTAGCTAGATGGAATCTAGCCGACAAACCTTCTCTAGGTAAGAGGAGGAGGGCTTATGGTCAGATGGGATGATTTGAAGCAATGGTCAAAAAGACAAGATCACTGTGACTTAAAATGTCAAAATGGCATGACTCATTGGAGTGCTGAGCTAAAGAAACATTGAGAATCAGCATTGTCATGAAAGTAAGCTGTTTTTCAAACTCCATTTGACAATGAGATCCTTTATTTCTCTGCAGCAGAAAATCTTCTGACAACGTTATTCATAAGTACCTTGCTTATTTTCATATGCCTGGGAATAAAAAATCACAGCACTAAAACCAAAGGCAGTGAAGAATGTTTTCTGGCATGTTTTTAGTAAGAGTCACCAGGAATCCACATATGGTGTGACAGAGTTAGTACAGGCTTATTCAATTCACAAGCAACATGTCTACTTGGCTTTGAGCGAGCTAATATTGAAAAACCTTGAGAATTGTTTTTCTCTTCATTTTTTTTCAATTGTTATCTGATAACTTTATACCTTAAAAAATTAAATTTTCAGCATACACACACAGAATTTTAAAGCTATGCTTGCCAATCTTTGGGGAGCCATATGTCCTCACAGTTATTGTTTTTGTAGCTTCAATAGAGAATTTATTTATTTAACAGGGTTTTAGTACCTCTGGGCAATATATCAGACGTCTCTGCATCAGGTGTGCCTACTGCCCTGCTGCTCCTCCTAAAGGGGCTTCAGGTTTAGTGGGAGACATAGAGAAATAAATAAGCAATATAATATAGTAAGATAAGTGGCACATGGTGGCAAACACTAGGATGTTGGTCATGTATAAAAGGCAGTATGCAAGCCAGATTTGTCTTCTGCGAAGGATTTCTAGGGAATATTTTGCTATGTATTCAGGCCAAAAGAGGGAAGATATTCCAAATAGAAAGAATAATGTATAAAAGGCCTCAAAGCAGAAAAACTCTGAGGAGTTGCAATTAGTGCAGGATGGCAGAAAGAGCAGGAGGAAGAAAGGAGAGGTGAGGGCTGAGACTGGAGGGTAAGCAGCGACCTATGTCAGAGAAACTTGAAAGGTTCTTACAGGAGAACAGTGGGGCCCCATGGTTAAGTGAGCAAATGACTCAGTGGAAAGCGAAACATAGATCTAGAAATCAGAGGCAATTTCGAACTGAAATGTCCAAATGAACTCTCTGATTCCCATACTATCACAAAGTCTTTTTGACACTTTGTTGAATGACAATTCCATCCCTTTATTTGCCTGGGTATCTTTGTTTCCTTCTCTCACAGCCAACATTCGTTGTCAGGAAATCTTGTTGGCCCAACCTTTAAAATATATCCATGGTGCACCCCAGTGGTCTAGTGGATAAGGTCATGGGACCTAGTTTACATCCATCCCAAGGACTCAGGTTTGAGACCCGGGGCTGGGGAGACAACAAAGATGGACAGCTAAAGAAAAATAAGCAAAATGGTTCTTCTCTCTTCCTACTCACTTTCAATCCAGCCTGCTCTTTTCCTTAAAAAAAAAAAAAAAAAAAAAAATATAGGTGTGTGTGTGTGTGTGTGTGTGT
Source organism: Solenodon paradoxus (assembly GCA_004363575.1). NCBI lineage: Eukaryota > Metazoa > Chordata > Mammalia > Eulipotyphla > Solenodontidae > Solenodon > Solenodon paradoxus. The sequence goes on from RJWH01000035.1 coordinate 691,408, forward strand.
ATGTGTGTGTGTGCGTGTGTGTAATTTGTTTGATGCAGTGAAAGATTTAATCAAGGGAATGGTTACCTAGGTTTGGAGAGTTGAAGTGCAAAGAGAAAGGAACACCGAGGTGACCCAGAGATAATAAATCTAGAAAATGGTTGCTTTCTCAGCCTGAGGTCGTAAAAGAAAAAATGTTCAGGTTAAAAAAATGTTCCCTGTGGAGTTGGTGGTAAAAACTTTCGGGGGGGGCAAAAAAAATGGTGCCACTCAAGGCAAAAAGGATTTGCCCAGAACTGTTGCTAAGACCTCTGAGGAGCTGGCTTCATGTAGCTCCTGCCCTAGCAAGGAGACCATGATGAGGAGATTCTGGGAGACTCTATATCAACTGAGAGCTTTGGTTGGCCATTTCTGAGGCCATTTAACACTGATTACTGTTATTAGAAATGGGGATAAAGGAAGTACACCCATTTTCCCTTCCTTTGGCATTCCAAATTCTCTCTGGTAACCCTTCTTAGAAAAACTAACAGAAATCCAGCTGATGGTCTGAAAATATGGTTTGCAGGATCCCAGCCAGATCATAGAGCATAATATAGTATAGATATTCTGCTATTTTTTCTCCCTTTACTTCATCGTCTCTGTATTCTTCTATTTTTCAAGTATCTTTTAAGCAGCCATACAGTTGAATTTTAAAAGAGTAAGTCTGATAGTCTGCTTTTAAGTTAGAGAATTTAATTTATATTTAAACTATATTACATATAATTACAATCATATCAATTACTAACATATTTGACTTTTGATTTACCATCATGTTATTTGATTTTCATTCATCTTGTTTTGTTTCTATTTCTCTATTTTATTAACTTATTAAAAATGAATTGCTCTTGAAATTTTTGCATTTTTCTTTCTCAGTCAGCTTGGTACTTTCACTGTTATTTTAGTGCTGTTTCTATCAATTACAACATGAATATTTTACAAATAAATGCTGATCTAACTGAGGCCTTTTTCATTTTCCCAACTCAAATTTAGGCATTAAGCACCTTTCACTCCAGATTGATTCAATACTCTAACTTTTGTCTCTCTAGTCCTCTGTGTCTATTGAAAACTGCTCAATTTCTCAGTCTTTTAGGAATCTTTTTCCAAACAGGCATGAGTCCCTAAAGGAAAAGTAGTCTCTGCTTTTTTAATCCAGATTTTCTAGCTCTTAGTAGAAGAATTGTCATGAATTATTTAATCTGTCACATGAATGTGATATGTAAAATCTTTTTTACACTCTGTTATGCCTAGAAAATAATACTAGTAACAAAATGCAAATTCTCAGTTCAAAATCTTTGGTGGAGTTATTTTACAGAGTAAAAGCTGAAGTTCTACTAAACCAGCCCCCCTCCATTTCCTCTGTGAGTCCATCTCCCCCACTTAGCACTGCTCTTCAGCACTGATTTCCTTGCTGTTTCTCAAACTTGACAGACTTGTCCTCACCTTAGACCATTTGCATTTTCTCCTCTTTTTGCTTGAAATAGTATACTTTTTCTGTCAGTATCTACTTGGTTTTCTCCTCCTCCTCATCACATATTTTCTCAAATATGACTTGCTCAGTGAGGTCTTGCCTAAATATCCTAGTTAAAAACTGAACTCCTTAGGCGCTACCCACCATTTTGATTGATTTTCTCCTTAAGAACAATTATCTTCTAATATGTTTTATATTTGCTATTATTATTGTCTTTAATCTGTTGCTTTTTATTTAACATGCTCCATTATGACAGCAATTCTGTTATTATTGTTATTGTTATTACTCACCACATTACTCCAGGACATTGAATAGCAGGTGCTTGATCAATTTTTTTTGAATCATGAACTACATGGTACAGTTGCTAGTGAGGTAAGATTCATATTCAAAAAATACTAAGCAAAATTTATTAATTAGATAGTGATTGCTTATGTTGGAAGATTCTAGGATGATAATCAAATTTCTTTCCCAGAGACATCTTCTGTCTCTCTAAATAAACAAACCTTTTATTTTATATTTTACATTTATTATCTTTTTCCTACCTATGAAGATATCTGATATCATTTTTTACCCCAAAGACAATAATTACCTAAATGATGCTCTCCAAAATACTGTCAATGATGTCAAATGTCAAAGGGTATCCTTGGGCCAAATTCCTTGGATCTATTGAATTCATATAAGATTTCTTAAATATATCAATAAAATGGCAGAAATGATAAGTGCTCCTGGTGTTGAGAGGATAGAGATGGTTCTACGGTTTAAGAAATGTTATAAAAAAGAAGTAACCTTATATTTGTTCACTAACATTTTTATAGTATCTAACTACTTTAAAAGAATGGTCTTTCAGGTCAGACAGGGAATGAGAATGAGCGTAATTGTGTAGGTAGAAATGGGATAAATGGAATGAATTTTGAAAGAATATGTAACATTTAGTATGAGACATGCAGGATGAGCATCTACGTGGAAGTGAAAATCTATTTTTTCTTTTTTAAGGAAAGGTACAGGTAGGAATGAAGGCCAGAAGGCAGCCAGGAAGAGAGAGGAGGAGGACGCACTTTGTTTTACTTGGTTGTTCATCTTAGTTGTTCCTTTTAGCCCATGTTTTAAATGGGAGAATTTGGAATGTATGTGGACTATACCTGTTGGTCTAGACTGATAGGCCGCCAGGGAATATTGGAATTGAAGATCTTTAAATTGTTTTTGAGAAAGATAAGTATGTCTATATAAAGTGAACATGAGCTGCAATTATGTGGAATTTTTATTGAATGTAAAGGAAGATGACCTATAGAATAAATAGTAGACACATGATTCCTTTAATCTATTTCAATACTCAGGCATTTTCGAAAACTGTATAGTATACTATTTGATATATATTTATTTTATTTTGAACAAATTCAGGATATATTGTATTCTTCAGATTAGATTAATATGCTATATATTTAAAAGTAACATTTGGGGTTTCTGATTGCTGAGGGGTACTGTTTTAATTCTTTAGAGACTAAATTTCCTCTCTGCATTCCTTCTGTGAAAAAGGGAAGCCAAATAAGAATTGTTCATCTTGGAGAAATTTGGGTGTGTGAATCCTGAAACAGTAAAACTTTCAGTTTATTAAGAAACAAACCCATGAAGAACAAAGGGCAAAAAGTAGACTATATATAGATGAAAATATATTGAAAAATAAAAAATCTCATGTAAACTATTAAATTCCTTTGGAGTATTGATGGAAATCATTTTGGCTTTCTGTGGAATTGGGTGTCAATCATTTCAATTAAATTCAAGAAATGACTCTGGACAACTTCTCCTTTTGTGTTTCTGGGGGTTGGACTTATTTTTTTTTGAGTTCTCTGAGGCAACTTGATAAAGAAGAATCAATCCTATGATTAACTATGATTAACTATCCGCATACATATCAATAATCTTTAAGCCTAATTTTTCTCATTTGAAACATCAAAATATTAAAGATTCTTTTTATCTCACCTTTTAAATCTAATGTTCTATACTTCTACAGGGGATCTTCTCTGCAAACTGCACCTCATGAATCTTTGGCTGACTGTACTCGAGGATGACTAGAACACACCCAAGACTATCTTAGTACAAGAACAATGCTTGAGGAAGGCTTATTTACTAAAACAAATAAAACTGATACATTTTCATTCTCTTTGAGGACAGCAATTAAATGAGAATCTTGATCCTATAAAATGTCAACAGAATTCTTCTTCAGTTGAGTCTTATTTTGAGGAAAAGGTGGTTATTTAAGAAAGTTTATTACTACCATATATTCTTCCAGAACATAAGGAAGGATGCAGAGCTTAGCCAGTTCTCATCTTAGAGAAGAGAGGGTAGAGATATGTGTACCTTGTGAAAACATCTGCCTGGAATTAGCAGTAACCCTGGCAGGCAGCTATAAATGCAAATTCTTTACCTTCACATTATTGGAGATTTCCCTTCAGGTTGTGTTATTTATATGAAGTGATAGAGCAGAATCAGCAGAATTGAAACATCTAATAAATTTATCATTTTATTGAGTGCCTCACTACAGTTGCTAGTCGTAAAACAATGTTCGATAATGCATTTTTAGATCACTGATTTGTATGAAATCTATATTGTTTATCAATATAGAGTAAGTAATTTGTTTCCATGGATTTTGTTTGTATGCATGAAAGAATTTGATGAATTGGAAAGAGTGTCGACCTTTCAGATAGGCAGACTATGGTCCAAATTTTAGCTCTACATTTTCTTACATGTACAATCTGGCAATAGTTGCCTAACCCCATGACTTTTCTTCCTACTTCAAGAATGGGGAACAATAAAACCTAGCTCAAAGTCGCTGTATGTAAAAGCAATATAAGTTAAGTTCATTGAACTTCTGACACATAGTGGAATCTAAAATATAATTGTTAAATGAAGTCAGTTCTCTTCAGCTTTTGTTCACTCCTCAGCTTCTTAGTCATAAAAATAATATATGGCTACAGTAACAGGTACAAACAATCAAAACAAAGTGCTTTTTCTCAAGTAAGTCTCACTTGAATTGGATGAGACAAAAGAGAGGAACAGTCCTTGTAGAGATAATAAGTGTGTTATCTAAGTGTTTAGTCTATTTTTTAAAATAATTTTATCTGTAAACTTCCCTTATGTAGATGTAGGATTAAGTACTAATACCAAAGAAAATGTAATAGTCTGAGATTAAGAACAAATATGAGAAATATTTTAATCCAAATGTCTTGATCTAATGTACAAGGCAAAAAATAGATTATGATAAAATAGTCAACAATGCTTATTTACCATGGAATTAAAGACCTAAACTAATTATTTGAAATTCTGTTTTTGAAAAGTGGTATCTTTCACAGACTACTACATAAGAGATTTCTCAAGGTTGAAGTAAATATTTTGCTATTATTCACCTCCAAATAGGAATCCAGTGAAGAAGTTGGTTTTTATGTCATTAATACTAATGTGCATTGCTGTTATATTAACATTTTGTACCACAACGATGAATCACACATTATTGTGTGAAGGAGTGGAAAAAGTGTAAAAAATGATAAAAAAAAAAGCAACTAACCACTAGGAGAAAGTTAAAAAAAAGATCAAGATTTCTGTTTTTGAAAAAAAATTAGACTGTATTTTAAAAATAATAATGATGGCTATTAATTTTTAAAGGGAAGTCTTGAAATTGATTACCCACATCTATTTTTTTTCTTCTACTCCATCTCCTCAGTATCATCACTAATACATTTATCAAACATATAGCACATCCCCATAAAGAAGCTGTCAAGGCCATCAGAGCACAGATAAAATGGTTCATATAATTAAACAGGGCCCAGAGCTAGAAAGGTCAGAATTTAGAAGGGCAAATTGTCATCTGTTTTGGGAGCTCTAGGACCCTCAATCATCTGGTTGAAAAATTGACATGATTGTGCTTGCTTTGAATAGAGAGTAGGAGAAAAACAAGTAAAAACAGACTTTGGATTGGGGCAGAACTGGTTTTAGATTCTAACTTTGCCCCTTCATAGCTTTGTGATCCTGTGAGTACCTACTCATTTTTGAGGCTGAGTTTTATTTTCTTCAAAATGGAGATGACAATTTTTGTGTCAAAGTGTGATGATTAAATGGGATGAGGCATAAAGCTCTTGGAAAATAAAAAGTGCTCCTCGTCTGGTGGTCCCTTATTCTTTTTCCCTACTCGTGGACACAAAGGTGGTTCTTAGTAAATATTGCGGCTTGAAGCTGAATAATTCTTGTGAGGATAATGAGAATACATTTGTTAACAATTATAAAGCAGTAACAACAATAAAAGCTTGAAAATAACAGGAATCAATAACAGTTATCTTCCATTTCCCCTCATAGGTAAAATAATGGGATTGGACTATATGGCCTTCATGGTCTCTTTTGGCTTTTAAAATTCTACAATTTTGTGGAGACCGATTCTCTTTCTTGATAAGAAAGTGTAGCTTTGTGAGTACTTTTATGTGGAAAAATGTCCAGTTCCAACAGGGCACTCTATCTGGCTATATATCAGAGGGGAACTTGAAATCCTCCATAAAAAAGGATTTTCTGCTGAAAAAAAACACAATAAACTCCCTTTCCCCTAGTCTTTGTATGAAAGCAAAGAATAAGGAAAAGTTGAGAGAAAATGAACAGGTAGTGAAATCTAAGGACATTGAAACTGAGGCAAAAGGAAGATTGAGAGATTATTACAATAATGGATGGGATCTAAGGAGAAAATGTTAGTAAAATCACCTTGAAGGCAGAACGAAAGTGCCTAGGTGTGCATGAAGGACTGAATGCAAGAGGGCAATAGATGGTAGAGGAAAGGATGAAATGGTCAAAGATAGGAAGGAAAGCAAGAAAAAATATGAGTTGAGTTCACTGACAAAAAGAAAAATAGGTAAGAACTTTTCTGCCTTGGCTTGCATGAATTAAGCTCTATTCATTATTTATATGTTTTTACCCATGAATATTGACTACTGAGAGCCTATTCTCTTCATGTAGTCATTATCCATAAAATTGGTTCACCCCAGACTTACCTCAAAATAGCTAGTAAAAAAAAAGAAGCAGTGAATATAAACATAATGGAAGCAAAGCATTATTAGTAAAATTAAAAGGAAACTGAATATTTTGGTGGGGCAGCAAAGCACCATGAAACAATGATGGCTTTTAGGAAAGAAGGAAAGCACTCACTGAAAACTGCTTGCATTTGTCTGCTAAAATTCCAAACAAATACAAGCAATCTTCAATTCGCCTCTTAAGGAACAGATAAGTAGCTTATTTGGGATGGCACTGTCACATTAAAATTCTGTATCACTTGAGACAATGTACAAACATTATGTTTATTGATCTCTAAAAACAATTTTAAATCTAAACCATATGTTAAATGATAAAATTAAAATAAAAATCTGACCCAAATAGCTTGCTAGTTTTACTGACTAGGCAATTTTCTTTATAAAGTACAGATTCTTCAGTGCTATGATACTCCTTTTACTCCTTTGATGAAAAAAGTTTCTTTCTATTACCCGTACCTCCTGCACATCCCTTGGGTTACAGATTTGTCCCTTGTCCTGACATAAGATTTTTCTATTTCTTTCCAGGGTATTCCCTCCAGAATTCACACCCAACAGTTTTTAATCCAATCATCAGACTATTTTTAATGTGTGATGCCCTGAACAGAACCCATGATTCTTGGTGGGAGCCTGGAGTGATGATATCTATGTGGTACCTTAGGAGGGTTACTTTGGTAACTGTGTGGAGAACAGAGCAGTGTTCACCCATTTTTGCAGTACTGCTAAATTCTGTATAAGGTCAAATTTTCATTTCAAGAGTTTGACTCTCTTTTGGGGTCTATTGTTTAACCTCACTCTTTTTCAGATTGAAACAAATAACTCCCCACCCCACGTTATTTCAAGCTATCTTTATGGTGTGATTATTGTAATGGTCCTTGAACAAACTGAGATCCTGGAGGAGTGACTCGCTCATCCTCTTCAGGTATGAATGACAGCAGCTATTCCAATACCAATGAAAGAAATCACTCAGTGTTTTAGACAGTCTATGGCCTAAACATGACAGAGAAATTAAGGGGTGAGAGAAGCAAATAAATACAGGAAGATGACAGAGAAAGAAAGGAGAGAGAGAGAGAGAGAGAGAGAGAGAGAGAGAGAGAGAGAGAGAGAGAGAGAGAGAGAGAGAGAGAGAGAGAGAGAGAGAGAATCAATCATTGGGTCAAATGTAACTATCATTCATTCACTTATCCACCTATCCCAATGTTTCTTTTAAATTATGTGACTTTGTTTTGCTCCAGAGTGATGACAACACCTATAAAAATTTGCATATCTTCATTCTTTAAAACATTTAGAAGTGGATTTTTAAATTATTTAAATTTTATACAAATAGGGCTTTAGCAGATTTTAAATTTTTTGGAAAAAATATAAAACTGTAAAATATTCTTGATACAGGAACATCATGCTCCTTTTGCTTCTATTAAAACATTATTTGCTTAGTTGATTCTTTCTTCAGATCTCAGTTCAAACATCTTCAGAAAGCCTATCCTGACCTCCTCAATTAAGACAAATCTCACAGAAGTGCAAATCTTCCCTCCATGGTTTCTTCACAGGTGTCATTGGGAAAGTTTTAGATGATTTTCATTAATATTAATCTCCTTTGCTACGTTTTGAGCTCCACAAATGCAGGGACCATGTCTTTTTGCAAAGAAAAAAATCACAATTGCATCCCTAGCAAGTGGCAAGCGTATAGGGGCTGTTCAGTGATTATATAATGAAACAGTGAATTTATGATTAGTTGGCTAGACCGCTGAAGGACATCAGAGAAAATAGGAGTCTATTAGCTGAAAGTCAGCAAAAACTCCTGAAAGATAGGTGAGATGGAAAAATATCATGATTTACGATGAGAATGCATTTCTTTCCACTTGTAGATTGTGAGTTATATTTTTCAGCTATGCTTGCTAACAAACCTGGAATGAAAACAAACTGAACTGTCAACCAGAGTTTCTGAATCATAAAGTACTAAAACAAATTTTCAAAAGAATAAAGTATCTTCAGTCATACTTCTGCCACTAAAATTATTATTAATGGTCCATCTATACAGTTAAATAATATAATTATTTTAAAAACTGGTTTATATTCATTTATGTTTATCCACTATCTTTTCCTTGAGTGTATGTGTATATATACATTTGAAAAAATATATAACATAATAAAACCCTAGTACATGTACAGAAAAGAGAATCATAGAGTAACTATTTCTCTCTCACTCTATCTTTAAATCTATTCAGGAAGTCACTTCTTTTTCCAGCTTGGATAGAATTTCAAGAAGATACTATGGTTTTCTGATAGCACTTGACATAATAGAAATTTCTTTAATCAGGTCTAATCTCAACAGTTGCTAATTCCAATAATTCAAATGCCAACCCAAGTTCATAGTCAAGATTTTCAACATCTTTTGAACTTAACATCTTCCATCTGTGTTGGAGATCTACAATATTGCAAAAAGTGAAGGAGGTGGGGACACTAGTGATGGCCCCTTTCCTGTCCACTGGACTTCATCAACCCATTCTCGAAGTCCCAAAGAGTTCCCTTATGATCCTTCAAGACTGGGTGGGAGAATAAAGTTGCATGAAAAAAGAGATCTAAATTAACTACTGCTATAATGTCTGGTATTTATGCTTTTTGTACTGGAGATGCTCTAAGCTGTTCGTTCCTTGTGGTGCTTTGATGGGCTCCACAGAGACTTCTTCAATGCATACTACCTAGGAGGTGAACATCAGGACTTGTGATCTGACTGCATATACATCCTCCCTCAGACCCTGGAATTTAGGCTGTTCACCACTTGTGCTGAGATTCTCTTGCCTCAGAATGGTTCCCCCTGGGATTTCACAATTTGACCCTGGATAAAAATACTCTGTTGACTACGCATTTGTGGACATGTAGCTGTTTTCCAACAACACTCTGACCATTCTTTTCACCAGGGACCAATGAGTTAGTCACACTTGATGTGGGTGAGGGTGAACTGAGACACCCCATGAGACACTACATCCGGCCAGAAAGAATTTATGGAGATAGCCATTTGGTCAGGATCACACAGAAAACTTATTAAAGGCAGTCACAGTGAGACAGCTGCCTGAGGTCTAGAGAAAGTTACATTGCGGGAATTCACATGTGGGTATATCATGTGTGCGGCCTGCATCTCTCAAAAAGAGGCAAAATCACTTCTTGCACATATCTGAGAGGTGGAGTCTCCTCCCTTCATGAATGCACTCAGAGGGCTGGCGCTCTCCTAAGAGCTGGTAAGGTTACCTGGACTAAAATGATGCAAGTAACTATGGGTGTGTCCCAGATCCAGGATGCTAAATTGGGATCCTTGCTCTTAGCAGTCTCAGGTTATGTCAGTTAGTTCATTTTTTTGCTCATACATTTATTTGCATACCTGCTGAATGATTTTAACCTATATTTCTTCCACATCATTTCCCCCGACCAAAATCTTTTTCATGATGAAAGGTGAAGATCATCTGTTTTATTACTGTTTTGGTTGTAGATTTGATTCAACCTAGGGCCTGAATTATTCTGTTTCTAAGGTATCTAGGGGACTGAGTATTGTGGGGGAGCCCAGGCGGGATGATAGAATGCATTGCATGCAGAAACCAGCCGGTGCACCTTTGTTCCAAAGGTTCATAGGCTTGCCGACATAGCTGCAATGTAACTGACTAGACAAGAAGAAACGAATTTTACCAACAGGCTAAAAAGACTAAATATGAGGAGTAAGGGTCCTTAAAAGAGTGATCCAGAAAAGATCTGAGTGGGGACCCTAAGAACATTGTCATGCATTTCAGAGAAAATGCAGGATAAGAAGTTTTTCCAGATTAGAAGTGACTAGAACTGGCCTGGTTACAAGTTTAGGATTAAGAGTTTGAAAGACTGATTGAGCTGATAATTTTATAGCATATTTAGGCCTTAGGAAGAAAACAATAGTTAAAATAGCAAAGATAAGAAGAAAACACTTGAGAAGGCTTCTTTCCATACAGATATAACAACAAAGAGAGAAGTAAATTTTAGAGAGTGCTTTGTAACAATGGGTGAGGTAGAATACCAAACAGAGGTAGAGTAAAGATTTTACTGGCTTGTGTGAGTTTTTGGAGGCAGAGGACCAGGAAAATCATGAAGAATTATTTGCATTAACTACATTTACTTATCCAAAGGCATTCCTTTGAAGAGGAATTTAAGGCTTTTGATTGGCTCACAGGTACCTGGCTCTTCACCTGGATCACAATGCACTTAGTTTACTGCAGTTGGCAAAAACTTTTAAAATGACCATGGTTTTAAATGTACATTACAATGAGGCCATGGTGATTATATAAGATCACTATTATTAGGATTTTTTTCCTGTTTACCTGCAATGGCTTGGGTCATTTTTCAGGTCCTGAGAAATTTGAGACAGATTAAAGGCAATTTTATTCCACTTACTATCCATTCAAGCAGGAAGGCAGATTAGGTGGTCCCTGTCCCAGTAGTCACTAGTATATAAGAAGTTAGCAACCTTTAAAATATAAAGGGGAATTTGCAATAAGACACGTTAATATTGTACCTTTTAAGCCATATTCCTTTCTGCTTTGCATTTAAACCTCAGTTAAGAGTAAGGTGAAACAATAAAAGTTAAATACATAGAAAACTTTCACCTCTTAGTCTCATAGTAGGGTAGGAAAGTCTGAAGCACCAACCTGCAAACAAAGAGGATTGACCATAGCTGTATGCACACCTGAAATATACGTAGGTATTCTTAAGGAAGTTAGACCAATGTACAACATTTAACACACATAAGAGTACTATTTGACATTAGAAACTCTTTTAGACAAAGCAAACAGTGGGCAGAAAATATTATATGGTGAAAGAGTGCTGTGAAAGAAACCAATTTTATTTCTTCCCTTCTGTAGAATAATCAATAGTTCAAATGATGAACTAAAGACACTCAAAGATTACTATTTACACTTAAGGCAATTTGAAAAGCAAGACACATTTTTCAGAGTAATTTTCCTTTGCAGAGGTAAGGCTGTAATAAGGATTACATTGTCAGTTTAAGTCTTTAGTTTAAATAATTAGAGAACTTTTAGAATTCAGGCATTACTTATGTAAAGGAAATAACAGAGAATAGAATAAGAAATAAATAACCAGAGTAAACTTTCATTTATGTTCACAACCTGATGTGGATAAGAATAGGTTGGGGCTTAGAGTGCCAGGTGAGAACAAAATTGTTCTTACTTTAATAAGAAAATTAAAATGCTGAACTTCCAACATTTAGGGTTATCCGAGGCTTGGGATGAAGACTCAGGAGTCAGGTTGCTCATTGGGTCCTGTCAGTTGGTCTTTGTCCCTTGATGTATGGGCTGGACTATGAAAGGGGAGAGATGAAAACGCTCTTTTCTTAAGCCCTTTTTTTGCACTAGGGCATGGTACATGTGGGTTCCTGGTTTGAGGGCACCTTTTTGCTCAGGTGTCTGACTTTGCTATGATGATAGCAGGGGACTTTCATTCTGGTAATCTTTAGATGACACCTAGGTGATCTGACTAGAGTTGCTGACAAAGGCAGTCAATTAAAAATTTGAGTCATGTGTTTTGGTCCTAGAGCCCTCTACTCCATTCTTATTCCTTTGGTTACATTAAAGGCATTAAGGATTGAAATAGTAACAAAATTTAGTAAGACAGGAAAAGTTATTCCTGTAAGGAAAAACCATAAAAAGAAAAAGTCAGGTTAATATTAGTCCTTAAATTTAATAGGCACAGAGGGTGAGGCTACCAAGAGTACAGAGGGTAGGTTGGGCAGAGCAATGGATTACAGAGTGGTAATTTTGGGAGGAGAGGCGAGACTCCTGATCCTAGATCATTAGTAGCCTGAACCAGTATGGCTTACAAAGAAAGTGCAGTTTGTAAAAGAAATTCTTTAATTTGGTAAATCATGAAAACCTTTATTTTCAACTTTTATTTCATGAAAAAAAATTTTTTGTACATGAAAACATCAGCAAACAATAGTTTCTAAAAACAGCAAAATTTTAAAAAATGACCATAAAGATGTATTTATAATACAATTGATAATGTTTATTTGAATTTATAGTATACAAAAGACTTTCTAGACAACTTACAGTTTATTAAAATTGGCCACGTTTTAGGAATAAATTTGGTCCTTTTATCAGGTGAACACACCTTAGCATAAATTTTTATAGTCATAAGTTACAAAATATTTCTTAGATTTATAAATTTTATTACTAAAGATTTCTCAAGTAATTCCTTTCTGATCAGGAAGGTCCAGGATTCTTTGAAAGTAAACAATTCAATTAAAACCAGTTTTATCAACAATCTCCCAAATGATTTGAACCCAAAGAAACATCCAGATTAATCTGTTACCCCTGAATTTAGTAGCAGATAAAGGAGTCTTTCCGATTCAATGACTAATTGACAAATTTAGCAACATATACTTTTGTAATATATAGACAAACATGAAAGACACATTTTTCAATTAAAACCAATTCATATGGTGGGTAAATTAATTATGTATAGGCACCTTTAAACAATTGTTAGTTAAGATATTGATCTCATAAGGTCAGGCCTAGGATCAGCTAATACATTATCTATATCTATATCTATATAGAGTATACATATATACTATTAATGTTTTCATACTTGTTAATTAGGTTGAGAGCTCTTTCTCTGTCTCCCTGTCTCTGTCTCTCTTTACATATATATATATATATATATATGATGTATTTGTGTATATACACACATAAATTAGAGGTAAAAATTACTTTTATTAAAAATGTACACATTGCCAGATTTTATTTCCCTAAGAAGAAAATTTTGTTATGAGGGTAGAGAACAAGTCCCAGGAGAAGGAAAGTGATGAGATCAAGACAACCCTTTAAGATAAAAGCCTGCGATAAACATTAGAACACAGAGAAAGACATGAATTTGCCAAAGAAATTCCAGTTCTTAATTATAGTTACTTAAATCTTATGTTTTTAAACAAAAACGAGTCATATCCATTCAAGAAGCTAGTTTCCCATCCCTTCTAGGTTTTTCACAAGCTAGACGAGTGAAAAAAATCAGCATTAAAAGTAATATTATTGGGTGTTTCCCATGACTGCCACCTGTAATGAAAAGTGATTATGGGCTATCATTAGGTCTATCACATAATTTGGGGTTCTCATGTTGTCTGTTCAAAAACTGAGTACTTTTCTGGCCAAAAAGCTTTTTTCTGGGTCCCTCATTCCCCAAATAAATGCCACAGATTTCTCTGAAAAACTGTGTTTTTTCAGTCCAGCTTCTGGGAGAGGAAGAAAGAGGGGAGCTGCTGTGGAAAGACCTCATTCATCAGAGCTGTGACTGGACTAGTTAGAAATAAAAATAGAAAGAGAGAGAACAAATTTACGGGTGCTGCTGGCTATAGGCATCTGGATCCACGTTGGGCACCAATTATGACGCAGGTGAGGATGAACTGAGACCACCTAGAGAGGATTCATGGAGAGAGCTGTTTGGTAAGGACCACACAGCAAGTTTATTAAAAGCAGTATCAGCAAGTTTAAGCTCCCTGCAGGTTGGGGAAAATTACATTAACGAAATGCACTTGTGTATACACCACATGTGTTGCCCACATCTCACACAGAGGCAAAATGGATTTTTGCATGAATCTGAGGGATGGAGGCTCCTCCCTTGATGGATGTATCCCAAGGGCTGAGTTCCCCTGAGACCTGATAAGGTTACCTATACTAAGACAGCACAAGTAACTAGAGGTGTGTTCCAGACCCAGGTTACTAAGGTGGTGTCCTTACTCTAAGCACTCAGGTTTTGTCAATTAGTTAATATTTTTCACTCTTAACATTCATCTGCATACCCACTGAATAGATAATGTTATACTGTTTCCACGTTGGCCATCACTTGCCTTTAGGGGGTCTCAGTATGTTTGCTCCACTAACCAGGGGACACAGATCAAAGGAGCCTTGATTCTCTTGAAGTCTGTTTTAATGAGTATGCTTCATGCATAGAGACTGGGAGAATGGTTTTTGTTACCTGCTTTAATATTCTGTCTTTTTGGTCTGGGCTTTGCCATGGAATATGAAAGTTATTGACTTATATTGTTTGTCCTTGGTCTTTGGTGTCTCTGCAATCGAGACAGTCTCATTTTAGCATCATATGACAAATATAGTACATAAATGAACAATTAGATAAATAAATATAAAATTAAGGCATTTTCAAATATTTTTATTGGTATGGCTATAAATAGAAGTGGTTTGCAGACCATTGCTTTATCATATGGCTATCAAAATTATCATCCACTGAACAATGTTAGAGGTTAATAGTTGTGCTACAAAGAAATAAAGAAAAAGTCTTCTAACGACTAGAAAAAGTCTTTTTTTTAAGAGAGGTAGGAAGGGAGAGTAGGAAGAAGCATCTTTATTTATTTATTTTGTCTCTTCACTACTGTCCAGGGTCATGAACCCAGGTCCTTGGACTTTGCAAGGTCTGTATGCCAGTGTCTCAGTTCCCTGAGTCGCAGAGCATGCCTCAAAAATAAACATTGTATTAATATCTCCTGGAAAACTGCAATGCCTGATAATAACATGATAAAATGCCTAATAATAACATGATAAAAGGTTTGAGATTATCTGTAGTTCACAAAATGGGTTCTATATTTTTTTTTCAGACAGCATATGCCTAGGAGATTTTTTTGGGGACAGAGAGCATGGAGATTCAACTGCGATTTCAATTTTTAATTTTGTATGCAAAAAATCAAGTTTACTCCTTCTACATTTTATGTGTGGTAAGACTTTTGATATTTCATCTCAGTCTGCATTTCACACAACCCCCACCACCAGAGTTCCAGTGCTCCTTATCACCCCCTTTCCTCTTCTCCTCCCCCACCATAACCAGTCCTGTGTCCTGCTATTTTTTGTTGGGATTTGTATGTTCATTTATTTCTTTTCACTATATTATGTATATGAGTGAAACCATCCTGCATTTCTCTTTTTCTCTCTGGCTTATTTCACTCAATATGATCCCCTCCAGTTTCATCCAGATCGTTGGAAAGGGCACAGTTTCATCTTTTTTAAATAGCAGACTAGAATTTCATTGAGTTCATGTGCCATGGCTTCTTTATCTACTCATCTTTTGATGGGCATTTAGGTTGTTTCCACGTCTTAGTTATTCTGAATTCTGCTGCTATGCACATAGGGCTTTAGATGTTCTTTCCGTTTAAAGATTTTGTGTCCTCTGGGTATATGCCCAAGACTGGGCTTGCTCAAACAAAAATACATATTTAATTGTTGAGGAATCGCCATATGGTTCTCCGAAAAGGTGTACCACTTTACATTCCCACCAACAGTGTAGAAGGGTTCCTTTTTCTTCACATCCCTCCAACCCCTATTTCTAGTATTTTCAATAAAGGCCGTTTTCATTGGTATAAGATGGTATCTTATTTTCATTTCTCTGATGAGTGATGTTGAACATTTTTTTAGGTGTCTGTTACCCATCTGTGTGTAGTTTTTAATTTTTAATACATTTTTGCTTTTTGAGACTTTGCTAGTGATTCCCTTTAACATTAAAACTCTAAGTTGTTAAATCCAGTAATCAATTTTTCAGTCTTCTTATCTGACCTATTGGAAGCACTTGGTATACTGCAAACCTCAGCCCTCTTGACTTCTCACTTTTAAGCATTTCCTTCCCTTGTTTTCTAGTCCACCACATTCTCATGGTTTTATTTCCACCTCCTGAGTCACTGTTTCTCAATCAATTATCTTGTTCATCCTTATTCTCCATCATCTCTCAACATTGAAGAGCTCCATCCAGAGATATTTCCTCTTCTATAAATATGTTCCTTCCCCTGGTCATGTTTTCTAGTATTATTTGTTGATAGCTTCCAAATTTTTTATCTCAAGCCCAGTCTCTTGACATACCCAGTCTACTTGACATTTCCTGCATAGTTAATACAAAATTGAAGTGGTAATGTGTTCAACCACAAATTGATAATATTTCTCAATACACACACAGAGTTGTTGGCAAATATTACCACTTAATTTGTGGCTTATCTTTTTGACAATATATTGCAATGCTTCATAGTATAACTTTTCATCTATTTCTTTGCTTATTTTCTTAGTATCTAGGATTTATGGGTTCATAATATTCATAAATCTTATAAAATGTTCAGTGATCATTTTTTCAAATACTTTGTTTCCACCATTCCTCCATTTCTTTTGTCTCTTCTTGAATTTTCAATTTTAAAGAGGCTAAATTGAGATTGTTTCATAACATTCTGAGGATATATATTTTTTCTTAAACCTTTTATCTAAGACTTGTGAAAAATTGTTTTTTTAGGTTTACACATCTTCTGTAGTGTTTAATCTCTATGGATCCTATTTAATAATTTATTTCATATTTTATAATATTTTTCCTGTAGAAAATTAGGGTCTTTTAAATTTCCCACAAGTTTTCTCCTTATTTTCTATGAGAATATTGTAAGATTTTAGGATGAATCATAACCTCCATCTCCTGGTGTCCTCCCTTTGAGTGCTTGTAAAATGATGATATATTAATGAGTATATGGTGAAGATAGTGGAATGTCTCATTTTTGATGAGGTTACCTTATATATGGCTAAAATGATAGGATATGTTAACTGAGACTTCATCTTATCAGACTGGAACTGGAATCTTCCCTCACAGACCTGATGAAGAAAGTGGCCATGTTGTTCTCTGGTAGGAAATTACAGTGTATCTGGGATCTGAGGGTGTACTCCCATGATCACAAACAAAATGTCAAGACCCTCAGCCCTACTGTTGCAAATGAAGTAGATTCTACAGCAACCTGAGTGAGCTTGGAAGCAAATTCTTCCCCAAGTGAGTCTTAAGATGATACTGAGTCTAGTTGACATCTTGATTTCAGCCTCATATGGCTGATACATTTATGGTAATTTTTACTCAGCACTGTAAAAAATGAATGCACTTACAGCATTCCTGTTGGATCACTTTGATCCTTGCTCTAGGTGAAGTCTATCCTCTATCAAGAAGCGAGACTCCCAAAGCCTCTGTTGAATGTACAATATATTAAAATGTCTCTTCGTTATCCAGCGTGGAAGCAAAAGGTATTGTGATACCTGTGAAAGTTCTAGGAATTGTGTGACCTCCTGCCTTTATTCAATTATCCATTTCAAAGGAGTTTCACCTCATATAAGCAAAGAACAGTATTCTGCCAAAAACTTGAGAAAAATCTGATATCTCAAGCTCTCTCCTTAATAGTTTCTATCTGTGGAGTTCTCTGCCCTACAAGTTCTAGAATATCTTGAGTTTTTAATCTGTCTTTTCAATTCAGTGAATCATCAAGCTCTGTTTGCAGTATCCGGGAAATTGCCTCTGGGCAGGAAATCTGGCAATTCTTAGACTCATCTTGTTTGTTTCCCTTTTCTGAGATCTCACAATTGTCCTATCTCATGGCCAAGTCTGAATGCAATTGACTCATATAATTTTTCTGTGTTTTGCATGTTTGTTTTTGGCAAGAGGGCAATTCTTGGAACATTTTATACTTCATGGACTGAAGCAGAAGTTCACATACACTTTATTTTGTGATTTGTCACTGTCTAAATGAATTAAATAAAAGAATGGTGAGGACTGAGAACTTGCTTGCTGAATACCCCATGTGTGAAATATTGCATGTGCATAGTAAATGCTCAATAAACTCATTTTTTTGAGTGAGTGGGTTTAGATATACTATTTTTAGAGTCTGTTGAGTATGCTTTTCCCTTTCTGATTTATTTTACCAACCATAAGAACTTGTGTGACTGACTTGTCATTTCACTTCAGTTGTTTCAGAGCCTTTTAGTTATCTTTCTTGCTTCTCTAAGTTAATTCCTAACAATGTTTTTCCATTAATTTACAATATACATTGATGATCTCCTTAGTCTTTCCCTTTTCTCTGTCATTAGCCTAATTGATTTCTTAAAAGCTGCCCTCCTCCATTTTTTAGTCTTAGAGCAACATTTGAAATTTCTTCAACATAGTTGTCACTAAGTGTAATTTCTTTACTTTAAGAATAGATGAGGAAGTTTGAAGTACTTGTACTCTAGTGTCTAGTTGGCTAGTGGTGATAGAGTAATACTTGACCTTGGTGAGCCATGAATGACTTGGTAGAGAAAAGACTATAGAGAATTAATAATTGGCACCTCTATTCCTTTCCATTGTTGAAAGGTATAGTATCACTGTGATAGAGGAAAAATAAAGTGCCTTAGAACATTATTCTCAAAAATGAGGATAGTAGATAATAGTGAATTAAAGTAATGCCTTTTGAAGTGTACTAATTTAAAACATTTTTAAAGTATATTTTTTCTTTAAAGCATTGCTCTACGTATGTTATATACTATCTCTGCAGAATAAATTTGATGGTTCAATGTATTATCTACTTTCTAAGTGCTCCTACTTGAAGGTATAGTAGAAGTCTATATTTTAAGATCTTTAAAAATGAGACTAAGATATGACTACCCAGCATCATTATTAATAATACCGAAATATGAATACATCAATGATCATCTAGATTGCAGTTTTGTTGTATGACATATAATCTTTTATAAAATGATAAATTGTGTAGGAACACACAAATTAAAAGGTAACTTTAATGTAGGAAAACAGACTATTTACTAATTTATAAATTTAACTGATTTAATGAAAAATGATTTCCACTGGTTTAAATAGCATGGAAACATGCTATAATTTGAAATATATAATATATTCAAGGAATAATTAGTAATTAAGCGCTAGGTGCTTAATAGAAAAAATAGGTACATAGAGTTTATGAATGAGGGTAGCTCTGAATAAACTGTGGGGAGAATAAACAAAGAGTTTTCAGTTTTAGAGTCCTCCTATCAGGTCTTTTTTTTTAATGGGAAAATTTGAATAGGAAAAAGGTTCTATTTTTTGTCTCAGAGCCTGGAGACTCTTGTGAAATTTCATGGCCTGTCAGAGCAAACATCCTAGACCAAAAGCAAGTCTCTCTTCCTTCTCTTGCCAGCAAGGCCAAGACACCATACGCTTTGCTCTGGTTGCTGGAGACTCATGGAAAGATAACCTTATTAGAATCACTTTAAGATGAGTATCTGTCTTCTGATTGGACAACTGCTTCTGTGACTGACCTAAAATATAAAAATATTATGATGCTGTCAAAGCATACATATAACTAGTTATTTTTTTTTGGTTTTCAGGATAATCATTGGTCTTTGACTTATTTCTTATTCATTTTCTGACACATTTTGAAGTCTTAGTTGTATTTATCTCTTTTTGCAAGAATTTACCTGTAGATGTTGTTGGCTAGTGAGTTTGGCGACACTATGTCATGATGCCACCCTCTCTGGTAACTGTGTCTTCAGGTATGCTCATGAATGTAATAAGATACTGCATCTTACTCTTAATGGAAATAAGAAAGAGAAAGATTTCTTCCCTTTTTCTTTTTAGGAATATTAAGCTTAAATTATATAGAAATGTTTTGAATTTTTTGTTTAAAAACTCTTGCATCGTAAGTTATGTTGCTTCACCTTGCAAAACTTTCAAAAGCAAAAAATATGCAATAAACATGTAAAGTTTTATGATGATCAGGTTATTTATAGTTTTTGTGTGATGTTCATAAGAATAAAAATGAACTCAAATTATGTTTGCTACAGATTCAAATTTCATTAAAAGAACAAGAAATCACATTCATTCATTCAGACACTAACATTCTCTTTTTGGAGGAAATCAAATATTGTGTTTATTTATTGGTAAGCATGGTCTGTTGTAGCCTTGGAAATCAGCCATAAAATTTAATAACTTATGAGAGAGTAATGGCCTCCAAAAGGCCAGTTGAGACTTGTTTTGAGAAGGAAAAGACAAATAATAATTGAATGAAAAATAATTCCATATCTTTTAGATGAGCTTTGGGTAGTAAAAAAGTTATTTTACATAATATTGATGTTATTTTTGCATGAAGAAGTGAACAAAACAAGTCCATATATTGTCTTCAGTGGAAATGACATAAGATTGTGCCTGGAGTATAAAATTATTATGTCTTTTCTTCTGGAATTGTTCTTTTCTACTTTTCATTTGCTTTGTCCCTTCAACTTTCTCTGCTGTGAAAAACTTGAGCAGGGACCACATATTATATTTCCTGCTCTTATCATAGTATCATAAAATTTAGTGTCCGATAATACACAAAATGAATAAATAATTTCTTTTTAGCCTTCTGATTGGTTGTATAAAATTTTTATGCATGCTGCTAATTTTATATCCCAAACATTTTAGTATTTTCTTTTTGGTGCATGTAATTTTCAAAGATTAAATTTAAAAACTTCCTAAAACTCTTTAAAAAGTAGTTAGCTATAAGGAACAGGTGAAAGTTAAAAATAGAGACCTGTGAAAGGCAAATCACATTGTAGAGGTGAGTGTGTGCTGTTAAACTTATCCAACAAGAGTAGTGACCTACTCACCTTGGCTGACCCTGGACTTGCTGGTTGTAGCATTAAAAGACTTGGATCCTGGAAACTCTCAGTTCTTGTAATCAATATACAATTTTTCAGTGGGTCACACTCATCTGTTCAGTGGGTTAGTGGGTCATATTTCATTTATCTATGAATGATCTATAGATTATCTATAAATGATTCTATATCTATATCCACATATTTGGTAAGTGATATATGTATAGTAGTGACTCAGGCAGGCATGAGAAGTCTTCCCATTTCTTCATTTGTGCTATAAAGCTTGGAGCTATCCACATTTCTATTTGAGCAGTTTGTGTTTGATGCTCATTTTTCATAAATCATGTAAAACCACAGCTGGCTAGTCTTCATTAGTTTTTTCTTGGTTAGTTTCTTTTTTTTTAATCTACTTACCTAGCATCTAACTATCTGTATATTATCTAATTATCATCTATCTACCTACCTGCAAATGTATAATCATCTAGTTCTATCAGCTATGATTTATCATCTATGTATCTGTATTATTTATCTTATTAAATACTATAAGTTAATGAACACATTGATGGCATGTATATGTGGAAGAAGTAGACTTTCTTCTATGATAGATTCACTTTCCTTTTGAAACTGACATTCTTAATCATAATTTGATTTTTTTCTGTAATTTTTAAAGCAAAAATTTAAATCATAAAAAACACTCAAATACTACCTGAAAACATTGCTCCAGATATTACTTCAGCTACATTGAGTATATGAATAGCAAATATGAACATAGGGAGACATTTTTTTCTGATGATTCCATGACTAAGGAATATAAAGCATATACAACTTTGGTTTATATCACTGTCTTGAACAACATTAACCTCACAGGCCTCATCTGTAGTTGCTAATTATTTCATATTCTATTTATACCCGTAATTCATTTACTTGTAAATCTCACTCAATAACTGCAGCATCTTTGTTTTCTAGTCGAAATCTACCATTCCTGTGCTTCCAGGGCCTGAGGTTTCTCAGGTGTTGCAGTGCTCTCATGTGAGGTGGCATAGAGCCACTGTAGGGTGTGAACTTTCCTGCTGCCGCTGTCTTTGAAAAAAGTGCTTTTCGCTGCAGATTCCTTTACCACTTACAGGACTATATTTTGCTATAGAAGAATGTGTCTTACTCACTTACCACTTTATTCCAGTGCTTGGGATAGAATCTTTACGTAATAACTATTCAGGAACTACATGTAGATTGCATGAATGAGTGAATTCATTTATTCATATAGATTTATTGTTTAATAGGTGTCAGCACAGTAACAGAATAGATTGATGGTCATAAGAGACGGGTTTTTCGCGAGACAGAGGGAAGTTACATTTCTCATAATATACAGACAGGGAACAGGCAATCTTAGTTCAGTGTGAGGCGCCTGGTGCCCTGAGAGGGGAGTGTAGTGTGCTGGACAGGGGAGGAGGGACATCTGACTACTTCATTTGGGCTCCTCCACAGGTTACACTATCCTACAGAGACCTAGCTGTTATGGATTAGATGTACTTTGGTTGGAGATGGGCCCAGGAAGGCATCTTTCTAGCACCACTCTTTCTTTAGAAGATAATTGAGCATTTCGACAAATTCTAGGTCATTTCTGGCTTTAGGTCTTTTAAAAAATGCATATTTTTAAAGCAGAAAATTGGTTCTTTAAGGCACTTTAGTTTCTAATTTACCACAAGAAAATTTCAGAGGAGAATCTAAATGTAACTTTTTCTTTAAAAAATGTAACATAGTAAGTACAAAACCTGGAAACTATGATGAAAACCTAACACTAATTCATTTTATTTTTTGAGGAACATGTAAGGAGAAAGAGTGTTTCACGATTCTTTTTAAGCCATACATTTAATATTTCAATGCCTTTTTTTTCTTTTTAATCATCACTGGCAGGTGTTCAGGATGATGTTGGTGAGGTTTCTTTTATTTCTTCAACAGCATTTAGTATACAATTTTATTTTTATGAAGTAAATTTCAATGAGACCGAAGTTCTCTTTGGAACTCATTTGTTATCACATAGTGGTAGACCAGGATAGGAAACTCTTTTAAATGAATTTTTTTTCCAGGCTCTATATCATTCATATGCTAATATTCTGTCAAGTTTTAGTCTGTATCCTAGAGTTTTAGGAAGTGTTTTATCTTCCGATGTTTCATTCATGCTCATCAAAACAGAGAAATAAGAAAAGTCTTCCCTCACTTTCTATTCATTTTTTAACTGAAAATATATTAAAAATTTTTTATGAATTTGGTCTAGTTATTTTTAAATGTTTTATTAATTCTCTCTGAGTGTGTATATGAAACACATCAGCTATATTTGATTTAAATGAAGTGTTGTATAGCATCTAAACATTAAATAAAATTCCCCCAAATTTTGATGGTAAGTTTTTCAGAGAAAAAAATAGAGTCACCATTTTAGCTAGTTTAAAAATATTAGATGTACTGATTATATTATTGACAGATTTTCAAAAATTAGTCATAAATTAATATAGAGAATAGGAATTTACAAATGTTATACCACTTTAGTTATTGAACATCTGATCCTCTTTGGATAATAAAATGAAATGGACATTTATGAAACCTATTTCATTTCTTTAACAAGGGAGTTATACTAATGATTCCTAATATGATTTATATCATGTTACTTGTAGAAAATGTAATATTTATACAGTGCAGTAGGGTCAACTACAAGCTGCTAATGACTTTGAGGAGACCACCTGGAGACTTGGATAGTCCTAGAACTTGCTCAGCTCTGCAGGAATGACAGGATCGAATTCTGACTACTCTTGTTCTGCATTCAGGACATATGCGTTGGGAAACTATTGTGTGTAAATGGCAGCCTTGGCAAAATTAGGAGGCATAGTTACTATCAATGCAAATTTCGGGTATTTTTCCTTTTCCTTCTCTTTCCCCTAATTTTTTTTTTTTTTAAAGGAAAAATACTGATAGGAATGAAGGCAAGTAGGCAGGTAGGTAGGAGAGAGAGGAGGAAGAAGCACTTTATTTAATTTTATTTAATTGTACATCTTTGTTGTTCTCCCTGGTCCAGGACACAAAGCCGGGGATATATATGGATAATGTTTTGCCAGAGGCAGCTGACCAACCATTCTTTACCAGAGTGTACCTTCTTTAATCTTTTAATAAAATAATCAAAAGAATATTTCTCTGAATATAATAGACATTTATTTTAAAAATCCTTGGATAATAAAAATTAAATATAACAAAATTATTCATAATTGCAATATCCTCAGATTTCTGTGGTTGCATTGTATGTGTGTATGTTGTGGTTATATGTTGAGTACCATTTCGTTAACTGCTTTTTTTTAAACTAATATTCTGTATACATTTTCCTGTATAATTAAGCATGGTTTTTAATTGTTCTAATATATTCTATTAAATAAATGTTCTATAGTTAATGTTATAATTTATTTTGTTAGATAATTCTCATTTTCTCCCTAGTTAATGTGCTAATATGTATTCTTAAATGTAATTAGGAACAATTTCTTGAAGTAGAATTAAGAAGTATATTTTACTTGTACTAATTGCTACAACAAGATAATAGTGTTTACCTGGATATGTTTTTTATGCAGATAAAAGCCAGTCAGGATGAGGTGTAGTTTGGAGGGGGGACTGCTGTTACAGAAGGAAGACCATTGTTCAGAAGTCCAGTGGGCTCAGTCCTGATCAGTTCATGGTTTCAGTAATCACCTTGGAAATGACATCTAACCAACAGTTTGTGGAAGAGAAGCAGAATAGATTATTGCATGAAAATTTTATGAGTCCAGTTTAGAGATGGCCTCAATTGTTCTGAGCACCAGTTGAAAGAACTTGGTCATAGATGGATCACACCAGATTAGCAGGGAGACTGGGGAAGACAGTTTAGCTATGAGTACCCTGTCCTTGACTTCATCTCATGATCACAATTCTAACCATATTTAAATTTCTTGCCAGTTATCCTAAAAAATAGTTTACTAATTTTATACCAAAACTAACAGATTAAAAAATACTTGATTTACATCAACAGTATTAAGCATATTTTAAAAACTTCCTGATATGAAAGTAAAAAAAATAAAAATGAAAGACTTCTTATTGTTGCTTTAAAAAAACAATTATTTGATTATAAGCGAAACTGAGCTTTTTAATATATGCACGGGTCATTTTTCTTTCTGAATTTTGAATGTATGAAGTTAGGCAGTTTTTTTTTTTTAGTATAGTTGCACATCTTTGTATAGTGATTTTTTTGAATGCTTTAATAATAATAGGAAAAAAAGCTCTTTTTTTGGAGTTGAGTTTTTTAATCATTTTGGATTTTTTTTAAATTGTGTCTATGACACTTTTCAGAAAAATATTTTAATTTTTATGTGATCAAATCTAATAGTTCTTTTGTTTTGTTTTCTCTCTTTTTATATGTCCAGCTTTTTTTGACATCTTTTATCCCTTTTATTTTATTTTTTGTCCTCTCCTTAGTCCATGGGTTTTGTCTCATACATCAGCCCTCCTGCCTCTTAAGGTTGGCCTTCTTGCCGTGGCCTGTGAATTCTCTCTCACTCTACCCTTGTCTATATTAAAATTGATGACTTCTGAGAATCATTCTGCCGAAACTCTTAATTACATCTTTAATTATCAATACACCTATTTAAAAACTTAATATGTGCCAAGAACTCTTGAGTGTTTCAAATGCAGTATTTAATTTCATTTTAACATTCATTTGGGTTGAAGAAGTTAGATCACTTGTTCAAGTTTACTCAATATGTAGCAAAGGATGGATTTTTATCACTGAAACTTGAAATGTTAGAATTAGTCTCTGGGAGGTAATTTGGGTGAAGGTTTTTCAGTGTCACTTAAATTACAATGCTCAGGTTTAAATCTTGATTTGGTGACGACTACAAGATTAATGCAAAGAGCATTCCTGATTCTTAAAGCTTGAGTTTCCACTCAAAATCTCATAACATCTATCTGAGAGAGAGAGAGAGAGAGAGAGAGAGAGAGAGAGAGAGAGAGAGAGAGAGAGAGAGAGAGAGACTAAACGTGCTCTCATTCCTGATGTCCCAAAGCAAAATAGCAGATTTAATCACCTTCTCTCCGTGAATTTACTGTCTCCTATTCCTAAGACAGTAAGTACTTGATTTTCTCCTATTTAATTAAAATTTGATTCAAAATCCCTCAATTTGTTGAAGTCAGATAGACCAAAAAGTTACTGTAAATATATGAATTTTATCACTGTTTTCTTTTTTTTTCATGGAACACTGAACTCATCAAATGGGTTAATCAAATTCAGTAAGGAGGCTGTATGAATGATTTGTGAATTTGGGTAGTTACATTTCAAAATCAGAGTAATTCTGGTTTTCCTACTTATCTATTTATCAACTATCATCATTTATCAATCTCTATCTAATTTCTATCATCTATATTTATTTTAAAGGAAAGTTACAAGCAGAAATAAAAATAAGTAAGCAAGCAGGCAGGAAGAGAGAGGAAGAAGAAACATTTTTAGCTATTTTTATTTTGTTGTTCATTTTGTTGCCCCCAGCCCCTACTCATCAGCCCTGGGATTTGATGTGGGTCCTTGGATGTATAAAGACTGCACTTAATGGGAGGCGGCATACCTCACTGCTCCTCCACCAAGGTGCATCCCCACTAACTTCATTTTTGCATCTTATGGCATCATTTACATGCCAACTATGAGACTTGTTATCTTCCCTCTGAGCAAATATATATTCTTATCAATTCTGTTATGCATGTGTCTTTTCTGGGAAAGAGATAACTATATTAAGGTTTGATCTCATGTGATATAAGCATATGTGTACCTGCATGTATAGAAACACATATGTACACACATGTATATGCATGCATATATGTGTATATGTATGTATGCACAAACATTTAATTGTAGGAATAAAACCTGAACCAAGCATTTTTTCTTTCTGGTGACTGCAGCATTTATTACTAATAACTTACAGAACACAATAATTGAGTTGTCATTTTCTGTTTTACGATGAGGTAATAACTCTAACAGAACCATGAAAGATCATCTAGAATCATTTGTGATTGTGAAATAATAGCATGATTGTGGCAATTGGCCAACAGAATTTGCTCATTACTTTAGGATCAGATCCAGTAATATCCTTATTTGTTGACAAGGATAATTTTACACAGTTACAAAAAAAAAATAATATCCTTATTTGTTGACAAGGATAATTTTACACAGTTACAAAAAAAAATATTGTATTTAGAAAGATTCAGAATAAGAAACTAAAGACTTTTATCCTAAAGAAATCTTTATCATAAAGAAGTCAGTATTAGCATGTGTTTCTTTACATATAGTTGGAGCTATGTGAGGCAACAATAAATATGACTCTCAGGAAAGTGGTAGACAATTTTGACAAACCCTTAATTTCAATTTTTTGCATTGGTATATTTCTAAAGATAAGGAAGTAATCTTGAAAGGGTATAAGATTTAATCTTATGTACAATGATTTTAAATCTATAAAAACCTTTTTCAACTAGGGAGTCAAATGATATCTACAGAAATTTCAGATAAGGAGATACAAATAATTGCTTTTGTTGAATTTGCTTTTCTTGTTAAAGGTTGAAATTCCCTGAACATTTGTCAGAATTCCTGATGCAAGAATAAAACTCAATTCAGTAACTACATATCCAGTTGCATTATCTTGGGTCAAAGCCAGTGAATACACTTACTGTTTTGGTCTACTGAAGTTTGCTAATGAAATTCCTTAGAAATAAACACTTCTTTTTACTTGGACACTGAAAAATTTTAAGTTCTAAGTTTAATATTTGCAAATGATTATTATTATTTAACATATATTTATCATATAACAAGGTTGCTCTGGTTATTCTGCCTTACTGAAAAATTTTGTCTATCTGTGTAAGTTAGAGGTCCTCTTTCTCATAATATTAAAATAAAACCCCTGTGAGTAATACAGATTTCATATTTTTAAAGGTTTACTTTATAAGAGAATATTGGTTAGAATGGTAAGAGTTTAAAGCAGTTGGATTGGGGTGGAAATGTTGGGATGTATATATTTTTCCATATAAATGAATCCATAAGTCTGTAAGAAAGTTTTGGGGTATGCATGTGTATAATATATTGTGATTCAAGTATGATACATTTGTTCCTAGGCATATATGTATTTTCCAGAGTTTAGACTGAATCTACTGGATTGTAGTGAAAATATTTCAGTTTATAAAGGAAGCTGTTGGATATAGCCGTATGACCTATCCAAGTTAGTAATGAATTTCATTCTTCCTTTGGGAACCCAATTATTCATATTTGAATAACTACTGTAGTAGTTGCCATTCATTGAAATATTTAAAAGTTATTGGATCAAAAACTAGATTTCAGTTTCTGGTGTTTTTATAATACACATGCAGGTCTAAATGTGAATATTTAAAATTTATAAAGTTTGGATAGTATGGGAAAATGGTTTTTATAACCTATTCTAGGAAACACTCTGCATACTCAGAAACCTCTGTATGTGATTTTTGTCCATCTCCCAAATCTCAAGCAGGTAGTGTGACTTTCTATCTGCTTAACCCCCACAAGATGGCCTGTTTTTCCATTGTTGAAACTGTTACATTGTTGAAATATAACTCATTGAAAATATGATTTTGACAAGTCTCCTTAGAAAAGTGAAGAACATGCATGCTGAACTTTCTTCAAACTCTTATTCAACAAGTTTTGCCTGCAGAGCTCCAGTTATACATTGATATGAGATGAGGATGGAATCTTTGAATTAAAACCATGATTAACTTTTCCACAATTTTTCTCAATCTTATTCTGGGAATTGGAAGAAAGCCAACTTTTCAGAACTTTATCATGTTGACTGAAAATTATATTTAAGAAATAAATAGAAATATAGATGCACCCCATAATATATATTGAACATAAAATTTGCACCATAGTAATATAGTATTTATATTAAACATATGTTACACCCCATATGTATATTAAACATAATACTTGATTGATTTGAAATTTCAGTGATGGGTTGTAAAAACTTTCTGCTAAACACAAACCAGTAATCACTCTATATGCTAAATTATAACAAAAACAAGCAATGGTAATGAGAGACACTTATTTTTATGGTTACTACAGTGGCAGCTGCATAAAATGAGGCCAAGAAGGTCACATATGCTGGCTCTGTGGGAAACCAACTTCTTCACTTTGTAACAAATTAGTAAACAGGGTTTCCATAGATGAATGTGAGAAAGCAAATGATTCCACCTTCTATAATATATATTTAAATGTAGGAAATATACTAAACATATAACCTGTCATACTCAAGATAATTTAGGAAAATTGCAACTAAATTACGTGTGAAAAGTTCAATCAGGAAGTCAAGTAAAAGAGGCTGTTTAATTGGAGTTTAAGTTTGAGTACCCTTGAATCAGAGCATGGACTCTGGACTGAAATCTGCCTTGTGTTTCTTAATAGCTGTATAATCTTTGGGCAAGCTACAAAACCTTTAACAAATTTTACTTTCTTAATTTTATAATGAGAATAATATAACAACATATGCCTCAAAGGATTATGTGGTGTTTGGGGTAATATTTCTATTTTATTCTTTTGTTAGCTATGACTGTTTTGCAATTTAGACTTGTACACCTATACATTTTTCTCTACTTGGATTTATCACATGTATCTAAAATTTACCATACTTTAAATTGCTTTTTGTTTTCTATCCTAATAGATTATTTTTGACTCTTCTCAAGTCCAAGACTGAAACCATTAATTTCCTGATTCTGTTTCCCAGTAAAACTTTGTTCTATTTTTCCACCTCCAAGTCACCTCCTTGATCAAACCACAGGTAGCTCCCAGCTATACTGCTACTACAGTTTACAATCTGGAATGTTTTCTTCCGTTCTTGTGTCCTTATTCAGTCTCTCTGCATGTTGCAGCTATGATCTTCCTGGTGCCTAAATTAGTGTCATAATTTTATGCCTACCACTCTGTAAGACCTTTCCATCGAATTTAATATAAAATATGTATTTCTTATCATGCCACATAAGGTTCTTCATGATTGGTGCATATCTTGGCACATTTATATTGTGCTGCAATACTTCAGGCTTGCTGATCACAAACCAAACTATTTTTCCTTCACTTTTTCTTATCACTCAAGCCTGTTTCTGGCTTTGCCATTTGGCATAAAGTGTGTCCTTATGCCTGACTTGTTTTTCCCTATTCCTCATGTCACATTTCACCCCAACTCTTTATGAAACATTTGCGTTCAGCTTGAAGTTGTCTTTCTGGGAAGACTTCTCTGACTGTCCTCACTAAAATCCTTGTGTACGATTCTCTTTAACTCCCAAGTTTCTACAAAAGTACTTATGTTAAAATTATTTATTGTTTATAAGATTTTAAAATTGATTTTATGAAAGAAATATTGCATTTTAACATTAACTAGGTTAAAGGTATGCATGATACCAAATTTCTATCTCTATATAATACAATAAGTTTACCACTGTTTCCTTTTTCTTTCACTATACAATTAATCCTCTTCCCTGTTAGCTTCCAACTTTTTCTCCACCTCTTCCTGTACCCACTGATTTGCTTTTTTTTCTCCTAAAAGTCTATGCTTGGTTTCTTTCATTATTGTTTAATTTGGTTCATTTGTTGGCTTGCCATTTTATCGGCTTTTTTGTTTGGATTCTCCCTGAGAAGTTAAACCCAGAAAAGACAGAACTGGTATCTGCATAAATACTCTGTAGTCTAGTACACCCTTCTCCACTCAATAACCAGAGCAGCTCCTGGCACATAGTTGACATAGAAAAAATATGTTGACCGAGTATATTTAAGGAGAAATGCATGGAAGCGCAATGTACAGTTTCTTGTTTATAACAAGTGTTTGAAAATATTAATTATAATAACTTGACTTACTATCTCAAATCCTGTTTGAGGTTGTAATATAAGAGAATATGAAGCTTTCTGTTAAAATAATAATCATTGACTTGGATACATTCTTTTTGGTTTAGTCTTTAGAGTTCTTTGTTGAAACACATTTTTTTCTTTGATATAGTTCCCTGTCAAAACAATTTGAATGGTGAGTATAAAATAGTTGTGTAGTGATAGGAGGCTAATGGTCTTTAAATTCATGAATTGATGGCAATCTTTGGACAATTTGATGACATTTTGTTGTAAGAATGATGACTAAATAAGCTTTGTATAGAGACCGACTTGCTTCCTGATGACAGGGTGGGAGGTGACTGGCTCTCCAGGTCCTAGGCCAAGTTTATCTGGTTGAAGTTTGTCATTTGAATTCAGTTCTGAGGATATTGTAATGTGATTTGTCACTTTCAGATTGGGTAAAGTTTCATCTCACCTTAAATATGACTCTTTAAATTTTTGCTATTGTTTCTATTTAGCTCAAGTCTGAGTAGGAGTCCAGCTATAAAGCAGTCTGGCTTTTTATACTCATTATCTGCCTCTTCAAGATGATACCTTTGAGTTATATCCACCCTAAGAACAATCAAATGGCTGTCATCGGGTTGGTTGGAAGCAATTTGAAAGGCAATCTCTGCTCACATTCTTAGAAAGATGGTTGATATGGGTGATGATATGTGAATCCTTCCAAATAATTAAATATGTTTTCCTTCCACTGAAATAAAACCTTAGAAAATTTTGTAGGGCAACATTGAGGGTCTCATTTTCCAAAGAGTAAAGGGTAAATTCTCTACTTTATGAGAATAAAGCAGGTGACCTGAGTCTTCCAGCCTTGTTTTCATTATGTGGCTACAGGAGAATAAGAGCATCTGAAAAATCCTTTCTCAAAATAGGAGTCCAATAACCCAGTTTGTGAAGAATTTTCTTCCTGTAAAATTAGATTTCGTTTAACAGCAAAATTTTACCAGACATCCTCTTTCCCTAGACGTTCTTTCTTTAACAAGTTGTCATCTTATCCCATATGCAAATGCATGCTTTTGGATGAATAGGTGAAGACCAGATACTCATAAGGGTAATCATAAAGATAAGAAGTAATCACACATTCATAATTGTCTGGAGATACACTTCTTTATGCTATGAATTTACATGAACACAAAATTAGGAGGAACAGGGGAAACAATTTGTAATAGACATTAAGTTACTCAAGAGAAAAATATGAAAATGATGCAGCTTTTAAAAAAGTCTGTCAATTTACCTAAGAATGCAGTTCACCCTCTATGAATTATGCTGAGTTAACCCTTAACTTGAGTTTCCTAAGGTCAATGTGCTTAATATGAATCTGTTTGGGCTGGGAACATTTAAATTCAAAAATTGTTGTCTGTTTAGTCTTCTCAGCCTCAAATTCTACTGTGCATATTCTATGCACATTCAATCTCTTGTCCCTGATTTTGTCTGATTTAGTGAGGAACAAGTTCTATGTAAAGAAGTTGCCCAGTCAGCATTTAGAAAAGGAAGTAAAATTTGTAGCATTGGCTCAGATGGTAGATAAGCTGTAAGAAAAGATTGCAGTTATTAAAATAAGATAGTGACTGTTAGATGCCTGTGCCAAGAGGTTTATTATAATAGGTTATGGATCTTGTTAATTAACTCAGTAAAAAAGTACTAAATCTAGAAGGTCCTCACTGGAAAATGTAGAAGAGACAATTTATATGGTTTAAAGCTTGTTACAAAATCAGCAGCTTTTCATTTAGAAATGAGTGGCGCCTACTGTGTGCACACTCTCTATTGGGCTGGACAACTTAGACATGTGGCTGAGGCAACAGGATATAGTAGTTAAGCTCCAGATACAGGAGAAAATTATTTTTAAGACAATACAAAGACACAAATTTACAACAATGGAGGTCTGTGACCTACTGTGAGGTCATAAAATTAACAAGAGCAGAGTTTAAAGGTATTTGTTGGAGTAGAGGTAGAAGGTGATCCTGGTTAATTTCTAAATCTGTGCTCTCAAGAAGAGCTTGATACGTGTGTCTGGATGTCTTCTGGAAAAGAAAGGATGGCGTCAGGCCTATGGCCAACAGTCTATAGACCTATGCAACCATCAGGTTCAGGTGGGAGAGCCCAGAGGAAGGAATTGGTAGTGCACTTGAACTAACTCCACTGTTGTCCAGTGGTGATCCTATGCCTGAAACACCAGCCCACTATCAGCTTAGAAGACATCCTGTCCCCCAGAACTTTTCTGCCAGATGGTGAGGAGATTCCAAAGTCATTCTTTGCAGTGACCTCTAAAATGCCGGAAGTTGAAGAAGAGGAGAGCTGAAGGGGAGCAGTCAGGTGAGGAGAGGCAGTTGGAAGGTCCCTAGCAGCAGAAGGTCCATGAACCTTTGAAATCACCTAGGAGAGAAATTTTCAATCTGGGAAACTTGCCAAATAAACTTTTGACTCTTGACCTTCCTTCAAGTCTATTACTCCCTATCTGCCATTCCCATGCAGTCCACAGCACTTATATTCAGCTGTTCCTCAATCAAGAAACAGAACTTTATTCTTACTGAGATTTTCTTCTCTTCTCAATCCGCATCCATTTTGAACTCATCACCCATTCTTTTCTTTTTTTACATCACAAAAGTAGATCTCAAATGTACTCCATGTGGACACTGAAGTTTTTCTTAATAAACATTATGCATGTTCCGTTACTGCATTGCTTAATATGCTATAATGGCTCTCTATTGTACTTATAATGAAAAACAAGAAATTCACAGGAAGTATAATATCCTGGGATCTGGCCCTGTCTATAATCCAGCATGATTGTATACCATTTTGTTCTACCTGTTTGATAGTCCTAGAACATTCAAAATTATTTCTCTGTGTACTCAACTTGGAGTATTCTTCACCTCTAGCACCTTGTCCAACTATTTATATTCATTCTTCTTTAACATCATGAACTAAAGAGATTTTCTCTTAATATAAACTAGGTATCTACTCTTTTTCACTATACCCTGGCCTTGCTGCTCATTGGACCACAATTTGATTATGTACTTATTTCCTTGTGTTTTTTGTTTGTTTAATGTCTGTCTCCTCCATTAAGACACACAGAAGCAGGGTTCATATTTCTTGGGTCACTGCTGTGTGTCCAGTGCTTAGGAGAGTGCCTGACATAGAACAGGAGCTGTAAACAATGGGTAGATTCATGCATGGATAAATGAATAACTTAATGGCTACTGATAATAGATAACGAAGTCCTCTGACATTCATTATCACATTTAATCACAAATCAACCATGTGAGGTAAGAAGGACAGGTACTATTAACTCTAGGTTGTGATAAATGTGCCAAATTTAAAAAGATTAAATGGTTTGATTAGAATTACATAAAATTAAGAAAATCTTAGATATTTAGTTCTTAGTCCATCTTTTTTCTACTTCTCTCCAACTGCTCTATACTGTTTCAGTCTTTGAAAATGAAAGTAGATTTTGAAATAATGCTTATTAATTTCAATAGAAAGATTTATACAGCAGAGTTGTCAGCAGGTGAATTAAAAATTCCTGAAATGAATCTTGCTCTTAATTGTTCCTTTAACAATTAGGCTTTGCAAAATTTGAGGATGAGGTAATACAAAGGTAACTTTCCTGGGTACTCAGAAATATTTGATAAAGGGGTCGATTAAAACAAGCCTAACCTATTTAAGATTGTGCTCAGGAATTGGAAATCACAGCAAAGGAACTAAAATTTAACTTTTAAAAGGAAGAGTATCTGATACGAAAGTGAGCAATAGAAGTATTTTCTTCTTATTTTCATGAGAAATCTTATTGAGGCCTTCTTTGTTTATTAGGGAGTGCTCTACGTCCTATGCATGCTGAAACTCTGTCGTTACAATTTAAGAATATTCTATTGCTCAAAAACAATTCTCAAGAGAGACATAAATACATGAAGTTGTATTTTCAATGAGAAAAACTATCACGAGACCAATCTCCTCCTGACCTTGTTTTTTCTTATCTATAAAATGAAAGACTTTATTAGATGTTTCATAATTTCAATTGCTAACATTTTCTGATACAGATTCAAGAATTGGGAGCCATGCTCTAATTCTGTAAAGTCCTTAATATAGGATGAATAAAGTGGATGGAGCTATATATCAATCTTGTGTCATTCAATTTAAAAGATACGCTCTAGCTGACAGGGTAAGCAAAGCCAAAATTCTCTTACAGATTTTGACAATTCACACACCAACTCAGGTTACCTGCTGCTACATCAAACTGCTACATCACCAAAGAGTATCTCAAAATTTTAGGTCAAATCTTCTATGTACCAGAAATGGACTGACATTATGGGCCAAACATCCAGCAGCTATTGTTAATAAAAGATATAGCAGATTTCCAAATACAACTGCTCCGTTCAGGAAATACATAAATGAGTCTCCAGGAATATTTTCATGAGCTTTCGCAAGAGAAGACAAGCCTGATTATAGACTGATTCCAGGCACACGCAGCAGATTGTGAAGTCTATCTGCCTATGGTTCATGCAGGAGAGGACTATAGCATAATGGTTTAGTCAGTTAGGAGGCCAGGTCTTGAAACCACAGAGATCTGGGTGTGAATCCTGGTTCTGGCTTTTTTTTTTTTTTTTTTTTTTTTGGTGATCTTGGGAAAGTACTATTTTGTCTATGTGTCATTTATAAAATTATAACAATCTCTTTTTTCTTTTTAAAACATTTCTCTACAAACAAGATAATGCATGTAAATGCATATATACTGCAATGCTACTGTTTGCCACATAGATGGTTTCTTATTTATGAAAAATATATCTTTTTCAATACAAATGATTCATACTCCCAGGTTTCAGCTAAAATGAAAGGAAAGGAAAATGGCACATTTATGATTAAAATAGTTACTAAGAAATATTTATTTTAAGCTTTGATTATTTAAAATTGATCTAAGAATGGATGATAGTGTGTCTTGAGATAATAAAGAATGGTCATAATTAGATAATAATCCTCTGTTCCAGTGAGTGTGTGTATGTGTGTGTGTGATTTTGTTTGCTTCAGTCTCATTCCTGTTACTCCATGTGATGTGTTTTTTTTTCTACCTGAGCCCAGGCTTTCTGGGGACTACACTTGATTGTCACACGATTATCTTTGTCCATAAAGCTCCCAGATTACAAAGCAACAAATGCATTTGGTGATTGTCCATAATTGTAAATCCACCCACTGTTCTTCCATTTTTGTTCATTGTAAGTAATGAGTTTTGTACTCTGCTACAGAGAATTACATACATTAATTGGCACTGAGGTTGCTATTGACTACCACTTGAATTTGGGAAGAATATTAAAAAAAAATTTCAAATCCAAGCATTTCAGTTATTTGAATTCTTTATACATCATTCTTGGAGAGAAAGCATGCTCAGGCTTTGGTCTTTATTATGTAGCTATAATTAGAAACTTATTGCAGAGGAAATAATATGAGAATTACCATGTTACAGCAGATGCAGAGGGAGCTATTTTGTGAAGAGATGAAGAGACAGTGGTAGGTATAAACATTTCCTAAGCAAGTCCTAAATGTCAGGTGTTTACAGTGAAAAACAAAGGAAGGTAGAATGACTCAGTGATCCTTTAGAAGTGCTAATTTTGTGGATCAATAATTTGACTGGAGTGGGAAAATCTTGATGTTCATATTGGTGGTTTGCAGGTTATAAATTAAATTACTATTTTGGGGAGTGACCTTGAAGTGTGAAAGGACATAGATGCTGCAGGACTAGACCCTGCTGCCATTTGCATCATATTCTTACCATTTAGGCCCCTTGCAGAATCAGGGTTTCCTGAGTATATTTTATGGAATTCAAGGTCTGGAAATTGTTCAAATCATCCAATTGGTTTCTTAAGATTTCTCTTCAAATACTCATAATGTGCATGAACTTTATTAAATAGTTACAGTGGTTATAAGAAAGAATGCTTTTCAATTTTTTCCTTACTCAACATTTCCCAAAGTTTTTTGGCCATGGAACCTCACTTCTTCAAGTAACACTTTCTATTAAAATCAAGGACACAACTCTAAGGAACACTGGGTTAAATACTGACTGTAGAAGGGGTCTCTTGTGTGGTAAATATTTATCTGGTAGTTAACACTTAAGTCCAAACAAGTTACCTGTTAAGAATATGTCATTAGGAAACAATTTTAAGAGTATTGTGTCTCTCATTTTCCAAGGGAAGAATCTTAACGGATGGGAATAATAATAATCATACTAAATAACTTTTTTTTTTGTGCCAGGAATTTATTTATTGTCAAAACCTTTATAAGCCTCAGAGACCTAGAGTCTTTTGCCTTTAAATTGAGATGGTAAAAGAATGCAGATAATGGACCCCCACATGCCATATACACATATGTGCACACACATACACACCCCTCACATGCACACACACCCTGCATGCATTCATATTAGAGTTTTCACCCAATGAGGCCATTCTGCTTCATTTCCTCTGCTCAACTTCAAAAATTTCAAGAATAAAAAGAGAAAATTTTTGAAACCTACTCAAGATATTGTGAAGCTCTTCTCTGTAAGTTTGCTTTCTAAGACACTTGGCCTAATTTCTGTAGAAACATGAATATATAGGACATTTCCATAGTTAGCCTATCTATATCTCATCTTCTTTTAATTTGCAGTGATGGTGAAGGAGAACCAAATCGGAAGTCTGCTTCTCCAGTATGGACTGATACTGCAGGAGGGAACGGTAAGATGTCTGCAACTCCTCTGTGCCAAACTCCTGTTCTTGCTGAAGGGCAGACAATTTTTTCTTCAGTTGTTGGAGTTGTCTCAGATGACAATGTTTACTGGGTTTGAACTCCATCTGCATTTCCTCAAATGCTAATGCCTGCTTCTTTTCAGGTGCTCTGTTGGTGGGACATGTCCCTGAGTTTTATGTTCTAATACAATGAGGTCTTTGACTAATGCTTCTGTAGTCTCTTGCCCAACATCTCCGATAGCATGTGAAAGAGGGGGAATGAAGAGGGTGGCCTGAGGGTTTTCTTTAGTGCCTATCTCTGCTCATTCTTCCCCTACTTAATTATTTAAAACTCTATTCAAATTTTGCTTTCCTTCCTTACTTCTCCAGCAAAGCTCTTTGCAACAGCACCACAGACTTTCCTGGGATATCCTTAATAAGGAACTTCACATTCTGTTTGGTTTGTAACAATCTCTGTGCATCTTATCTCCTAATTATTTTATAAACTCTGGAGGGCAAAGCCATCTCTGTTCCTATAGGATCTAGATGAGAGATAAAGACACAGCTAAGTACTAAAGGAAGAAAGAAATAAAATAGAGAATGAGAAGTCTCATTGGTTTCTAAGAATTTCAGATTGTGACCTTGGCATCATTAACAAAGTACTTGCACATTTAAAACAATTTTTGCTTGCTCTCAATAAATTTAGATAGGTACTTTATATGAAATGCAACCATTGTAAGTATCCAATGATTCAAGTTAATGACTTGTAACAACTTCATGGTGTTGTGCTACCATCATTGCAATCATTTTTTCGAGTATTTCCATCATCTCCAAAAATTCCCTCAAGCTTACTGGTGACCCCTATTCCTATGCCCAGATTTAGGCCACCACTATTTTGCTTTCTGCCTCTACAGACTTGCCATTTCTAGACATTTCTTTAAATAGAACTGAATGTCATATTTTGTGTCTGGCTTCTTTCACTTAGCATCATGCCTTTTTAAAAAATTATTTATGTTTTCTTAAAATTTACATACATTTCAAACAGGTGTAATTGAACAACATGGTGTATATATGGGTCTTAATTATATTATCATACATGCATGTTTATATATTACATATTTATGTACTTGTTTTATTATTCCGCATTGCTATATGCTTTTAGGATATTGAATTCATACCTCAGTCTCTGTGCATTTCATAACACACCCAACACAAGACATCTGGTTTCCTTTACCATTCCTTATTTTGTTTTGATTTTCTTTTCATGCCAAGAAAAGAATATGATTTATCACATTAAATACTTATTTCAAAAAAAACTCAGGAGAGTACAATATATTGGATATTTCCAAAACAAGTATACTTTAAAATAATATAGTAGAATATATTAAAATATATAATATAAGCCTGTCACAATTCCTTAATTTAGAAAAATTAAAAATTAGAATTATCAAGAAGAATTTTATGTAGCTAAAAAGAAAAAAACTCATCATGATGAAATTAAAATTCAAAAATTTTGGGTAGCATTATCTTTCCAAATAAAACAATAACAAAGCTATATAAGATGGAATATTAAGCACACAAGATTTGGGCATAAATGATAAATGTGAACATTGGCTCTGACAATTGTGTATTATATAAACTTAGGCAGATTTCTTAGCTTCGGTTTTTTTAACTATAGAATGGAGATAATAAATTTTACATCATAGGCTTATCTTAAATAAGATAATATATGCCAACTTCTTGAATAAGACCCATAGAATAATCACAGGTAAAGAAACTGAAGAGGTAATCAAAAGTCTTCCTAAAAATAAATACCTAGAACAGATGTTTCTTCCAAAGAGTTTCACTAAACCTATTTAATTCTAATCTGTTCAAAACTACACTATTCAAACTCTTCCCCAAAACTGAAGAACAGGGAACACTCTTAACTACTGTCAATGAGACCAATATCACACTGACACCAAGAGATGACAAAGACATCACCAAGAAAGAAAATTACAGACCAATATCTCTACTGAATATAGATGAATAGGTCTAATAGATCTGCTTTTAAGTGTGATTTCTTTATATTTTATATAACATCTTTAGTATTTTTTTAAGAACTGGTTTTGTGGCAATAAATTCCCTTAACTTTTGTTTATTGGAAAAGCTTTTTATCATTCCTTCAGTTCTGAATGACAGTCTTGCAGGGTATAGCATCCTAGGTCAAAAATCCTTTTCTTTCAGTCTTTTGAATGTATCTTGTCATTCCCTCCTGTCCTATAGTGCTTCAGTTGAGAAATCCGCTGACAATCTTATGGGTACTCCTTCGTATGTGACTCATTTTTATCTGGATACTTTTAAGATTTTTTTCTTTATCTTATATTTTTGACATTTTAATGATAATATGTCTTTGTATGGATCTGCTTGAGTTTCTTTTATTAGGGACCTTAAATCTTCCTGGGTCTGGAGATTTACTTCAATCTTTAGGTTAGGGAAGTTCTCAGCTATTATTTCTTCAAATACATTTTCTTCCCTCTTTTCCCTCTCTTCTCCTTCTGGAACCCTTTAATGTGAATGTTATTCTTTTGATGTTATCTCATAGGTCTCTAATGCTGTCTTAATTTCTTTGCATTTTTATCTCTTTCCTGTTTTACTTGAGTGCATTCCTCTGCCTTATCTTCTAGTTCAAGGATTCTGTCGAAAGCTTCATTCATCTTATTCTTGAGGTCCTCTATTGAATTCTTTAGGTCAGCTATTATGTTCTTTATTTCTTTGACATCTGTTTTGAGCTGCTTCATTTCTTCCCTCTTTTTTAAAATTGTCCTGTATTTATTCCTTTATTGTTTTCTGATGTCCATGAGTATGTCACTGGTGCCCTAAATTTATCCTCAGGAAGTTTGTAGACATCTGTTGCATTCAAATTTTCCTCTGTGTTATGGAATGGATCCACCATTTCACATATATTACTCTGTCTCTCCTCTGTTTGGCCTTTTATTTATGTTTCTGTGGAATAGGTTTTCCTGCAGTGATGGCTTTGTGAAGGGTACTGGCTTGTGCTGAATAAGCCTGGATCTTGGTTTGGACGTGGGATTTCTTGAGTTGGATAGGTTTAAGTTCTTATGTGGGCCCTCTGTTGCTGCCCAATATTCAGTCTATGGGGTTGGAGTTTGTGGGGGGGGGGGGTGCAGAGTCTTCCCCCAGCATCCCAGCTCCCAAATGCAACAATCTTCTTACTGTTGACACACAATTGGCTGTCAGGCTGCAGTTTCACGTACACCCACAAGATGACGCTAGCGAGTGGATAGCATGGACAGGTTTCTCCTCTGGAAGATTCTCTTCTCCCTTTCAGCCTAAGGGCGGTATTTCTGGTCAGCTTGTTTTCTGGTGGGTCCCTCCTGTGGCTCCAGGGCAATATGTCCATTGCCCTTGCTACCTTCTGATTATGAATGGCATCCAGCAGGATTTTCTCACCAGGCCTCCTGTTCAAGCAAACAGAGCACTGGTGCCTCTACTATGTTGCACCTAGACCCTCCCCTAGCTCAGTGTCCAGGTCCTGATGAGCAGACTCTCTACTGCTTTCTGATTCCTGGGAGGGCTGGTTCTTCCCACAGTTTCAACCCCTCCACCGAGGCTGGAATGCCGATTCTGTCTTGCGTGTAGCTTTGAACCCAGATGTTTTTACCTACCTTTTCTGTCGCAATTACTGCTGTGTCTCTATGGCGTCTATACTTGCTTCTTATCAGTGTTCTCTTTTTTTGAAAATAGTGAATTTCTAGTTGTTCTGTGGAGAGGAGATGAGTCTTGTTCCCACCGGGTCGTCATCTTGGCCAGAAGTTCAGAGCTATTAGTTTTTGAAAAGCTACTGTCTGGTATTAAACTATTAAGCATGTGCAAAATTTTTAAAGTTTCATTGCAAGGCCTAAGATGTACATATATTATCTCTAACTTCAAATAAGTACAGAGATTTTAAATGTTAAGCAATTAAAAAATACACAATTAATTAAAGTAGATTTGAGATTATGATCCATGTTTTCTCATCCCTTTCCCACAGGTAGAGAGGTGAGAATTGGCAAGAGCAGGATTACCTCTGTGCATTTAGGGAGTATGATCAGTATGAAGGAATGTTAGAATCTGAGAAAGACTGGTTAACTGTGGCTTGGATGAATAGATGGGAGAAGTGCACATATTTGACATGATTTACAGTTTGTCCATAACTGATACCAATGAACAGACTATGGGCTCAAATAATTTCCTAAGCATGTTTCATGTATCATTTTACCTTTTGATAAGTCATTCATATAATTCAATTATTCTGAGGATTCCTCTTATACCTAATTTTCGAGTAACTCAGTAGATTAACTGTGCATTAATCTTATGACTAAATAATAAATTTTGGACAAATGATGGTTTATGATAAGGAAAACACTTCCAGTGGAAAATCTGAAATCGTTATTCTTAATTATGAACATCTCTAAATCTCATTTAGAAATTACTGAGCTAATTCTTATGAAAATGCTGCTAGTGAGCTAATGGAATCAATAAAGTGAGTTTATTTTTTTCTATATGTGAGTTGATGTAAACTGATAGAATTTAATTTTTGAAGTTTGAAAAGAAAAGAGCAATTAAATACTCTCACCTTTAGGTGTTGAATGATAGTGTAGGCAACTGTGTTGTATAATACTTGACTTCTCAATATTTGTTTAGTGTTCATGACTAATCAGTGATCAAAACTGTGTTTTCTTTTGAATAATCTCTCTGTGCATTATCTTTTTAACCCTGATTTCCTGGTTTAGTCATTTTTGACCTGAAGTATTGTGGCCTCTGGGATAACTTCCTTCACTCACTCCCAAAACAGCGTCTATCGTGCAGCTAGAATCACCTCTGCGGAACAGTTTTGAAAACCTCACTATTTTATTTAAGTGTTTTAATGTCACAATGATCCAAATTATAATCATTCACAGAAAGGCCATTGCCTTAATTTTTTGGACTAATTTTCAAATGCACTCTACCTTGCAAATCCATCTCCTGTTATATAAGACATTTTAACTCCTTAAATATAGCAGTCTAGTCTGCTCAGTGCTCTTCTTCAAAGCTCTTCACCTCAGTAGATACTATTCATTTCAAAGTTCAGATGCCACTCCTTCTATGAAATACCTGGCATGTGCAAAGTGCTCTTATAGTAAAATTACACTCTTCGATATAAATGTTTTTACCTGTCCTCTGAACAAAATGTTGAGAAGACTCTGTGATTTATCTCTGAAACCCTATTAGTTCAATCATCAAATGCCTAATGCATTTCTAAGTGAGGATGGTGCTGCAACCTTAATACCATGATGCAATGCCTGAGCTTAGTCTACGGGGAAAACAGGGGTGTATGCACAATTACAATATCATAAAGTAAGCATTGTAATAGACAATCAAGTGAATCTTAAAAACATGGAGAGGGAAATTCAAACGCAGCATGGAGGGAGGGTTCATTCCATGACCAACAACCCTAATCCTGAAAGACTTAAGCATGTTGAGCAAGTAATTACATCCCCACCAGTTTTTTTGTACATGCATTGCTCAGCATTGAACTCAGCAAGAAGAGTGCGGCTATCACACATAATCCACCACAGTTTAGTCCATACGATGCAATACACTTAGAATTAAATGTTGAGCTAAATATCTTTGATATTATTTCTTTAACAATGAATCTAGAAACCAGGGTTTTTCTTTAGGATGTTCCGCTATTTAGAAAAAAACAAACAAACATATATTGTGCTATTTCAAAGACTCTTATAGCTGTAATGCATTCAGAAGAGCTTAAATTGATTATACAAATGACATTTAATTGGTGGTGTCATCTTGGACGTGATATTAAGAGTGATTCTGAGTTTGTGCCATAGCTCCATGGTAAAGATGTTGGAATAGGTTGGTAATGTTTGCCCAGGAATGGGTAACACATTAAAAATGCCAATTCAAATTTAGAAGTTGTTCATTCAATTCAAACCAGCATTTTACACTTGAAAATTTTATGGCACAAAGAAGTGAAGGACTTTGTCACACAATGAATAAGTATTTGAAATGGGAAAAAAGCTTAAGTCTTTTGTTTCTGAGGCCAATAAGTGTTCTCTTGAACAGAGTTACTATTTATGATATTCTTTAGTGTCAAGAGAAATAATTTTGAAAGTCCCTTTCTCAGAGTGCAAGTAAAACAATACAAAATCTCAAGAAGATGTAAAAAGTAATTATCAGTATCTTTTATATGATTATCAATTTTGGATTCGTCATTCTCATCAGAGATAAAAAAGAGACTAACAAATGACTCTTAGACTGTCTCTGCATGGTCTTTTTCCTTGAATAAGCTGGTATTGTTTGGGAAGCTAAGAAAGCCCAAGCTATCATAGGAGATATTGAAATG
This sequence comes from Solenodon paradoxus, assembly GCA_004363575.1. NCBI lineage: Eukaryota > Metazoa > Chordata > Mammalia > Eulipotyphla > Solenodontidae > Solenodon > Solenodon paradoxus. Next base: position 735,382 of record RJWH01000035.1, read on the forward strand.
TCATTTAAACAGATAAAAGTAAAATGCATTTCATTTTTTGTAGTTTTTGTTTTACCCAGTATTATTATTAATTTATTAACAAACATAGTTATTCATAATAAGCAAAATGTCTTCTGAGTTTTAACTAATAGGCCGTTTTATAAAAAGAAATCCATGTGAAATATATTAAAGTTATGATTCTTGACAGGATGGGGCAAGTCCATCCTGACCCAGACAGCGGTTTGGAATTTCTCAGTAGAAATGGGCCCACCGGGTTGGGCAACAACCGGTTGGACAAGAAAACAAGATGAACCAAGATCAGCTTGCGGCCACCTTACCTGGCACAACAAAATGCATCTGCACCAAATGTGCAGATAAACTAAGAACAGCATGGTCACCAGCCACAATCAACCTCAGCATCAGCCAACACCAATCAACTTAAGTGTCAATCTGACTCATCCAATCAGAGACTCACACCCCAACCTAAGGACCCTCTTCCTATCTTGCGGTTTTTGCGTTTAAAATCTCTGCCTCTGAAGCAACCAATTTGAGTGTCAACCTCTCCTAGCTGTCTCCATCTTCTCTCTGTTCCCTGCTAATATATCTCCTGCTTGCTCATTCGCTGAGTTCTGTCTGATCTCGAGTGACTCAGAACCCACAATTCTTAGTTGCTTAAAGGTTTATCATTCACCATCTTGCTTCCTTTTCATGTGACATCCTCATTTTTCAGTCATGTCAACAGATTTTCCTGTGAATTGTTCAAAAGCATATTTTTTATTATTGCAAGATTACTTCAAAGTGCTTCATTGTATAGCACTGCTGAGAAGAACATTAAGAAATGATAAGAATCTTCTTCTGTGCTTCTAAATGTGGTATCTACTAAACCTGTGTGACATTAAACACTTGAAATATGGTTAGTGCAACTGAGGTACTGAATTTTTAAAGTTACTTAGTTGTAATTAAAATTAATCAAGCTATTTTGCGTGTAACAAGCTTGGACGCTGTCATTCTGCCCTGACAATAAGCAAAAGATGAACGGACAAAAAATAATGAAGTCTTTTAGGTTCTGTAAGAAAAGTGAGGATGCAGGAAAAGACCTTCTCCCAAGACTGAAGAGACTCCAGGGGAGGAATGTCTGCTACCCTAAAGCCTGTCTCCTTGGCATAAGAATTATTTAATAGGAGGGGCTCTGAAGGCTGAGTGGAGGTTGCCCTTTTGTAAGAAACATTTACATGTATAAGGAAAATCTCCCTTTGAAAAGACTTCTCCCTCACTGTAGTAGGAAGATCTCTTCTCTTTAACTCATCCATGGAGAAGGTAGAACTTAAATCTTTAACAAAGGTCATGCCTTTATTTATTGTGCCTTTCCTGGTGACCTCACATAGATGACTTTCCCTCTCCCTCCCCACCTCAAGGACCTTTGTGTCTAGTTGAAGATATTTAAGGTGGTGACTGAAGCCATGTGGATGAATTACAGTCTCACGGGATTCTCTGATTTATGTAGGTGGTATGCATGCATTATTAAACTTCATTTTTTCCCACTTGTCAATCTGTATGACCTTTATTTGGTTGTTTTGCAGCTCAGAAGAACCTGGAGGGGTGGAGGAAATTTTCCTCTGGATCCAGACAACACAGAGAGATGAATTCAGAGAATAACAGCTTACCAAAGCAGAGACCCAAGAGTGGAAACATGCATTGGCACTAGTGAGAGAGTAGGCTAACTTGAACTGTGACTGATGAATTTCTGGAGGCTCAGTGTGGACAACACTGAAAATTAAAATCTCCAGGCGGACTCAGTCATAGAGAGGTCCCCACAATTTTGTGATATTTACTTCTAATTGATGATCAGGTTCCCATAGTAAATATTGGAGAAAAATCTTCTCCAAGAGAGAATCATGCTGAAATTTGCCAGAGTACCTGTTGTTGTTAACTGTTTGCCCTTGGGAGAAATGGGTCACTAGACTTTTATTGCTGTGGTTTTATCAGTACCTAAGGGACCTGGGGGAAGTAAAATACCCATCTCTAGCCCAAGGGGAGAGTAAAAAAAATGTTAAAGACATTTGTGAAAGTCACAGTCTAGAGGTGTAGGCTCACTAATAGATGGAAACCTAATCACAGGACAGTAGAATTCTTCTGCTAGAGCTAGACCTCATCACTACATTAATGAAGTGCTAGTCACAGCAGTGTCTTTTACCTGGTGCATGTCCATGTCTGGCTATCAAGAAAAATTGCAAGCATATCAAAAGACAAAAAACACTGTTTGAAGATACAGAACAAACATTATAACTGTCCATGATGGGGACATTGAAACCATCAGATCAGAAATTTTCAACAGCTATGTTTAAGATGCTAAGAACACTAGTGGATAAAACAGATACTGTGCAAGAACAGATGGCCAATGTGAGCAGAGAGATGTACATGCTAAGTAAGAACCAGAAAGAAATGTTAGAAATAAAAACAAAACAAAACAACAAAGCACTGTAACAGAGATGAACAATGCTTTTGGATGTGTTTCTGGACAGAAAACATTCCTAGGACCCCTTCATGCTGTGAATAGGGCCCCTTAACCCATCTACCAGAGAGAAGCCTTTCTGAATACTCCCTAAAGTTCCTGAAACAATAGCAATTTTAAACACTGTTTTTACTTGACTCTCTTTAATATTCAGAGTCAAAGTGATGTGGGGGAGGTGAGACACTGGGTCCACCCAGAAAGAATTCATGAAAAGAGCTGATTGGTCAGGAACACACAGCAAGTTTATTAAAAGCAGAAAGAGTGAGTTGAAGTGCCCTGTGGGCCAGGAAATTTACATCAAGAGAACACACACGTGTGTGTGCATGACCTCTGCTGCCTGCTTCTCACCAAGGCAAGATGGATTCCTATATATATATATATATATATATATGAGGTGTGGGGGCTTTTCCCTTCATGGGTGTGTCCAGGTTACCTGGAGTAATAACAGAGCTAGAATCTAAAGGTGTGACCTAGATTCAGGTGGCTAAAATAAGGTCCCCTCTCGTTGGAGTCTTCACTCCTAGAAATCTAAAGTGGTTTCCTACTTGTGCATCTGCATAGTGCCTTATAGATTTTAAGCTATGCTGTTCCCGCATCAAAAAGCCTGAACACAAACCTCTTTGGTAACTTGTAACAAGTCTGTGCAAAACCTGACCTCCTACTGAATTAGGGTCTTGGGTAGAAAAAGCCCACACAAAACTAACAGTGGGCAGTCCACACAGAGCCATCCGCCTGACTGTACTAGGTTCAAATCCTCATAATTAATGAATACATTTTTGATTAAGTTTTATAATTTCAAGGATCTTTTTACTCTAGTTGCTTTTTAATGGGCTTATTAGTAGACTGGGCATGGCTGAGGAAAGACTATCTGAATGTGAGAATTTACCAGTAGACACCTCCTGAACTGAAAGGAATACAGGGATGGAAAAGAAAGAGAACAGGCTATCCAAGGACTGTGGAGCATCTACAAAATGGTGTAACATGTGTGTGATGAGAATATACAGAGAAGAAAGAGATACTAAGAAGAGAAATATTTGAAACAACGGCAGGGAATTTTTCCAAATGAATGCGGACCATCCAACCACTGATCCAGGAGCTCAGAGAACACTAGCAGAGTAAATGCCACACCCCATGACAAACATGATATTCAGGCACATTATCTTCAGACTATAAAAACCACACATCAGGCTATCAGCAATGAAGCCAGAGGAGGGAAAACTTACCCATAGAGAAACAAAGATAAAAACTGCATATGACTTCTCAGAAAGCAGGCAAGCAAAAGGAGTGAAACCTAGTATTTGAAGGGTTGAGACAAAAAAATCTACTAACATAGAATTCTGTACCCTGTGAAACTATCCTGCAAAAGTGAGAAGTAAAGAGCTTCCTGGACAAGTAAAATATGAGGGGATTTGTTGCTATTAGGCTTGCTTTACAAGAAATGTTACAAGAAGTTCTCCAGAGAGAAGAGAGATGCTATATCAGACTCTAATCCACATAACAAAAGAAAGATTATCTACAAAGGATTAAATAAAAGTTAAAAAAGTCTTCTCTTTTTTACAGTCATGCTTCATATAACAACACAGCAGTGGTGTTCTGAGAAGTGTATCTCTAAACAGTTGTGTTATGTGAATGTCACAAACCTAGATAGTATATAGCCCACTACACACCTAAGCTACCTATGGGGACCATTATTATATGTCTATTTTATATATATATATATATATATATATATACATATATGTATATGATTTGTCATTGACCAAAATGTCATTAAGTGGTACATGATTATAATCTTCATTGTTCTAGATAACAATAACAATCAATATTTGATTATGTATGTTTATATATGCACATATGTTTATATATGTACATATATATCTGTCTATCAGGTGGTTGATGGTGATAATAAGAAGGTTTGCATGTACACAGGTAAGGAATAGACAGGAAATCACTGTACTTTCCTCTCAATGTTACTATGAACCTTTTAGAGTAACTGCTCTAAAAGTGGAGTCCTTTAAAACATAGATAATGATGACCGCATTGGATGGTACTTATCTAGCAGGTGCTCTTATTGTCACTAATACTTGATGCACTAACTAAGGCTTTGATTTTTTTTTCAGATTTGGAAATCCCTGTCTTCTTTCTCGTCATTTAAATGAAATATTCTTTAACAGACTTTCTTTGTGATAGCAAATCCCTCAGGCTCCTTTCTGATCCAAATGGCATATTACTACTATCTGTGGACCTGCCCTTGTGACAATTATGGTGCTAATTTGCATTATGAAAGTGAGATAAGTCACTTACCTTTTAACTTTTTATTTCTGAGTACCGTCTTTACTATGAGAGGCATAGAGGTTCAGAAGGCTGTCTAAATTATGTGATTATGCAGACATACATGTGCTTTTGTTGATAATGAAGACACTGCATGGCAGCAAAACATTTTTCAAGAAAAAAAAATGAATTCTTCTAATCTTTTCCATAAATGAAATTGAAAAATAACCTAGCTATTCTCTAGCAATCACCTGGCTTTGTCCTAAGTTAAATAGAAATGCATATACTGTGTGGTGGAAGGAAACCAGGACTGGCTATAAATGTCAGTCTGTTCCTCTAGGCCAGTGTTCTGTGTCTTGTTACATTTTACTGATTTTCACCCTCTAATTATAATAATTTACATCTTTTCATGGGCTTATAAAATAGTTGAATCACTGGATTGATAAAAAAGGCTAGAAATATACTCTGACTTGAAATATTAATGATAAAGAAGGAAAAAAAAGAGAAACACGTGATAGAAGGTAAAAGAATAATGAGATATAAATATGGAGCAAATAGTTAAAAAGGCATGCTGAAGACAGTTCAATTAAATGGCCTCTTTTGGCTGGGAGAACAAAGTAAAGCAATGAGTACCAGCCCACTCTACTACTGTTTTCACAGAGTAGGACACCTTTTTCCTGGCATTCGTTGTAGTTTACGTTTTAAATTAGTACATGTGATTAAAAGTCAGCAACTTACACATATGCACAGTGGATTTATACCAGAAGTAGATAAACCTGTATTTTCAGTTATTGAATCAAGTTGCAAAACATGAATAATATACCTTAGAAAAATAAAAGATAGTACTTTTTACGATTAGGAATGTGTCAATGAGAAACTAACTTTCAATTTCAAATATCTTTTATTTTGTATGCTAGATGTTTTCTCAACCTCTTGTCACAGCAACTCTTCCAATAGTTGGAAGATATATTTCAAGACATCAGTTTTATAGAAGAATGTGACATTCATTCATTTCTAAAATCAAAACACATCAAGACCCTGTATATGTCAGTTACAAGGTTGGTTGTCTGAGACTCAGAGAGAAAATCATGGCACCTGCCACCGATGTGCTCAAAATTTTCCTGGAGATTCTTGAAACAGACCGTGAGGGTGCCCATAGGATTATGAAAAAGATGCTGTGCGGAAATAGAGAAAAGGACAAAGCTTGGAGAATTAAGGTAAACTTAACATAGGAAATGATACCTGAGAAAACTCTTAAATGAGGAAATAGAGAATGATCACACATAAGTAGATGCACATATAAAGGCAAGAGTTTATGAATTCAAGACACTTCAAAAAATTCAGTATTGAAAAAAATCAATGTTTATGTGGAGGTAGATAAGCAATAAACTTAGAGATCTTGAAAAATCATTATGGCTTGTCAAAGAGTTTTAATTATTTTTTGGTAGATTATGTGGAAGTAGTTAAAAGCCCTATACTTGATCTAGTTTGTCAAAAGAGTACTTTATAAAGTTTGAGTAATAATACGTCAAATCTCTAAGTTAAAGCTACTTCGCCTTTTGATCATTCATTATTTGGAGATGATTATTATGGTCATATGAGATCATGTTCTAAGTTATGGATCATCATAAAATTCACTTTATTGTGAGGTCAGGATACAAAAAAGAGTGAATGCTTTTTATTCTCAACAGATAAATAATGATATAAACCTTATTCAGATTTCATGCTTGGATTTAAGTCAGTTGATCCAAATCTTCAAAGAAATACAGAAATGTTTCTCCAGATAGATATAGTTTAAAAATTAAGATAAGTATAACCTCAAAAGTAATCTGCTTTCCCACTCCATTTCCTGATAAGCCATGCAGATAATCAAAAGAGAGTGTAAGATGTCTTGAATCAATTAACATGGTACAGTTGAATACACTTACATACTGAATACACAGATGTTCCTCTGTGACTTAACCTTCATTTTTTTCTTAATTCATTTCACATAGACTCATATTTTATATATTAAAAATAGGCATATGAAATTTAATTTTTATCTGAGAATATATTTGAAAATCAATAATTTGAAAACTTTTATTGGGACATGTATTTTCATTTTGATCTTCAAATATGCAATTTAAATTAAATTTCCCAATATTTTTCACAGTGCATTGTTAGTGAAATTAGCAATTTTTTCTGCATAGAGTCTTCATTTAATGGAACTTAAAATAGATCATTAATAGAAACATGTATTTCTCGTTTAATGTGTGATGTCAGTCAAATTCTGAAAATGGGCAATTATGAAACATATATTTGAACTTTAGGCCAGGTTTAGACAAATGATACTGAATTTCAGAATTGTAAAAATGTCATATATACTCAGATACAGATCAATGAGAAAATTTAAATGTATAATTTAAAACATAAATATTAAATTATTTTGATAGTAATAAAATAAGCACCTTAAGGGAATATGTTGGAAACTATAAAGATTAAGTCTTAGCAATGGCCAGTATCAGGAATCTCTAGTCTCATAGAAATATCAGCAGGAGTTCCATGGGTTGCCGTTCCATTATGATTTAGGTAACCAATCCCAAAGTCCTCATGCTTCCCTGAGGGACTCTTAGCTGCTAAAAAGCCTGTTGGTATATCTGAGTTAACTACCTCCCTGAGCAAACATGGCATTTTATTAAGTAATTTATTCAACTATTAATGGAATTGATTGGAGACTTGGAGAATAGGCAGAAGCCGTGGAAGCTGGGGAAGACGGCACTCTAGGATTCATGAACATCATTATCTTGTGGAAATATTTTGATCCAAACACTGAGACAATGATGAATGACCTCAAGCCTCAATGTGTTACCGTGATGATTCAAGGTTCAAAGTCCAGGCAGAGAATATCTGATAACCCTTTCCAGTGATTACGCCAGAACAAGGAGAATCGTTTATTGTTTTGACTTCCATCGTATGATGTGGCTGCCACTTCAAAATATGATACACAAAGAAAGATTCTCAAAAGGAGAGAACATAGTGGGAAAGTTTGAGGCTGGACAATTATTAAACAACAAATATTTACTAAGAGATCTGTCTTCTTGTTTCTTGTCCTTGAAATACATTAAACTGGCATATGTATTGAAAGTAGTTTTTTTGTTTTTCTTATATCTTTGGGAAGGGGTGTTTGGTGATGATAGTTGATGGTAGCGTTTAGTGATGATTGGATGATAGTTATGATGCCTGATATCTGAAATCTGATTATCATGGCTACTTGAGGAATATGCTGGTTCTAAGACAATATATGTAAGATGGAAAATGTATTACCAATCATCTGAAATATTGGTATTTTTCTCTACTGACATTTTTTTTCCATTCTTGATTTCATTCTTTTAAGATCTTCATAAATTTATCTTTGAGTTATATTCTCTTTATTACTCTTTTTCATTACTACATAAAATTTATTCTCCTATGAGCATTTGGACTCACTTAACTTTCGTAGGTGGAGCTAAGAAGTAGAGCCTTAAACACGAATATGCCTTGGGAGGTGACCTTGGAAAGTGTGGAACGAATTCAGGCACAGAAAGTTCTCCATAAAGAGCTCATGATCAAGTGAGTCAACTCTATGGGTAACTGGAATATGATCTTATTGGGGAACTCTGACAGTCAGTGTGGAACATATATATCAGCATGATTCTTCGCATGTTGGGTTGTAGGAGATGAGCTATTTTATACTCCAGTTTTCACCATACATTGGTTTAGATTCTCCTAGATGTCTCTGATTTGCTTGAAGGTGGCAAAAAGAGCTCTTGGAAAAAAGAGAAAGCTGTAAGGCAAAGAAATATGGTAAAGGTAGCTGGAATTCATCCAATATGAAGTGAAATGATAAGGAGGAGGGATTATGGGTATGTCACTAATGGCAGCTGCTCCAGGATCAGAATCTTCTGACTCCAGGTATGCCTCAGTTACCTTATTGGTTATACTCAGCTGAATGGAACTAAGGTTCCGAGACGAGTTTTGGAAAAGTCAGTGAGCACAGGATAGGCAGTAAGTCATCAGGACCAAGAAAGACTTGTAAAGGGTGAGATTTAAGGAAAAAAAAAAGGCAGTTGGATGGGATATGGTTAGTGGCATAGGTAAGCACAGAGAGGAAGATGAAAAAAAATTGGGAACCACGGGAAGCTCTGTTATGCTCATAGGTGTTCTGCCCAGTCCCCTCTTTAGTACTGTCACTCTCATCCACAGTAGCACAGTTTTGTTGGCTGATTGCCACAGTGAAGTCCCTCTCTGACAATTGCCTTTGAAAGGAAGCTGTTTCTACAAATGGTAAGCCATGTACCAAGGAGCAACCCACTTCCAATAACTTTTCAATATAGGATTTAAAGACATTAACCTCTTATTTCATTTGGGGCCATCTTTGAAGGGCCAAACTTGTTCAGATCTCCCTGTGAGAATGACTGAGACCACTGTTGAAACTGCATCACAGATCTATATTTCCCTTTGTGCAGTCCTGCTGACCTCATTTCCTTAAGGCATATTTTCATTTTTCCTCCTAAGATGCCTAGATAACCTCTTGTGAGCAAATTTCCTTCTAACTATCTGTTTTCTGGGAATCCCAGCTAATGCAGAAACTACTGTAAAGTGAACTACTGACAAAGATGGGACTGATTCCTATCTGATTTCACAAAAGTGTAATAGGTGGTTATTGTTAATTGAATTTATTTATTCTAAACATAAACTGAGATGAGTTCGAGATGAGTTCTAATGTGTAGTCTTGTCCAGGTATAAATTGTCAGAGTTTATTCATGCATTTCCTACCTGTACCCTATTACTGAACACTTGGAGCTTACTTTGAATTCTATTTTATACAGATACCAAAAATATATTGCTCCATGGAACATATGAAAAAAATTTGTGGATTATCATAAACATAAAGAATTCAGAAAAGTGTTGGACAAAAAAGTAGGGTTGTTATCGAGGATGTTTGGAGCTGTTGAGTGTTCCATTCGCCTATCAGGTCTTATTTTGTTAAGACCAATCTGTTTTTCCTCAACAATGTTGGGTAGAAAATGCTAAACGGATTATTGCAATTTAGTGTTCTGTGAAAATAATAACCTGTATTACTGGGAAACTTAAAGGCATCTTGCTATTTACCTTCTATAGTTTCTGGTTCGCAGGCAATTAAAGCCTGTTCTGGACTTTGCAGACATTTGCTTTCTTATGAGTGCTCCTATCCCCTCCATCTTGAATAAAAAGAGAATTTTTACTTTCCAGTGATTCTGCCTCACCAAAGCTTGAAATCACTTTTCTACTATATGAACTCAAATAACTTGCTGAAAAGGCTCTCTCTTTTCCTCACAGTTAAAAACTCATTTCTTTCCTATTTATCTTAATATAGCTTAAAGTTCCTTAGGCAAGGGAATAGGAATGGATGTGAGGAAAGGTATTGCTCTTCTCAAGGCCTTCTTTTCTGGGGACTGGGAAATTAGGCTTGACCTTTTTTCCAGCAGCGTCTCATGGAATAGCTCGAGCATGTTATGTATTTGAGAAATAAAAGCTCATGCCAGGAAGACGGACTAAAGAAAGATCTTTTATATTCTCCAGGAAAAGTAAAAATCTTCCTCATCTTAGCCATATTCACTTTAGAAAAAATCTGGAGAAACTTTATTATGCTTGTCTGCTGCGTATTTTTACTTTTCATTAAGAAAGTAAATGAGAGAAGCTTTAGAATTTCACCAAAGCACTCTCATGGACATAATGAGGTTAACAAGCTGAAATTAGGCTCTTGGGCTTAGAAAAGAAAATAATTCACTTATGAAAAGAATTTTTAATTAAATGGAAGTGTCTTCACCCAAAGAACTAGTCAGAGATAAGAGGCAGAGATAGACCTGAGAAGAGAAGATAATGATAATGTAAAGTTGTATGAGATTAAAAATCAAAGTGTTCATTTAACACTCCTGCAGCCTTCCAGAGCTAGCACTGCTGGAGAAAAAGGGAAATACAACACAAAGAATTAGCTTTGAACACAAAGAATCATACGCATCATTTTCACCTTGGTTTATATAGCCCATTCTGGACACCTGCATGTATTAGTTTTCTAAGGCAGCTGCAGTAGTAAATTACTACAAACTAGGTGGCTTAAAACAACAGAAATCTATTATCTCACATTTCTGGAGGCTAGCAGTCTGAAATCAAGATAGGCAGGGCTGTGCTAATCTTTGCAGGAGCTAGGGAAGGATCTTTCCTTCTGGTAATTGCAATTGCTTTCCTTTGGTTTGATGTTGCATCATTCCAATCTCTGCTTTCCATGCCACATGCCATCCTCTCTATCTCTCTCTGTCTTTGTCTCTTTGTAAGTGTGTGTGTATTTTCCCTGATTAAGGGAACACCAGTCATTGGTTAGGGCCCATCCTGTTCCAGTATGACGTCATTTTATTTCAGCTAATTACATCTTCAAAGAATCGCTTTTCAAATAAGGACACATTCTGAGCTTGCTAGGGGATATAAATTTTGGGGAGATACTATCCAACCTAGTACTCTGTGTAAAAACTTTTCAAAGACTTCGTCTGTTTTTTCTTCTTTGACATTTTATTACAATAATTTAAAAAGAATGCGCAATTTATAATACTAGATGCACATTTGAGTTTGTTCATTATACTACATAGACTTTTAGGGTAAAATTCTTTCAACCTCCCCTTCTAAATCATTGTATTTAATTATTCACTTGGAAATAAGAATGGAAATAATTGATTTCTGGAAAATTGAAGGCAAATTATGTCGAGTTTGAATTTGTACCTAATGTTTTTTCATTAAATAAATTTTTTTTTTTAAATAATTTGATTCCAAACACAACTGTTGAATTTGCGTTGATTGATAACTATAATTCATGTTTTGAATGAACTATTAAGGTTTAACAACTGACATTATTACAAAACAATAAATTGCTGTTCAGTTAGGCACTTGTATCAGAAATCCGCAATTAACTGTGAACTATAACTCTGGAAAGTCCCAAATCAGTAATGGTAAGTCTGATTCTAAAATACACAGTAGTCATTTGAAACCCTGGTCAAATTTAATAGATGCATAATGACACAATATTTTTAAGAATATCACCTGGGCAATGTACTTTTAATAAACGATTTTATTTTAGGAAAAATTAGTCTATTGAAATGTAAAATTTATCATAATAATGAACCAATATTAATGAACCATTACATTATTATTAACCTAAAGCCATACTTCTAAATTTCTTTAGTTTTTTTCTTCTGCTTTCTCAGGATCCAATTAGGATACTACATTAACTTTTAGTAGACCTGTTTCCATGAGATTCTTTTGACTGTGATGCTTTCTCAGATTTTTCTTGATTTCAGTGAGCCTTCTGTCAGTTTTGAGGATACTGTTCAGGTATTTACAGGATTACTTTCATTTTGGGTGTGTCTTCCTTTATGTTTTATTTATGAAGAGTCTGGAGCTATGAATTTTAAGATATGTCACAAAGATAAAATGACATTTTAATCAAATCTTATCAAGGATACATACGCTCCACATGACATCACTGTTGATGTTAACCTTGGTCATCTGACTGAGAAAGTGTCAGATTTTTTCCAACTGTAAGTACCATAAGTACTCTTTTTGCTGATTTCTAACCAAATCTTTTAAAAAGAAAGTCACTACATATAATCTACGATTAAAGACTAGGGAGTTATGCTCCACCCTTATTGAGTATCTACATAAATTATCTGGAATTTATTTTGTATCAGACATTTAGCTGTTCTTTACCATTTATTTATCATTTATTTATGCTGATATAAACATGGTATTTATTTTATGCTTATATGATTCGTTATAATCCAAGAATATGTTTTGTGTTTTATTGCTAGAATTTTTCTAGTTTTGAGCACTGGACACTTTTTTAGTTGGCTCAGTTGTTCCCTTTTGACATGCCCCATTAGTGTGTGTGTGTGTGTGTGTGTGTGTGTGTGTGTGTTATTGTATGTTCTGACTTTTTGACATTAAATGATGCTTCAGTCTCATCTTGTACATTCTGTTCCCCAGGCTTAGAATCACTCATTTCTTCTAGATGTCTTGTGTTTGTTTTATTTTTTTATTAGATAGTGGTGTTAGAAACTAAGATCTGAGTACTGGGTATGCTTTTGCATTTATACTCTCCTAATCAACAGAGTTTTCAAATACATGTGTTCTTACTAACTTTTGACACACATTAATCTTTAAGCATTTCTGATTCTTTCCATCTGTATTTATCTTAAGTTAAACGTGAGTTCATACTGATGTCACCAACTCCAATCCATGGATCCTTCTAGCCTTCTCTATTTGCTTATCTGTAAACTTCTACTCCAACAGTGTGAACCTAGCACTAGCAGGTTTCAGATGAGCCCACCAACTGCCATTCATTCATTTCCTTCTTAAATTCCAGATACACTGTAGGAGTTTTGCACTGTCAACATGTACAACTATAAGAAACATTCTTATCTACTAGAGTACAATGCTTATAATTTCTTTTTTATATAACTTCAGTTTACACTCATTTCCAAAGCTGCTTCTATCAGAAACTTTTCCTCGCATCCACTTCAGTGAGGTTACATCAGCCATTTGTAACACAGATTCTTCCATAACACTTTGCATTCCATCTTGAAATCCCTGACCTCCTGATTTTTTGTTTATTTATTTATTCATTTCCTGTGGTAAAAAAATTATTGGGCATTGACAAAAGCATAGTATCATAGCTACCACTATAGTAACATACGAAATAGTTGTGGCACTAAAAACTTCTTTGTGCTTCACCCAATCAATCCTCTCTTCAGCTCCCAAATTCTGTTTTCCTTCTCTATGGTTTTGCCTTTTTTCAGAATGCCATATAAATGGAATTACAGATGATGTTGCTTTTCCAGATCAGCTCCTTTAAGCAATATATATTTAAGATTTATCCTTTTGTGTGTGTGTGTGTGTTGATAATTCATCCACTTGCATCACTAAACAGCATTCTATTATATCAATATACCATAGTTTGCTTATCCAAATAATTTTGAGGATGCTTTTATATGCTACTTGCCATATGCTGTATGCTATATGTATTTTTTGGTGAGTTGTTTGTTCAGAGATTTTGCCCAATATTAAATTGAATTGCTTTCTTCTTATTCAGTTTTAAGAGGTTTTATTATTATGTAATTTTGGATACAAGTCATTTATCTGATAGGCGATTTGTAAATTTTTTCAGTCTATTTTATCTCTTTTCTTTGTTTTAGTGTTTTTTGCAGAGCAATTTAAATACTTTAAATACTTTCCAACTTTTTTTTTAATGGATTGTGTTTTGGTGCTTGTACTTCATCTAAAATCTCATCATCAAACTATAGATCATCTAGATTTTCTCATGTCTTGTACGAGTTTCGTAAATTTGCATTTTGCATTCAGATTACTGATATATTTTGAGATAATATGTGTGTAAAACTAGACCTTGTCTAGTTTTTTCTAGTTTATTTCTTTCATTTTCTTGGCATATGGATAGCTAGTTATTCCAGTACCTTTTGTAGAAAAGACTATCCTTGTATTATACCCATTCTGTTGCCTTTTTGTTTTTGTCATGTATCAGCTGCCTTTGTCTGTCTGGAGCTATTACCGAACTCTTTATTTTGTTTCACTTAACTATGTGCCTCTTCCTTTACTGATACTATGTTCTTTTGACTACTGCATTATAGCAGTAAATCTTGATTTTAGGTGGTGTGAATCCTCCAACAGTTTTTTTTTTTTTTTTTTTTTTTTTTTTTTTTTTTTTTTTTTTTTTTTTTTTTTTTTTTTTTTTTTTTTTTTTTTTTTTTTTTTTTTTTTTTTTTTTTTTTTTTTTTTTCAGTCCTCTGCTTTTCTAGCATATAAATGTTGGAATATTTTATTCATTTACATGAGGTCTAAAAATTTTGCTGGTATTTTGATTAAGTAGTAAATCTGTATTTCATTGTGGAAATAAGTGATATCTGTACTATGCTGAGATTTCCAGTTCACTAATACAAAATCTCTTTCCATCTACTTAAATTTTCTTTGATTTTTTTTTTATCATTATTTATCTTTTTAGTGAAATTGTAAATGGCATTTTAAAATTTAATATTCTGATTTCTGTTCGCTGGTATATAGGAAATCAATTGATTTTTGTATGTTAACCTTGTATCAATTGACCTTGCTGTATTTGCTAATTGTTTCCAGAGTTTTGGGTTGATTTTTAGGACTATCTACAAGACAATTATGTCATCTTTAAATAAAGACAGTGTTTTTCTTTCCTTTACTTTTGTAAATCTTTGCTTTCTCTTTCTTCTCTTATTGAATTAGCTAGGACTTCCAGAACATTTTGCAGTAAGAATGAGAAAAGAGGGTATTCCTATTCTTATGATGATTTTATGTGAAACTCTAGACTCTTCTAACTAAGTAGTGTGGTAATAGTGTGTGTGTGTGTGTGTGTGTGTGTGTGTGTGTGTGTGTGTGTGTGTTTTCTAATATATCTTTCATTAAGTTAGAAAACCCTTGCATTTCTAGTTTTATTTTACATTTTTAACATAAATGATTTTTAAACGCTTTTTTGCTGTTCTTATTTTTTCTTATTCAGAGTGTAATGTGATGCTTCACTGATTGGTATATGAATGCCATATGGACCTTGTTTACCTGGTCATAATGTCTTACTACTGCAGGATTTGATGTGCTAACATTTGTTAAAGACTTTACATCTTTGTTCATGAGCAATGTTGGTCCTCTGTAATATCTTTTATCTTGTTTAGTGTAATGTGAGATAAAATAAGTTAGGCAGATTTTCTTTTTTTATTTCTTGAAAGATATTGTGGATAACTGGTATTCTGACAAAGATTGTGGAGATTGTTATTATATCTTCCTAAATATTTGGTAAAGTGAATAAATAAAATAACAAGACCTGGTAATTTCTTTTTAAAAGAATTTGAAATGCTAATTTAATTTCTTTAATAGATATGAGAATCTTTATGTTCTACTCATTGAGTGAATTTCAGTAGTTTGTATTTTTGGTTCACTCTAATTTGCCAAATTTGTGGGCACTATTTCCTTATCAACCTTCTAATGTGTGCACATTAATGGTAATTCAGTTTTTCTTTTGCTGATATTGGTAATATGTGTCTTCTTTCTCTTTTTCTTTTTTAGCCTATGTAGAGGTATCAATTTTATTGATCTTAAAAAAAACAGCTTTTAGATTCATCCATTTGTCTCTTTCATTTTAGTTTTTTCAATTCCATGGATTTCTGTTCTATGTTCATTAATTTCTTTCTTCAGATTACCCCTGGTTTAATTTACCCTTTGTTCTCTAGTTTCCCAAAGTGGTTGCTTAGGTTATTGTGGTCAATGTGATTTGTGAAAAATCAAGTTTTATAATGTGATGTGACAGGATTGGGACTTGACTTTGCCCTGGTGAGGTTCAAGGGCAGAAGAGAATAGGAGTTATCAGCTGCCTTTGACATTACAGCCTAAGGAAGTAGACCAACAATGATCATATTGGCAGTGAGGGTAGGTGAAGAAAATTGAAGACTGAGAAGAAATTAATCATCTGTCTAGCTAAAAATAAGCTTAACATTTTTTTCTAAGGTAAATTCAATTTCTTTTTCTTTTAAGAGAGAATGTATTCTACTTATGATTTCCACATGTTCCTGCCGATCTGACCACCCAGTAGATAAAGATTGGAATGCTCATTGTGCCAAAAACTTCCAATCATTCGTACCGAAAAGGACTCTCCAACTGGAATTACACTGTTCATTGTTGAATCAGGGTTATGATTTTGCTATCTAAAGCTGATTTATAGGACCAAGTGAGAGTTTTATACATTTACATTGATGTGGAATAGAATAAAGTTCAAAAGCCCTGATTAAAACAATAGTCTCGATGTTTTCTGGGAGAATTTTTGCTAAGGTTTTGTGAATGCGGGCTTTCTATTCTGCTTCTAAAGGATGTTAAGTATTGCTTTGTAGTAATGTTTCTTACCTTCTGTTTTGGAAAATGTCAAATTTTATAGACTATTATACTTACTTCTAATACTAATTTTTACATATTTTATATATAAAGTGTATTTTACATGTTATTTATATTTGTTTTATTTTATATAACATCTAAACAAATTTTGAGCTGTTTTGAAGCGCAAATTATTCTCTTATAAATTCATTATTTATTTAAAAAATATTGTTTCTTCATGTATTAGGCACTGTTATAGACCCTGCGCTCCTAAGACCAATCTTTCTAGAGCCAGATTTAAAAAAGTGAGTAACTATGTGACATGAAATATTTAGTGTTTACTGCTAAGAAGATAAAGACAGAGTACAATGCTAAAGATTGACAGAATGTGTGTGTTTTAGGCAAAATGTTTAGAAAGGATATTTTGAAGAGGGGTTGTTTAATCAAATACTTGAAAGATGTGAAGGAATGAGTTTTCTAAAGCTTGAAGGATAAAGGAATTTAGACAGTGGGGATAGTAAATGCAAATACCCTAAGAAGTAATGAACATGGCGTCTTAGAGACACGGTTCTAATGCGCCTAGAACAGAGTAAGGCTATAAAATGCGATAGGAGTGATAGCAGGAAGGGGATGCAGAGGTTGAAACTTGTGTCTGATAGTCCAGGTACAGTTTGGATGCAAAATGATGAGAGTGTTTGAACATGAAAGTGAATGACCTGATCTATGTTTCTCAAGCCTTACTCTGACAGCTGTGAAGAAAATCACTATTGACAAATTTGCTCAGCTTTGGGAAAAAGAAGACACTGATTTGTAGCATTTTGCTTAGAGTTCAGAAAGACTTGAACAAAAGACTGTTAAAAATGATAGTGGAAAAGTCCTGATCTTCTTTAGCAGGATATTTTAACAAATTCCATGGGTTGAGCCTCTGTCATTAAAATAATCAAAGAAGCAGAAAGGATTATTGGAGAAAATGACCAGTGATTTTTTTGTCTTGTCTCTGTTGTTCAGAGGCAATAATATAAGAACTAATGGACTGGATTGGAGATCAGCTGGTATGAAAAATAATTGTGCCCTTGTGTCTGGAGAGAGTTAATGTATCTCTAAGAACATTTGTCGACAGGTACTGATTTGGGAACTAGGAACATGGAGCCTCCTGAGTTCCAGTTCAGAGACTGAGTGAGATAAAGTTCTTGGAACTCTACCTTGGACACCTCTTTCACTACTAAATCTTTTTAGTAGTTATATCAGCTAGAGGGAAACGTTAATGGTGTTCTTTCCTGGAAGGATAAATAATTCCATTGCTAATTAATAAAGAACAGCACGGATATTGAAGCTTTATAACTGTTTTAAAGTAGGAAGACAAATGTTGGTTCCTGTGAAATTGGATGGTGATGGACTGTTATTAGGCTCATATATTGAAGAACCTGAAGAGAACTATAATGTATCATCTGTCCATGCAAGTCCTTTGTGTCTGAAATACATCAAATACAATGCTCACTCTGAGCATACCAGGACATGATAAATTTAATTTATAACAAATAGCTTCTAAAATTATGTAATTTATTCTTGTGTTGCTTTCCAGCAAGCAATTTCACTTACTTTTTTCCCTTAATGTATACATGTACTAAGGTTCAAATTATGTCTGTCTATACTCTGAATTTTTCTATGACTTCTACCATAGTGTTCCTTATTTATTTGTATATTTTTACTGCATTAGCTAAATCATGACTATAAAGAGCACTTAACAGTAATTTGATATTGTATGAAAATTTAGAAAGTATTTTCTCTGTTTAATAAAATCTGTTAGATAAATAACTCACGAAAAATGTAGCAGAATTTTCTTATTCTTTTTTGCTCATTTATTTACTGTCTTACATTTGACAAACAAATGGCACTCTGGAGCAATGCAAGAGAACACATTTATAAAAGATGAGTAAGACATAAGTTTTCTTATATAAGCTCATATTCTAACAGGCACAATTATTACAGAATTTAATAAGTGCTTTGTGACATAGGAACAAAGAGCTGAAGTGACATAGAGGGAAATATTTCTTTCTGGGGTTGGATAAATTTTTTTGCAGAGAGGTGATATTTGAAGGAAATTTTCAAAAAGGAGTATAATTTCCTTATGTAGACAATCAAGAAGACCCTGAAAAAGTAGAGAGGCATAAAAACATAAGGCATAATCAGAAGAAAGCAAATTTCTCCAATGAAATTAATGTATGAGGTATAAAGTAGGAAAAATAATGGAGGTTGATTTAGATCATTTTGGAAAGAATCCTTCTGGCATACTAAGGAATTTTAATTTTAATTTCAGAGAGTAAAGAGTCTTAAACTACTGGGGCTTCTATTATATATATATCATATATATACATGATATATATATATATACACAAACTTCTTTAATAGAATACCATAGACTGGGTGACTTACAGGCTATAGATTTTAATTTCTTACAATTCTGGAGATTGGGAATTCCAAGATCAAGGTGCTGACAGGTCAAACAACTGGTAAGAGCCAACTTCCTGTTCATATGCAACTTTTCTTTTCCCTATAACCTCACAGGTATATGTGGAGGGGCAAGTGTGCTTTCTGGGGATTCATCTAAAAAGACACGAATCCCAAACGTGACTTAATCACCTCCCAAAGGCCCACCTCCAAATACCCTCACATTGGGGATTAAGCTTCAACATATGTGTTTGGGCAGGACATAAATAATCAGCTTATACCATACAATATGAGGGTGACTACTTTATTGACTGAATATATTCCCTGCAAATTCATGTGTCGGTTGACACTGTAACCTCCCTTTGTGGTTGCTTTTGATAATAGAATCTTCAGGGATAATTGAAAGGCAATTAAATTAAGGAGGTCCTAAGAGGGGGACCTTAATCCAAAAGGACCCGTGTCCTTATAAGAAGAGGAAGAGACACTAGGGATGTGTATGCACAGGGGAAAGATCACATGAGCATGATTTTCAAGCTAAGAGACCCCAGGAAAATCCAGACTCGTCAGCACCTTGATATTGGACATGTAACCTCTAGAACTGTGAGGAAAAAAAGGCTGTTGTTTACTTGCCCAGTCATGTTATAGTCACCCTAGCAGATTAAAATAATCAGTAAGTCATTTTACATGGTTTTTATTCCCTTTGGCTTCTGAATTACTGCTCTCTCTGATTATCTTCCTGCGCCCTCCTTCATTACTACTCTCCTGTGTTTTTCCTTTGCCTCATTTTTCTTTTCGCTTTGTCCTAATGCTATTTTAGTAAACGCTTTTGCACTTTAGGTTGTGTTGCCTTGTTGCTAACCTGTTTTCTTCTCACTCTATATACCTCCCTGCCTAATTTTATCCACTTCTATGACTTAAATATTGTGCAGATGCTAATGACTTCGATCCACATCTTAAGCTCATACTTTCCTTCCGAGCTTTTGATTGATGCCCATTACACGTCTCCGCACTTCTGTCTCATAGTGGATAAAATCACATTATTTTCCAAAGTGAACTATGGCTTCATTACTAGTCTTTTTCTATTTGTGTGACCTAATTCAGAAAACATTGCCATCTACCCAGTGTCCTAAACTGGAATTATGAGTCATTCTATACTCTTCCACGAATCTGCCTTCCTACCGGCAAGTTCACACAATTAGCCAGTCTCCAAGATCTAAAAATGCTACCTCTGGCCCTTCCATTGTTGGGTTTTCCTGTTAATTTCTTTGTTATTTTTTTGATCAGGCATGAACTATTTATCTACTAGCCTTCTGATCAGTGAATTCATACTACTTATACTCTATGAAAGCTATTTATTTCCTGGTATCATTATAATTTTGAGATAACAACTTGGTAGGTCTCTATAACTGCACCACTAAAATTTAATCTAGTATTTGATACTTCATGTGAGGTCAAGTTCTCTTAACAAGATGAATAATCAGTACAGATTACATCTATTTATGTATATATGTGCATATGTGTATCTATATATGTGTGTATATGTATAGCTCTAGGATAATTTCAGTTAAAAACTTTTAAACTGTTTAGCATGGTATTCAATAGTTAGGGATCACTAAAATGCCACAGATTTTTTTTCTTATTTAATATGATCTTTATCTTGTAATTTACATGTGTGACTCAAACTGAAACATAAATACAGCCTTTGAAACTCTTGGTGTTCCCATATCTTCCTTAAGAAAAGCTGAAAACAGAATAGTCAGTCAAAAATCAATCAGCACATTCACTCATGTAACCCACTGGTCAGTCACCATTGCTGGGGATAAATTTTTAACTTCTTTAACTTCTAAAATCTTCTAACATTTTTAGTCCATTCTTTTTTCCTACAAGATAGATTTAAATCTGCTATACAGTTCCATTTGTTTTTTGTTCTGCTCTATTTTTAGTTTTCTAGGTCCAGTAAAAGTTCCAAATGGCTTGGTCTTCACAGTTCATGAGTGGTGGGTGTTCTGTTTCAGTCGGGGATATAGTAGTATACCAACTGAATATGAAAACCGTAAACTTTTGAACTAGAAGCCAAAGACACACAAAATAAAAACTTACTTCTTGTGCAATTTCTTCTCTTGCTAAGGAGTTTCTTATATCATTTTCATGGTTAATTTTTATGCTTCAATAACATACTGTGAAATATTCTGCTGGAAAAACATGATAAAAAAGTCACTGAGAAAATGCAAATTTGAGCTGGTATCATTTTTATTAATGATTTTTATTCATAGCTGACTTTTAAATTCTATAATTTTTTCCATTAGATATGTATGCTATTTTGTTGCTGTTGTTTTTATAGATGGAAAAAAAATCAATGAATTAATTGGTTGAGAAAATCGATACGATAGTAGATTGCTTGTCTCTGACAGAAAAAGAAGCAACCTGATTCCAAAAGCACAGCATTTCTGTTACCTATAAAGAAGAGTTACTGGTATACAAATGACAAAAAACCTAATTAGAATTGTTGGCTTCATGCTTGATATTGTAGTATAAACTAACAAAAAAGGGAGTGGGCATTTTCTCCCTACCATATGATCCTTTCTCAACTTTAGATAATTTGGAGCTCAAGAATAAATCATGAGCTGCTCAGCTATATCAGTCCTGACATAATGAAACTGAACAGCCACTTTGTCTCCCACTGTGACTTAGCCAGATGAGGAGAAAACAAAAATAGAAACAAATGACTGCTCAGATCTGGTGCTCACGTTTAGGGCGGTCTTAGCTTTAGGCTGCCACAAGATGCCAGTGTTTTAGAACATTGTTCCTGATGACTACATGACTGGCGAGCACCTTCCAGTTATTGAAAGGAAAAATAACTGTGCTAAGCAAAAGAATGCAGCTCATATTTTTTCCTCCTAATATATGTATTCCATGCAACACTGTTGAAGAAATCAATTGTTGATAATAAAATTCTTGAAAATGAAAAGTAGAGGCGTCATCTACTAAGCGAGGAATCTGTAGTTATCCTCATAAGGTCACTTTCTGCTCTCCCACGAGGTATAACAGGCCCCAGGATAAAATATATTACATTGTTAAGAGTTTTGGTATTTTGACTGAGAAACACCTGATTTGAAATCCTTATCCTTTTTTTAAAATTACTGTATTCCAAAGCAAGTAAAGTTTAATTTACTTGTCAATTTTCTCATATATGAAATGAATAAAAATACCTGTTGATCAACTTGTGAAGATTAAACAGGATCATGTATCATAGTGCCTACCAAGCACTCTGTAAAAGACAATGATGAAAATAAGGATGATGATTAACGAAGGCGTTTTCCTTTATAGTAACTTTATTATTTCTTCTCGTATAACAGCAAAGAGGAGTCCTAATAAGTTGCAGTCTCCTTAAATTAGACAGTCTTTACATCTTAAAATCTCACTTTTCTGATTTGTGTTTTATTAGTATTGTAGCTGCATCTAGATGAGGCGTATTTAAAACAGATTCATCAAAATACTATTATAAGAGCTACCATTTATGGAGTGTTTATTATGCCCATGATTTGATACGTTCTTTACAGGCAAGTTTGAAAAAAAGACTGAAGTCACATAGCTTCGAAACAGTTAAGTTAGTGTTCAAATCCATATCTTATTTCAAAACAAACTTATAAATTTCTCTACTGGTTGCAGATTTGCCTCTAAGTTCCAGAGTTCTAGTGCCAGAAATGCAGATATATCTGGTATCTAAGGTAGAAATCAGTATATGAACCTGGTGAATGTACTTGGAAAAGGCTTAATGGGAACAAGAAACAACCTTGTAGTCGCCATATCTTGCTATTTTCAGGAACAAATCAAACTATCCTCTTTTAAAGCTCGTCAATCAATTCCGGTTATTCTCCCTGTGAAAATTAGCTTCTGTGCTCCAACGTAATTTGTTCAGAATGAACCCTCAGAACTTCAATTTGCCTTGAATCACCCATTATCTGGGATTCATTCAAGTAAAAGATACACTCTTAATAATTTTCTTGAATGATGAATATGAAGGATGGGCCACTTTATGTCCAACTTGCCCTTTGTAGGATGCATATGAATTATATACTGGTTGTAGCAAAATCTGGACTTGACAGATTTCCATGGCTGCTGTTTATTCCCCCATAGAAAATGCTACACAGAATATGCTTGCTTGGTCCACATGAAGCCATCATCACCCACAATTGGTGACACACCCTCTGTGAAAGCCAAGTCATTTCGACTTTGCATATGCAAATCATTTTTATGACTGTGAATATAAATTGAAATATTTGTTCTTACCACATAAATATTTTGCTCTGAAAATAGTATGGAGTGTTACTAAGCTCTGGGTGTGTTCAAAAGCTCAAACTTTCTTGTATTATCAAACTTCAGAAACCCCATTCATCTCCCTTCCCTGGTTCTTTATTGATGTTTTGATGGACCTGGAGCTTCTGTACAAAAACTAGTCTTTCTTGAGCAGAAATACAGATGAGAAGAAAAGCTGTCCTTTCAGAAAGAAGAGGGGAATTGTATTCAAGGAATG
Source organism: Solenodon paradoxus (assembly GCA_004363575.1). Classification (NCBI taxonomy): domain Eukaryota; kingdom Metazoa; phylum Chordata; class Mammalia; order Eulipotyphla; family Solenodontidae; genus Solenodon; species Solenodon paradoxus. The sequence continues at coordinate 759,069 of RJWH01000035.1, forward strand.
GATATAAGAGAATGACGCAGAACAAACATGCCTTTTGGTTATCTGTTATTAATATGACAGATGAAGATGGACAATGAAATGAACTTCTCTCTCAATGCGAAGAATCAGAAAGTCAAGCAAGGGACTTACACTTTGTGTAGAATGATGAAATGCTAGAATTGATGCTGCTTGTTTTCCATCACTATGGGGAAGGATTTATAAATGTGTATTTATCTATCTACATATTTATCATCTATCAATCTGTATATCTATGTATCTAGATGCACACATATATGTATATATATCAAATATATACAATACAACGTGTATACGTGCTATACATAATATGTGTATATAATGTATGTTTTTGTAAGGTTATGAGCGTACATGAACATACAAACATAAAACTAGAACTGGTTATAGATCTGCTTTCCCAAGTTATTCCAATAACTTGGAATAGACATGAATAAAAAAAACACTCACTTATAAAGATCTTGTTTTTAAATTAAAAAGTCTATTCACACATAGTTTGGTTAAGGGTACGGTGGGAAAGTTAAGTAAGAGACATTTTTCTGCTTTGATTAAAAAATCATCTACCTGTTTGCTATATTCAACATTTTCTTAGAACCTGTCAGGTAAAAATATGTCACTAAAAGGCATCACTTCTTTTGCAATCTGCCCTGAAATATCTGATAGAAAATGAAAAACCATTATGGCTACCTGGTAGCAAGTCCAATTACAAATGACTCCAGAGCCCTCTACAATGTGACCTGCCTCTAAATCGTTCTTTAGGATTGTCATCCAGTCTGCAGGCCCTCTGCTTTCTGCCTGCTTACATGTAATTGGGAAATGGAAGGTACTTATCTGTCTTGTTGATAGCACTGTGCTCGTTTGATAACAGTTGCTCCACAAGAGCAGGAGAAGGGAAGTACATTTGCTATTGCTATAAATTCACTCACTGGAGTGAGTAAATCACGGGTATTGCAATAGGACAAATAGATATTAGAAAGGGGGGTAGTAGCAATAGGACTTCTTTCTTCCTAAAAAAAAGAACAATAAACTAAACCTCTTCTCACTCTCTTTACCTAACTTCTATTATATTATTTATGAAAAATACACATGAAAGAAACTGGAGCAAGGCATTAAGGGAACAGGAAAGACACAAACTCCTATTCTGGCAGAAGGAGAATCTAAACTAAACATTAAGAGTGATTTCACTCTCTTGTTCCAGTTATCCTTCGAGAACTTGCCTATACTCTGAGGGTCTCGTTTCTTGTTCTGTTACTGCACCTGAAAATTCTCAATAAAGTGAGCATTTCTCTGATAGGCAGGCCAGGAGTCAGGATTATTTTTCAGTAGAATCCTGCCTATACAAGTGTTGATTTGGTGAATTACCGCTTTGTGGATAGTCACTGCAGGTGCCCGGCCAAAGGAATAGGTTTTCAGAGACTGAGCAGGCAGTAAAGAAGTCAATTTAAATATAAGAATTGAATGTAGGGGTTTTATGTTTTATGCATCTTTTATGACTTATAAAAAATAGATGAACACAAAACCACATCTGCAAATAATCAGGGAGATCTAAAACCATGTTTAGAGACTTAAAGAGAAGAATTTTCACCTCAGCAAGCATCAAGGAGTGCTTTGTTAAAGTGCGATCACAGTCATAAAAACAAAGATTTTACATCTTTTATTAGCGCTTCTGATTTAGAAAGCTGCAAAGCACTTGGGCTCATATGTGAAAATGAAAACACCCAAACCAAAACCACTTTCTTTTTGGTAATAAATCATTGTCTACTTCTGAGGGTTGTCTTATATTCTTTGTTGGCATAATAATAACAAAACTATTTCTTACAAACTGAAGCAAATACCTTTAAGACTTTCTAATCGTGTTTTATTTTTTCAAGAAAAAAGGGGAAGTAGATGAGGTGAATTTGGTATTGAATAGACAATTCTTCAATTAACTTGAAGTTCTTTGAAGGATTTGAATCATTGTTTTTTAGTCAATACAATATTAAAGCGTAAAATACAATCAGTAAAATTGACAACTGGAAATCACATATGAATTTATATCTATACTATACATATGTATAGCTATAAAACATATAATTCTAATCACTTAATTAGTCTTCTCCAATTTAATGTTATAAAATACTGGTTTAAAGTAGATTGGTGGTGGTAAAATTAATGTATTCTATAAATAAGTTAATTTACAATGATGCACACCTTAAACCTATATAAATGTTATGATACAATGTTCTCACTATAAAATTAATTAAAGAAATCCAGTTTCTTTCAAACAATGCTGAGGCAGACATTTTGAGTTTCCCTTTATATCAAAGTTTTGTAAGATGGAAGTCCTTACCTAAAGCCACAGGTAGAGATGGGATTAAAATGACTGAGTCCTTACTCCTGGTCTTACCTTTCTTTTCACTTGACAACACGTCATCCAGCAAAGGAGCAAATCAATAATAGTGAAAACTTTCTCTTTCTCCCTGGGGTGTTAAAGAGAACAAGTTCCCACAAGCAATAGCAATAGCAGCACTGCTCACTTGTTGCCTAGGACCGTAGCCATTTTTATATTGAACAGCAAGGCTATTTAGGATGGTCAGCTGGGGGATGAGACTGGCAGTAAAGAATGAGAATGGTGGAGTACAGCCTCTGGGTCATCTCAGCCCCTACACAGATTGGCTAGGAGACTTTGGGCTAATCACATAATTCCTCTGTGCTTTATCATGGCCAAGAGCAAAATGGGATATGGGGCAGAGCAATCTTGTCTTCCACTGTTATGGCATTCAATTAATCTCTGTGAATATTTTTAAAACACAGGTGCTGTATTGATCTTTAGTCTAAATTAAGTTGGCATTGAAAAAGTCTTTTATTAAAGTATTTATTCAGGTTGAAATTGTTTGTGATGAAGTATGCTGGATTTGAAAACAATAAATGTGATTGAGACCAATATGCAAAGTGTGAAAATGAATGAAAAATTTTTGCTTTATGCTTTTCAAAAGGAAAAGTGCAGGCAGGAAGAGAGAAGAGGATGAAATATTTTTTATTTAGTTGTTCATCTTGGGTGTTCCCTTAGATCTCAAGTCCTGAAACTGAGTGAGTCCTTAGAGGTATATTTGACCTTAACCACTGGTGACCTTATTCATTAGGCTAGCAGGGTGTACCTACAGGATTTTTTTAGAAATTAATTTTATTGAAGGAACGTCGTGTCCTAATAGCATAGAGGCTGAAGGCGTGCATCATTGTAAAGCAACATCTGGGTAGGACACATTAAGCTTTCCACCACCAGTCCAGTCCTCCCTTGACTATATAATTGGTCCCTTCTACCTAATTTGTCTGATTTTTAAATACTAAAAGACTTTTAGGTTTTATAGAATAATAGCAGTTTATATGAAATCTCAGCTCAGCACAGATTTTCCTGAATCAGGCCCCTCACACTCTCTCAGGAATGAGAGTCCTCTGCAATATGCTCCATTCCAGTATTTCTTTGAGTTGTCAAAGGGTCTATCACTTATGTTAATGAGTCCCTGACTCTGACTCTGTGGTCAGCTGGCAAGCTGGTGGACCACTAAAATGTTTGCCTGTCAGTTACCATGTCCATCTTTTTGTGGCTGCCTGCTCAGGATGTTCTCTCCCAGTGTTTCTTGAAGTTGAAATGATCTGAAAGTCAAAATTTTTCCGTGGGCTCCAAAGTGTAATTGTGTTCCTTTCATCTTCCACAGAATTCTATAGGAAACAGATCCCTTAGTCTCTACTTCAAATTATTCACTTTGTGGAGACATAGAGAACATTTCTTTTGTGTGAGTTCTGGGACAGTCTAGAATCTTCTACTTTTATTATCTCTCCAGAGATTTTGCACAAGATATCTCTATTTTGGTGTAGTCACTATAAAAATTATGATTTCTCAAGACATTAAAAATAGAATTACATATGATGCAGCAATCCCATTTCTGGGAATATATTCAAAAGGAATAAAAACACTTAATAGAAACAAAAACAACCTAAGTGTCCATCTATGGATGAGCAGACCAAGAAGTTGTCTAATGGAATATTATTCACCCAGAACTCTTTTCATTTGTGATAACATGGATGGACCTCAAAAGCATTATGTGAAGTGAAATAAGTCAGACAAAGACAAATACTGTATGATATCATATTGGAATCTGATAAAAAATCCAGTAAGATCTAATATAAAAAGAAAAAGATCAGCTTTGCGGTTTCCAGGGTATGGGGGTGGGGAGAGATTGGTAGAAGGTGTTCAAAAGGTGCAGACTTCAGTGATGAGATGAAGAAGTGCTAGAGATATGATGGACAACATGATGACTAGTTACCACTGAAGTATAATATATGAGAAAGTTATTAAGAAAATAGATCCTGAAAGTTCACATCACAAACTGTTTTTCCTGTTTTTGTCTTTTTTTTGTATCTATATAACAGATGCTCAATTTATTGCAGTGATCATTCCACAATATATACAAATCGAACCATAAGACCGCATACCTAGATCTTATACAGTGATTTTTTTAACGATATGTCAGGGAAAGTGGAAAATATTCCTCTAATATTCTTCATTCAACATGTGTACTCTCTCATTTTTCTACTTAAACAGAGGTCTCTAATGTGGATACAACGCTCTGTCCCAGGAGTTACGTAAATAACTCTATTTTTAACTGCAAGTGTGGATTTAGAGGGGATTTGCTCTACTTCTCATCATTACCCTCTTTTTCTCATACCTTTGAAGGAGAAAATTGTGGAAAAGAAAAAAAAGTTAAAAATCCACTAAAAATTGTTTTCTTTTTGAATTGTATCTTATCATATTCACTTCATTCCATCTGAGATTTACTCATTTTGACTGTAGGTTGTAATAGATGCCTGAATTAATTGTTTAAGAAAAATATGCAATATAAAGTTGTTAGGCTAATTTACATGAACTTTATCAAATTTAAATGCTTCTTCATATATATATATATTTATATTACAAACGGTTGAAAGAAAATTACTTTTCCAGGTTAGGTGGAATGAACCAATCATGCAGCCGTAATCTTGCTGCTAAAAATATTTGATGATGGTTGTTGGCCAAGAAGCACTCATTTACTAATCACCCAAAGTGGACTCAGTTAGGTCTTGCCTGTGCATACATACCTGACACATCACACTGAAAAACAGAAAAAGTAGAAAGTATATTTTGCAAATTCCCATTTTGGTGTATTACTTGGATCTGAACAGGGCATGATAGAAGATTTAGCTCAAATATCTAATTTTTCAAAGGAGAAACCTCAAGTACAAAGAGGACATCAGTCTAGTTCAAAGTAACTTCAATTTATAGCTGGTGGGGTGAGGCAGGGGAGTGGGGAGAGGAGGAAGTTGAAGGATTTTGGAAGTTAATAGCTAATGAAAATGGGGAGAACCCTGAAATTGATAAACACAAAATAATCCATGCACAGACTCAGATCTTAACATAACATTTTATAATTTCTTGTGCTTTTCAAAGTCCGCCTTGGCTAGTCATTTGATATCACTTAGGCTGTATAAAAATGCCATGGTTGTCATATGAGGGAGGGAGGAAAACGGGGAGTGGGAGGGGAAAGAGACTTGCAAGATTGAAGGATTGAGCAGTGGAAAACTGCAGCATCTGGTAGTTAGAACTGATGAAGTCAGACTTAGGACAAAGATAATATGACCTCTGATCTTTTATACATATGCCGTCCCTTGATGGTGACAAAGGTCTCAGAGCTGTGCATAATCAATAAATGTTAGGCGGAAAGTGGGAATATAATGATTGTGGATATACTTCTATCATGAGCAGGTCAGGAAGGAAAGATAAAAATGTAACCATGAGGCGAGGCCATGGTCAGTTTATAGTGACGTCCAGATACAAAGTGTTTAGAAGGATCCTGAGGTTCTGCTGCTTCACTCTGAGATTAATTTAAAAATAATATCTCCTTCTGTTGACAAAAACCTTACAGTATGTTTTTTTAAATGATTTTCTTCAAGGAACTTATCTTTTTTTTTTAAGTGTTTTGTGTAACTTTTTGACCTTTTGTAGTCATGTCTCTTAAGACTTGCCTCTCTATTTTCTTTTCAATGTAATATTGCCTCAAAATTCTCAATCCAAATTAGGCTAAGTTTTTTTTTCTTCTTATTTTTTTGTGTATACCTTCTTTAAGGGCCCTTTACCCTCCTCTCCACTGTTTGGACATTGTTTTTGATTAAATGAAGCTATGCATAAAGTTGCACTTGTTAATGTGGGCATTGTGGATCTAACAAGCTGGAGCTGTCAGGGGTGTGGATTTTGGGATGATTCCAGCAGCCTGTCTGCTCATTTTCAAATGAAAATACATTATCAGCAGAGTTGAAGCTGGTCTCTTTAGAAAAATAAACAAATCTTTGACTGCTCTTATAAAACTCACAGATCTTATCAGAGTCAGTTCAATGTTGCTGACAGATCATCAGAGGGTGCATGTGTGAAAACACGTGTGGAAGTGATTGGTGCGTGGGGCGACAATGATTCTCACTTGGTTGGGAGACAAATTTGCATTTGGAATCCATTTTGCATTCAGCGTTGAAATGCATGGGGCAAGATTTCAAAGAGCAGGAATTAACTTACCAAGACTTATCACTTCCTCCTTTCAATGCCTACCTATATATGCGAGAGAAATTCAGTTAATATCAAATTTTGTCCTTACTTATAGGACCACTTTAGGGGTTATTGGTGATTATTACAAATACTTCTTTTCTACATTTAATCAGAATAACAAAACAAATTTTTTTTTGGTTCTCTGGATATTGGAATATTATTAAAGTGAATTTTAGGGAACCTCAATATCATGCATTGGCAAGAACACACTGAAGGTAGGTTGACTTGTGCTGTGCTGCTTACAGATTGTAAGACTTGGGGAATTCATTTGCTTTGATTTTTGGTTTCAACATCAGCAAATTGGAAATAATAATACCAACTTTGAAATGCATTAGGTTAATTTGCAATAGACTGGCAAGTTTCTGCATTCACACAAAACTAAGAAACACACTGTTTCTTTAGTGCTGGAATAGAAGAGGTGCTTAATGGTTGTTACTAGGCACGACAACAAAAATGCCTATGTTAACATCCATTAATTGAGAAGGTAGGCACTAGAATTCAATGACAAAAAGATACTATGTTCAAGAGTTTAGGAATTTACAGCTTTGTAACCCAGATATTTCTACATATTATGCTACTGGACGTACTGCAAGTATTTCTCATAATTTCTATATAACATAACACAGGGGCATAGATCTCAAAATCTAATAACATGATAATATATAGAGATAACAATAAAAATAATCTTGCAATTTTTTTTTTTATTTTGAGTAAGTGAAAGTATCTTTAGAAAAAAATCACTTTACAGATTGTGAGTTTTCACAGAACATTAGTTGCAGAATGGCTACTGACTGTCCCCTACTTAAATTTGTTCCACCTAACAATTTTCAGCTACAGTGTTGTGAAACCACATGCATTCAGAAGAAACTACAGTATGATATTCATATTCACTTACAATATTGTACAAGGACATGAAGTTGCAGCTCCCAGTCAGCATACTAGACTTAGAATATTTTCAAATTATAGTGGGTTTACGGGAATGTAACCTCAAATTAAGTCAAGTCTACATTCTACATTAAGCCTACATTCTCAAAAGGTGATCAAGGGACAGAGTTTGAAACTTCTATCAGCAAGATCTATTTCAGGCTTTGTAATCTCCAAATATTTTGTCATCCATGATCATTCATTGCTTATCTTTTCTTTACTTCTTTTCACTGGTAAATGAATGCTTCAAGCAATACACAAGGTATTGTGCATTACTCATCAATAGATTGGAAAATAAAAGCTGCTTTTAGATCTCTATCAGAGGCTTATGGTTTCAACAGGTTTGTACATTTAGAGATTTTTTTTTTTAAATATAAGATTAAATTGAATATTTGATGGTATACTTTTCTGTTATTGTGACAATATCTTTTAAGGGGAAATAAATCCAAAGCGTGGGTTAAAAATTGAGAAATAAAATTCAATTATATCTTCTCTTTATTCATTTTTCATAAGTGAATTTAATTTAATAAAACATTTTTCTTTGAGACAAGACAAAATTAGATTTATTCAGGGACAACCTGTGTTAAGGAGACCTGTATACTTGCTTAATTTTAATATAGGTGGTTTTGAGAGCTGTTTCAAGGCATGTATGTATAGAATTGATAAATCACATTATTTGGACCATTTTAACTTAAATATAGATATAAAATCTTTATGGTACAGGTCTGGGCTAGGATATATTTTAACAACTTCCATCACTATTTCCAAAAAGGTGAAAAATAAATTACTCTAGTTGTTCTGCAAGGTTTGATTAGAGACATCACATAGGTAATTGAATATGTAAATATTTCATTGAATGATAACACTCATACAGGAACTCTTCTAACACTTGGTAATATTGCAAGTTCATCAGAGAGCTAATTTATGTGAATGATAGTGTCTTTAAGAAGAAACAATGAGCTTAAAATAGAAATAAAGTAACCTGACAGATTGCATAGACCTTGAATTGGGCTCTTTTCTTGAACGGCTTCTGATTTATACCTATTTCTTTTGCACGGTTTTATTACAATTTTTAACATCTCTGCATTTAAAAGTGCCAGACAGAAAATACCAGGATATTATTGGAGATGCTAATGTCTTTATAAGGGAAAAAAAAATATGTCAGCATCACTGAGGACGTCCATCCACTTTTCTACAGTAGACATATGTGGTTTTGGCTGGCATGAAGATAAATGATAAATACAAAGATGCAGTTTTTTTGTTTTAATGAACCTAGATATATAATCTATGTCTGTCAATAACATGCCTAATTGAATTTAACAAAAAATCATGTTTACACTATTTTAATAATTTCTTAATGCATTGTTTTTACTGCATCTTAATACACTAAGTTTGAGTAGTGAGTGTTTTTTATAATTCAGAAATCCATTGTATGGTATACTTTTCAGAAACTGGGTTTAGTTTTCTCTTGTACTGCCTCTTATATCTGCCCAGTGTGCCAGGGAGGAGAAATGAAAGTGAGGGTGCTGAAAAGGAAAGATACTGAATTTTAACTGCAGTGTATATTGGAAGTTGATCTCAGTGTCATACTGTCTGCTGTGATTATATTATAGACTGAAGAGGCTTCTTTTTGTCTGTTAATTATTGTTGTGCCTACTTGTATCTTTATAAAGGTGGTTTCTGCATTAAGGTTTGCATTTTTAATCCAATAGAGAGTATGGAAGCATTAATTTTATTTCCAAATTGATAACACTTGGAGTTGCTGCCACATGAGCGGTCTCACCTTTGGCAGATTCTTGTGTTCTCGGGGAAAAGATTTACCCCAAGACACTCAGGTGCACCACAGTTTCACCAGGACTCAGAAGTAAGCAAGTAGTGAAGTTCATTGGCAAAGTGGCAAAATGAAAGTAAGGTTGGATAGGTAGGCAAAACGAGAGTAAGGGGTAGAGGGTGGGTTGTTCCTAGAGGGGTTGGACCTTTATAGGGCTCTGATTGAGTTCCTAACCCTTGACTCCACCTAGGGGAGTTTCAGGGAGGGTTTTTGCTGGAAAGGCAGGGAGAGTTCCAGTAACTTAGTTGATGGTTTCTGTACTTCTGCAGTACCCACAGTACTTCCTGATTGCCCACAGTGGCCAGGGGTCCAAAATTACAATGCTAATTTTATTATAATAAGAGTATAATGAATCAAGTTCACCAAAATTTGAACATTGCTCCTTCTGTGCTTGCTTTACATGCTGTTTGGTACAAGCCGGTAAGGTTCAACTCTGGTTCCTCTTTTCTAAGATCACTAATTGGTTGGTCCCCTGACCTTAATATGTCTCTTATCAGCCCTGTCTGCACTGATGTCTGTGGCCTTATCAGCCTGCACCTCTGTGTCTAACATAGTGCTCTGTTCTCTGTTTTGCTAACAGTCATCTATTTATGTATTCATCAAATAGTTCTCTTATTTACAAACTCTGTATGTTCTATGAATTGTTCAAGGCACTGTGGATTTTAAGTTGTGAGGGAAGAGAGAGAGTGTGTGTTGTTGTTCTAAAGGGCTAATACTCTAGGGAGAGACTAAATGTATTGTCATGTAATGTTTTCAGTGTAATATTTGAAATAAGTAAATGGTTCATATAAAAAGAACGAAGAGTGCTCATGAGAGATAGTTAAAGAGAAAGTTGAAGAGTTAGAGATGTGACATGATTTCCTTGTATATTATGTAATATAGGATTTTATCCAAAAGTTGATGAGCATTGCTGAAGAATTTTAAGTTCCAAAGTTATGTTCTCTAATTATGTGAAAGGTGACTCTTAAGATTATGATAATTAATATAGTGAGCCCAGTTTAAATGTTGCTAAAAACAAAAATCAATAAATAATGAAGTTGGATCTAAAATAGTGACAAAAGGTGATAAAAAGGAGGGACTAGATTTGAGAGCTAAATTTTATTAATGCTTAACAAGTCCAGTCATTGATTTGATGTGGGAAGGATAGTTATGGATAAAATAAAAATCACTTCAAGGTTTCTGACATAGGCAACTAGATAACAATGTTAATAGAGAATAGAAATACAACAGGGAGATTAGGCTTGGGAAGAAAAAAAGAATGAGTTAATTTTAAACCAACTGAATCTTGTGTGTGAGTGTGAGTGTGTGTGTGTGTGTGTGTGTAACAAAGATCAAAAGTCACTGGGGTTAAACAGTTCAAGTAATAGCAGGGTTAGAATAACAAGAATTTTTGTTTGTATCTTTAAGAGAAAAGAAGGTAGGCAGGCAGGCAGGACGAAGCATTTTATTTAGTTAGTTATTTTCTTATTCCCCTTGACATGGGCCCAGAAACCCTGTCCTTACCTGTATGTGGAAGTGCCCCAGGTACAGGTTTAACACCTGAGTCACCAGGCATGCCATGAATCACAAGAATGTTTAAGTAGACTAGAAAGGGAAGAGATAGTGGGTATGTGGAAAAGATTGTAAGTCAATGGCACAGTGATCAGGATAAAGTGTGTAAATTACCTGGAAGTAAGTCCCTGAAATTGCCTATCAAACATTTGTATCAATAATAGCACAAGATTCCAGCATTACCATTGTTTGATTAAGATTTGGGTCCCAAGATATCTATTGTGAAAAATGTAAGTACATTACCTAGGAGGGAAAATTTATCATCAACTGCTAGTTTAGCATTGTTAATAAACCTTGATAATAGAAGTCAGGAAAAGAAAAAGAAAACTAAGATTAGTTGAGCATCTGTCACATTGTCACTTAAATCACACAACTTTGAGATTTTATCTTCTGGAGATGAAAAAGTCTATTTCAAATGACTAAGTGACTTGTCTCATGTCATAGCATAAGTGACTCAGCTGCTAACACACAAAGACACACACATATATATATAAAATATATATTTATCAAAATAGCATGATAACAAATAGTAAGAATAACAACAGTGTTGACAAATACTATATCCAGACACAATATACTGAGCATAGTGCTGCTTGTATACTATACCTTATTTAGTCATCTTAACATTCTCAAGATGCAAGTGTTCTCCATGGAACTGAGTAACATGACCCTATCATACAACTAATAAAAATGGTGAAATGCAAGTTCTGACCCAGAATCAATTAACTTCCCAGCCCACTTTCTTAACCATTATTCACACTGATTTAGTGCCCTGTAATTCCAAGATAAAGACCATGAATGGATAGGCAGTTTTTTAAAAACTTTATCATTTAATGTATTGATACCACTCATATTTCATACACAGTTAAGAAATCAAGTATTTTGCTTGCTAATGTCAGATTTTATTATGTCCTTAGTGCCTTTCACTCAAGAAAATTCACATCATATCCAAATAGGATATAATATCTTATAATACAATCCCTTGCTTAAACTGGCAGCTCATCTGAGGCTCATTAGGAATGTCTGTTTTAATCATATATCTAGCTTGCTGCAACAAATGAGAGAATCATCTTACATATTTTTGTGACAACTCAGAGAGGGTACCGTTGATTTGCAGTTGCTTTAGCATTGCCATTGTGCCTCTTAGTGGAGAGACGAATGCTAATTCAAAGCCAAATAGGTAGTGTGCTGGAAAAAGAATACTAGGTCATAGATTTTCAGTCAGAAGATGCAGCTGAGGAGATTTTCCACATTAGAATAAAATATAAGACTATGATAAGATGTGGAATGCTGACATTTATAGACTAAATCGTGTCAATTATTTGCCAATCAACCCAAAGTGTGTTATATTTGAAGACAGGATGGCTAAGCAGACAGTCAAGTAATTCCAAGTACGTGGAGTCTGACATCATCTGTACTTTTCTTTCAAGGTGACTAATAAATAAAATAAGCATTTTGCTAGCCTAGTGGTCATAGGAACATTAATGAAATGTTTTAGAGACTACCAAATTTAGTAACATTCTGGATTTAGAATCTGGAATCAGAAGATTAACAAAAACTATAGGTGGACAGGAAACCTAGGAATGAGCCCCCAAATCTTAGAATATCTGAGTGCATTCAGAGTGTGAGTATCCCACATATCATTGCCGAGCTGTGATGCTTCTGTTCTAATGTGTTCAAGCAAAATGTTTTTACCTCTGTTGCGAAGTGAGAATACTTAATGTGTCTAAGTGTTTTGAAAACCTAATTAAAGTTTTGTTTAAATGATAAATGTATTCTCATTATCAAGTTCTGCATTTTTGCAAGTTATATGTTAGACTTTAGTTCCATTTAAGTGAGCTTATTCCAGTAGATGCCAAAACATTTCAAGTGATGCTAAGTATACTTGATAAACCCCTACTAAATACCATGCATATTTTGGTGGGGATACATTTAATTGGTATTTACAATTGATGGCAATATCATATTTTTAATTTATGCACCATTGCTCTTACAATGGCAAATTTGATAATAACTCATTATTTTGTATGACATAGACTCTGTTCTCTTACACTATGAAAGGAGAGAAAGCACCTGTCCATTTAAGTGGATTATGCATGATCCACCTAAGGTTTAGATAAATTGGGATTGAAATACAGAACTATCAGATTGAGCTTCACCTACATTGGGCAGGAAAGAATAATTAGGAGCAAAGCTGCTATGTTATTTAATTGGGTACTGATGGTGCTAGGTTTCTATTACTGCTAAAACAACTTACCATAAATTTAGTAGCTTAATACAACGCCCATTTATTATCTCTTAGTTTCTATAGGTCAGAAATCTGACACCACGTGACTCAGCAGGTTCTCAACTTGTCCCACAGGCCCAAATCAAGGTTTAAGTCAGGCAGCATTCATTTCTGGAGACTCTGGGGACAAATCCCCTGCAAATTTATTCAAGTTATTGATAGAATTGAATTCTTTTAAATTGTAGAACTGAGCCTCTGATGTCACTAGTCCTTGGCAGGTTTTGTTCTGTTTGTGTAGGTTTTCCATATTCCTTAACTCCATTTCATCTTCAAAGATAGTGATGATGAATCAAGCTGTTTTCACACTTCAAATCTCTCTGGCCTCCTCTGCTTCATCTTTCTGCTCTTTCTCTTCTACAGCATTTGTCTGAGAGATTCTTCTGACTTCTTTTTATTTTTCCTAAGGACTCATGTGATTATATTGAACCTACCCAGATAATTCACACTAATTTTTTTTTTATTCTTAGCTGATTAGTAACCTCAATTCCACTTGCAAATTTCTTTCACAGAAGTACCCCATGTAGTATTTGATTGAATAAACTGGGCCCTAGAAACATGGGGAAACATCTTTTGAGTTTTGTCTAAGATACTATTTCAGTAATATTAGGGCAATAGAATGAAAATACAAGGAAATTTTTGAAAATATTTCAGTGTTTGGAAAAAAAAAACATGGCTTTTATTCTTTTATGACTAGGAGAATTGGGGAAAAATACAAAATTAAAAAATTGGAGGGTCCCAATCTCCAACGTTCACCCTCTACTAAAATGAATCATACATCTGGTGGCAAACAAAGTGTTACATTACCTGGGTAATACGTTCACACCTTGGTAAAGGAGCAAGTTATTTTGAAATAGCACACATTTAATTGTGTGATTTAATCAATCTAAAATAGGTTAAAATGGTCTCCAAACATGAAAACATGGAACCATCATCTCTATATAATGCACTGAAAATAATAAAAAAAAAATTCTATAGGCAGACAATAAAAAGGAAAGGAAAAAGGAAAAGAGAATCAAGGAGCAGGTTCCTATTCTGTTATTAGAGGTGATGCACAGATGACTTTTCTAGGACACTTTGTACTCACACAAAACATCACCTTTCTGTTATGTTAGACTTAGTGTCTGCACCAACAGGGCAGCAGCCTGTTATGCCATTGGTGATGCCTTGTTTGAATAGCTCCTTGGGGGTTTTTGACTTTTTTTTTCATTTGGGAAGAAAATCTCTTTTTAGGTGTGTTCCATAATATGGGACATTGTATATTTCTTAAAAGGTTCTTAGGTTGTAACCAATTGTGTCTACTCTATAGAAGCACTTTTTTTTCTCTTCTGCATTCTGACAGCTGGCTTTCAACTCTTTTCTTACATATCACTTTTGGCAGTGATTGTCACTTGCTTTCCTGTTGCTGTTTTTAATCTTAGTTGCCATCATTGCTTCCTGACATGTCTGCCTTTTGCTGTTATTATTTTTCTTCTCTTCTCTACAGCCCTCTTGTTACCTAGCTCATCCTGACATAGCAGCCATATTTTCTTTCCTCCAGAGTTCCTGAGTGTAAAAGTTATCTTTTCTTTATTTCATACTCACTCAACTCACAACTCAGGAATTAGAATCTACTTCCCCGCCTCACCCCCTTCACACTGGGGTCCTCTACAAAGGTCTCACTGTCATTTAAGCTGCCAAAGATAGTGGGTATATTTCCATCCTAACTTCCTGGATCACTGGGGCTATATTATGGATTTACCTTCCATCTCTTAAAAGCTGATACTCCCTTTGATACTCTCTTATTAATTCTTAGTTCTATTTTCACTTTTCACAGTTCTTTTCCCATAAAGAATAGCATGGACTCTTAGAGTTTCACTGTCTATCTATGGTGATCACTCCTAAATCAGCATGTCCATGCCAAAACACCTCTCTCGAGGCTCCACTTTTATATGTCTATTTCTCTGCAACATAAGCCTTATGCCATAGGTTGACTTCTCCAGATGCAGACATGGAGAGCAGAGTGTGTAAAAGTGCTATGAAGCATCATCAGCACATGTGAAGGGAAATGAAAAAAAGAAAGCTTGGGTAGAGAGAAATATTGGATTGTGGTGCAGGTTAGGCAATATCTCAGCTGACCCTATGGGATGTTCCAGAGTAATTACTGCCTGTGAGAGGAGTGCTTCCCTGGTTCACAATGGCTAGGTTCTTAGAGTTCCACTTTACTCACTTATTGGATGTAATCATGCAGGGAAGCCTTTGATCCTGGGTATCCCTGTAGCCAAGGCAGAACCCAAATGAGATCTGGCTGGAGGTTCCTCTTGAAAGCATTTTCTGCATCGCGGGCAGTATGTCTTTGCGTGAAGGCAGATCTGAGTGACATCTCACCTCACTGTGTCAGTGCTACCTAATATTTTCTAATTAACTCAAATTTCCTCCTGATGTCATCTGAGGGCTTCACTTTCTCTCATCTGAAATTAATTTAAATCCCCCCAGTTAATTTATTAACTCAACTAAAGTTTATTGACCACCTAGCCAATGCTAGTCCTTGTTCAAGACACTGGGCATTCATTCATTCACAAAGCAGACAGTCTCTACTCTTATGAATTTTACATCTAAAACAAATAATCGAACATTCGATGTTTCAGAGTGTGGCAATCTCCTTTCTCTGGGGCCCATTCCATAAATGAGTTTGTCCTAATGAGATTTGCTGACTTCTCTTTCCATAGTGGAGATTTGCTCTCTTTCTTTCATGATAGCACAGCCCTTTGGGGAGCTCTAGTGGGCAGGAAAGTCTGCACAACACAGCTAAACCAAACTGCCCTATGAAATGAATAAGAAAGGACCCCAATATTGGCTTTATCAACAATAAAGTTGACATTTTGAAATTCATTTGTCTCTTCCCTGTGTTTTAGTTCTCAGTTTTTATCTTAGCATGGGAGGATAAGAAACAGGTATTATATTTTAATTTCCCTCAAATTCAGTCACATATGCCAGGTGGAGAAAAATGCTGTAAAGTATAATAAAAACAGATCAGAAGGATAGAAGCTAATGGGAATAGGTGGTGGCAATTTTATATAAAATTATCAGAAGATATTTCTCTGAATTGGTGACATTTTCAACAGAAACCTTCTTGAAGTGACCAGAATTTACAGGCACATGGAAAACCATACGCTAATGCCTTGGTGTTAGTTTATCTTCCCACAGCTTTCTCTGTCTTTTGAATCTTGACTTCCATAGGGCTGGTTCATTTTTCACCTCAGTCATTTCCTCAGTTTCACAGTACAAATGACACACCGAGTATTGTTAAGTACAGTTGACCTCATGGAAGACAGACAGGTAGGTGTTCATGTAGACAGGTCATTTCACATAACTTTATAAATTGTGGTTGACTGTCTATTCCCCTCACCTCTTCCACAGGAATTTTCTCTTATCTAAAGTTAGAAGATAACTAACTTCTAGCTTCTAAAATTTTTAAATACTATGAGACATGTTTACCTTCTATCACTCCCCTTCCCCACCAAAAATTTTTAAAAAATGTTGCATATTTTTTTCATCATAACAAGATAGATTATAGATTGTTCTAGTAACAGTTATTTAGGCAATATTGCTTTCTTGATATCATTTCAGAAAAAAAGTAAAAAGAAAAGAAAAAACTTTTGTATCCTTATTAGAGTTGTTTCACATAAATACATCTAAAGTCATATGGGAAACAGGTCAAGGCAAAAACTTGAATTCTATATCTTGCATGTTCATACCCAACCATCCCACTTTCATGAGGATGGATCCACTTCCTGGGACACAGGAACTTCAGTGTTAAAACTGGGAAGATCTAACAAACCAACGTATTTCAGAGCTCCTTTGATTCACTAATCTACTTTAATCACTAATCACTTTCGACTGATGATAGTCAAAAGACTCCTTAAGGTCCTTCCTTAAGAATATAGTTTTTTTTAGCTCACTCCAAAAAGAGTTGCATTCATGCTATCAGGCTACTTTTACTCTAGCACATCAGTTACAGAGGGGCCCTGCCGTTTCTCCAGAAGTCTCATTTGCTGTGGATGGCTGGGAGATACAGTCCTTTTTGAGAAGATTTAAAATACAAAGAGTAACCAGAAATCACAATCTATGTTTTTTGCCATATTGTCTCTACTCTCAAAATATGTTCATACCATGTTCTTGGGTGTTTAACACTAGGGAGAGATATGATTTGGCTCTACATCTGCATCTGAACTTCTTTCTCTTTTAAAGAGAGGAGTCCTCTTCCCCAACCTTTTTTCTTCAACCTCACTTCCTAGATAACTAAGGTAGAGATTTACTATGACTGAGTTGAATAAACTAAAATAGAAATATTATTGATTTTACTCAAAGAGAATGGGATGTTTTTTCTAACAAGGTTTCATTGTGACCACAGACATTCTGGCTAGAACCATCCCATAACAGAAAAAAAGAGACACAAGAAGTGATTGACTTGTGTCAAGTTTAGTATGGGACAGGAATTCACAGGGGACTGTAGAACATGCCTGTTTTCTGTCCTTCTGAGGGCTTCTTAACAGAAATATGATCTTAAAAGTCCTTGTCCATACCAATTCCAGGCTTTAAACTTTGAATTAGTGCATCTAGTCTCCACTTTGATCTTTCTTCCCATCAAGTGTTACCTCTTTATCTTCATTTTCCTTCCAGAAAACTTTATTTCATATATACAAACTAGAGATCCTTCCACAGCTCTTGGGAAATTTTAACTTTCTAGGAAAGTTTTGGGATGTTTTGCTGTGAACATCAGTGAAGATGGATTGCATAACCACAGTCTCAGATGAATCCTCTTAAGACATGCATATTCCTAAAATCTGTGCAGAAGTCTTTCATCTTCTTCTTGGAAGAGAGCAACAATATTATAGGAGTTCTAGCAACCATCAACATTAATGGACCAAAATATTAAAGTAATAATAATGGTGATAATGCCAATTATATTAGAATGTTTTTAATGTCTTCTTTATCTTCGTTATATGAGGTCAGTGAAATTGTGATTCTATGGTGGAAATACAGCAATATTGAGTACTTTTATTTTGGCCTTTTACAAAGAAAAATAACTGTTAACTGATTATGTCTTTGTTTACGATGAAATCTTATTGTTAAATTGCTATAAGTGCAGTTTCAGAGTAATTAGAAGTTCATGCACACATGTATGCATACACATACCTAAACATAATATTCATACACATGCAAAGAACTAGATTAGCAAATAGCCTATTCCTTTGTTTATATCCAACTCAGTTCCAGAAACATCTTTTGGCATTAAAATCTCTCTGTTGAATATCTGATCTTAATTGAAATAAGAGTATTGAGTTTGCAAATATGTAATTGCCTCTGTGTAATGCTGAAAAAAGCTGTTTAGAATCAGTTTTTGTCTACCTTTACAACCACATCACTGTGAAGAGTTATATGTTCATACCTATATTATAAATCAGATTTGAGTCACACTTCCTTTTGAGCTCTAGAAACAGGATTTATAAGGCCAGACAGATATTTTCTCTTTGTGAACTGAATTTTCTTTTCAACATTTTTGAATGAGTGTAATGTGTCTTCAATCAATTTGAATCCGTTCTGCCTTATATCAGATTAGATGATATTTTTTATTAGTTCTGGTGTCAGTTGATATGCATTGTCTCCAGGGAGTTGAGCACAATTGGCTACTGTTGTTTTTCCCTGTGACTCCCTCCGAAGTTGCTTCAGTGTTGTTGAATGAAAACTTTTAATTCAGAATTTCCAAATGAAATTTATAAAGACAAATTAAATTGTAAAGTTGTAAAGTGACAATCTGTCAAAACAGAATTAAACAAAGAAATGATTTTTCAGAATGTATTTAGATTTTAGGATATAGGAAATATTAACAGTAAGCACATGTGAAATAACCAGATATTCTTGAAAGAAAACACCATATGATGTTTAACACAGAATTTAGGGGAATGGAATCACAATGAAATTATATGGAGTCCTTGTTGATCTGGGAATGATTTATCTAACAATTTGACTGTTCTTATATTTGCTTAACTATTATCTTTCTATCAAGGAGTTTAGCGTTAATTGCATTTTTTATGCTTCTAAATTAAGTTACAAGCTCTGGATGGTGGGAACTCTAATCTAAAAATTTTTTTTTCTCCCTTACCATTACCTTGCACAGAGGTCAGCACTTAAAAGATGCTTAAAATTATTGGTTAATTGATCTTTCTCCCTCCCCTCTCAAACAGTCAGTTTATTCCTCCTCTCAGTGGATTAATTGAAATCCATTTGGCAGCAAGTATGCATTTGAGTCTGATTCAAGAAAGAAAAGCCTGGGTAGTCTTAGGTGAGTCGTTCATCATGATATGGTATAGAATCAGTTTCTTGTAGTAGTCTAAGAATGTCTGATATTGTCTCTACCAAGTGGGTGACAAGCAGATCATATGATAAATGGGTTCGTTTTACTATTACATGGGAAACTGATTAGGAACATATCACCTTGATTTTTTTATGGCCCTCTTCACCCCAGGAAATTGTTCAAAACCTTATCAAGTAAGGTCCTTTGGGTCAGAATTGATAGTTACATATGTGGTACAATAATGAGTCCTTTGTGATTTGTTGCTTTCTGACTAGTCTTGTTAAGCTTTGACTTTCCATGTCAGGCTGTTTTAAGTGGCTGCCAACTCAGGCTGACGTTCCAAAACAGAGTTTAAACCAATTGAATGCTTAGAAATATTGCTATCAAGAGACATAACTGAGGGCTGAATACCATGACCTATATTTGTATAGGATTTTTACAGTGCGGTAACTTGTCAGTTTTATTTTATGGTTAACTACCATGAAATGTTGTAGGAAGAAAGTTTCATTTTCTCTTCCATGGCAAAGCTAAGCCCATAATACTACACTTCCCAACCCCATGAGTCCTCTCTTTTTCTTACTCATTGAATATTTATTTATAAGTTCCTATGCAAATTAAGCATCAACTACTTAGAATTGGAGAATACATTTTATAGGAACATTAATAAATGTAAAGGTGAAAGAAGAATTTAAACATTTTTATTTGGTAGGGGATATAGTTATACCATTTTGTTCTGATTGGGCAGAATCGATTTCAGTTTGTTACAGTTTTTATGCCTGGAATGTCAGAATGAAATTCAGTTTAGAAATTGGAGGCAACAGTCTAACACATATTTCTTGCTTTTCTTCGGTTACCTCCATTCTTTTTACTTAAATATACAATGGCCATATCCTTAATTTTCATTAGCGTTTTTTGTTTAAAATAAAAATATGTCAAAGCAACTATTATCTATATTTGGTAAACTTTCTCAGATACCATTTAATCTGAATCTGGCATCTGTTTATTAATTTTAGAACTGAGAAATAATTCCTTAGTTTGCTTCTTGAGTCTATGACCAAATTGACAAATACAAGAGGCGAGCACATGGATTTTATTTGAACGAAAGTAATTTAACTTAAGTTAAAAAAGAGGTATTTGAGCCAAAGATCTATAACCCCAGTTACAGATTCAAAATTTTGACCTTCCATTAATTTATTAACAAATGTTTTTGACCTAGCTTTTTGAGATACAAAAGAAATAAGGCAAGCTCTATGACCTCAGGTAACACATGACATTAAACATAAGATATGTGCATTACATGTCAGTTTAAAAATGGATTATAACAGGGCCACAAGAAGCAAGTATAGTTTACAGAAAAACTGAAAACACAGAAAGAGAAAAAGTGAGAAGACAGATATTGTCAAGACTTAAAAAAAATTATAATTGTTCTAAAAGAAAATGTTGATGATTTTAAGATAATTGAGAAACAAAGAAAACTTTGGAATGAAGGAGGAATGGTATATAAGCCCAGAAGTGGGTAATCCAAGTAAGTCATCTCTGGTTGCTCAGAGTAGCTGACTAGCTCTAGAAAGTTAAGCTATGTATTAGAGAAAAATATTGTGAAATGTAAATGTATGTTCGAAATGATTCTTCTCTCCCTTTCTTTCTTTTTGAAATATTAAAGTAACATTTGTTTGCTACATGGTAAGTTTCAGGTGCACCGCTTCACATCTGCTCAACTATAAATGCCACACTCATCACCAAAGGTCTAATAAACTTTATTTACTTCCTGAATCAATTTTATGTTATTGACAAGTATTTGGGATGATGTCATACAATATATACTGAACTTGGTATATAATGTGCGTATATATAGATATAAATGTATTTCTATACATATACACATATGTATGTTTCTCTGACTCTATTACTCTTATCATGCATCCACCTCTTTCTAGCTCTTGCTCTTTCTCACTATCATTATCTATCTACCATCTTTTCACCAATTAAATGATTTATCTCTTTGATTACTTTATAAGCATGTTATCATAATAATTCAATTATTTTTACATCTATTTTTATATCAGATGACTGTCTTATTAAAGTTTTGTGAACAGAAAAAAGATCAGACATTTGCAATTATTTTAAAAATTTAGTCTCAAAATAATATGTTCCTAAATATTTAGATAAACAGGGTATACATTCGTTTTTTACTCAGCTATGTGGATAATTGACATAATCAATGAACATGTCTCTGCTAATTCCAAGATCAATTTATAGGTTTCAATTTTCATATGATCTCTCTAGTCCTTATGTCAGAATACTTTATTGACTGTCAAAATAATTAGAAATATTAGACTGATTTCCTCTCAACCGTAAAGTTTTCTTTCAACTGTTTTTCTTCTTATATTCTCCATTTTTACCAAAGTTAATCAGTCCCGTATCCCCTAAGCTAAAATATTTGCTGTTGACAAATCACCCCTTTTATTCAGTATTCAATTGCTTAACAGTTATTACTGAATTTGCCCCTGAATTGTTTCCTTAAATACTTCTCTTCACCCTCCTGCCACAATTCAAATTCAGACTTGAATATGTTTGGATTATGGCAAAGTTCTCTCTGCTGACCTATTTTCCTTCATTTATTCCTATGCTCCATAATTCTGATTATGAAGATCAAAATCAAAGCAGCCCAAGACATTTATCATTCTTAAACCTTTAACATACATACGTACAAATATATATGCACCTATAAATATTATATATGTATACATTTGATAAAATACAACTTCTTAGCAAACCACATGGAAGAGTCTGACTCCTGACTAAAAAATCTACATGTGATTTATCAGGACCAACTGAGCAGGCTTCACATACTGTACTTGGGGAACAGCCAATGACTTGCAGTCAAGGACTTAGGCCCCCTGCCTGGCCATGATCTTATGTTCTCTCATTTTGTGTTCCAGATGCCTACATTTGGACTTCTTATTGGGGAACTTTGAAATCATTTTCCCAAATCTGACTCAAAACTCAGTACTTCCCACTTCTCTTATTTCCCCCCTTACTCGCTCCTGTCCTTGGTTCATCAAAATGCAGGCATATTTTTTGGGGGAGCTCCGTCAACAATAAGATAATACCTGCTTCTTTGCTGATCCACCTGACTGATGTCCTATTTCATAGGGAAAGCAGAACTAGGGGAGTTGGTGCTTTCTCACTTCTTATAGCTTCCTATAATATGACACGTGATTGAAAACTTTTCTGATTCTTTCATTTTGGTTCATTGTTTTTAACGAGTTGTGCTGACACCCAACACTCAGTTCTCTCCTACTCACTTGATCCCCATGAGTAAATGAACTGATAGGCATGTTGCCATTCTGGAAGAGCAAAGAGACTGAAAATCTCACAGGTCAACTTTGTGAGAGCTGGAGGATTCCATGGGGGCATTCTAGAAATATGTTTGTGAATTGTTTATGAGGGTGATGATAAATATAAAATGTGGGGTGGGGGAGGAGAGTAAAATGTATACTATTAGAATTAACTTCAGATTAATTTATTTTCACTTTAAATAGTTTGCAAACAAGATAATAAGCTGTGAGAATGGCTATTATCCAAAAGACTAGAAGCAAAAAGTAGTATTGAAGATGCAGAGAAAAGGAAGCCTTATGCATTGTTGGTGGGACTATGACTTGGTGCAACTATTATGGAAGCAATATGAATATTCCTCATAAAATTGAGAATGTAAGCTCCATAGGACCCAGTTACACCACTTTTGAGTATTTTCCCCCAAACCACTAATTCGATGAGGTATGTGTGCCTTGATATTCATTGTAATGTCATTTATAATAGCCAAGAGCTGGAAACAGCCCAAGCATCATTGACGGAGGAATAGATAAAGATGATATAAAATATATACACAGTGGAACACTACACAGCTATAAAAAAGCCTGTCATTTGGAACAAGATAAGTGAACCCAAAGGGAATTACGTTTGGTGAGATAAGTGAGAAGCAGGAAGTCAATTATCATGTGATTTAATTCATGTGTGGTGTATACAGAAACCAAACCAGATATAAACTTTTAGTCTAAAGGACAAAATTAGCAATTATAGAAAGGAATGAGGGGTAGCAAGTTGGGTAAAAGGGGTCAACTATATGGTGAAGGATAGAATTGAACTATCGATAGTGAACTTAATGTATTATGTACAGATGATTTTTTGACTTGCGATTATACACCTTAAACTTATATTGTGCTATTTCTTCAATATGTTATTTTAACTGGAAAAAGAGTTAAAGTTCAGTAAGATGCGTTCTCAGCATAAGATATAGTCAGTTTGGTCAACCTGAACATCACATCAGAGTGGGGTCTCATCTGCCTCCCCTTCCTGATTGCCAGGCACCTGTTTCCTTAGAGATGGATGGAACACTCTGTAGGGTTCTGGATGGTCAGTTGTGGACACAGGACTCTGGTACTTGGAGGCAGAGCTGTGAGTCCAGCACAGCGATGGAGAGGCTGTCTCTTGCCCCATGTCACCATGGCGAGAGTCCTCGAGTATCTCTGGGGGTTACTGCTGCTCATCTCTGAGAGCCTGGGGCATATTGAAGGTCTATCAAGGTCTCCCCGGGACATCCTGCTCTGTGAGGTGCTGGTCATGGTGACAGTAACTGGATGGCATATTTCAAGAATCCTGAAGATGTTTGGTCAAAGGTGCTCTGCCTATAATGACATCTGTGGACACAGTATAAAAGACACAGGATTGACTCCGCAGGTCAATGATTTCCACAGGCCATTAGTACCCCCACCTTAGAAACACTATGTCTGGCATCCATGAGCACTAACGGGTGAATAATCACTTCAGTACACAGTGAACATCTGGAGGAGATTCTAAGTGACCAACTTCCTAAACCTCCCGTCTCGAATGCAGAGCCCATCTCATCTCAGGATGAGGGAGAACATTCACAGAAGGAGAGACCAGTTGCTATGAATGAAAATACTCATTTTCCAGAAGTTCCAGACCCAGTCTGGAGGAGCAGGAGGCAGAGACCCTGAGAAGAGGAGGAGGAGAGAAGAAGGCTGGTGTTTGCTCAGACCGGATGGAGCAGGAGGTGAGAGGAAGTTCAGTCAGCTCATCTCCATGGCCATGACACTGCTGCTGATCATCCCTGTGTCCCACCTCCTGGGAGGCTGTATCCTGAAGGACATGGAGGATGGTGCTGGTCACCCTGCCTCCAGGTCAGATGTCAGTCTGCAGGGCTTCCCTACTGAGGTTGACATCCATGCATGCCCTGCACATCCTGAAGAAGAAGGTTATCTATGAACCTGACAGATGTAGGATGACAAAGACAGGATGGCAGAGATCAAAGGACATGTGTGCATCTCCGGACTGAGGAAACATCTCTGACACATGAAAACATCATGGCTAAAACATGAGCTACAGCAGCTGAAGACCAGACTCCAGACTCTGCCTGAGTTATATGATGGTCCTGTCACCCAAGTGCAGAAACAGGTGTCCCTTGCAGAGAAGCAGGACTTAGAGATGGAAGAGAAGCTTCTCACCTTAGTCAGGAACAGAGACTCCATGAAAGAGATGCTCTGTTATCTGAAGGAGCTTCTGGAAGATGAGGGCCATGTCTTGGAGAGAAGCAGCGCCTACCACCAACAGTAGGTCTGCTCCAGAAAAGGTTTGCTCAAAACAAGTGGGTGGTGGCTGTGCCCACCCAGAGACTAAGCGGGGATATCATCTGTGACCTGGGCAGATGTTAGCCCACCTGGACTCCAAGTCCTGGTCCTTTCCCAGGGCCACCTTGCTCCTGCTGATGTACCCACAGTACACTGAGGCCCCTGGGGCATCAGGCCCCTAGGAAGGAGGAGGGTCCTGCTTCAAGGGCTTAAGGATCTGGGGTCACCTGCAGAGTTGACTCTGCTCTATGCATCCGGCCCCGAGACCCTCAAGCAGCACCAAGACCCTCTTTGTTATTTCTCAAAGTAATTATATTTCTCCCTCTTTCTTGTTCAGTGTCTTTTACTAAATTGATGCACTATTGATCTTACGTGGTGTAATTTCACAGTACTATTTTTTCAATAAAGGTTGTTAGCAATTTCATGAATATAGTATTTTCCCATGTATGACTCTTTAGTATTATGCACTATAAAGTGTTTCTTTTTGTTTTTTGTTTTTTTAAAGGTAAGGTGAGGGCAGAAACGAAGGTTTTTGGGCAGGCAGGTAGGGAGAGGAGGATGAAGTATCTTTATTTCATTTTTACCTAGTTGCTCACATGGGTTGCCTCCCCCTGGACCAGGACTTGAACCCAGGGGTTTGTGGTTTGACTTTCAGAGACGATTGACCTAACATCTGCTCTACCAGGATATGCCTAAAGTATTGTTTTGCTTTAAGTAACTGCTATCCCTAAATTGTCATCTACATTTGACACAAAATGATGGCAACAGACAAATGCTGTCTAACCTTGTTGGATATATTTTTAACCATAAAGAACCTCTATATGTGGAGGAACAAAAAGATTTTAAGGTTACATGGGAGCATTTTGCCTTTGGGTCTTAGGATGATTTAGCAGGAGTCCTGGGGTACTCTTGGAAGAAACTGAGGTGGCTTATAAAAGGTTGGTGGTCCAAGGGGAACCTTTGTTCTTTGCTGGTTAAACTCACACAGGTCAGATTAGACATACAACAGAGGATTTCAGAGAAAACTGAGGATGTGGCTCCCCATCTACTGCTCAGGGTTCTTCACCAAGTTGACCAGAGATGGTCAGTGGACCCCAGGAGCTGAGCCCTGTGAGAAGACGCCTGGAACTGATAAAGCCTCTGCAGTCAGTAAGTTATCAAAGCTTTGTAAGAAAAACAAAAGGGTGGAGAACTTTTTGTGACTGTCCTGCATTGTCCTTCCCAAGACTTTAGAGACTTACAAGATCCACTCCAGTAGTAATTTTATGAAAGCGGGTAAGGAAGAGTGGCATGGCATGGACAAACTCACTCCTCAGAGCTGCAGCCCGGAGAACAGAGTAGAAGTGGCAGCATCAGTCTTGTTTCTCTGGGGAAGTCAAAGATCCTCTCACACCAACTTGCTCTGTGACATCAAAAAAAGCTGTTTTCTGTCACCTGCTGGCTCTACCCAGCTCTCCCACAAAACTTGTGTCCAAGTCCTGAGAGGGGGCTCCTATAACTGACCTGGGTGTCCTCTATCCTTCCCATGTGAACCTCAGGAGCTGTCTGAGGGTGTTCCTCACTTTTGCACAGATCTCTTCAATTTTGGAAGGAAATATGCTTAGGGATCACGACGATGATCTTCAGTCCCCGGGAGTGACTAGACATTGGAGTTCAGTGAGGAGGCAGGGGAAAAATGGTGCACAAAAGATGCTCTGAGTACCAGTGGAGAAGTGATCGTGGCTCCTGAAACCTCTGTCACCAAGACGAGGGGAAAAAGGGTAATGCTGCCTGGTGTTGGGTCTGACGCCATCACCATTAGGACCTTGGCCTAAGTCTGAATATGGATGGGGTTCTCTGGGTTCCTATGAGCCTTCCTTGTTACGGCCCAGGTTGCTGAGTGTAGTGTTGGGATTGACGCATTATCTCTGTACACTCCTGCTGGCCTTAGTCCCCAAGCCCTGACAGGAATGACAATAGTTAGGGCATGTTTATGGGACGATGGAAGACTGGCGACCTACTGGGCTCATGAACTATAGCTTACAGCCTGGTCACTTGATGCACCATTAGCGAGACTCAGACTGACATTTAAAACAAGCCCCATGGGGATGAGATGTTTGGATAAAAATCAGTGATTCTTCTAAACTTTTTTTTTGTTCCCCATGTAGATGCTTACTAAAGAGGCTATTCCACTAAACAAGAAAACACGATTTTCTTAACTATGATTCACTATATGATTGACTTTCTAAAGGAATGTTGTTTTGTCCTCTCCCCTTGTCTTCTTCTTGCTACTGTGAACCTTACACTGACCAGATCACTTTTTATTTAATATAGTGGTGCCCACTGTTCTATCTTTAATATTTCTTTTGGGGCAAACTATTTAGCTTACAAAAAGCTAGCTCAAATATGGTTTTCATCATTAAAGCTTCCTTGTATTCATCATTTAGGACTTCAAGATGACTGTTATATCTACAACAAGAGCACTGTAACACCATTTAGATGGAAAAATAAGATTTATTAAATATAATATGTTGTCTTCTAGCAAACCTGTGTGTTTCTTTCAAAGAGTCTTATCATTGTGTCCACAGTCCTTTGAATAGAAATAGGTAAATATTAGGTTTTCAACAATATTTGTTGACTAAATGTGAAAGTCTGGAGTAGACTGAGTTTTTTTAACTTAGGTAATTCATAACCTAGAACATGGCATGAAAAAAAAAGTCCAAATGCTTGACCCTTCTTAAGTTTGCTATTAATGGATAATGTTGCAGTTATATTAACCAGTTTTCTTTAGACAAAAGACTATAGAACTAAAAAGAATCTAAGGTATGATACAATTATTTAATCTGAATGTTGAGGAAACCATGAACCTGTATTAAATAATTTGACCCATATCTCACAGCTGGTTGTTACCAGTATTTTTAATGCTCGTTAAGCATTATACACATTTTAACTACGTTACAGTTGATGCTTTACAGTGAACAGGGAAAAGCCAGATTTTATCTATTTATCTTAGCTCTTTCTTGAGCTCCATCAGAGAAGCTAGACTTATGCTTCTTAATAAACTCTGCTTAATATTTAACACATTGATGGTTTCTTTTCTTTCTTTTGTCTAATAAAGTGTTGTGGTAGCATCGCTTTATCAATTTTGAATCTATGAAATAGAAATTTAATTAACCAATAGTGATCTGTAGCTCAGATTATTAGCTTCTTCTACACTTAGTGGATGCTTGAACTTATTACTCTATCTCATAGTATAATGTAAAATCAAAATAATTGCCTTTCTGTAAGACTAGAGCAAAACAGACTTTTTTTCCCCTTGGTGAGTTGTCTTTGTAAATAGTTGCTTTAAGATATATATTCCTCACTGCTTTTCATCTTGATATTCTTTATTTAAATTCAGAGAATTTATTTAATATTACTAAGCTATCATAATATCTATATTAAAGTTATTCCTTTTAAGGTGGTTTTAAGGCTAAACCTTTCAAAATTATCTTTCAATATAGAAGTAGATAATCTATTCTTTTCAGGTAATACAGCTACCAAAAAGTTTTCAGACTTATTATTATTCTACCTTGTGACTATCAGTCTCTAGTATAGAAACACATGAGGGGCATTCTCTGAAATAAAGCAGGCTTGATATCCAGCCTTCTCAGACTAAGAGCTCTGAGATCTTGGATGGTTAATATTTTCTGTTTTCAATGATAGTATTTATTAAATGAATTTATTATAATTATAAGATAAAATTGTAAAGCACAATATTATGATAAATTAGTTGTCATCTTTATCTTTCCCATGGAGACAGTGGCATGTCCTACTTGAGTGCCTTGGAGCCATGCTGCCTGAGTTTGTCATTTATGAGCTATTACCTTGGGGAGTTACTTAAATTCCCTGTGCCTGTGTTCCCTCCTCTATAAAATAGGGATAACAATGGTATCTGTCTAATAGGGTTGTCATGAGGCTTATGTGAGGCATTACATGAAAAGCACTTAGAGCAGTACTAGCATGTAGTAATTCTTCTTCTTCTCTTGTAACTACCTGCCTATTACCCATTGCTCTAATGACACAGATTTACTAAGAAGCAGCCAATTCACACGTTTTATATTATAGCTGGAAATAACTTTGAGAGAGAGAAAAAAGAACTTTATGGAGAAAGGGCTCAATCCATGCATACTTTTTCACACTGTCAGAAATGGAGTTTCTGCTGAGGACTGAGTACACGGTGTGGGTTTTTAAGGAGGCAGCTTAGGTGCTGTAATGAACAGTCATAGGCATCAATACCCCTAGACAAGGTAATCCCTACCCCTGCTTTACTCAGTCCTGATAGTCTGAGCTTGTATCCCTAATCTCAAATATTGCCTCTTTTTTCCCCTTGAAGTCAACAAAAAACTTCAAAGATCTTAGATGTAGACTCTAAATTCATTAAATTAAAAAATGTTTCCAAATTTAAGAGACACTTACAGCACCACGCCCATTGTGCAATCAGGTTTTAACGCTCTGCTTGAAGATTTTTGAATATCAAAGTATAGATTCTTTCTATCAAGTGGATAACTTTAACAATAGTAACCAAACTAATGCACTGCTCCTGAGGACTAACTGCTGTATCAGCCTCTATACCAAAGGTTTTATAAGTCACATCTGACTAAATGAAAGACATCCTGTTATAGTATTATTATCTGCATTTTTCAAATGGTGAAATGGAATTTCAGAGATTTAAGTAACATGACAAGATTACAAAGATAAAACAAACTCAGTAAGTGGTGGAATCCCATTAGTCTGGCTTAAAAGACCGGGCTCTCAAACTATATCCTGCTGTGACTCATCTCTTAAACATTTACTCATTCAGACTAAACATATAAATCCAAATACGAAATGGTCACAGCAACTTCTGTTCGTTGCACCAGATGAAAATAATGATTCTTACTCATGAAAAAGGTACACTCAGATATAGTTTTCTAGTGGTTGTGAAGTTTAAGGTTTTTGTATCCTGTGTACAGTTGGTAACCAGAGCATCGAGTAAGCTCAGGGGTGATTGGTCTGATTTTCTAAATAAACTGTCCTGGGAGAACGGGTTACCAGGAGCTAGGTGACCTGTTCAAATGAAAGTGGCATTGTTCTTGTCAAAGTGATTATTGATTTTCTCTCAGGTTTCTGTAGGGAGTTGCAGGATAAATTTCTATTTGCTACAAAATGAAAAGAAAAAGTGTTCGCAGATGGACTTCTGTGCTTCAGAAATACAATCATGGAAGGGAAAAGAAGTCTAGCAAGGAATAATCAGAGTTTTCTTGAATTCTTTTTGAGGTTCCTCAAGACAAAATGGTTTTGAAGAAAGGAACTAGCCAATTCAAAACTTCTTTTCTGGTGTCTAAGGAAAAAAGCAACTAAATTAGGAAAACAGTCATCTTTTAAATGATACATGTGACTGTATTATAATTTTATTTGCTATATACTTGCATTTATTCATATGTTGATAGAAAGTTTTTTAAATCTGATAGGAAAATAAATATTTAAAATCTGAGAGTGATAAAATATGTTTTATTTAATAAGAATGTGCTAATCATAGCCAAAGGCCATACATAACACTGTGATGTGAAGCATTAAGCAGGCAAGTAGTTTATGATTAAATGTCTTTTGTTCTTTCTTGTCCTTTTAGGGACCTGAAGGGTTAGTTAAGTCATAAGGTGTTTCCTATATAGACTCAAAGTGTTGTCCAGGGGGATTCTCAATAAGCTCATATGGTTTTCAAATATTTTAAGGATGTAATTCATAAAGGTCTTAAAAACAATGTGTGTTCATGTGTGGAAGCCATAGGCCAGCGTAATTTTTAGGAAAGCTGCCTATTTTATTTTCCAACTGAGAAGCATTTATACTGTCGTCACAACTGCTCGAGCACCATCATCATCTTTAGGTCAAAGATACATTTTTAAAAAGAGCCAAAAGGCTCATTTACAGGACATAATAGAAAGCAGCAGCTGGGAAGACATTGTTAATGTCTACTGGGTAATTAAAATGAGCTCTCAAGGTAAGTACACAAACTGAAATACATATTTACTTGAGAAATCACAGTGGCTCCCGCAGAGCTCTTAGGGGCTGTCAGGTAAATAGCAGCACAAGTAGAAGGAGGATGTAGTACATTCTGTGACAGGTACTAAAAATGTTGGCTTCTTTTTCCATGTCTGATATGCTCCCTTGTGACACTCATGATGTTAGTTACACTTTGCTTCCTCAGCTTGTGCCTGAACAAGTTCTCCCATCTTTTTCCATTTTGTGAGGTCAGGAACTTTGTGGATGTTACATTTTAACCTACTGAGAAGGAAGGAGGAACAGCTGGGTGGACATAGAACATTAAGTCAGTAGCAAATGAGTATTCATAAGGCTACAGAAGGACAATGAAAGAAACAAAAACTTTAACAATTGCACGGGAGATTTTTTTTATTATGAACCATTGAAAAAGCCTTTGAATACAAAAGGCATCACTAAACTTATTTCAAAAAGGTTTAAAACAGAGTATTAACTTGATATGTTTAGTACATTTATTGAAGAGTTGAGATTCTTATCATTTATACTGTCTGTAAAGTCCCTCCCTGCCCCATCCTGCCAAAGATACTTTGACTTAAATATGAACATGAGATTTTTCTCTAATAACCTGTTCATCGCTTTCTTTTCTCTACTACTTTTCTGATATATGGTTGCAACTCACCTTTATGATAAAGATAGTCATTTAATACTTTCACTTTGATTTGCGAAG
The DNA here is from genome assembly GCA_004363575.1 of Solenodon paradoxus. Lineage (NCBI taxonomy): Eukaryota > Metazoa > Chordata > Mammalia > Eulipotyphla > Solenodontidae > Solenodon > Solenodon paradoxus. The sequence goes on from RJWH01000035.1 coordinate 790,993, forward strand.
AAAGTTCAGGTCCCATTTCACTATTTCCTCATTGAGCTCCAGTAAAATGTTGAATAACTACTTTGAATTTAATGGATTTAAAACTGTCTTTATTCTTCCCCATACAAAGAATCACATTTACATAATTCCCATTCATACTAATGATAAAATGGTGATTGTATGGTTCTCCATGGCTCAAAAGTTAACTTTGAAGTCTTTCCCTTCCCATTCCATTTTAACTTCTCACTAATAAGGTTTCACAGGTATTTCCTGAAACTATATCTACATTTTGATGCCACATCCGTAACAGATTAGGCCTTGTTGCCTCTAGTATGTACTCTTGCTTTTGGCATTTGTCACTAAAATTTCATTTCTACTTCACACAAAATATGAGAGACTTCCTAAATCATATTACTTTTCTACTGATAAATTAATAAATCAAAACAAAATATAAAAGATTCTGAATCTAAAGTTTGAAAATTCAAATTTATTTGAAGTTGGCTGATGAAATAGTTTCTATAATTTTTGTCTCTGAGGCCTTAAAAAGTATTCTATTCAGATAATACTATAAAGTGAATTAAAATGCCTAGTGTGTCTGCCACTAATAAAATAGAATGACCTGTTAATTTAGTGTTTCATGGTTGGATAATATTAGCTTATACAAAAAATTGCTTTTCGATCATTTCTTTCAAGTTCAAGAAACTCACAATTATAACAAAGCATGGAGTAGGAAAAGAAGATTCTCAAAGAACAGAAATTTTTCCTTAATCTGAGAAAAGAAAGTGTATGTTGAGAGAATATATTCTATAATATAAAATAGAGTGGAAAGATTGTGCTGCATTGGAAACTAATAGGTATACTAAAGTACAGGATGTCTTCCTCATTTGCAATCTGATTCCTGATAAAAGATCTGTACATCAAAGCAGCTAATAAAATGTAAGATAATTAAGAAGCAGATAAGTGGAAGCATTAGAGAGAGAGAACTTATCTGTGATGACCTTATCTTGTTTTTAATCCTTCTGCTTTCTAGAAAAGTATTAAGAGAGCCAATCACTAAATTGTGATTGTTCTGGTGGAGAGTCTCAAAGTCTCAAATCTAGAACCCCTACCCCACTGCTTAATTCTTAAGAGTTATCTAACACAGTCTAAACTCTTGAAGAAGTCCTTGCCAACTGGCCCTCACTGAGGCTGAACACACCCTCACAGTTTTTCTATGATCGTTCCTTTATAGGGTCTTTCAATAAACCTAACTTTTGTTTGACTATACATGTGATCCTGAGTTGACTTTAGTTGGTGGGCTTTAACAAAAACAAAGATCAGTGGAGTGAGTAGGAAAGATGACAGCTCATAGCTTAAAAAAAAGTTACAATATAGTGCAAGTCTTGAATTTAAGGAATAAGAAATAGATCAAAATTCTAAGAAACAAATGCTATGTTTCTATATCACCTGTATCTGTATCTGTCTATTTGAGATCTAGGTGGGATTTAACTGAGTATCATGAGAAAGAGAAGTCTAATAGGGGGTCTTATTTTCATATAATTAACACAAATTAGTTGCATTACTAGGTGCTAAGGATAAAATTGAGGTTAAAATGTGCAGTTGCTGCACTTTAAAGTGCTTAAATTTTAATGTTTGAGAAAATAGAAATTTATAAGTAGTGACAAAGTGTGACAAGTGATGACATAAAGGAACCAAGAAAATGTTCTGATATTACATAGAAGAGTTTCCGGCAGGGAAAAGGAGCGCGTAGATCTTAAATGTTTTGACCAGAAAATAAACAAATCATGTTGTACAACCTACATATATGCAAGTTTTACCTGTTGAACAATAAAGCTGAAAAAAAAAAAGTGAAGAGCATCCTGAGAGAATGATACATTCGGCTACATTTTGCACTAAAAATAGGGATTAGTTAAAATCAAGAGGGTTATGATTTATGACACTTCAGGAAAAGGAAATAAAATGTCAAAATGCCCAAAGATATGAAAATAAGTGATGCATATGAGGCTTTATAATAGTTGAGGAAGACGAAACACTGAATGGAAGCAGCAGCACTAGGATAAGGAGGACAATTTGGAGAAATGTTAGTTAACATCAGGTAACTGTTGGTATTTCTAATTGATATTGACACATCAGTTACATCCTGATTTCCATGTTAGTATTGCCATTTGTCAGTTTAATTGTATGTTAGAACAAGATTTGGTCTTGCCTTGGGTCACTGGACCCTGTCCATACATCCTCAGCCCTTACTGTCTCAGTACCACCAGTGCTGAAATTCTAAATGACAGTTCTTACATCTTTTTAAACTCTTTCTCAGTGGTCTGAGTCTGCTCCATCCTCACATAGGACATTCTATGTCAAAATAACTGCAAAGCGAACCTGACCCCAACTCTTCTGAGAATGGACCTTCAATCATTGACTGATGAGCCTGGTTTTATGAACATGGCGTCTTCTCGATTCTCGCGGGGAGTAAACCCGAGGTACATTTCTACGTTCCCTCCCAGAGTTCCGTGGCACAGTGGACTAAAGCTGCCCACAGAAGAATCTGGCTTTATTGACTTCCTTTCTTTCTATATTTCACTGCTCCACTCCCCACTAATATTTCTGGGATCACATTCCAAATGACCATCCTCCATATGACTTCAGATATTTATTACAGACAAAACAGCCGCAGAGCTCCAAGATAAGAGATTTCACGTCACCTAAGAAGGACTTGCAAAAATTTAAATAAGACCAACTTGTAATTCTTAGTTATTAAACAATAAAAAGCACCAAAACTGGTTTGAGGAAAGATATAATTTTTTTGACAAGAGTTGTGTTGTAGGTGGTCTCTGTTGAACTCCATCATAGTGGAGGGATGGATTGATTTCTTTGCTCAGGTCTGGAGATCAAGGTTTCAACAAGACATAGAAGGACTTTTCTTTTTTCCAGTGAAGTCTGTGGGGGCACAGAGACTAGACTAAGGCTTGTTAACTGATCTAATGAATGAATAAAATGTGCCACTCTTGAGAATGGGCTTCATTCACTTCCAGAATTTCTGAGGGCAAAGGATATTGACTTTCCTTGGTCTGGAGGCTCACCGGAAGTGTGATCTGGCCTGGAGCAACGTTGTGGGGAAGCAACTGTATATACAACCAATTTAAGGAGGCTTCAGGCTATTTGTCAACAGATAAAGACAGAGGAGGAGTCATAAATTGATAGTAAGTGGAAAGGTTTGCATAATATAAGAGACTATTAGGTGACAGATGACACAATGCAGAGCAATTGCAGGAAGAGAAGAAAAATTTAGTGAGGAGTAGTAGTTTTCCAAGTTCTTTAGTAAACTGGAAAGAATGTATCAGATTTAAATAAGGTAAGTACCATAGAAAGTACTGTGAGATTAGATCAACACCTCTGATAGAGGGAGGACTTTTCTGAACTTTATTCTCCACTAAATCCCCATATATACTGTGGAGAGTGTACCCTGTTGGAATAGCAGTTTGGTCAACTGCCTAACTAATCTAAGCGCAGGACTCATATATCACAAGGACCTGGGTTCATATCCCCAGCTTGGGAGAACAACTAAGATGTACAACCAAATAAAAAAAAATTAAAGTGGTTTCCTTCCTCTCCCCTCCTGCCTGCATGCCTACTCACCTTCATTGCTGCCTGCACCTTTCCTTTAAAAAATAAACTGTGAAGAAGTCCAAAACAGTCAAGTTAAGCTATGTTTTCCTATAACCGAACTCTCCCACAAATGAGACAGTGGTCTAAATTAAGGGAAAGGAAAAGGTTTCACTTACGATTCTTATTAGTTGATCAATCAAGGGTTGATATTTCTATTAGAGAATGATCACACTCAGGTGACTAAAAGTGAGCAAAGAAATATTTATTGTCAAAGAGAGAGATTAGAAATCATGAGATGATCCTCAGTTTAACCAGGAGTAGAGAAAATGATCTCTACAGGACAGTGCATAAAGAAACCAGATTTTGTTTCTATTTCTGTACTTGGGAATTTTATTCTTATCCAATTGCTGCATTCTTTTTTATTGAGGTATACTCGACATATAACATTATATTGGCTTTAGGTGTACGATGTAATGATTCAATATTTGTGTATATCGTGAGAAATGCTCATCATCGTAAATCTAGCTAACATTGATATGATGTCATAGTGGCAGTTATTTTTTCTGATGATGAGAGCTTTTAAGATTTACTCTCTTAGCAACTTTCAAATATACAGTGCAATATTACTAACTAGAGTTGATGCTGTTTATTAATCCCCATGACTTATTTGTTTTATTGTTGGATTTTTGTGGTGCTTTTCGTAATTCATTAATTTACATTGGATCCTTGGTAACAAGAGAGTTAAGAGTCTGAATTCATGGTTGGTTAAAATTCAAATATTCTGAGAAGGTGCATATAGTCAAAGTGAACAAAGATGAACAAAATTGAAAAGTTAAGGGATGTTTTACATCCTTGAATCCTAAATAGACTGATCTATGAATATTTTAGTTGTCTCATTTAGTTGTATACTTAAATCCTGCAAATAGGATTCTTGAAGTGTGATTCTTGATGCTTGCATGCTGATGTAAACCTGCTTTCAAATGGACTAAAAACAACTAGTTATTAAATAATTATCTCTACAGTCTGCCTAGCTGGTCCAGCCTTGTTTAGTGGGTTCAGCTCACCATGAAAGCCTGTTTCCTCCATGTCCTGTTGGTCACTTTCCACTTTATGCCATATGACAGTTGCTCTCTCTACTCCTTGTTATCATCCATTTTCCAAACGTGTCCAGCTCAGGAGGACTAAATTGCAGTGAACTGTCAGTGCTGATGGACTGGCTGGCTTCCAGGCTCTTCTTGTTGGGGATCTTGTCGGACCATTACATGCTGATTATGGTTTATTGATGATGCCTGTGAAACTGCTTCAGAGGCCAGATGTAACATCCTTGAGCAGTGGAAGCCTCACAGCTGGTTGGTATGTTGCAGCCGAAGTCTGATTTCTATTCTCTAAGAAGCTGTGTCAGTGACATGGTCCCTGATAACTCCCTGAAGGGCACACAGTTCTTGGTGGATCTACTTTTTGGTCTGCAGATGCTTTAGCTCCCGTTATTGCCAAAGGAGCTCACAATCATTTTGTCCACTCACTGGTATTTTTTTCCTGTTACATGACGTTAGAAAAATCTTTTCAGACTATGTGTTAGTTTTGAAGATGATTTTCATTGTTGAAATTTGGTATATGAGTAACTTAAAAATCGGAGTCCTTGAAGATTTGGGCTGTTGTGAATATGGGCATGTGTAGATTCAGTCTAGAGATAGGATCTGTCTATTTTGTTTGCATTTCAAAATACTTGAAAGATTATTATAGACATTAAGTATTCCAATTTGATCAAGACAAAAGAGATTCTTCAGAGTTTTATTCTGCTATGAGACTAAGGCAATGCTAATATCTGAAATTTCAAGAATTTTTATGTGATTCTGTTATCAAATTTTTATCAAGTGCCATTTGAGTTTTCTGTAAATGATAAAATGGAAGTTAGTTCTAAAACAGATAAAGAAAATTCGAAATGAATAGGTAACTGCATATATATATGAATCACTAAATGGACAGGTACTTGCTTAATTTTCAAATTTTGCTTAACATGGCATGTTTATCTTGTATCCTACAGGCTGGGAATACAGCGATAGTGCATGACTGCTGAATCATACATATTGTCAAACTGGAGCTGCTGATCTGAATGATTGGTGTAGTTTTTCCTTTCTGATCACTAGATGGAGCTACAAAACCTCTGGCATTATTAAAAGTGTTCTTGCAAATATTTGATTTTCTTGAAGGGGAAAACATTTGCCTTGAAAACTTGAGTCTTTTCCCTCCCATTTTAACACCATATCCTACAAATGATTGAAATTGCTTCAGATTCTCTATAGTGATGACACAGCAACATTGTGGTAAATACATGGAAATGTAATCACTATATTATGTTTGAGGAAGGAAATGGCTATATTACCAAGGTCACCTTACAGTTAATTCAGGCTCTCCGCTAATAGTAATAGATTCATCATGGTGACATGCTAACAATTCTTCCTTTATTTCTTTTCCTATTTATTGGTCCAAGATACAAGTCATTAACTTCATTTATTTGGATTGTAGACCACAGTTTGCTTCTTAGGAAGCTATGGGAATGTGATCACATTTGGAGTGAGTATATGAACTGCTAAAATTATGACAAGAAAACATGATTTTTCTTTTTTATTTTATCAATTTCCCATGAAAATTAACTTTGTGATAATCTGCAGGTCCTTGTGACTCTGGGGGAGTAAAGATCAATCCTTAACTGTGCTCAGAATTGTATATGAAAAAATAAGTGTGACTTTTGTGCTACTTAATGTTTAGTATTTGTTCTTTTCATTTTCCTTTTTTTTTTAAAGGAAAGATACAGGCAGAAATGAAAGCAGGTAGGCAGGCAGGAAGAGAAAGGAGGAAAAAACACTTCTACTTTACTTATGCTTCGTGGTTGTCCACCAACCCAGTCTCAGGATTCATACTCAGGTCCTTGGAATGTATGTGGAACACATCCAGCTGGAGTCAGCAAACCTGATTGCTTCTCAACTAGGACCTGTCAATCTTTGCCTCAGTTTTAAGTAAAGGTTATTCACTTTAATTTAGAATAATTGTTTCACTATTTTGACTTTCACCTTTAATTTAATCAGCCAAAGAAAAAAACACCCAATTTTCCCAAATATTTATTGCACTCTCTAGTAGAGAATATAAAAATATGCACAAAGTAGGCATGCAATAAGTAAAAGATTTAAGGTAGCAGAATTTTATTTGATATTAGGGAAGCAGTGCAAATCCATTTGCATTATCTTACTAATGAGCACATATTAATTTATTGAATTATGTAATTTCAAGTAATAATTATGCTTCAGGTATTTACAGACAAATTTGGGAATGTTGAAAAAAATTAAAAATCCTAGATATTGTTATGTCCCCTATTAATTCCGATATTTAAATAAGAGATTTATAGACTTCAGTCATTTTAAGCAAAGATTTCTCTTGTGAATCCAAGGTCAGAAAGAAATTGGTAAGTGGGTAGAAGAAGCTAAAGATCAGTCAAGTATTTTTGATGGAAAATATTTGTAAATAGATAGAAGTTTTTTAAACAAATTAATCTTTTCTGTGGAGCAGGGGCATAAATGAAAAGATGCTTCACACAGTCCTTTGCTTCTAAAATGAGGCAATCCTGGAGGAGCATGAAGAACCACCCATTAATCTCTGCTGGCATTCAAGCAAACCTGATACAAATACAGGAGCTGAAATGAGTTGATTTTGCTTTGAGAGTAAATATAACCTCATTTTTCTTTCTATCTATAAAGGGCTTTTAAGAAATGTGATACTTAGGCTAACAGAAAGAAAACAATTAAAATATGTTTCATTTGCAAAATGCAATTCATATATTCCCCTGATAATCACAAAACAGATTCGTAACAGAAAATACAGATCTTACAAATGGAAAGATAAGAATTACTCATAAATCCATCATTCAAAGAAAATGACTTTTAGAGGTTTATGTGTATGTGTGTGTGCTTGTGTATTTGTGGTACCACAATGACTATATTTATCTGATTTGCTTTGCTTTCCTTCCCTTGTGAAATATAGAAACCCTTTTAAAAATCACTAATTTATCTTCTAAAACATGATTTCAATGACAGCAGAGATTTATATTATACAGATAGACAACAATAATTTGACCAGGAATGCATTTGAGGATTCTTGCCTGAAATTACTATGACTTTTGTCAAATGGTCATTTTCTAATTCCATTATTCTTTACATAAAATTCCATCTGACAATGTCAATGTTTATTTCAGTATTCAAATTGCAGCAAAAAAGCTGGTGGAACAACTTTAAGCTGGTTCCTGTGTCCTATTAGATTTCCTCATCATTCTTTGGGGGTTCCGTTATTTCCCAGAACATCAATATGTTCTAGGCTTATTTTCATTTCTCCTCCTCTAGTCCCTGAATAAATATTATCTCTAATGAACCCTATTCTCTAATGAACTCTAATGAACTCTAATAAGCCATTTGTGCTAGTGACACTTGAGTTTACTAGTTGCAATTCCACTTGGTTAACTGATTAAATTAGGAAAAATAATGTAGACACAGTGTATGTGTATGCATATGTGTATGCACAAGTGCATATATACACACATTTACATCTGTTTCTCTTTCTCTTACCTTAAAATCACCCTCTGCATTTTAATCCACATATTCGGAATTCATTCCAGCTCACCTTCTTTCCATATCTGTAGTTCCCTTTTCTGACAGTGAGAAACTTGACTTCCATTTCGTTGTGTTTTCAATACCCCTGAAATGAATCCATTTAAGTGATCCCTAGAGCTGTATGGTATTTTATGAAGTAAAATGAGTCAGAGAGAGAAAGACAAATACTGTATCATTTCACTCATATGTGGAAGATAAAGAAGCACATAAATGATCAAAACAAAACAAAGACAAATTCTTTGACTATAAGAATAAAATGATGGTTATCAGAGGGAAGAGGAAAAAGAGATAGGTAACTTGGAAGAAAGGAGTCAATTGTAGGTGAAGGATGGGAACTAGAGTTTTGGTGACAAAATATAACATAGTATATACAGATGTCAAACTATAATGTCAAACACCTGAAATCTATATAATGTTATAGACCAATGTTACTTTAATCATTTTTTAATAAAAAATGACCCCTCATAATTAATGCCCTAAACTTTGCCTGGCTATTGCTTTGAAAAGATTCTTGACTCACTCTGCTGCCCCCCAAAAATATGAAGGGGAATGACAAAGAGAAGATGGAAGGGAAAAGTCCCTGATGGCTTTTTGACTAAATTATCCAAAGGAGAATAGCTCTATATTTTAAGGAATAAATAATTTTGTTGCAAAGAAAAACTTTTACTTTCAGCCTTTCTTTGAGTGTCTTTATTTCAAAGTAAGTATAGAACATTTAAAAAATATCTTCTCAAAGAGCAAGATTCAGCTTTTGATGAATAATGAAGCCCAATGTCATGAAAAATGATCTGAGAATTCATGCAGTTTATCACAAATCATGATTTTTCCCTTTATGTTTTGATCGGAGTTGCATAAAACTCTAGGGATAAATGGCTAGCATACCTAGGATTATCCTTAATTCATTCCGATATGGTCAATTTTTTTTAAGTTATATTCAAGCATTAATGTTAACTATCTAGAATACTAATTTTTGATTTTAGGGTTGTTTTCACTCAAGAATCTGAAGTTATTTTACAGAAGATTAAAGATATCCCTAGTCTTTTAACTTGATCTTCAGTTGTTAGATAATAACGAAATTAAAGTTGTCTTCTCTGTTGCTTAACGAATTACAGGAAATAGAAACAAAAGCTAGCAAGTGAGTTCCCAACTTTTGACCATTTAGTAGCACTGTTTAACAAATTCTTTAGTGGTACAGAGGAACTGAATACAAAGACAAAGAAGCAGAAACACAAAATTCATAGTGCGGATCAAATACCGTTTTTAAGAATATTGCACACAGGACTGAGTTATGTCAAGGAGAGAAAAATATTTTGCAATCACATTATTGACATTATGTTAGAAGTTTACAATAAATAGGATATAAAATGGCATGTATTACATTTGCTTGCCTTTTTACTTGCAAAGCTTCAGTCACAAAAGGTCATATATCTTTTTGCATTATTATCAATGGTTCAAGCAAAGAAGATAAAGTGCTATGCAGTGGTATTGGCAATTGTCTGAAATTGGTAACATTTATTTTATTGTTCAGCAAATATTTATTGAATGCCTACTACGTGTTAAGCACCATTTTAACTTCTTACAATACAGTAATAAATAAGATATATAGTTCAGTGATTAATGAGTGATAAATATTCCTTATCTTCAAAGATCTTACATTCAAAAGGGTAGACAATAAGCATAACATACTATATACATATATGCATATAATTGACATGTAAATGAATATATATATATATGTATATACATATATACACAAAATACCTCAGGTAATGCTAAGTTATGAGGAAAAAGGAAGCTGATTAAGCAGATAGAGTCAAGGCAGGTGGTAGCCCATTAAGACATCAAACCACTGCAGAATTATAAGATTTTACACACTAGAACTGAAAAAAATTGAGACATAATTAAGTCCAACTTCCTCTTTTTACAAATGTTCAGTCTGAACTACACAGAAGTTGTGACTTGCCTAAAATCTTGTGACTTTTTGATGTCTTTGCTATTATTTGAGTCCTATTATCTAGCAGAATATCCATCACAGTAGATGGAACCATAGAACTTTTTCTAGCTCATTTCCATGCTATACTTGTTTTGTATTTATCAAGTAAGTACTTATACATATTTTTAGAAGACAGAGTGGTATATAACAGTATAGCTACATATTATATTTTAATACTATTTATAACAAAATTATGTAATGAAAACATGTCCTCCAGTCCCATCTCTCCCAGTGCCTGATTCCTAAACCCAAAGGCAATCATTTTCTAATTTTTCAAATGTCTCTTCTAGAATGTGCCTCTGTATATCTACAGAATAGGCTCATATTTCTATTTCTTGTTTGTCCAGTTTTTATACTTGGTAGTTTCATTAAACAGGCGCAATGCTTGGCATGTTGTAACAGCAGGAATTAAAATGTCTTATTTAATTTCCTTAAATTAAGTTAATGGAATAAATATTTTCCTTGCTCCTCATTATAGGCTTTTTGGGTTGTTATAACAAAAACAACAGAGACTAGGTAATTTATAAGCAACAAGCTTTTATTTCTCATAGGTCTGGAGGCTGAGCAGGCAAGGCCAAGGCACGGGCATATTTAGTGTCTGGTGGGGAACTGGTTCATAGATGGCTGTCTTTTCTTTGTAGCTTCACGTGGAGGTGTGAGGAATCTCTTTTATAAGTCACTAATACTTTACACGAGGCCTGCACTTACATGAAGGGAAGACCTCCCCAAAGTCTCACCTCTTATTACTATAACATTGGGCATTAGGATTTAACATACAGATTTTTGGAGGATACAAATACTCAAGACTTTAGCATTCTACTCTAGTCCCTCAAAATTCATGACCTGAAATGAGTTATCTCCAGAGTCTTAATTTGTTCCATTATCAATTTAAAGTCTAAAGTCCAGTGCCTCATCTATATATCATTCAAATTAGATATGGGTAAAACACGAACTATGATTCATCCTGAGGCAAATTCCTCTCCATATGTGAACCTATGAAATCAAATAAATTATGATCTCCCAAAATGAGATGAAAGTACAGGTATAGACAGACATTATCCTCCAAACAGGAAAAAAAGAGATGAGTGACAGGCTCTGAACAAGTCTAAAACCCAACAACACAAAATCCATTAGACCTTTAGATTCAAGAATAATACCCTTTTTCTTGGCAGTCTGTTCTCCAGGCTTACTGGTGTAGGGGTCCCAACTTTCAGGCACATTGAGGTTGGGATCCTGTCTTTTGAACCAACAAGAATGGAGATTCCATCTTCCCAACTCACTGGCTAGCCATCAGTGACATTGCTGGCAGAAGTTGGACCCCTCAAGGTGACCTTAACCCTATAGCTTTGGGTGACCTTGCTGGCCCCAGCTTGACTGCACCAATCCATCATCAGAGGCTCTCTGCTTGGGCCTTATACCTGCCAGATCTTGGGTCCTAAAATCCCCCAGCATGGAGTCCTATGCCTGTGAGTCTGATGGACATCCTGTGAAATCTCAGTGAAAGCAGACATGCTTCCACAGCTCATACGCTCTATACCCTGGCAGAGAAGGTGTAAAGTGAATGCTGACAACGTTTTCCACTTATGACCACCATGGCCTTTGTCACACCCAAACCTGCTGAAGTCACAATTGGGTCAGAAGAGTGTGGGTGGTATAGACCTTGATGAGTGACAGCATTCCTTAGGAGCAGGCAGTCCTAGCTTTGAAAACAATCTAATAACCTTTACATTGCCTTCTACATCTTTCTTCCATAGTCTAGGAAAATATCTCCTGACCTCTGTAGGGATGGCTGATCCATATGAATCTTATCTTCTGTTGTTTTCTCTTCAAGCTTTCTCATTTGTTATAATATGGATAGTCTGAGAATTTTTCCAAATCTCTAAGTTCTGTTTTCTGTTTGGTTAACCTCTCTAACTTTGAACTATTTCTCTCTTCTCACATTTTACCATAAGCAATCAAGAGGAGTCAGGCTTCTCTTTCAACATTTTTCTTAGAGATAACTTTGGCTAAATAACCACTTTCACCGCTTGCATTTCTATCCTCCACAAAACACTAGAGTACAAACACAACTCAGTCAAGTTCTATGCCACTTTAAAACAAGGATGGCCTAGGTGCTCCCTGATGGCCTAGCAGTCTAGTGGACCCTGGGGACACTCCCACATACATCCCAACATTTAAGATCCAAGACACGGGGCTGGGGGGAGGAACAACCAAGGTGATCACTAAATGAAAATAAAATATTTCTTCTGCCTTCTCCATTCCTGCCTGCCTACTCACCTTCATTCCTGCCTGAAGCTTTCCTTTATAATAAAACCAGAAAATAAACAAAAAATCAAGGACAGTCTTTCCTCACGTTTCTCCAGTGCTCAGTAACACGTTCCTCATTTAGATCAAAGATCTAATTAGAATGAACATTGTAGTCCATATTCTTACCAATATTCTGCTCAGTATTATTTATATGTTCTCCAAGAAGATTGAGACATTTTCTAAAGCTGCCGTCTTTTCATTCTGAGTCCTCACCTTAAAGGTCCATTCATAACAATCTCGACTTCTTCTGGCATGCGCTTCAAAACTCTTCTAGTCTATGGTAGAGTCAGTATGTGGTGAGAGTCCATTCTTTGTTCTTATTTGACATTTTTGCTGTGTCTCTACATGGTGTAAGGTGTGTGGGATCTCTTTGGGTGTCCATGATAAGGGTATTAATCTCTGCAGTCCCTCCAGGGATATGGTTTTACTTTTAATTTACTAGTTTCCCAGTTGTGGACAGTTCTAATGACTCACTTGGCCTTTCTTACTGTAGTACACCTCACTTTGCAGGTCAGGGAACAAATGTAGGGTTTCTGTCAGTTAGTTGCTAAATATTTCTATTCTGATTATTAATGTAGAATTGGGGAAATAACCACAAGATGAAATGGAGGAACCACTGTGAGATGAACCTAAGGTAAAAATCCACTGACCACCGCACCTCCACAAACCTCTACTCTTACTGGCCACAGTTATGTATATTTTGGGTCTCGTGGAATCAGTGTCAGTTTAGAGCCACGTTTCAGCAGTCCCTGGAAGTTCGGATCATTTCCTTTTCCCTAAGGTAAAATTATCTTCATAAAAGGCATTATATTCATTTTGGAAATTCTGGGAGAAAGATCAACAGCATGAATTTTTTGGCAGGTCCTTTCTAAAGGGAATCCAGTCTCCGTTTTATTCAAAGGGTTCTGATTCTATAAACAATCTTAAGTCTGGGAATTGAGTGGCTATTACTTTATTTTTATGATTCAGTTAGACTATCTTTTACTTGACCTAGAACTTTTCTTTTTATACAGGTCAAGTAAGTAATCAATAGACTTCGATTGATTTCATTTCTTGGAACACTAGGATTAACTACTCAAAATTATTCAATGTTTTTTGCAAGTCATGTTATTCTGATTGTTGCTTTGACTGTGTTGTCCATTATGGTAGCAGAGACATCTTGCTTTTGGTTGAATGCCTTCCCTTGACCCCAGGATTCAAATACTCCCATTGCATTTAGATTTTTCCATTGAGTGATGATAATTTCCACTGTAAGATCAGGACTACAGAGAAGAACAATCATCGTGCTCTTTGAAGATGCAGAACTCACCTCAGAATTTGCTTCTCAGCGGAGTGATAAAAGGTATATCTTCTGAATCTCTCAAGTAGGTAAGTAGGCAAGTAATTAAGTAGGGTAGTTCTTAAGTGACAAATAACACTAACATTCCAATCTCCCTAAGGCTCTGAATCCCTTCCTCTATATTAAGCAAAGAAAGGTTGGGTAGTGTCAGTTTGGGACTAATTTTCAGTCTCTGCTTCAAACAACCGAACAGAGTACTTTATAACTCCTGAGCTGCAACGATGAATTCAGAATCTCTGCTTAGTGAGCTCGCATCAATAAATTTGGCATGACTAAACTTTATGTTCTCAGAGAAAATTTAGGGCAATTACTATTGGTCAATACAAGTTAAAAAAAAGACAAAAAAAAACCCCAAAAAACCCCAAAGCTACTTTGAGTAATTAATAGACCTGTTCTAATTAACAGGAAAGCATTTAAGTTTCTAGCAACAGCGAAACAAGCATGAGTTTCTCCTCCTATTTGGGTTGTTGAAAGCCTGTGTAGCTTCACTCCCTTCAGGGGACATTTGGTTGCATTCTTGTATCTTTCTGCCGTCACTTTTGGACTTTGTGTAAGTTTCCTTCCTCACTTGCCAACCCTAAAGGGTCAGAAGAGGGAATCAATAATAGTTAATATTAATAATAAACCAATATTAATGATTAATCGTGGATTCTAATGTGACATTGTATAGTTATTCTCTGGGTTTGGCATTGATTGACCCATTCTCTTATGAGGTCATTTCATAGACTCTTGACCCCTCTTGTGATCCAAGTTTAACTTTCATTCAGTTCTTGGAACATCTGTCACCTCCTATTGGGGAACTTGACTTTTCAAGTAATCCAATTAACAGGCTACATAATTTGTATGCCTGCGTGTAGCTCATGGCTGGTCTGCAATAGTCAAGCAGTATATATCTTCTCAATCTTTAGGAGGGCAGTTCGCAGCTCAACAACTCATCTTATGCAAAGGCTGAAGTTCTTTAGAGAAAGAACTGGAGTTAAGCAGCAACACCACTTCTTTCTCACGGTGGGAGAGATGGAATTCACAGTGTACCACTAAACTGCTCCCCAAGTCCCTTCCCTCTCCTTTCTCACATTTCCTTGCCTCTCCAACTTCACATACAGGCTCCAGTTAGATGTTGAGCAAAGTGGTGAAAACATATTTTCAATGTGATTTTATTTTTAGTATTATGTGGCATAATGTTTTGGGACTGAAGCTAATAGCTATCCATTTTAAGCATTTGATTGCCAATATTTTCTACTGATTTCCTAGTATAAAATATGAATATGTAGCTCTTTCTTCATCACTTTTCTTCACATACTTCCCTTGCTTTCATCCTCTACAAAAGTTACCTCATGTTTCAGGGTGAGTCTGTATTTGATTTATACGTTGTTGGGACTACAGTTGCTTCATTTTACTGTGCTCCCTGCCGTGTGTTTCACAGATAATGCATTTTTTAAAAAATTTTTTTTTTTTACAAAATGAGGTTTTATAGCAACCCTGTATCAAGCAAGCTAATTAGCACAGATTTTTTTTCGAATCGTGCACATTTCATGTTCTGTGCTACATTTGATTAAGGCATTTTTTTGAGATATAATGCTATTGTACACTTAACAGACTATAGTTTAAATATTACTTTTATATATATGGAGAAACAGACAAAAAAAACCTTATGTTATTGTTTTATTGAACATTTTCTGGATTACAATGCTCTGAACCTAGCCAGAAATATCTCTAATGTGTGCTTGCAGAGTTGTTTAAAGCCAAGTCACAACTTTTACCACTTTTTAAATCCTATTCAGTTCTTTTATGTGATTTTTTTTTCTTTTTAAAATAGTTTCTGTGCCTGTCACTAATTCTAAAACATTTCAACTTAGCTGTAAATAATGCTCTGATAGTGTCAAAATCAGGAAAATATCAATTTTATGTGGTGGCGAAAGAAAGAATAAAATCACTTCTCTCTCAGAAAAGCACCTCTTTCAGTTTCTTTATCGCCACACACCAATATGGGTTGCTGTGTCATCAACCTGCACCCAGAAGTGTGACCTGGAGCTTCCCTTTATCCCCACCATTGGGATTCTCATTGTTCCTGCTGCATTTGGGTCCTCATATCAGAGAGCTCAATTTTACTTTTTCTTTACTCACTCATTTTCTGAGAGCGAAAGGAAAGTTTCACTGAGCTCATGTGGTCTGAAAGTGTCAATTTGACCTTCATGTTTGCTTGTCACTAGAACTTTAAAGGCTTAGCTCCACTGTCGTCTGTCTGCAGTGTGCTGTGATACAGTTTGAGAACATCAAAATTTATTAAAAAGTGATTTTATTGAAGGAAAATTGCATTGAACATCAATAAGGTTTGAGGTATACATGATAGAACACTTGCACCTGTACATAACACAGCAGATTTACCACTCTTGCTTCTTAACCCTTCACTGTACAATTAATCCCCTCACCCCATTTTCTCCCAAGCCCTCCCCATCTTTTCCTGCATCCTCTGATTTGCTTTTAGCCCCCATTTAAAGTCTATTGTTGTTTGAATTAGTTTTCTTTGTAATTTTTATTATTTAATCTAGTTCATTTGTTTGCTTTCCTTCACTGTACACCTTATATGAGTGATATCAGACGAAGTGATGTTTGTCTCTCTCTCCTGTGGTTGTCTTGCTAAACAGAAGTCTCTCAGGGTTCACTGAGTTGTCATGGACATTCAAATTTGTTATCCTCTGAGTGTCCCTTGTCTTTCCCCAAGGAACAGGGTGGCCGTTCCCTTGCCTTTGCGTTCTGGCAGCTCCTATCGGAATTTCTT
The DNA here is from genome assembly GCA_004363575.1 of Solenodon paradoxus. Taxonomy (NCBI): domain Eukaryota; kingdom Metazoa; phylum Chordata; class Mammalia; order Eulipotyphla; family Solenodontidae; genus Solenodon; species Solenodon paradoxus. Next base: position 807,651 of record RJWH01000035.1, read on the forward strand.
GGAAATTATAATAATTTCTTGTGCAATTCTTCTTCCTTCTGTTCTTAAGTTCTTTTTCTTTTTCTTTTTTTGTGTGAAATATCTCAGCTATTATTTGAATCTCAACAAGCCCTGTATCTTTTAAATCCTGTCTCTCCATTGTCCCACCTCTTTGTCATTTTTCATTTCTAATATCTGAGTAACATTCTCAACTTTTAAATTCCATAACGTCTGCTGGATTTTTAATTATTTTATAAGGCAAGTGTTTTCCAAGAATTAGTTTTTGTTTTTGAATACTCATTTAAATAAGCAAAGAAACAACCAATGCTTTTATCTTGGATATAATGTTATCTTCTCTTATTTGAAGACTTTGCTAACTTTTTTGTTTCTTTGTTTTCTCTGAGTTCCTTTATTTTATTTTATCTTATTTTTTTCAAGAATGACCTTTTTTTCCCCCAACTCCATGTGATCCTATTTTCTGTTCATGCTTCAGCTTGAGGGACTAAAATGCTATTTGGAAAACCTGCTTATGCAGATAATTTGTGTCCTATGACCTTTACTCTGATGTTAGAAGTATGGAACTTGCAAGTTTGATGGGGACATTCTCAAATCTGAGTATCTTTCGGCCTTTTCTTTGAGGGAAAGTCAGTTTTCTTAGAGAGAATTCTTTCACTTTCCTACTGACATAGTTGTAAATGTAGCTCCCAACAATCTTGGAGTCCATTCATTAAGATAGACTATAGTTCTCACTGATCAGTGGGTCAATTTTCACTTAATTTCATTATGTTTTTGAGACCCCATCCCATCTCATCTTGCCCCTTTTAACTGTGGGTTTTGTTTGTTTGTTTTTTTCTGCAGAACTGAATCTACTAACTTAAATCTCCCTAGAGAGTACAGCTCTAGTCTTCTGTTGTGGTGGAGAAAGATGAGAACTGCCTGGCGATCCGGGGTGGGTGAAGGTTTCCTGGATGTCTAATTACCACCTAGAATGGCTTTCAAATAATTCTCCAACTGTTTGGTAACATCTAGAAGCTTGCTTTCAGAGATGTTTAAGGGTCAACTTTTCTCCGTCAGCTATATTCCTTACCACTTTCACATCCACTTTTGATATGTTCACATTTTGTTGATATCTCTTTTTCACAGAGTCTTATTATTAACATTGCTTTTGCAGCTCTATGTCTTTTATTTTTTAACTGTATTTTTCAGTGAAGAGTTGAGATGGAACAAAAATAAATGCATCATTCAATCTCATGTTGATATGAAACCTCAAACTTTCCCATCTATATTCATTGCATTTTTGAAAAAGGTCAACTTCAAATAAATTGGAGTAATTTAATTTTTTAACACGAAATAGAAAGTAAAAATAACAAATTATTATTTAAAGTATTATACATGATTAGGAGAGTTATATCATATTAAATTAAAAATGTAAAACTAGATGCTTCTTTGTTCTAGTAGTCAAACTGAAATTTTTGGATGAACATACTCTGTGTTGAAATAGATATAATATTGATGCACTGTCCATATTATCACTATTTTTGCATTTTGATGATTATAGTTGGCATCGATATTTAAAGTTTCAGTAATGAATTCCACAAAAGATGTATTGAGAATAAGATAGGTACAAAAATTCATGAGTTATGTTGGGGGGTAGCATTTGGGTATAGTCCACATATATCTCAAGAGCCTGTGTTCACATTCCAAGGCCCGGGGGAACAAACGAGATGAACAACTAAATAAAATAAAGTACTTCTTCCTCCTCTCTCTTCTTGCCAGCCTGCCTACTCACCTTCACCTTTCCTTAAAAAAAAAAAAAAAAAAAAAGAAATTCATCAGAAACAAATTAAAGTGAATATTCAGTCATGAAACATTTTGTCTTATATCAGCAAAACAAATCCTAGCATTCAATAGTCTTGATTGTTATGATATACAGTAGTTGTTAATAATAATAGCATTGAATTCTAAAAGTATTTCCTTCAAGAAATGAAAAAAAATAGCTGTAATGTGCTTCTGATCTATGCCTTAGCTCTGATCTGCTAACAGTTTTTCTTAGGTTAGTTCTTTTTAAACCTTCATTCTAGTAAGGACTAATGACTTAGTGAAGTTACAGTGTCTTATCAAAAATTCTTCTTCCTACTTTTTCTGTTTCCCCCAGTTCTCCACATTTCAACACTTTGGTTTTGTCATACATGTCTTGGTTGTAAAGGGAAGTCTTAGAACAACTTAGTTCAGACAGTATAGCTTTTAACATTCCATCTGCTCTCTTGGAGACATACTACATAGTTCATTAAGCAGCCGTGTCTCTTTTCTTGCTTTGATGGAGTACAGGTTAGTGAGAGACTGGGTCCAGGTATTTTGCAATTCGATACATGCATATAACTTCTTGCAGAAATGCTATCATTATAAACTAAACAGAACTTTACTATGAGTAGATGTTTGTGTGTGTATGTATGTGTGTGTGTGCGTGTGTGTGAATTAAGATTTTGAGATTCTAAATTAGGTAGCTAACTATAGGAGAGTTAAACCAATAAACTTTTCATTCTGTAATTTGTAGCAGTAACAAAACACAGTTCTAGATAATGTGGGAGAAATCACTAAAGTGTGTGGTGAATGTGATATGATAGCACTATAGAAATCTAAGCACCAAAGGGAGAAGTGAACATTAAAGAAAGAAAAGAAAATTCACAATGCAGAGAAAGAAAAAAAAAGCTGAAACAAAAAAATTGCTTAAGCATTATTGATAACAAATATTCATGAAAGAATCCAACTAAGAGTGTGAAAGTGAAGAGATGTAAAGATAACTATGGTGATAGAGGTAATGACTCTAGCCCAGTTTAGCTATTTCTCCATCAGTAATTAGAAGTCAAATATTAGTCTGAGAAGGGTCAATTTACTATTCAACAAAGCTCCATTATTACTAAATCAGCTGTAGTTTTGTGCATATCCAATCTCAATAGCCTGAAACCTTTCTGATGTCAGTTAATACAGTTTCCAAGAGAAAGAGCAAGGAGAATACATTTGGTCAAAATGAAAAGGCTATAATAAGAAATCTAATATTTTTAGAGAAAACAACTACTAGCACTTAGAATGGGCAAGGAGTTCATTTATAATAATTGTCAGAGACAAATAGGAAATCAGTATGAAGTACTCAGCTTCTGCAAGACATATATTCCAATTGCCTATAAGGCTGCATTTGACATTGTTGAGTTCTTTGCTTTTTGGAACTGAAGGGTTCTATTAAATAACAAAAGGCTCTTCTTATGTGGACTCTTGCCTCTAATTTGTATTATAAATTTCTACACATGACAGTTCAAAGTCAAGTTAAGACCCTCGCTGCTACTATTAGCAATGTGTGAATAAGTTAAAATATTGCAGTTGATTTGTGTGATTTAAGTTGAAAATATTGTACAGCTTCTGGTGATTAGATAAATTTAAAATATTCTATTATTGAGTGGAAGCTATATTTTTGGTGGTCTTAAATAATCTAATAGCCATTTAAATAAATATTTTAAATATATCTACAAGGGAAATAAAGAGCTGGTAGCAAAAACCATACTGAAATTTCCCACAATCATAATAAACTTATGTAGACTTGTAGGAATACGTATTACTCAACCTTTTCCAGACCAATGTAAATATGAAATAAATTGATGTCATTCTAAAAATGATAAAAATACAGAAACTGACTCATAAAGAGCTCACAGATAATTATGAGCTGATAGAAGTGTTCATGTGTGTTTGAATAGGCTATTAATTGAAATTTCTTCTTTCAATTATTCCTTTTTCTTAATGTCAGAGGCATCGCTTCTAATGAACAATATGCTACTCAGTTTTATGATACATTCTCATCATTATCATCACAAGGGCAATCTTTTTGTTTTTCTTTTATCTCTTTCCACTTCTTTTCTCCTTTCCTTTACAGATTCTACATATGCGATTGTTTCAATGCATCAATGCAATTGTGTAAGTGTGTCAATCTTACAAACTATCCAGTAATGTTTATATTGCTTCATTGTACTTAATGTGAGCAATAATATTACTACATTGTACATTAATTTACATGTAGTTCTCTTTTGCCTTATCTCTTTCTTTCTCTCCTTTTTGTTTCCAAAATGGGTAGAACAGTTTTGACTCCCATTAGTAAAACAACTTTCCCTTTCCCCTAGTGCCTCAGTAAGCTTGGTATGATCTAATTTCTTCCACATTCATTCATAGACAGATGTAACTATTATATTAATTTACATTTATTGATTACAAAGTGTTTATTCCTTGTTGATTTCAGCTGTAGCAAATATCAATTATCCATTTGTCATCTATCTATATATTTATTGCTAATTAGACATGCTTAATTTTAGCAGTTGAAAAAAAAGTTGTGTGTATAGCATGCATGTTCAAGAAATCCTTATTCCCCTTGCCCCCAAGTAGTAGACATATAAACTTCTACGTTTTCATTTCTTAACTTTACTTTTACATTTTCTATCTGAAGCTTTTATACATCTGAAGTTCACGTGTTTGTGATTTGAAGAATTCAACTTATTTTTTCATTATTAGTAAGTTTATATATTAGTTACTAAATCTTTTGTTCTCTTGCTACTGAGGAATGTGCTATTGTGAAGCTCTCAGGTTTGCTTACAGTTCCTGATAACTAAATTTTAATTTCTTTATTAGATTTTTACTATATTGTGTTCTTTATAGTGATTTTCAGTGTATTTTAAATATATGATAGTGCTAATTTACAACTGCATTTTTCTTGAAATTTTGTTCAAGTAACAGTGAATTATAACATAGGGGTTGGAGGTATGCATTACTGTAAATAGACATTTTGTATACTAAATTAAGTTCACCACTAATAGTTCAATTCTATTTTATACCATATAATCGATTCTATTTACCTGAATTTTTTCATCCCTCTTCCCCCTTCTCTACTAGTAACCACTACTAAGTATAGACTAAAAGTTTGATTTTCTTTATTTGATTTATTTACTTGTTTGATTTCTCTAGTACCAAATATAAGTGAAACCAACAGTGTCTTTATCTAACATTTTCACTAAGCATAACATCCTATAGGTTCACACATGTAGTAGCAAATGGCAGGATTTAATTTTTTTATATTTTGCCAGCATTTTATTAAGTATGCATATATATATATATATATATTTAATTAGAACATCTTTATATACTTGTCTATCAATGGAACATTAATTTATTGGTTTAGTGGTGAATTCAACATGGTATACACTGATGTTGCTTTATGACAGTGTATACCTTAAACTTATATAATATTTTAATGCAATATTACCTCAGTAATAATTATAATAATAATTATTAAAATAACAAAACAGAAAACAACTGTTTGTTGAGATTTATTTTGCTCCGTAAATTTGAATATGCTTGTTTAGTTTGCATTGTTTTTAAAATTTTGATAAAATAATATATATATAGATGAAATAAGTTAAACATATTCCTTTCAGTTTATGCTTAGCTATCTAACAAATTTAGCATATAGATTTCTCATTTTTGGAATTTTACTTAGAGATTCTGTTTTAAATTCAGGTGTCACACACTAACATGTGGGGGTTAGTGCATAGATTTTTATCTTGATTTTTGCTGTTGCTTCCTATTTGTTAACAAATCACGATTGCATTACAGATAAAGAATGTAACTTATTTTCTTTCTTAGCTATCTTTATGGAAATTCATTTATTTACAAATTATTTATTATTTATAAAATTAAATTTATTAAAGGAATATGGAAAAATAACATACATATTTAAAGTAAATCAATTTTTGTATATAATACATTAAGTTTATCGCCCTCAGTCTAATTTTTTTGTCACCAAAGGGCTCAGTTATGGTGAAGAAAGATCTGGAGCTTATTAAGGTACCCTTTGTAAGCCACTTGTATTTAATTTTTAATGAATTTCGTTTATACTAAAATAATCAGCATTTTTTTCTGTAATTACGAAGCTGCCAAATTTATATCGATTATGCTTTTCATGTATTGGACACTGGCTTACTTTATATACCTAATATGTGATTTTCTTGATATGGTGTTAAAAATCATCCATCAGGCTTATTACTTTAATTTTTTTCTAGTTATAAAAATCTCATATGTGCATATATGTTACACATGTATATACATTTAGGTCTACAGTATTAGCTTTGTGCATATTCATATTTGTAATCTGGGTTTTCTGGGTCTTGCATAACTTTTATCATGATTATAATGCCTTTGTCTTAACATTATTTTCACTGATGGGGAATTTTCTTGTTTCTAAAGTTATAATAAACTTTCTTTTGCTTCATATTTGCCTAGTATACCTCTTTAATTTTTTTTCTATTATACTTTCTATTTCTCTTTTTAGCCTTTGTTAGTTTCTATTTCTTCTAGTTAATTTACTGCACTCGATACATTGCTCAGTTCATTTTTATAAATTCAATTTGAGAATCTTTGCTTTTTGAAGGGGAACATTTAATTCATTTATATTTTACATAACCACAATTGAGTTAAGTTTATTTTATTTTCTTATTTTATATTTAATCTTCACCATAATTTTCACCATTGTGCACCAAAAGTCTAAAGCAACATCTAACACAAGGTAGACATTCAATAAATAATTATCGAATGGATGAATAACCAAAATGAGGAAATATTGCTACAGTGGAGGAACAGATGCTCTGTATCAACAGGGTATAAGGTGGTAAACAAGAGGGAAAACTGACATAATGGACAATGTAGCCACAGAGTCAAGTATAGAGGACCTACATGTAAAGTAATAAAGGGCTGTTTTCACGTCAGAGATGATCTTTGATAAGGCTGGAATGGGTGTAATTGACATGCAGCCTGACAATTAAGATGCATTAAGGACAGTATGATCTTTCTTGAAGTCTTTCTGATTTATAATACAGACCAGTGGTCCTGATCTGGTGACTGAGATAAACACATTTAAATGGATATTAATGCTGATGTGTCTTCAAAGGAAGACATGTCAAATCAGCAAAGAAAGTTTAGGGTGCTCTGTCTTTTGATTATTCACTCTTCGTTCTATTGCAGCCTTAAAATCAAACTACTAAACAACCAGAGCATCCTCACACATGTATGTATACAAACATATGAACATTTAAAATCATTGCTATAGAGAGAGCTTAATTTCAAATTCCAAGTATCATTTTTTGACTATCATAGTTATTCTAATAATTAATTCAAAATATTGCTTTTCTCTGTGAAAAATAATTCAGACATTCTCTAACATATCCAAATAACACTTGTGCAGTAGTGTTCACTTAGGAAAGATTTATTAAAAATTTTAAACGCATGAAGAATCAAAACATTCAGAATTAGCTCTCATAAATAAATAAATAAATAAATGTGTGCGTGCGTGTGTATATACATACATACATACATACATACATACATATGTATACATATATATGTATATAGATATAGATATAGATATATGGAGATTGTGGAAACCCATACCGTGTTCTGTCATTGGTTGTCAAATCAACACAACTGCATTTTTCTATGGTTTCTGCTGCACAGGCAAGGGGAGAAGCTAGGCACTACATTTCCTAGGTTCTCTTCTCCATATTGTTCCAAATCAGAGCCTATCAAGAAGAAAATGAGATCTGGAAAAAAATAAGAGCTTGGAATAGCCATTATTCTCCAGAGAAGCTGTTAGCAACTGAGAAGGCGGACATGATATAAGAAGTGACATTCGGCTGAGGTTCTTGAGACTCTCCCACATTAGTGTGGTTGAGAGATAGACGTCCCTGACATTCTATCCCTTGGCCTTTTCAGCCTATGTGTGATCTAAGTCTATAATTTCTGTATTAAGATCCCTTGCATTTAAATGCATACAGGTTCTTTTATTTCCCTGACTGCATCATATATAAATATTTATGTATATATGTATATATATGCCTTCAAGTAATTCTAAGGAAATATGTTCTAGCATTAAATTATGTGCTTAACTATCATGACATCAATAACAATTATATAGCAATAGAATATCTAATAAGATGTTTTATTAACAAAAATGTCATTAATTCCTGCTATCCAATTAGATAAATGAAGTTATATATCAAAATTCTACAAAGATGAAATGAATACAGCCTTATACTTTTCTTTCGGCTCTAACTAAGCATAAAATTTGGCAAAATACATGAGACAAGTGTTTGTAGTCACTAGAAACAAGCAATACAGAAACGTGATCTTTTAGAGAAAGGACAGTCAGTAGCTCAAATTGTTAGGCCTGTTTTCCTTGGCATTCTGCCAGGGGCACTTACAGGACCATATCTCTAAGAAATGAAATTCAGAAAAAGCAAGTCCACTCACTGAGCTGAAAAGACAGATATTAGTGCTCAGACTGCTAAGGAGGCTGAAATTTGTGGGAAAAAAAAGTTAATAAATGGTAAGTGAATAAAATGCCCAGAACCCTGTGAAGTATTCCCTCACAAGTTTTTGACCAAGGGTTTGATGTGCAAATCCTTTATCAAGACTGATTTGTAACTATGTGAGGTGATGAATGTTAACTAAACTCATAGCGATAATCATGTAACAATATGCAAAATTATCATGCATAAATTAAAATTTTTCATTGTTTTATGTTAATTACAAATTGATAAAACGGAAGAAAAAAGATAGACTATAGGGAGTTTAAGACTTGATAAAACTACAGGTTGATAACCAATAAAAAACAACACAAGAGAGATTATTCAGTGCAGGGTAATTAGAAATTTTGCAGTGAATCTCAAGCACTCAGCTGAGAACCCCTTACCCCACTGCCCAAAAAAATCCCCACAAACACACATAAACACACATGCAAACATAAAAACCAATGACCTAAGAGTACCAACTATGGCTTAAAGTAAGAACCATACTCTGACTAAGAGTGAATAAAATCACAAATAAAATGGTAAAGAAACATAAAGAAAAAGTCGAAATCTGACAAGATCAAATAAATCCACCAGTAGTTTAAATGTTTGCTAAGAAAATACAGCCACACACACACACACACACACACACCATTTAGAAAACAATTATTTAATCCAGAATCACTATAATCAATCATTCATACTATACATTATATATTAAAAATTATGAGAAATATAAAGAAGCAGGATGATAAGATCCCTAGTTGTAGAACTGAGCAATCAGTAGAAAAGGATGATGTAGTTATTACAATTAGCAGACAAGGACATAATTTATTTATAAATATGTTCAATGATTTAAAATAGTAGATGAATATAACAGAATGGAAGAAGATTCTCAGAAGAGAAATGGAATTCATGAAAAAGAAAGAAGTTGAAAGTATAGCGCTGTAAAGTGCCTTAGTTAAAGTTAAAAATTCACTTAGCCAACTTAACATATTGAAAATTAAGAAGGAAGAACTAGTAAAGTTTAAAGCAAGGTGGCTAGAAATTATGTATTCTGAAAATGAGAGGTGAAACACACTGAAAAGCATGAACAGAGAGGTTTAGTGACATGTGAGATGTATCATGCAGTTTAATAAATGTACAATTGGATTCCCAAAAGGCCAAAAAGAAGCTTCAAGAGCAGAAAACAACTTTAAAAAATTCAGAATATTTTTACAAATTTGACGAAAACCATTATTTTATGAAATCTAAAAATTTAGCATTGTTGAAGCAATAAGTGACGCATTCTCAGCATTTGATACTTTGACATTTTTATCAAGAACCATTTCAGTATACATGTTTATTTTGAATTCCTTGATCTATCTGCCTTTCATTCTGCCAATATCACACTTCCTTAAATATAGTAATTTTATAATAAGTTGTGAAATCATGCAGATGCAAATCTTCAAATTTATCTTGCATGTTCAATATTATCTTGGCTATTCTTTTCCCTAGAATTTTCATATACATTTTATGTTTAGTTTAAGAATTAAAAATAAATCCTTATGAGATCTCAACTGAGAGTTTTTTAGTCTATGTATCAATTTAGAAGAACTGACATCTTAATACAGACTTCATGAATGTGCTGCAGTTTAATTTGTTACAAAGTATTTTATGTTTAATATTGATAGTGCAGTTTTTTATCTTGTCATTAGCTATAGAATTAAAAATATCAAAAATTATCTATAAGCCCAATTCTGTATGAAACATATAATAGACCAAAAAATATCAAATGGTAATTTCATTAGCAGAATGCATATAACCAAATGACTAATTAATAAACTACAACATCAGGTATAAACTCTCCTTTAAAAATCATCTATAAAAATATCAATTATGTATTTTAAAATATCAAAGGGATATAAAATATATAAATACATATGTCAAAATTCATGTACAAAATAGTCATAAAATCAAGAGAAAAAAATGAACAGAAGCGATGAGAATTAAAGGTAAAATATTCTTGTTAAATTAAATTAAAAAAACTGCTCAGTAGATTTTTTTGTACCTACACTTAAATGACATGCATAAAGTTTAAGAAAATTAAAGAAAATGAGAAATTTCTGCAAGCTTCCAGAAGAACAAGCAAAAAGCAAATATTAATGTATCCATACATTTTTGCAATAACTTTGGATATATGAAGATACCAAACCATATTTAAATACCGAAAGATTATTTTCAGCCTATAACTTTGTGTCTTATTGAACACAGTAGTAAAAAGAAAGTTCCTCCATATAAAGTTTATAATTTAATGACTAGAGTCAGGAAATGAACAAAATGAATAAAGCATGAAATAAGCTTGACAGTAATATTAATTATAGAGAAAAATAATTCAAGGAAGAGGTAGTAACTGTTTTTATCAGACGGGTAATTTGTGATATTAAATTTAGTCACTCACACTTCTCCAACTCTTATTAAGGCTTCTATTTTCATCCTTCTATTCCTTTTTTATATTTCCTCCTTAGTACTTACAACTCTGTGCATGTAAATATATATTTACCTTTTTTCCTGAGCTCATGAGAATATAAGCTCCATGAGGACAGTGGCTTTTTAATGTTTTATTCATTGCTGTATTCCCAGCTTATTGATTAATTTATATATATTATTTATAAATATTATTATTTTATAAAAAATTAAAAGTAAAAATAATTAAATGAGATGTTCCATGAATGAATGAAGAAAAGCATTTCAGGCAGAAGGAGGAGTAAGAGCAATGTCAGTGAAGTGAGAGTTTAGTGAATCATATGAAAACATTAAGAAGCCAAAGTAGCTGGAGTGGAGAGAGTTGGGGAAGCACCCATAGAAGGTGAAAGAAAAACAGTGAAGTAGGAGATGGCAGCAGCTACAGTAGGGACCCTGTGCCACTATTAAAGCTTTGTCTCCTACTTTGAGTGAGATGGAAAGCTGTTTGGATGGGTCATATCAGTGACAAGACCTCAGTTCATTTTTATAAGATCACTCTGTTGGGTTGAAAATTGATTGAAGAGCCAAGAATGGAAGCAGAGAGACCAGTTAGAAGTTTATTGCAGTAAAAGTCTTCCCAATATTTGCTATTGTCCAATCTCTGTAAATGAAACAACCTTATTACCCAGAGTACTATTTCTTCTGTTTAGTTCAGAGCAGGGAAATATAAAAGGAAATACAAAGTTTCATTGTTAATAAAATGGAGAAAAATACTGAAAATCATATGACAGCTTAAACCATGTACGTGGAAATAAATCATTTATGGATAATGTTAATTACTCTTAATAATTCAAAGTTTTAAAATTTCAATGAATGTGAATGTGAATACAAGGAACACTTTAAATAACATGAAGAACTTCTGGCATAAGAATTTTTTAAACATATGATTTTATTTAGATGAAAGTCCCTACAATTATGTTTGAATGACAGTATAATGATTTCTAGTACTAATACAAAATAAATACTTTTTGAACAGTGAAATGTAAAAATGAGATTCTTACATTGTCAACAAATTCACTCCAAATAAGATAATTTAGTCAGAGAATAACTATAGTGGAATTTTTTTTTTTAATTTCTGATCTGGCAAGTAATTTTATATTCAATCCCTATTTTAATGAAATTAGCTGGACTTGACTGTGACTACAATGTAAATGTCAACACTTAATTCTCCGTCAGTAGCATTGAAGACCCTCATAAGTTTGATAGAGGGGCTGTAGTAAAAGTCTGTGATCAAAAACACAGGATTCCTTTACCTGACCACACACACACTCACACACACACACACACACGCACACGCACACACTCAGTAACCAACAATAATTTGTCAACGTCAGAAATCACTGAGAAAAATTTTAACAGATAAAATATAGTGAATGGTGGTTTTACATATTGCATTTATCTTGGAAGCTATTTTAATAATATCTTTCTGAAATTTCCTTAGTTATTGATATGCTAGAGACAACAATAACATTTAATCAATGCTTATCGTGTGCTAAGAAGCATACTACTTGCTTTATATGGATATATGTTCTCATTCAAAATTCATTAAAACCTGTGAGTAATGTGTCATCATAATACTCAATTGAAAAATGGACCAACAAGGTCAAAGGTTAATTCCCAAGTACATGGAGACTATAAGTAGCCTGGCAGTGATTCAAATTCTGATTCCACAAAAAGGCTGTTACCCATTATGCAAAACCATAATTTGACACTACACTGGGTTTAGTTAGCTAAAAATGTTAAAAATAAATAAAGCATTTGTTAATAATATAATATTATCTAAACTCAATAAATTAATACCTAATTTTTCATTTTAAAAACATGGTTCCTCTAGAAAATAAACTGCTTCTAAAATTCACTAGGTGGGATTAGGATTGTATAAAAAATACTCTCAAAGTACTTTTTTTTAGATATTTGAAAATAATATCTGTAACTGTTCTTAGGCATGGAATTAGTCATAAGCCAATCTTATTCCGTTATCTACTGCTGTGTAACAAAAATCTTGAAGCTCAGGAGATTGAAACAATACTAGCAGCTCTCACAGTTACGTGAGTTGTCTGAGCTCATCTGACTTGTGCTTACTTGGTGTCTCATGGGACGGTAGTCAGATGGAAGCTTGAGATGGCTCATAATATGGCAGATAGTTGCTGGTGGCTATTTACTACAGGTTCAGGTGGACCTGTTGATTGAAACTCCTGTGTTGATATGTGGTCTTTGCATTTTATGATGTTTTCAGAACAGCAAAACTGAATTACAAGAGGAAATGTCCATAAACTGAAGGCTTTGAAAAAAAATCTAGGTGGAAACTACAATGGATTCCCAGAATATTACTTCCTATGATTCCTAGACCATCATTTCTGCATCATTATCCAGGTCAAGTAAATCAATCAGGTCAGTAAAGAGTCAAGGGGAGAGAAATTAGATTCTTTTGATGAGGATTATGATGTGGTTATAGAGTGAGGAAAGTGATGGTGGTCATATTTGGATATGAAACTCTATACTTATAAATGAAAGCATTATACATGATAAATCTTTGATTGAAAGCATCTCATTTAACCTTTAAGATTTGTTCCTTTAAAGAATTGAGGTTTAAGTTTACAGAAGAAATAAAAAAAGAATGACTCGTGTCATACTTAGAGCTTGTGTCTATTGACTTGAACATGTTATTGGACATGTTTTGTGGAATTAAATTATATCTGTTTTTGCTGTAGGTCAATAGGAGTCAGCTTGGTTTTTCTGGGTTTAGTGATAGAAAAAAATTGTTCAAATAAAAAAAGAAGAAATTCATTTGGTTTATAGTATAAATTAATTATCATAGCTTGAGTTGTTTCCATTTTCAGGAATTGGATTAGTGTGAGTCTTAACAATTTTTAGGAAGAAACTGCAATTTCCATAATTTAGGTAACTGAACAGATATTTAAGAGATGAAAATATTTGAAAAAATAAAATAATACTGATTCAAAATCAATGATTCAAATATGGAGTTAAAAAAGCTTGAATAACCAATAAAAACCAATTGTTTTAGATTTTATAGGAAGTTTAACTTATAAAATCTTGTTTAAAACTAAGATTCAGGGTTGTAGAATAAAGACAGAGCAATTTAGATAAAATATAAGATTTGAAGTCAGATGGACATGGGTTTGAATCCCATCCTTGCTGCGTTTCTGGATCTGTGAGCTGTGGAAAGGTAATTAAGATTTTAACAAAGCATTAAACCCTCAGTTTCAGCAGTTAAAAAGTGGTATAGGGGAGACATGTTTTAACTTTGTGAAGAATAATTCTTTCTTTGGGGCTGTCTAAATGTTTAACTATATTTATTCTTTTGCTAGGGTTATTATAACATTAGAAGGTAAGTATTTAAACAACTGAAATTTGTTGTTTCTCAGTTCTGGAGGGTTTAAGTGTGAGATCGATGTATTAGGAAGGTTGCTTCCTTCTAAGGCTATGGAGGAAAATATGTTCCAGGTTTTTCTTCAGTCTTCTGGTGTTAGCTGACAATCTCTGGCATTCTTTGGTTTGTAAAAAATTACCTTGATCCCTGCCTTTATCACATGGTATTTTCCCTGTGTATGTGTCTGTCTCTGTCCCCTTTGTATAAGGACATCAATCACATAGGATTAATGTCTAACCTAATGACGTCATCTTAACTCATTACATTTGCTGCAAAGCTATTTCCAAATATGGAAAGGTGGAAGTGGCAGTACTTCAGTCTATGGGCTTCTGAAATGCAATTCCATCTACAATATATATGTGTAGATATATTTGCATGTATATGTGTGTTATAAATATATGTATATAATATAAGATATATGCATGTGAGTGCATATGTATACATACATAAATGTTATATACACACATATATATATTTCAACACTGCTCAAAACATAAAGCTCAATAAGCATTAGTACAATATTTTATAACTATGAAAATCTTTGGGTTAAAGAAGATAACAAAACTCAAATCTTTTCCTTTTTTGTATTTCAGTAATCCAGACATTTCCTCAGAGAATCAGCTTGGTGCAGAGGCATTTCTTTTCTACTCCCTATTGATAATTTCATTAGGAGTGCACAGCAATGGTTCCTTATCTGTATTTGTTTTCCCTCTGAGAAACGTTTTGAATAACTAGAATCGGTACTATTATAGAATAACCAGATGGTACATCTAAAGAGATTAATTTGACTCCATGGTTATCAAATTGCCTATTCATTAAACCTGCACTAAAATTTTTTGAGTAGCACCATTTACTTGTCAAACTTTTCTTAAGTTCTCCCATGATTCTTATAAAACCCAGTGCTTATTCTTTGGTGACAGGTAGAATGTTGGTTATGTCCTCATCTCTTTTGCCAGTTATCACCCTTTATACATTAAAATGTTCCATATATTAAACTCAAAGTTTGGAAGGGATTTCTATGGTAAGCTGTATCCTTAGTTGTATAAAACATGTATTTTATATATTGTTTTATACTGGAGCACATTTGTTTAACATCTTTGAAGGGCATAAAGTATACTACTGAATGCACTTTGGATGAATGTGCAGGTCTTGAAAAGACTATGAATGTATACAAACATGGTACAGAATATAAATCATTGCACATTGCACTGAATCTTTTTTCCCTCCCTTCTTCCTTCCTTTCTCCTTCCTCCATCCCCTGCTTTCTTCCTACTTCCTGCTCTATGTAAGCAACACCCAGCTCCCCTATTATTCCTGATTGGAGACTACAAAATGACCTTATACCAAAGGAGAGATTGTTCTGGAGCTATCATACAGTCACTAGAACAAAAACTAGTTAACATGAATTCATTTAATCAACAGTGTTCTCAATGAACATATGTATGAAAGAAAAACAATCTGTGATAGTCTTACATTATAGCCTTATGCATTGGAAAGTTATACAATCAGTTACAGAATAATTTCAATTAATATGACTCTGATAGTAACCATTAAACTAGTATCTCAACTGAGCAACCAGCTTCTACATAAGTTTCCAACTCAATTAAGTATTTGAATTAAAAAGAATTCAAAGAACATTTTATTGTAACATTATACAGGATTAATGTATTATTATAAACCAAATCTATATATAATATAACATTTACTACCAATAGTCCAGTTCTTTCCTTCACCATTAAACCGCCTTCTTTCACCCAATTTGTCCAGTAAGCTTCTCCTTCCCTTACAATAATCACTAATTTGATTCTATAGTCTAAAAGTTTTTTTTTTTTTTGATCTGTTTCATTTGCTTGCTTAGTTTTTCTGTATTAGTGGTATCACCACATATGAATGATTTATGATATTTGTCTTTTCTTTATTTATCTTATTAAGCACAATTCTCTTTAGATTTAGTCATGCTGTAAATGTTAGAATTTTATCTTCTTTAATGATTGATTATTATTCTATTGCGTATATATAGACTTTACATTAATGAAAATGAGACAACTGAAGAATCACCAGGTGTAAGATGGTGGTGGTGTGAGGAATTGTTGTCAGTGGTGTGTAGTGGGGCAGGTTCATGGGGGATTTTCAACATTGCTAAACTGGAACAATCTATGTCAACCCAGGAACTATGATATCTCTCTTTCTCTCTCTCTCTCTCTCTCTCTCTCTCTCTCTCTCTCTCTCTCACACACACACACACACACACACACACACACACACATATATATTTACAAATACATACTACTTCTTTATCTACTAGTCTTAGATGGGCACTTAGCTTGTTTATAGCTCTTAGCTATTGTAAATAACACTGTGATAAAAAGTGCAGATACTTCTTTAAATTAGTGTTTTCGTATTTTCCCAAGAGCTGACATAACAGAATCATATGGAATTTCCATTCTCAATATTCTGCAGACTCTCCATATTTCTTTCCATAATCTTATACCATTTTAGACTCCCAACAGCAGTGTGAAAGAACTCCTTTTTCACTACTTGTTGCTTACAATCTTTTGGATAATAACTTTTCTTATAGATGTGAGATGTTATATCATTGTTGTTTGGATATGCATTTCTCTAATAACAAGAGGCAGAACATGTTTCCATGTACCTATTGGCCACCTGCATATCTTCTTTGGAGATGTGTCCATTCAGATCTTCTACCCATTTATTAATTGAAATATTTGTTTTTTGTTTGTTAAGTTTTATGTGTTCTTTCTACACTTTTGATATGAATTACTTGTAAGGTATATGAACATGCAAATAAATACCTTCTCTCATTCAGTAGGATACCTTTCCATTCTGATGAGAGTTTCCTTTGCTGTGCAAAAACTTTTAGTTTGATGAGGTCCCATTTGTTTATTTTGGTTTTTAATTACCTTGACACTGGAATTGAGTTCACAAGGACAATTCTTAGGCCAATATCAAGGAATGTATCTCCTATGTTTTTGTCTATATATTTTGGCTTCAGGTATTACATCTGAATCTTTAATTAATTTTGAATTAATTTTTGTATATGGTGTTAGATAGTAATGTAGTGTCATTGTTTCATGTGACTGTCCAGTTCTTGCTTCATTATATACTCTTGATCCTTCCATTGTAAATTAATTGTCTCTATATGTAAAGGATTATTTCCAGGTTCCCAATTCCTTTCCATTGATCTGTGTGTTTTTATTCCAATGCCATGCTGATTTGATTACTACTGCTTTGTAGCATAGTTCAAATCAGAGAGCATGATACCTTCTGTTTTGTTATTTTTATCAGTTTTGTTTCTTTTTTTTTTTTTCAATTTGGAGTTTCTCATAGTTTCTATTAAATGTAATGACTTTTTGTTCTATTTCTGTGAAGAATATACTTGGGATTTTGATGTGAATTGTATTGTCTGTATATTGCTTAAGGTAATATGACAATTTTAACAATGTTAATTCTTTCAATCTATTTGCATGGAATCTCTTTCCATTCAGTCATGTCCTAAATTTATTTTAACAATGTCTCATAGTTTACAAAGTAAGATCTTTCACTGTTTTGGTTAAAGTTATTCCAAGCTGTTTCATTAATTTTAATGCAATCGCAAATGAGATT
The DNA here is from genome assembly GCA_004363575.1 of Solenodon paradoxus. Classification (NCBI taxonomy): domain Eukaryota; kingdom Metazoa; phylum Chordata; class Mammalia; order Eulipotyphla; family Solenodontidae; genus Solenodon; species Solenodon paradoxus. Next base: position 825,525 of record RJWH01000035.1, read on the forward strand.
GTTTTTCTAAGATTTTTCTTCTGGTTCTTTATGTGCATATAGAAATTCATGAGATTTTTGTATATTATTTTTGTAGCTTGTCACTTTACAGTATTTATTTATGATTTCTAGCCACTTTTTGCTATTTTCTTTGGGGTTCTCTAAATATTATCATGTCATTTGCAAATATAGTTTCACTTCTAATTTGGATAACCTTTGTCCTTTTATTGTCTAATTGCACTGGCTAGGATTTCCAACACTGTATTAAATAATAGTGATGAGAGTGGGCATCCATACCTTGTTCTTGATCTTTGAGGAAAAACTTTTGGTTTTTCCCTGTTGAAGATCATGTTGTATGTTTGTCATTGATAACCTTTATTATACTGAAATATGTTTCAGACCCATTTTTGGAAGTTTTTTAAAAACACTTCTACACTTCATATTTCTTCAAAACCCTGTGTAAGATGGGTGGCCTGTTCTAAGATTGCTGTCTTGCTAGACGCATTAGTCTAGCTTTCTCTTAGTATGTGAAGTAGTAAATTCTTCTTTGTCTTCTCTTTCAGGTATTAAGTAATATTTTCATCATTTTCAAGAGATTTAACTAAACGAATATATCAACTACCTCTATGTCAATAAATGGTAGTGAAGTGATTGTTGAAATAATACAAAGGATTAAATTGTTACCTTGAACTCAAGAGAAATCAAAGACTTTACCTGATATTACTATTCCTAACAATTTCAAGGATGTAATCATGAGACATAGTTGAAAAGGGAGTGATCTTTGACTGTCAATATAGATTTCTAGTTCCTGTCTCTCACTAAAGACATATCTAGTTTAGATTAACATGTGGTGTTGTTAAGTAGTATACCTAGATACACAATTTACACAGAACAATGTCTTTTCTGTCATAAAGCATCTCCATTTTATACTCAGATAACTACAGTTTGCACAGAACTTTTTCTAAGTTGTTATTATCCATAGATTCTAGGCTTGCTTATAATTAAAAAAAAATCCTAGACAAATGAATATTCCATAGACAAAAGAAATCCTTCTTCTAACAGATAAAGTATAGTTTGCAGGCATATCCTTCTCTAATCCCAGCAATAATGGTAAAGAATATACTTCAGACCTGTAACCTAATCCTATTAATTAAAATTATTGATGAAAATATATTTACATTTCAGAATAACAGTTAAATGGTAAAATGGAACACTTTTAAGTCTAAAGATGTTCTTTTTTTTCTTATACTCTTATTATTAGAATTTATATTTAGAGGTGACTGCTTCAAGATAAAAAAATTTTAACACAGTGGAACTTAGAGACATACCCACGCCCCCTAACAGCATTTAAACTAGAATAGGAATTAGAATCCAATGATATTACAGCACAATTTTCCTTAAGTAGAATGCCTTCAAACTTAACCTTGATAGTACAAATGTCACTTTATTAAGTAATGTGGTGTTCTTTGACATACTGCTTGAAAGAAAATGTGCTAACCTTGACTCTTAACCTTAATCAAGATTTACCATTTTCTGATCTAGTAAGGACACCACTGCAGAAGCCTCCCACACCTGATCACAAAGTTACTCAGATTTGTCTGAATTAGATCACCAGAGACCAGAGAACAAAGGAAAATGGATCGCCAAATCATAAAAGCCAGCTGTGTTCATTTTTAAGCTGTTTTTAACTATTTAACATTTGCTTAGTCTTACATATATAGGTTGGGGTCTATTTTTTCTTCCTCTTATGAATCTGGGATGGAAATCATGAAGATAGGGCCTATGAAACTTTATACTTTTCCCCAAGTCTCTTGAGGTACCTGTTCTGGGAAGGTTCCCTGAGAGATCCTGTAAACCCATTTTTGTGAGAGTCTATGTCACAAGGAGAGTACTTCTGTAGGAATTCCAGGTGGTGGTTTGTATTAGTCTGCTTAGACACCCATTTCAAAATACCAGACATGAAATAAATTAACCGAAGTCTATTATCCTTCAGCTCTAGAAACTGGATGTGCAAGTTTAGTGTTCCAGAATTGTCAAGTGCTGGTGAAGGCCCTTTTCCTGGCTTGCAAACAGTTATCATCTCACATTGTCTTTGCATGGTGGAGAGACAAAACCTCTCTGTTTTCTCTTTTTTAAGGCATCAATATTAACAGTCTTATTACTTTATCTAACTTTAATTAATTCCCAAAGGCCCCTTCTCCAAATACTGTTAAATTAGGAGTTTGGGTTGCAACATATTAATTTTAGGGGTCACGAACACTCAATTCATAACATAGCCTTACATTATCTTCTATATTGTAGCCAGCTTTAACTGCCAGTTATAGGAGTAGACACTTTTAGACAGTGAGTCTCATTAGATTTCATAACACTACAGGCTACCTGTCATCTTACGCTATAAGGTATTCCAAGTTTGAAACATTCAACCAGCAGCAGTCAACTCACAGAACCAGTGAGAGATAATAAATTGTCATTAAGTCTGGAGATTTTTTTTTTTATGCAGCAAAAGCCAATCAGAACAGAAATTAGCACCAGAAAGTTGAGTATTAAATAGCAAAAACTAAAGCATAACATTGTTTGGGGCCAGGAAAAGAACAGAAGTTAGTAGTGTATCTAGGAAACCATTAGCAAAGGATAGAGAACAGTGAGATTTTGTTAACAAGATGCTGAAGAAAAAGGAGTTCACATTATGTAGTGGCTGAAAGTTTGGCAAAGTTATTGTAATGTTGAAAACATTAAAAGAAACTTATTAGAACGGTAGATTTAGGTAAGGAGATTTTTAGGCAAAATGTTGAAAATATCAAATGGTTTCTTTAGCCATGTATGACAAGGTATGCATACAGAGAGATGTAATCAATAAAGAAAATATTCAGGAATCTAGTAGAATTTAGAGAAATATAATGGAGTTAAGAAATGCTGGATTCAATGTAAAATATATATTACTTAAAAATAGCCTATAAAAAAGGCACTAAGATACTAAGAAGTAACCCCATTCCTTATTTCCTTTATCCTTTTCAAATTATTTTCATGATCTGTCTCTTCAAAAACTGATTTACAGTACTTTAAACTTCCATGTGTTTTTATCATGCAAAGATAGACTTTTTTATAATTTCTGACAATGTTATAATGCTACAATTATAATGGAAGAGAAAACTTGGAAACATAATTAAAAGTGTGATGTGTGCTAACTTAGGGAAGAAGTTAACTTGGCAGGTTGTGTTGTCTAAACTCTACACTTTCCAAAAAATTTTGGCCCTTGATCATCTCTAAAGAGTAACCTCTTTGCTCTTGGAATTTTCTCTTTGATCAGTGTCTTTGTTTTCCTCGATCCTTAGACTAAATCAGTTAGTTTATGCTTACAAGGTGATGTATAATGGAGATGTTGGGCCATATCATTTCAGTTTGTCCACTAGAGGAGCTGGAGATTTGAGTAACTGAAGTTAGCCACAGAGACTCTCCTAGCCTTCATGATCAATACCCAATAAAATCCCTGAACACTGACGTTCTAGATAGCTTTTCTGATTGCAATATCTTATCTATGTTGTCAAACATAGTTTCTGGGAGACATGAGTCCTGATCATAAGGCTGCCCTGGAGAGGGCAACTAGAAGCTGTGAATGATCTTTTCCAGATTATTCTCCTATAGGCTCTTGGCTTTGATGATTTTAATCATTATACTTTCATGGTAATAAACCACAACCATGACTACAAGAGCTTTTCTGAATTCTGTGAATTCTTCTAGAAAAGCATTGATCTAAAGATGAGTGACTACAGTGAGGGCCACAGACATGAGATAGACTGAGATGTGAAGAATGAGTAGAGTTAACCACATGAAGGAAGAGTGTTAACTCATTGTCTCATACTGAGTGCTGAACTTACAGGTTTAAATAAAATAATAAGTATACAAAAAAGCTATTCCAAAAAGGTTTAATCTCAAAAATAGTAATTAAAGTTTAAAAAAGCAAGTAGAGAAACCAAAATGAAATTCCAGTTAAATTAAATTGAAAATTAAACAAGCACAACTAGCTTATTGTTATTGATGTGAAAATGCTCTTGATAAAATTGATGCGTTAAGAGTAGTTATTATTTCTGCCCTGTGAAAAGTCATAATCATTGTATGCATGAGGTTAAATTTGGTGACTTAGGTTTGAGTAAGTTAATAGCCAAATGTTGTTTCAAAAATTCATTAAAATTTTCTGGACCATTGTGTACTTATTTACATGATAGAAATAATGATAGTTGTCCTATCTATCTCATAAATTTGTCAAGAAGGTTGATATGGATTATATTAATAATATTTAAAGTAACATTACTAATTTTTTGCTGAAATCTATAGTTTGTTAAGAATTTGACTCTACTACATGTTTATCAATGACATTATCATAATCTCCAAACTCTTCTTCTAATAATAATACAATCACACTATCACACCATTCCCATAACCACTTACTATTATTTCTAACTATAAAACTTAAAATAAATAGTCCAAACACTGAAATAGGGACTTTAGCAAAAGCCACATTGAAAACATAAACCCTTCTTTTTCCCTCTAAATGATGTTAGGAAAATGATATTAATTGGAGGAGTTTATAATGTTAGTCATTTTTCTTGAACAGAATGCATGGCTACTTCTTTTTTTTGAGGAGAAATATCTTCAACTAGGAAGCATTAATACTGAAGACACCATACTGAAGATCTCATGAATGAAATTCCTGTTTTTTTTTAGGTTAAATCAGTCTTTTTTCAGTGAGAAAAATCTAAAAAAAAACTAATCAGGTGTATTACAGTCTAGCTTAGGTAACTGTGGAAAAAGAAAATGAAGTATCACAAAGAATGAAAACTATTCAAGAAGTCATAGAAAATAAGAAAATAAGAAAAAAAGAAAATCATCTCGATTGATCCTTATACTTTACTTGAGGATTTTATGCACTGTTAATTTATTCATTGAGTTCTGATTCTAAATGCTCCTGTGGAATTGAGACTGCTTTTCTCAAGGGGCAGGAAAAATGCCATAGGGTTTTCAAATCAGAATTCATGTTAATAAGTATAAGAGCAAAGCCTTGTCTACTGAAACAGGAAGATTAACTCTGCATGTATTTCTGTCTCTCACCTTTTCCTCTTTTTTTTTTTTTTTGGCCTTAACACAAAATGTGTTTTGTTGACTCATGGTGTGCCATATTAGTTAAATTAAATATCAAACATCTATCTAACTCTAAGATTCCAACATGAGTACGTTGGCAGTCTCAGTAAAACTTGAGCTGTTAAAGGCCCTCAGTCAGTCAGGATGGAGCATCTGTAATGGCAAACTCAGCAAGCAATTACATCAAAGGATTTAAAATCTATTTCAGTGATGCCTTCTGGATAATGACATTGATCCGAGCACTCCCCTTGCAGATTTCCTGGTATTGCAAAGCAGGGTTCTGCATGGTTTCACATTTAGAAAAACACCATTCACCATTTGTTTTTATGTGGACATAGTTCAGTTCTGTTGAATATACCTACACAGCTATTTCTGACATAGCATCTATAAAGCTAATAGACTTTCATTCATAAAGTCATGCTATGTTCATGATTCTTTCTTTGTTCTCTTCTGTCACACCAATTTTCCCAAAGTGATAGAAATAATGAGCGGGCTTTACTATCTTTTACATTCAAGCTTTTTCTCCTACTCTAAAACAAGCACTATAATTACTGCAATTAATCAATCCAAATTTTGCCCTTTCTCTTTGTATTTTAATCTCCACTCAGCTTGCTTAATTTTAGGAGTTGATATTCAGTCCTGCAGTTTTTGAAGATGAGTATGTTTTAAGTTAAAGATATTTTTAAGAAACTATTTCTTCTTTTTGCTCTTTCTATTCTTCCCAGACTTTGTCACTCCTTCCTTCTGTTTGTCCCTCTCATATTTTATACCTATTTTGTTTCCTGCAGGTGTGTGTCAGAGAAGAAATTTCATTAAGGACATTCATAAACTATCTGTAGGCAATTCAAGTGAGTTTATGTGCTGTCCAGGTATGTTTTTTAAGCAACTGCTCCAGTAAAAAAAACATCTAGATTGTATATTTGTGCTTGAATTTTGGTGCTTTAATACCACTGTCTGACTAGTCAAAATTATGTTGCAGTCTCCTATTTTAAAATAAGAAAAAATGCAAATTAAATTATACTGCAGACTACATATTTTTGACATCATGCAGATAATAATGTAATATAATTTGATTATCTATTCTTCAAATATGGAACCTATTCAATGCCAAATCTGAAGTCTACCATAACACAATTATGAAATTAAATAGGTACTTTAAAATTTCTTTGTATTATCTTATAAAAATGCTATGGTCCTTTCCACCTTAAAAAGAATAAGCACTCTTTTGGTGCCATTTCTTACCAGTCACTTAGCCTAGCTCTCTTGCTTTTATAGTCACCCAGTTTGAAATAGTTCTCAAAACAGCTATTTCTATTTACCATCTCCAATTTATTTTTCTGTCTTGACTTAGTTGCTAGGAGAAAATGATGAAGGTTAGTTAATTACCCTTAATCAGTCACCCTTAATTACCTCTTGTCTCCTATCCCTAAGGGGTGGCGTGAAATTCATATGTACCCATTTATGTGCTGTGGAACACTGTAGGAATATGAGAATAATCAAGATTTATTACTCTGCTATCCAGCACTTGCATAACCAACTCACCATACTGTCTAGTTCATTTCAAGAAGATAAGAGCCAAGATTCAAGTGATAAGTTTTGAGCAGGAAAGAAGAGGAGAGGAAGCAGGGAGAGAAGGAAATGTGACTGAGTGCCCGTCTTAGGAAATAAGGTGTTATGTACTTGTTCTTCCTGTCCCACAAGTGCCCAAACAGATGCACTTGAGGGAGAAAAACTGAATATAGAGATGTTCAAAGAGTACCTTTGGGGCTCTACAGTTTTAATGATCCCTTTGAGCTGCAAGTGTCTGAGACTGATAATTTTTTAAATTAGAGCCTCTGGCAAAGGAATGTGACCTAAATCTAGGAATTCCCTCTTGGAATTTTGAACTTGTGGCCTTTCTGACAAAGCATGCTTTGAAGATTTTGTTAAAACTGAATACCTGACCCATGAAGACCTTATAACTCTCTGATCTGATACTACATTTTTGGATTTAAGTTCAGACTTAATGACTAACAAGATTCAAATAGCAGCAGCATATTCCAGAATGCTGCTGGCCTGGCCCCAGCTATGTCTCAGCTTTACAGGAAAAGGTGGCAACTATTACTTCAGAGGAAATTTTAGCCCTCACTTTGCTGTCTGAAGCAGGGTTGTTATTTCAAATTCACAGAGGTTTCCCTAAAGGCCTGAGCCCTATGTGCTGATAATTTCACTAAGCTGGAAGCTGATGCTGTCTCCTGGATTGGGCAACTATTCATCAACAACACCAATGATGTAAAACCACAAATGATGATGGCCACTCCATTTCTGGATTATGTTGAAAGTCATTCTCATCATTCTGGCAAATGATCCCCTTAATAAACCTTGTGTTTTTACTACCCCTAGCTCTTTGGCCTGCCACTTGGAAAACTACTGACTAGTGAATAAATGACACCCATTTGGGGGCCATGAACTGTGGAAACAAGAAATAATTGTTGATTAACTGGATAAAATTAGATTGCTTATTATATTACTCATTTAAATGCCCATGGCTAGGACCTGCTTTCTGATGAAACTGATTGGAATCAATTTGCTAATTGAGTTTGTATCACTCAGAACACCACTGTTTTTTTGCTCAAATCCATCATCATACTGGACATGGCAACATATCTGCAACCATAATGGAATAAGTACATTAAAGCTCCATACTTTTGCGCACATACTTGTGACTCCTGCCCTGTTTGTCTCTCTTAGGGCAAGGTCATATGATACAGGTGATTGCCTCCACATATGCCTGACAAGTTGACTACATGGCTCATCAATCCCAGTTTTGTTATCATTGTTTCCTTATCACTGTTTGGAACTTTGATATCAATTTACCAGTTTGAGTCCACTCCAAACATACCATTGTGGTTCTTAAAACTATGCCAGGTTTTCAGATTATGAGATGTTTGTAACCTGGAATAGATGACCAAATTATCTCAAAATGTTAATTGTTGAGAGTTCTTAAAATTGATTCAAAAAGATTTCCTACCCTACTTTCTTCTAAGTAAGACAATTTTATCTTCAAAAAGGAATTTAGGTCCTCTCAGTCACTTCCTGTGTCATCATCAGGATAAAAGAATTAAGATTATATTTTGAAAGTTTGAGACTCACCTTTCACTATTTCTGGGTATGATATGACTTCTTTCACTAACCAGTTTAAGTCCTGGATAGATATTGGTACATGTCTAGGTAGGTATTTGACAAAAGAGGCCTAATGAATTTAACTTGATTATCATTCAAGCACCAAGATTCTACTGTTAGATAAAAATTATCATAACATATATGTTAGACCTTTTGGTTGTGTATATTTTCAGTTTCCTCTATAGTGGAACATATGGACCAAAGTGAGGGACATAATAGTTTTCTGTGCATTTTCTAAGCATCATCTTTATTGACGCTGATATCTAATGAAAGAACTAAATTTGAGCAAAAATGGATTGGTATAATGTTGATATATAGTTACTAGAATAAACCTGAATTTCATCACAGAGGTGAGATAACAACAATGCTGGTGTCTCAGGAGATAGTAACACAGATACACAAAATATAGGTGAGGAAAAGATTTTCTAGAATTACTCCTGGAAGCTCACTCAAGGATAACTTGGTGCAATTCTCTCCAATGTTGAAAACACCATAAATTTAATTCACTACAAAGTCCTCCATATACTTGTCATACTGTCTTAATATTTCCCATTAATCTCATAAAGATCTATGGTAAACAGAGACTTCTGATGGTGCAGTACTTTTTTACCTTCCCTGTAAATATCCCTCACTTGATGACTATTGATCATTGATACTTTTTCCTACTTTATTCCCATGTTAACTGCCCAGTCATTCTGTAGGATAAAGGAATGACATAAGGTAGAAAAACAGGGTAAGATATATTGCTCTTTTTAGTAATTACAAAAGCAAGAACTAAAGTCAATTATTTAACTCAACTAGAAACTTCAAGACTTCCTTGGAAGCACTGCTTACTTGTATTGAGTGATTATTGTTGGTTCTTCTTGAGAATCCCTGATTTTATAAATAGCTTCTTTTCAAGGGCATTATTGTGTATCCTTGAGGAAAATTTGTTGTGTAAAAGCCAGACAATAACTTGCTTCCCTCCCCACAGTACAATACCAATAATTTAGGAGAGGTAGTTAAGTTATTAAAAAAAATGACTCCACATAGATCGACTTCTGGATGGTGACTTGATAGGATGCACTTACTGGTCACTCTCTACAGACACTGAAAATAACAAAAATAAATCACCTATTTCTCTGAGACAAACACCAAGAAATTACTGGCACTTCAGCTGGAGACAGAACCGCCAACAACTAATGGTGAGTGAGGGCACCTGGCGCAGTTCTCAAGTAAGCTGCAGGTTTGAATTTGGGATGCAACTCGGGAGTCTCCAGATGTGGTGAGGTGAAGGCTAGGAGTTTTGGGACCAGTTGCAGAGACAGCGAGAAGTGGGCTCAGTGGGGTTGAGATGAGGGGTCATGGAGAGCCAACATGGGAGAAGGTGGAAGAAGAGCCAGTGCATTGGGATCTGACCTGGAGTCCACATGGTGAAATTGCATTGTGCAGGACCATAATCAGAAATCAGTCAAATAAAATCCCTCCCACAATCATTTCCCACCAGAGCCTGGAGTCCATCAAATGGAAATCCCACCAAGCACACACCCACCCACTAGAAACCCCTCCCATTAGATGCCCCACCCCCTGGATTACTGTGAGGAGGCATTCCCAAATCTCAGCACTACCTGCTGATGCCACCTTGTGGATAGAGGCGAATTGCAGCCTGATTGCCAGACCTGGGTAGGTCAAACCTACGCAATGCCAGGAAAACTGAACCCTTGGAAATATAAACCCAATGCCGAGTAGAGCAAAGACACAGAGAAATATATGTGAAATGATGGAGTCACTCAAAAACGTTGGGGAAAATCTTAATACAGCAGACATATGTAAAGTACTCAAAGGGGAATTTAAGGTAACAGTGATGAACATATTCATAGGAATCCAGAAATCAGTAGAGGCAGTATATGAGAATGTCAGGAAGCAAAGAGAAGAGTTAAAACAAGATATCAAACAGGTAAGAAACATGACTGAATTAAAGAACTCAATAGAGGGACTCAACAATAACTTGGATGAAGAATCCAACAGAATCAGTGATCTGGAAGATATGTCAGAAGAACTCAATCAAGCAAACCAACAAAGAGATAAAAAAAATTTGAAGAATTGAAGACAGAATTCAAGACCTCTGGGATAACATCAAAAGGAACAGCATTTGCATCATAGGTGTCCCAGAGGAAGAGAGAGAAAAGGGGACAGAGACTATATTTGAAGAAATAAAAGATGAGACCTTCCCCAATATGAAGAATGAAGCAAGCCTCCAGATTCAGGAAACTCAAAGACTTCCCAATAAAAGAAACCCAAAGAGAAATACACCTAGATACAAGGTCATCAAAATGTCAAAAATGCAAGATAAAGAAAGACTATTAAAAGCAGTCAGATAAAAACATATCACATACAGAGAAGTCCCCATAAGATTTACAGCAGACTTCTCAAATTGAATTCTACAGGCCAGAAGGAAATGGCATAATATATCAAAGTGTTGAAAGAAAAAGACTTTCAACCTAGAAATCTATATCTGGCAAGATTATCATTCAGAACTGAAGGAATGATGAAAACCTTTTTTGACAAGCAAAAGTCAAAGGAATTCATCACTACAAAACCAGCATTGCAAAAAATATTAAAGGATATGCTATAAAGCATAAAGAAATCACACAGAAAAAAAGTATGACAGCAAATGTTAGAAATGGGGAGGAAGAAACTAAAATGTGGTTAATTAGAATGAGTGAAAGGCTATTATGCCTTCAAATAAAATTAACTAGTAAACATAGAACTGTGAATTCCCACTTCAGGGTAACCTCAAAATACATCCCCAGGGAGAAAATGAAGAAGAAAACATAGGCAAAATCAATCAGAACATAACTGCACCCGTCCGACCAAAGAAGAGAAAGAGAACAAAGACATTATCTGGAGCAACATACAAAAGACAAGTTATAAAATGACACTGATCAACTATATATCAATAATCACTCTAAATGTTAATGGATTGGACTCACCAGTCGAATGATGCAGAATGGCTGAATTAATTAGAAAGAAAGACCTAAACTTCTGCTGCATTCAGGAAATCCACCTTATTCCAAAAGATAAACAAAGGCTCAAAGCCAATTGCAGGAAGACAATTCTGCAGTGGAATGGCAACCACAAAAAAGCAGGAACAGCTATACTCATATCAGATAAAACAGACTTCCATCTAAAAAGCATAAAAAAGACAGAGATGGACACTAAATAATGATTGAAGGATCAATCCAAGAGCAAGACACAACGCTTGTCAACATATTTGAACCAAATGAAGGAACATCAAAATATATCAAGCAAATGTTATTTGACCTGAAGAGAGACATTGACAGCAAGACAATAATAGTGGGGAATTTGAACATCTCACTTGCAACAATGGACATACCAGCCAAGCAGAAAATTAACAGGGAAACAGTCACTTTAAATGATCATCTGGAAAATATAGGTCTAGGAGACATATACTGATCACTTCACCCAACAACCACAGATTTCACTTTCTTCTCAAGCTCTCATGGAACATTATCAAGGATAGATTATATGCTGGGACACAGAACTTCTCTCAACAAATATACAAATATTGAAGTCATGCTAAGCATTTTCTCTGACCACAATGGCCTAAAACTGGAAACCAACTTCACAAAGAATGCTAGAAGACCACAAACCAACTGAAAAGTCAACAATATGATGTTGAAATACTCTTGGGTAAAAAAGGAAATAAAAGAGTAACTTAAAAAATACTTGGAGTCAAATGAGAATAAGGACACGAGCTACCAGAATCTATGGGATGCAGCAAAAGTGGTATTAAGGGGTAAGTTCATAGCAATCCAGGTCTATCTCAAGAAACAAGAAAAATTGCAAATAAACAACTTTACATTTGAAACAACTAGAGAAAGAAATAATAATTAAAGCCAAAATCAGCATAAGAAAGGAAATAATCAAAATTTGAGCAGAAATAAATGAAATAGAAAACAAAATGACAATCCAGAAGATCAATGAAATCTAAAGTTGCTTCTTTGAATAGATAAACAAAATTGACAAGACATTGGCTAGACTCACAAAGAAAAAGAGAGAGAAAACTCTCATAACTGGAATCATAAATGCACAGGGAGAAGTTACAACAGATACCACAGAAATTCAAAACATCTTAACAGACTACTATGAACAGATCTACGCCACCAAAATGGATAGCCTTGAGGACATGGATAGATTTTTAGAACATTATAGTCTACCAAGATTGAGTCTGGAATAATTGGAAAACCTGAACAGAGCAATCACAAATAAACAAATTGAAGAAGTAATCAAGAACCTCCCCCCAAATAAAAGCCCAGAAACAGATGACTTTTCCAAGGGGTCTACCAAACCTTTAGAGAAGAATTAACACTTATTCTTCTCAAACTCTTCCAAAATATTGAAGAACACAGAACTCTCCCAAATACTTTTTATGAGGCCAACATTACACTGATATCAAAAGCCGACAGAGATGTCACCAAGAAAGAAAAGTACAGACTGATATCTCTAATGAACATAGGTGCAAAAATTCTCAATAAAATATTAGCAAATTGAATTCAACAATGCATCAAAATATCATCCATCATGACCAAATTGGATTCATCCCAGGGGTTCAAGGATGGCTTAACATACATAAATCTATTAATGTCATATACCATATTCATAAGAGCAAAGAGAAAAAACACATGATGATATCAATAGATGCAGAGAAAGTATTTGACAAGATACAACACCCGTTTATGATAAAAACTCTCCATAAAATGGGAATGGAAGGTTCATACCTCAACATAATAAAGGCCATATATGAAAAACCCATAGCCAACATCATAGTTAATGGCGAAAAATTGAAACTATTTCCTCTTAGGTCAGGAATAAGTCAAGGTTGTCCACTATCACCACTGCTGTTTAATATTGTATTGGAGGTCTTAGCCAAAGCAATTAGGCAAGAAAAGGAAATAAAAGGAATCCAAATTGGAAAGAAGGAAGTAAAACTCTGATTTTTTGTAGATGATATATATTGAAAAACCCAAAAACTCTATCAAAAAACTTCTTGAAATCATCAATGAATACAGTAAAATGACAGACTACAAAATCAATGCACAGAAATATGTTGCATTTTTATATGCAAACAACAAACTAGAAGAAAATGAAATCACAAAAATCACACCATTTAAGATAGAAGTTAAACAAATGAAATACTTTAGCATATACTTAACAAACGAAGTAGAAGTTCTATACAATGAAAACTGAAAGTCCTAAAAAGAAATAGAGGAGGACACAAAGAAATGGAAAGACATCCTCTGCTAGTGACTGGGAAGAATCAATATCATTAAAATAGCCATCTTACCCAAAGCAATATATAGGTTTAATGCAATCCCCATTAAAATCCCAAGGACTTATTTCCAGGAAATAGAGAAATGAAATCTTAAAATTTTTATGGACCGACAAAAGACCTTGAATAGTCAAAGCAATCATTAGAAAAAAGAATGAATTTGGAAGGATTACACTTGCAAACATTGAACTATATTACAAAGCAATGATCAAAATGGTATGGTACTGGAATAGTACTAAAAGAGGCACAGATCAGTGGAATGGAACTGAATCACTAGAAACTGATCCATTCACATGCAGTCAGTTAATATATGGCAAAAGAACCAAAAGCATTGGATAGAAAAAGAAAAGTCTCTTCAGTGGTAGTGGGAAAACTGGACAGCCACATACAAAAAGAATGAAACTAGACTACTCTCTAATTCCATTCACAAAAATTAACTCAAAATGGATTAGAGACTTGGACGTAAGACCAGAAACCATAAAGCTCTTAAAAGACAACATAGGAAAGACTTTTCATGACATCAGTCGTAAAGAAGCCTTTGGGGACTCGACACCACAATCAAGGGAAACAAAAATAAACTACGTAGCTTCTTCACAGCAAAAGAAAACATCACCAAAAGGGAACCTACTAACCGTGAGAAAACATTTGCATTTGATATTTCCGACAAAGGCTTAATATCTAAAATATAAAAAACTCATAAAACTCAACAACAGAAGAACAGGCAATCCAATAAAAAATGGGAAGAGGAATTGGAGAGCCACTTTTCTGAAGAGGATATACAGATGGACAGCATGCACATGAAATTATGTTCCCACTCATTGACTATCAGGGAAATGTAAATTAAAAAAACAATGAGATATCACCTTACACTGAAAGACTGGCTATTATTCAAAAGTCTGGAAATGACAACTGCTGGCCAGGATGTGGAGAAAAGGGAACACTTTTGCACTTTTGTTGGGAGTGCAAATTGGTACAACCCCTATGGAGAACAGTTTGGAGATTGCACAAAAAACTGAAAATGGAAATCCCATATGATCCCATAATTCCACTTTTGGGCATCTACCCAAAATATACCCAAAGTATCTCCATGTTTACTACTGCCCTATTCATAATAGCTAAGAACTGGAAATTACCTAAGTGTCCAACATCAGATGAAGGGATAAAGAAGATGTGGTACATATATACAATGAAATATTACACAGTTCTTAGAAGAGATAAAACCTTGTCATTTGAATCAATATAGATGCAACTGGAGGGGATTATGCTAAGTGAAACAAGTCAAAAGAAGAACGATAGATACCAGATTACCTCACTCATAGGTGGAATGTGAAGAGACAAAACAAAGGGATACATGAAACATAATCAACCCTGAAAATTTTGCAACAGAACTGAGGTTACCAAAAGAGAATGGAGTGGGCGGGGGCAAATGGTGGTGGACCTCATTGGACAATGGGGAAGAACACTTGGTGATTTGGTTAAGGGTATGTTGTGTTAAAAATATATCTAAGAAATGGAGAACGAATACATAGGAAATTATTGAAATATGTAGAAAAATGACTACAACAAAAAAATAAATAAAAAAAAATGACTCCACTGGATGATGTAGTTCTCATATGATCATAGAGCCCTCTTCAAAATAAGGTTTCTTTCGGTTACTCAGAAGATTTTCCTGTAAGGATAGCTGACTTATTCTTTGTGTGATTCTGAGGGACATTTTCCTAAAAATGGAATTTTTCAAATAGGAAAATGGTGTGAACGTGTAAAACAAAATTAGTGAAAAGAATGCCAGACTTGGAAACTAGAAGATAAAATAGGACAAGTAAATAGGTTACCTAATAAATAGAAAATTAGGTTCTGATTTAGTCACAAGGAACAATGATCAGATGCAAAATTGTTATTAGCCTAAGGATTCTAAAATATGTCCTGACTAGTGCATGCCCTGGTGGCCTAGAGGTCTAGTATAGCTTGGGAGCAGTGCCACATACGTGCCAAGGTCCCTGATTCAAGACCCGGAGCTGGAGGGAACAACCTATGTGAACAGCTAAATAAAAATAAAGTGCTTCCTCCTCCTCTCTCTTCCTGTCTCTGTCTGCTTTCCTTGATTCCTACCTGCACCTTTCCTTTAAAAAAAAATGTCCTGACTGAAAGAGTTTGTTAATCACTTGATAAAGGGATGATATTGTGATTACAGAATGAATTGGTTCCTTCTATACTTTGTGATGATTAAATGATAGAATGAGTGACTATTTTGAATAAATTTATTTTTTTATTTTGTAGTGTGACAAAAAAGGGTTCTACATGCTGGGGGAAATTTTTACAATTTCGTGATTTACATTATATATATACATACACACATATATATAAATATATAACATTTCTGGACACAAATAAAAGGAGATTCTGTTCAAGGATGTTTACCTAAGAAAATGTATCTGTTTTGATTGATCCTAGAAAAGCTTTTGTCTTTGATTATTATAACTCATTATGTTGATAGCTAAATATCTCAATGAGAGGTTTTTATTTAATCTGTGCTTATTTCTCATTGTTAGAGCAATGCTAGATGAAAAACAAACAAACAAGAAAAGCAGATTTATGGAAGGCAAGTTCAGCTCAAACTACGTTGAGATTGTTAGTAAATTTAGGAACACTGAATATAAAATAGTCTGTTACCAGAAAGTAAAATAAACTTATCTTAGAATTATTATTAAAATAACTTTTTATCCTTAGTTTCAATTCCCTGCGTACAAATGTAATGATGCCAAATATTGGTAACAGAAAGCAAGTAGACATCAAAGAGGCACACTTTTCTTTCTTTATTTACCCTCTGACCTCCTAAAGTAAGAATAACAGGACTCATCAACCAAATGAATGCAGAATTAAGAACACATAGGAAAAGTATTGATATAAAGGAACTGCAATAGCTAAAATTAAACCTCCTAAAAGTTAGACTAGCTAATGGAATGCTAACTACTGACACAGTTTCAATTAGTGTATATTGTAGATTGTATAATGCTATTTCAAGCATGGACTATAAAAAACTAGTGAGCTGAAAATAATGAAAGATAATTTGAATTATGACAACATCCCCTCTTTCCATATAATATTTATACCATATTTGCAATTTTGTATTCATCCTCATTACTGTCAAGCAGCAGCAGTGAGAACAGAAACTAGTTTCATTGTTTTCCCATAATATATTTTCACTGCCAGTTGGAAAAAAATAGTTCCATTTTGTTAATGAAATTAGAACTTCAATCCTTTATCAGAGAGACAAATGAACATACTATGGCTAATAATTTTGTGACTCTCAAAAGAATAGTAGTTGAGTTTTAATTTATTATTTGTCTGAATTTTTCTTATAAGAATAAGGAAATTAAAGATGGTATTCCCAACAAAGATAAGAGTCATGCCACAAAGAGTCTATTAACATTGCATTTCATTTTGTTAATGGATATGGTCAAAAGGTAATAGTCATACACACACACACATACACACATATATATCACTGACCAAAATATAATGTCAAATAAAAATATTTGGTATTGAATATTTGTGTGCTTTAATCTATAACTTTTAATAACAGCAATAGTGCATTGAAAATATGTACTTAAAAAAGCCTTTGAATATGAATGTGATGTATAAGCTCTTATCAATAATTATAGATATTCTGTTCTTGCTTTTGCAAGCAATTTACCCTGACAGAATTGTTTCATTTTGTCATTATTCTATCTGTGGTTTATTATTTTTAAGCAAAGGATGTTTTTCTTTAGACAGTTATAGCTATCAAAGTCTATTACAATATGTTATACATGGCCAGAAACAACAAGATAGAAATTCAACAAAGATAGGTTTTTATAGGACACTAATAGACAGTCACAGACATACACATTAAATCATTACCTATGATAATGCCTGTGAAGTCTATCCATATTATATCTCATGGAAGTATTTCTCTCTTTATCATCACTGAAAAATATTTCATTGTGAATTATATATATATGTAACTTTATGTACTTGTACATGAATACATATTTACCCATTTAGATGCTAAACATTAGTTTTTTTCCATATCTCAGCAATTGTGACTAATGCTGGATAAAATGCACACTTTTTTTTATATCCTGATTTCATTTCTATTGGAAATATATCCATAAGGATGGTTTCTAGATCACAGGCATTGTGCTAAGTAAGATAAGCCAGCAAAAGAATATAAGCATAATTTTTTGGACTGTAAAGACTTTTGGAAGAGGATCATTCCAATCCAGAATGGAAACATGGAAGAATCTTAAACTCACCTCCTCCCATGGACACACTGAATTTACAGCTATACATGGAAAAAAAAATCCAAAAAGTAACTCAGCAACTCCTGCACATCTGGTAAATTAGAAAACACTCACATTAAAAGGTAAATGGGTAGTTCTTCAACTTTTGGGGACCGTTAAGAACAAAGAAGCAACTTGGTCAATCATAAAGGTTTAAGAACCAAACAAGAGCTCAGCTGGGCTGAAGGATAAGGTTTATCTACTACATAAAATCCATCATCAAGACTAGGAGACATAGCTCTTTGTCTAGTGAACAAAAACTAGCACAGAGTGTCAATAAAAGTGAAGAAACAGAGGAATATGCTCCAAACAAAAGAAAAAGAAAAAAACTACAGAAACAAACCTTAATGAAACAGAGATGAGTGATTTATCTGATAGAGAGTTGAAAAAAGTGCTCATAAAGATGTTCTTCAAGATCAGGAGAACAATGCACAAGCAAAGTGAGAATTTTAAAAAAGAGATAAAAAAAGAAATTACCAAAATAAACCACAGAGCTCTCATTAGAATAAAATAATTGAGCAGAAAAAGTCAAAAGACAAGTTAAACAGACTGGAGTAGAAGAAAGGATCAGTGAATGTTAAGACAAACAAACAAACAAAAAGATGGATTCAATCAAAGTAACACAAGTTAAAAAAAGAATAAAAAGTGTTGATAGCATAGAGTACTAATTAGGTATTAAGAAGACCAACATCACATCACAGAGATCACAAAAAGAGGAGAGGGAAAGAGCAAGGACTGGAAAGCTTATTCATAGAAATAATGGATGAAAACTTTCCTAACTTAGGAAAAGCAAAAGACATCCAGATTCAGAATGGATGCTAAGTATAGAGAGTTCAGAATAAGTTAAATGCAAAAATAACCATACCAAGACACATTATAATTAAAGTATCAACAGTTAATGACAAGGAATTGTTAAAGTTGCAAGAAAACAAATCAAGTTGTTAGTACAAAGAAACCCGCATAACACTATAAGCAGATTTTTCAGTAGAAATTATGCAGACCAGAAAGGAGAAGCAAGATGTATTAAAAGTACTGAAAGAAAAGAATGGCTAACCTAGAGTACTCTACTGGGTAAAATTGTCATTCAGATTTTGAAGGAGTGATAAAAAAGTTTTCAGAAAAAATTACAACTGAAAGAGTTCATCACCACTATATCAGCAATGCAAGAAATGTTAGAGACCTCTGCAAACTAAAACTAAAGGACACTAATTCGTTAACAGGAAAACATATTGCAATTTAAATATTACTGCTTAATGTTAATATATAATTACAGAATAATGGTATCATGCATCAATCAGTATAAAGATTAGGAGATAAAGTATAAAAATAACTGTAATTACAATAATTTGTAATATATATACATGATAAAAAGATGTAAACTCTAACAATAATGTGGGCTGGGAGGACTAAATTTTAGAACTTTAAAATAATTTTGAATTTTAGTTGTCATTAGCTTATAATAAAGTGTAATAAATTTTCATATTCTTCATGGTAGTCACAAAAAAAAAATCTTGAATAAATTCACAGAAGATACAGAGAAAGAAATATAAAATACCACTACAGAAAATCATCAAATCATAAAGGAAGAAAAAGAAAAAAGGGACAAAGCAGTTACAAGACAGCCAGAAAGCTATAAACAATGGAAGACTAATTTAATTTTAAGTGTAAATGGATTAAAATCACCATAAAAAGACAGGATGGCTGACTAGGAAAAAAAAATCGAACTATATGCTCCTACAAGAGACTCATTTCAGATTTAAGAATACAGACAAAAAATAAAAGTATGAAAGAAAGATATTTCATGCAAATGATAAACAAAAGAAATCTGAGATAGCCATACTTGTATTAGTTAAAATAAACTTCAAGACAAAGTTTATTGTTACATAATGCTAAAAAGGGTCACTATAACAAAGTGTAGCATTTGTAATATATAGGTGTTTAACAGAAACACCTAAAAATATTAATAAATTTAATAAGATTGAAATCGTGTCAAACATCTTTCCCAAGGATATGAAACTAGAAATCAATTATAAAAGGAAAATGGAAATTTCACAAATATGTGAATATAAACAACATGCTGCTAAAATATCAATGATTCAAAGAAGTAAAAACATCTTTAGAAAGATGAAAATGGAAATACAACATTGAAAATGTTATGAGATAGAGCAAAGGAAGTTTTTAAAAGGCATTTTGAAAGTAAAATATGACTACAGTACCACAGAAAATCTCAGATAAATACCTAGCATTGCATTCTAAGGAACCTAGGAACAACAACAACAAAAAAGCCCAAATCAAACCAAATTAAGCACAAAGTTTATGGAAAACATAAAATAACAAGGACCTGAACAGAAATAAATGGAATAAATGACAGACAACATAATTCATCGGTGAAATTAAGATCTAGGTTTTTGAAAAATTATCAAATAGACAAAATTTGAGCTAGAATTGACAAGAAAGCAGAAGGACAGAGAACTCAAACAATACAATCAGCAGTAAAAGAGAAAACCTTACAGCTGATAACACAGAAATATAAAGGATTATATAAGGCTGCCAAAAACAATTATGTGGCCCTAAATTGGAAAACCTAAAGAAATGATTTTCTGGAAAATCACAGCCCACCAAAAGTAAATCATGAAGGAATGGAAAATCCTAAAAGACCAATCATCAGATACTGAAACAATCTCGGTGCTCATTGATGGATGAATGGATAAAGAAAATGTGGTGTGTTTACACACATACATACACGTTTGTATGTATATATATACACACATGTATATATGCGTGTGTGTATATATATATATATCTATTAAAAAGAAAATCTTGTCGTCTGCAACAACATGGATCGGGAGGAAATTAGGATAAGCAAAATAAGTTAGAGAACAACAAATACTACATTACATTACTCTTTATGTTAAATCTGAAAGCATAAAATTCAAACTATAACTAATATTCTGTAGAAAAGTGGTTGCCAGGGGCTGGGTGTTTGGAGAAATAAGTTGTTGGTAAAATGGTGTAACTTTCAGCTAAAGATGAATATGGTGTGTGGCTCTACTGTAAAACATGAAGACTATCATCAATAATACTGTATTGTGTAACTTAAATTTTCTAGGAGTGTAGTACTTAATGTTCTCACAAAAGTAAAAGATCACTATTTTAAGTGATGGATTTGTTAATCAACTAGATGGAAGGAATCCTTTTATATGGCATATATATATGTATCAAATCATGATGATATATACTTTAATGTCTTATAATTTATATATCAACCATACTTCAATAAACTCGAAACTCTTTTTTAAAAAAGCATACATAGATTGGATTAAAGAGCAGGGCCCAAATACATACTGAATTTCATTTTAGATGAAAATAGGGATAGTTGAAAAATAGAAGAGATAGACTCTTTTGTGCCACGTAAAAGCTAATTTAAAGGAAGCTATGGTGACTATATTGATAGTAGATAAAATATTTTTCAGAATCACTATATTGTCATAGAAAGAGTAGATATTTTATATTGATTAAGGAGTCAATTTCTAAATAGAAAATGGTGTTTATACTCATAATAGTAAAATTAAAACATGAAGCAAATATGGATAGGACTGAAAGGAGAATTAGATATCCTTACACTTATTTTTAGATATTTAGACATCTTTTTTCTTTCTGTAACTGTGATAATAAATAGAAAAAAATCAGTAAGTACACAGAGGCCTTTATAACACTGTCAACCATCTTGACCTAATTTTCATTTACATAGCATTTTACTCAACGATGGAAGAAATCACACATACTTTTCAAGTGCACATGAAGCAGTCATCAAAATGAACCAAATCTGGATAATAACAAACTCTCAATAAATATCAAGGACTTGAAATTATGCAAAGTAAGTTTTCTTATCTAAATGGAATTAAACTAGAAATCAACAAAAATTTTGATAACACTTCAGGGTAAGACACACTGACTTTATTTGATAGAGTAGAAAGTCAAATGGTTCAAGCAAGGTAATGTATTGTGAGTTAGATTTCTCAGGTAGTCACGAGGCAAAGAAAAGATATGAGAGGTAAAGCTGGAAGGATGGTGATATGATAGGAGATATTACAGTTTTAGTGAAATTTGATGAAGCCTTGAATAGAGACAAATTTGATAAGTATCTATCAAAAAGTCTAATCAAAACTTGTTAAGTAATTTTGGGAAAGATGAAGAAGGGAGTATAAGTTAATTCAATGTCTCCGCCTTGGATGCCTGAGTGCTAATAATTGATAATGGGAATGCGAGAGGAAGGGTATTCTATTCCTCACAACAATCTTATTAAGTAAGCATAAACTGTCTCTGTTAATAGCTCAGTTCTGGAATTCGGGTAAAATTATTTTCCTAATACCAGTCAACATGCTGTGACCTCAATAAACAGAGGGTTATAATAATAATAATAATAATAATAATAATAATAATAATAATAATAATCTGATAATAATAATTATTATTACCTAGTCAAGTTCTGGGGGAGGAGTGTCACATGAAAAGCCTGTGAAAGCCTTCTGATATCACTGTCACATCAGGGAACTAGGTAACTTTCAAGAGACTCGTGGGTAGACCTGACTCATAAGAGAATCCACGGTGTCTCCTGATATCCTTGAATGTTAGATTTAAAAATGTCAGAACCATTGTCAAATCCCTGAGGCATACCAGAAAGTTTCCGCCAAAATCTCAACTATGAGGTTAAATTTCCAACTTTAAAGCAATGGAGTCAGAATTCAGAAACCTGACTGGAAGAGTTACCACTAAGAGTATGAAGAGAAAGTCACTAAGGCCCCATCACTAGAGGTGCCCCACACCCACAGCTCTGTCATCTAGGTGTCCATCCCCTGTATTCATTCCCTCTTTCCAAGGGTTTATTGATATCCAATTACACACTAAATCAAAACTGGGGGCATGGCAGTCAGAAGGATGCACACTATCTTTTTCCTCAAGGGTGATAATTAAACTAACCCCAAATTTCTAACACTATGAAATTCTCTGTGATAAAAGAAGTAATGACAATTATTGTATTTTGTTAGAATCAATATGGAGTTAAAGGACAAATGGTATACAAGTGTTTGTTAATGAAAATTTCCTCTCTAATGACATCCAGTTCCTCTCTAGATTGGGAAACTGGCACGTTTCCTGAGGTAATTAATACATAAGGTTGAGGAAAGTGAAGGTTTGAAATAATTTTGAAGGGGGAAGAGAGTTGACCAGAAAAACAAGGATATAAGCTACAGAAGGCAGGGTGCTTTGTCAGTTTTGATCATTTTTGAATACTGGGCTGTTACATAAATCAGATGAATAAATAATTCAGTATTCACCAGTATGAGAATATTTTTTCTAGACAAAGAGTATGGTCTCAACAATATACTTGGTGTGTGTGTAATTTTATTTAATAGATACTAGTCATTTACTATAGGACAGTTATAAAAAGGCAGAGAGTCAGTATTTGGGTATATAAAAATGAGAAAAGAAAATAGTTAGGAAGAATGGTGGTGGCAGAGCATGACTTATACAGAGAACCATGCGGAATTAAAGAAGTTATTGATGAGTAGGGAGTATATGAAAGGCTAGATGAAATGGAGGTATTCACAAGATTGAAATATTGGCACATTGAGGACAGATCTTACATGGATTAAGGATTGAGGTCATAGGGTTAGATTTATGATTTCAAAGAGTAGAACTGTTCCCAGAGGCTATTTCCAGGTTGTCACCATATTTATCCTGGAATGGAGGTAAAGCACTCAGATGAGAAAGTCTGGTATAGTGCTCTCTAACAGAAATACAACAGGAGCCACATTATTTAGCCACATGTACAAATTTTGATTTCCATGTAGGCACAATTAAAAAAGTAAGAAAAATACAGGTGAAATTACTTCAATTATGTGTTTAACTTCATTGAATGTTAACAATTATTTCAAAATATAATCAATACAAAAAATGAGACATTTTACATCTCTTTTTCCATGCTGTTTTTGAATCTGATGTGCAATTTATATTTTTAACACATCTTGATCAGACTAGCCACAAGTCAAATCCTTGAGAGGAGAAGCACTGTAAGGAGAACTTCCTGTGGCCTTCTCTGGAGTATTATTTCAATCTTAAACTTTAATTTACCAGAAGTTGCTCTTTAGGGAATGGTTAGCCTGAATTTGGGGCCATCAACACTTAGTTGTGAGAGGCACTCCTTGGTCATTAACTCCTTGAATACTAAGATGCTCCTTTAAGTTTTAGGAGTTTCTTATCACAATATAGCTCATGAAGTCTCCCAACCATGGTTTCGGGGTTAAGACCCTTTGGTATTGACTATCCCTTTGGAATCTCTGACCTTGGAGGGAATTTCTGAATTTAACTTCACAGTTTTCTTAAGGCAAAACTAAAGTTACAGAATTACACTCTCTCTCGCTGCTGGCTCCACTCTGGAACATCTCTGTCTTTGCTCTCTGGCTCTGTAGACTGCAATATTATGACTAGGATCTCTTGGAACATTTCTGTTCTTCAAGCTTTTGCTCATTTTCTTCAACCTTTTGCTCTAGTTCAACTTGAAGTAGATCTAGCTCTCTCTATTAGTTCACCATAAAGTTTCACTCATCCTCTTTCCCTTGATGCCAAATGTGATAGACCAGAAAGTTTGTCTGCTCTCTTTGTATGGTTGAGGGCTCTTTGTGAACTCATGACCAATGTCAGAAGGACCTTGTCAGTATCCTCTGTTCTTCTCTACTTACAAGAGATGGGGCAAGCACAGAGGATTAAAGAGCATGGCACCTAAAGGTTTTTTTGTTTTTTTTTGAGGTTATATTCTCTCTGTAGTTGCCTGAAGGTTTCCACTAAGGGTTTTACAACTTTAGCTGCAGTATTAACTCCACAGACCAGGTAGTTTAAGAGAAAATGGCAAATTGAAGTTGAAGCTACAATTGTGCTTCTCTCCCTTTAAAGACCTTTGTGAATCAAACGATCTCAGGGAGCAGGCCCCCATATCTATGCCACATCCAAAGTAGAGTTATTAAATTTTAGCACTAGGTGATATGGTCTAGATCAATCACCTGTATTCTCAATGATACTAATGAGGTTCTATGAACAAATATGGTGGCTGTATCTGTGTCATTCCAAATACATATTAATATTTAGGAGGAGGTAATGTGTTATGGTAGGTAAGCCATGTATGAAGCATAGCTACAGGTTCCCATTCTTGCAATCTCTGCCATAACTTTTTTTCCAGTTGTTGCTTCAATGTACTTTTAGTTGCTTTTGGTCTGGGTTTTCTCATGAGCTCCCCAAAATGTCATTTCTCGTCATTTTCTTAGTGATGTTCTCATCTGCACGTAATGCTAAAGATAAAAGGAAGGATTCACTTTATTAAGTGAACATCAGTTTTTAGAAGTGATCTTGCTACCTTTTTTTTTTTAAATTCTCTCAAATCAGGAAATCTATATTGTGATGATCTCTCTTAGAGTATGTGAGCATCATAGATTAAAAAAAATATGGGAGGTCCAGCTTCCATATGCAGTCTCCAAAGACAGACTTTTGTTGATGTAAAAAATCATGTTGGAAATCACAGTGTGAAAAAGTGTGGAAGACCACAATCTTGGACAGTTGCAAACAGGAAAAGGATGAAAATGTGGAAGAATAAGCAGTTACTTCCTAAAACTGTTGAGGCAAAAAAGGCCATTCAATAGGACTATTCAGGCATAAACTCTGTAATGCAGTTTTCAAAAAGGTTTAAATCAGGTCAGTGTCAGAGCGGACGGTGGAATCTGGTGGAACATGACGGAAAAATGCATCAGTGAGACTCATGGGGTGTATCAAATTTGTTGATTTATTGACATTCTGAGATTAGGTGGGTGAGGGGAGCAAGTATGGTCTGGACACAGTGAGGTCCGACTGGAGAAGGGAATACAGTATCTGGAAAAGGGAAAGAATGGAAAAGACTCTAGAAACAGATGATTTATCAGAGATGTGGAATATAATGGTAAAAAATGATTCTGATGACAGAAAAAGTACAGTATTGAAGGTGAAATACTGGAAATTTGGAAGTAGTATGCTACAATGTTACAGAAATTTCTTTCTGATGAAAAAGTGGTGGTAGAGATAAAAGACAAATATGTGAAATACATCGAAAGACCAATAGCCAAGAAGATTCTGAAGGCGGAGGTGCATAAGGCCATAGCTAATAGTGGAAAATAGGTCAGTAAAAATGTTGAGGCAATGACAGAATGGCCTTTGGTGCAGGGAGAAAATTAGTGATGATTAAAGAATGATGAAGGAATGAGGTTCTGTGTAAACTCAGGATATAATAAAAGAAAGAAAGACGTTAAAGTTAGAAGCAAAAAGGGGATTAAATAAAGGAAAAACAGCTTCCTTCACATGCTCAGGTGGTTCAGGTAGAGAGGACTCTCACTAGATCTCTTTAAAATCCAGTGAGAAGTTGAAGGCAAGCAGAGAGGGCTCAAAGAGAAAGACTGATAATTGGTTTGGAAGAACATCTGACGAGAGCAAGTTGGTCCTAGTCAAAGATGAGTCAACTTTCTTGTGGAAGACTAAAGGAACACACAGAGCAGAGCATGGATCTGTGAACTGCAGAAGGCAATTTTCCACAGATGTTATACTGAACACCACATATCAAAGTTCTTGCAACAGCTGCAGAAAGTTGTTCACATAACTCTAGGACAGGGAGAATAAGTTGCATTTAGGGGCAGAACAGGGACAGGGAAATCCAACAGTATAAGAAGACTTACATTCACTCATAGCACATACTTAGCACCACTCTTTTTATCCTCAACCTGAGGCTCTCTTTCAAATGCTCTTCCCTATGTTTTCCCCTCTCACATTAACCCCAAGTTACACTGAGGTTGTGGAATTGCATGAACCATATTAGAAAGAGGGAGTGGAAAATATGGTGGAAGAGTTAATCATCTTTTCAGAAGAGAAACCATACACAGTGAAACCTTAGTTTATTTCTGGCAAACTAATATAAATTTAATTACATATGATAAATACTTTCACAACAAGTTTTGGTCTGGTGTTTGACCCAAAGTTAGGTATCATTGCTTAGCCAAGTTGAAGCGTAATACTAGGGCCTAGAGTTTTCTTATGTGATTTCTTTCTGTTTTCCCCTCTCTGCAGGTAGTAGAATATGAGAATAAAGATCTCCACTCTATGCAGGAAGTAGAATTTGGAATAATTATTCCAAGATGTGAACATCCAGCTTAATCACAAAACATTAAGTGTCTTTGTTGGCAGGAGGAAGAGTTGGGAGAGGGGGGAGGTGTAGTTTTATAC
Organism: Solenodon paradoxus; assembly: GCA_004363575.1. Lineage (NCBI taxonomy): Eukaryota > Metazoa > Chordata > Mammalia > Eulipotyphla > Solenodontidae > Solenodon > Solenodon paradoxus. The sequence continues at coordinate 852,750 of RJWH01000035.1, forward strand.
TATCTGAAATGCATTCTTCTTTTAGAAAAACACTGAGAATTCAAATTCCAGACCTACAACATGGAATTTGAGGACATTTACCAAAAGATCTTGAAGGCAAGCATGGGTATAAAGAGATATATAAAGAGCCTCTTAAGTCACCACTCAGTTTAACTGATTCCTCTGTGATGCCTGATTCTTCTACACTTCTCCAATATTGTGTGGGACCCATGAGTTTGTAGCTGCAATTTTTAATGAAATCATGAAAAGAGGTTATACAATTGCATTTTTGTTCAACCTATTACTTCATATTAGTGATTTTTCTTTAACCATTGGAAATTCCAACTTGGTATTTACAATTCTATAGCTTTTGAACATTATTCTTCCAGACAATTTTTTATACTCCCAGAAATTTACTCTACTCTAGAAACCTGTTTTGTTCTCAAATTCAGCTCCCTCATAAAATCTGTCTTTGTTTTGCATCTACTTAGGCACAATTCAGTCCTTTATATTTTGCCTCAGAATTGATTTATTTATTGATTTGTTGAATAATATAACATAAATGATTTATTGAATAATATAACCTTTACTAAATATACTCTGTGTATGGTAATATGCAGGAGAGATACATAGCACACTCAATGACAACAATTTTTTTCCTTATAGTTTGTTTAAAGTCTTTTAAGCATGAATTCAATTTCTTTAATAGAAATAAGACTGCTTTACTTATCTATTTCCTCATAGGTTATCTTTGATAATGTTGTTGAAATTTTTCTCTGTATATTCTTTTTTGTCACAACATTGTTCATAATACTAGCTTATTACCTTTTATTTTACATTTCTCAGATTTATTTAATTTAATAATATAATTAAAAAATCAAGGCTATACAATAGTCTAGTTCCATTTAGAAAGTATTTAATGTGCATTTAAGATGTCAATTCTTTGTTGTGGGTAACAGCTAACTGAGCCTGGCATATGCAATCCCTACTATGCCCTACTTTGATTGTTTTCCTTATTTTCTAATTTTTTGAATGTTTTTGAGTTGCTATAAATAAAACAAATAGTTTACTGGCTCAAGTTATATAATTTACATGGATCATTAGGTGCTTGAAGCCATTCTATTGCTTTTTTTTTTTTTAAATTGAAGTTATACATTGTAATGAGTGAGGACCAAGGATACATCTCTGCACATTACTTAGTTAATTTCCAGTTTTAGGCCATCGTGGTCAGAGAAGATGCTTGATATGACTTCAATCTTTGTAAATTTGGTGAGAGATGTTTTGTGTCCCAGCATATGACCTATCCTTGAGAATGTTTCATGAGAGCTTGAGAAGAAAGTGTAACCTGTAGTCGTTGGGTGAAGTTATCAGAATATATCTATTAGACCTATCTGTTCCAGATGGTCATTTAAAGTGACTGTTTCCCTGTTAATTTTCTGCCTGGTTGATCTGTTCATTGTAAGTGGGGTGATGAAGCCCCCCATTATTATTGTCTTGCTGTCAGTGTCTCTCTTCAGGTCTAATAATGCTTGATATATTTTGATGCTCTTTCATTTGGTGCCTATTTGTTAATAAGCATTATGTCTGCCTCCTGAATTGAAACTTTAATCATTATATAGCTTCCATCTCTGTCTTTTGTTTTGTTTTCTAGATGGAAGTCTGTTTTATTTGATATGAGTATAACTGTTCCTGCTCTTTGTGGTTGCTATTTGACTGTAGGATTGTCTTCCATTCATTGACTTTGAGCCTTAGTTTATCGTTTTGAAGAAGGTGGTTTTCCTGAATGCAGTAGAAGGTTGGGTTCTGTTTTTCAATCCATTCAGCCACTCTGTGCCATTTTACTGGTGAGTTCAATCCACTAATGTTTAAGATGATTATTGATAAACAGCTGCTTAGTGTCATTTTATAACTTGTCTTTTGTATGTTGCTCCAGATGATGTCTTTCTTCTCTTTCTCTTCTTAGGTCGGATATGCAGTTAGGTTCTGATTGCTTTCTTCTTCATTTTCTCCATGGGTATATATTTTGAGGTTACCCTGAAGTTAGCATTCACGGTTCTATGTTTACTACCTAATTTTATTTGAAAGCATATTAGTCTTCCACTCATTCTAACTCCCACATTTTTGTTCTCTTCTGTTCCTCCTCACTTCTAATATTTGCTTTCTTACTGTTTTTCTGTGTGGTTGCTTTAAGCTTTACAGAGCATCCTTTAGTATTTTTTGCAAAGCTGGTTTTGTGGTTACGAATTCCTTTAACCTTTGCTTTTCAGAAAAGGTTTTCATCATTTCTTCAGTTCTGAATGATAATCTTGCCAGATATAGTATCCTAGGTTGAAAATCCTTTTCTTTTAACACTTTGAATATATGATGCCATTCCCTTCTGGCCTATAGAGCTTCATTTGAGAAGTCTGCTGACAATCTCATGGGGAGCCCTCTGTATGTGATATGTTCTCTGGCTGCTTTTAATAGTCTTTATATTGCATTTTTGACATTTTGATGATGATGTGTCTAGGTATTTCTCTTTGGGTTTCTTTATTGGGAAGTCTTTGAGCTTCCTGAATCTGGAGGCTTGCTACATTCTTCATAGTGGGGAAGGTCTCGTTTATTATCTTCAAATATAGTTTCTCCCCTCTTTTCTCTCTCTTCCTCTGGGAAACCTATGATGCAAATGCAGTTCCTTTTGATGTTTTCATAGAGGTCTCGAGTATTGTCTTTGATTCTTTGAATTTTTTTTGTCTCTTTGCTAGTTTGTGTGATTTAGTTCCTCTGTCCTATCTTTCAGATCCACTGATTCTATTGCAAGCTTCATCCATCCTATTACTGAGTCCCTCTCTTGAGTTCTTCAGTTTAACTATCATGTATCTTACCTGTCTGATGTCTTGCTTCAATTCTTCTCTTTGTTTTCTGACATTCTAGTTTACTGCCGCTACTAATTTCTGGATTTCCATGAATATGTTAATCACTGTTACCCTAAACTCCTCTTTAGGTAATTTACATACATATGCTGTATTCAGATTTTCCCTTGGGTATTTAATTGGATCCATCATTTTGTGTATATTTCTCTGTGCCTTTGCTCTATTTGGCATTCTGTTTATATTTCTGAGGGTCTGGTTTCCCTGGCATTGCATAGGATTTGCAGTCAGGTTGCAGTTTCACCTCTGCCCACAAGGGAGCACTAGTGGGCAATGTGGAGGTTCGGGACTGCCTTTTCATTGCTATCCAGGGTTGGGGTATCCGATAGGAGGGATATCCAGTGGGCTGGATATGCAGTGGGTGGGATTTCTGCTCAATGGACCCTAGGCTCTGGTGTGAAATGGTTGTGGGAAGGGCTTGATTTGGCCAATTTCCATTAATGCCTGCGCCCAGCGCAATTGCACTGTGTGGACTCCAGTCAGCTCCCTGCACAGGCTCTCCTCTCACCCCCTCCCAAGTCGGCCCTCCATGATTCTGTGTCTCAGTCCCACTGGGCCTGCCTCTCGCTGCCTCCGCAGTTGGTCCTGAAAACCTTTGCAGCAGCCCCACCGCAACCAGAGACTCCCAAGTTCCATGCCAAATGCAAATCTGCAGTTTAGCAGAGAATTGTGCCTGGTGTCCTCACCCACCATTAGTCATTGGCTATCTCCAGCTGAAGTGCTAGTCATTTCTTGATGTTTGTCTCAGGAAAATAGGCGATTTTTACATTTTTTGGGGAGTCTGTGGGAAGTGACTGAAAGTGCGTCCTATTGAGTCACCAACCGGAAGTCAATCAGGCCATTCAATGCAGTTTCCTCTCCTGCACTGGCTTGGTGATGGCATTGAAGATGATAGATCTCATTCAAAATGTCCTGGTTCCTGGTTCCTGAGTCCAGGTGAAGCAGAGCAGAGGCTCTATTTTGGTGCAATTTTGTGATTTTTATATTATTTTTATTAGTCTTTATCCACAAGTTCACGACTGACAGTTCTCCAAAGTCCGCTTATTATCTTTTTAATGTCTAGGAGATCAGTAGTGATGACTCATTACTGAAATATGTGTATTCTGCTTTTGTTGAATGTAGTATTACTTTTTCTGCTAATGAGAATGGAATGTCCCCAGTCTTCAACTCTAACTTCAGATTTCTTCTTTCTCATTTTGTATTTTTCTTTCTTGCTTCATGTATTTTGAATCTTTATCACAAGCATATCTAGAATTTTTGTAATCTTGGTGAATGACTCACTTTACCTAATATAAATCTTGATTTTTTTCTCAGGTAATTTCCTTGTTCAGAGGCTATTTCGTTTGATTCTCTTCTTAGTATTCTCTTGACTAGTGTTGTACAGTAACCTTTGTGTTCTTTTACTTTAAAATGATCAATATCTTTATATTTACAATAGGTTCTATCAGGTAGGTTTAGTATAATTGAGTTCACCAATTTAACTGGATGACATTAAATAGATTTATTAATAAATTGGCATTAAATTTACTTTTTTTTTTTTTTTTAGCAGTTTTCTGTTTGTCCATGCACAATGCAATACCAACTTTAGATATCTCTATTACTATTTGGTAGGTAATGAGGGTGAGGGTTAAATTTTAGAAGCACTTACTTGCTACGAGTTCATCATTAACTTTAGATTAACCTTACCAGGAGTTTTCCAGAGAAAATAGCCACTAACACTGATTGGAGCACACTTACAGATGAAGGACCAAAAATAATAGTTATTAAAAAGTTGAATAAAATACAGTAAGCACAATCAACTACCCAAAGGCAATTGAAAGACCTCAGAAAAGATGACAGATCTAAAGCGGTCTTAGTCAAGGAGACTGAGGCTGTTAAGTGCTAGCAGAAATGTTAGAGATGGCAACATAGTCAATGAAATCAAGATAAACACAAAAACCTCCATAAATGGATTCAGTCTCACAGAGGAACATACCTCAGAAACTGCCAGTCAAGACTATGCTACCCTGCAACATTATTATTCAAATATGGAGAAATAAAGTTTTTCAATAATAAAAAATGTTAAGCCATTTTTTTCATTACCAACTTGCCTTTTAAGAATTTTTGAAAGGGTTTCTACAACAGGTAAAACAAAGACAGAGTCACTGTATACCCCAAATGATGCTAAAGAGTAAAATATTCAGAAACAAAGAAAGAACCAAGAAGTGGCCTACTTAAAACACTAAAAGGAAAAAGAAAAACATGGTATCTGTATGAACATATAAATATGTTATAATGTCAGCTCATAAAAGACCATCATAGTGCACTAACATTAGAGACAACACACCTGGTAGTCAACATTCTAATCTTAAAGAAGTACATGACTGGGAAGATGACAGAACTGAAAGAATCAATACTGAAAACCATTCTAAAGAAAAATAAACAATAACAAATGGGAAAATAAGAAATAGAAGCAGAAAATAAACAAAAAGAAGCAAACAAATGGTCAAATGATAGCAATAAAGTTGTACATATCAGTTATCATCCTAAATGTGAATGGGTTTAGCTCACCAATTAAATGACAGAGTGGCTGAATGAATATAAAAGCTTACAAGAGACTCATATCAGATCCAAAGACAAACATAGGCTGAACGTCAAAGATTTTTGCAAAAGAAATAGAAAATACAAAGACATGAAAGAATAATCCACAATGATGCATTGGAGAATTAATTTAAATAACCATCCTAGCCAAACAATGTAGAGACTTAATTCAATTCCCATCAAAATTCCAGTGACATTTTTTAAGGAAATTGGGCAAATTATATTGAAGTTTGTATTGAACCATAAAAGTTCTTGGCTAGTCAAAGATATCCTCAGAAAAAAAGAAGAAAAGCATATTCATGCTCCCTGTTTTCACACTATACTGAAGAACAATAATCATCAAAACAGAATGATACTAGAACAAAAAGAGACACATAGGTTAGCAGTATAAGATTGAGAGCCAGAAAGCAAGCCACAACTTACAGAAAGTTAATCGACGACAAAGGAGTCAAGAACATACAATGCAGAGGAAAAGTCTACTAAATAAATATTGGGAAAAATATTTAAAAAGACATATAAAGAAAAATCAAACTAGATGATTCATTAGTTCCATACACAAAAGTTAACTCAAAATGGATCAAAGACATGAATGTAAGACTGGAAACCTTAAAATATAGAGAAAAAGGTAGAAAACATACTTTATGACATTAACCTCAAAGGTGTCTTTGCAGAAGTGATAACTATGGCAAAAGAAAATAAAGTAAAACTAAATAATTTGTACTAGATTAAATTAAAAATCATCTTTGCAGCAAAAAATATCACCACTAAAACAAGGTAAAAATGGAATGGAAGAAGATATTCACATAGCAGACAAGCTATTAATCTTCAATAACTGAAAAAGAAATGTCCCATTCAAAAATGAGTAGAAGTACTGAATAAACATCTATTTAAAGAAATAACACAGATTGCCTACAGACACATGAAAAACTGTTCTCCATCACACATTTTCAGAGAAATGTAAACAAAAAACACAATGAGACATCACCTCCCATCAGTAAGAATGACATGTCAAAAAGTCTAGGAACAATAAGTTTTTCGAGGGGTTATGGAGAAAAAGGGACTCTCCTACACTCTTGGTGAGAATGTAAATTAATGCAAGCTCTTGCAAAACACTATGGAGTGTCCTCAAAAATAAAAAAGATGGCTCAATCATTTGATCCAGAAATCTCACTTACTTCAAAACTAATCAGAAAACACATATCTGCTCCCCTATGTTGATGCAACACAATTCACAATAGCCAACACATGAACAAAACCTAAATATCCATCAACTGAAGGATAAAGAAGCTGTGGTATATATGCTCAGTGGAATTCTATGAAGCTGAAAAAAGAAAAATGAAATAATGATTTTTGTTAGCAACGTGGATGGAAATGGAGGGGATCAAGTTAAGTGAAATAAGTCAGAAAGAAGAAGAGAAATGCTGAATGGTTTCACTCATATTTGTAATTAAAGAAAAAAATGCAAGACTTTGGTTACCAAGGTGGAGGGAAGACAGGATGGAACAAGGTGATGGCAAAGAGGGCCAGAACTCTGGTTGCCTGTGTTTTGTGAAATATACACACTGAGGTGCAATTTCAATATCCTAAAGTGAATGTAGAAATGTAAACAAAATAGACAATAAAATTAGTATAAAAAATCCACACTTATTTAAAAAAAGTACAACAGATAAATTTTAGGTCATCCTTACTCAACTGTGTCTCAGAGAGAATTTCTCTCTCTACACTCTTGACCTCCCTCCACTTGGGACACCTACTGCTTCTTAGTATTGTTAGCCTAGAGAGAGTGGAGTTGGGGTTTCCTATTGTTCTTCTATAGCCTCAGTCCTACATAGGCCCTAGAGTCTGAATGTAGATTGTTCTCAGTAATCCTTCCCATCCTCCTGTAGTAGGGCTGATCTAGTTGCTTAGGGTCAGAATAATCTCTTGCCCTTGTACCAGGGATAGAGTGTTTTTTCTTTTCCCCTTGGTTTGTATCCACCTGTGTTTTGGGGCTAAGTAATACTTTCCACTATTATTCTTAATGGCTTAATACTCATATTCATTAGAAGAGGAAGAGTCAAGGAGTCTATAATGTCAGGGTAGATTTCTCAAAGGAACTACTAATACTTGAGTAGAGTCTAGAAGAAAAATTAAGAAATAACTTGGTGAAGCAAGTGGAAAGGGAATTTCAGATAGAGAAAACACTGGGAGCAAAACTATTAACATTGACCAGTATGTTACCTTCAGGAGTAATAAGCATTTATTTATTTTGGAATCAACAAATAGGCACAGAGAATAATTCCAGAAGAAAGCTGAAGAGGCAGTGCAGTACCTGGCAGAAGACTCTCTGTACTATGTTAAAGTGTGTGCTTTGGCAATAAAGAGCCACTGAGAATTCCAAGTAAGTGAGTACCACAGTCATTTTTGTTTGGAAGGAACATTGCTCTGGCAGTAGCAACGAGAAGGGATTTAAGAGGTGAAAATTGGAAGAACAGATTAGTGAGGCTACTGCAAAATTTGAATGAAAGTCAGTAAAGATCTGAGCTACCATGGCGGTAATACCAATAGAAATACGTGGCAATTTGGGAATATTTAAGTCAAATAAATAAATAAATCTAAGTGTCATATCTGAGGAGAAAGGAAAAAGAATGGTTATGTTTCTGACATGACTGAGTGCTACTAATTGATACTGCAAATATAAGAACATAAACAAATGGTGACAGAGGGCTGTGTTCTGAAGCTGTTAGGTTTGGGATTCTCTGAGGAAAATTGAGGTTGAGAATATACAGAAAATAACTGCATTGAAGAGTGAAGTTTAAGAAAAGTAAACAGTAAAGAAAGACACAACTGTCCCTGGGTAAGGTCTAGGTTTGGGTCATAACTAGATTAGAAAAGAAGTAAAAGAATCTGAAATGATAAGACCTAGGGTTTGAGAAATCCAATTATTGAATGATCTATCTAAAGGTATAAAGAAATCTCCCAGATTTTTATGCCCTTCTTTAGAATTCTTGCCTTGTTTCTTGTTTTACTTTCAGACTTGAAAGCAGACTTCAATGCCTGAAGGGGCTGTCGTGTGACTGTGGGGCCGAAGTCGAGCTCATCTCATAGAAAGGCTTGTAGTGAACATCAGTTTGCTTTTGTTTTATTATTTTGTTATTTTCAGCCTTCACTCATTTACTTTCAATACTTATTTCCATTTTCCTGAAGAAATGAATCCCATTTGTCTGTTTCAATCCATTTGCAGGTGGAGTATGATGCAGGGACAGCAGAGCTTGAAGTCTATAGGGAAGTATGCAGATGTACGAATAGTAAACAAACCAGCAAAACCTGAAAGAGACCCCAGGGGGATCTCAGCTTAGCAGCCTGCATCTGGGACACACCCCTGGATGCTCTGCTATTTCTCTTCAGGTAACCTGAACATGCCCAAAGCCCCTAACCCTCATATATGTACAGAATCCATCTTACTTGTGTGTGAGAGGCAGGCACATGCATGTATTCTCTTAATGTAAACTTTCTAGTCCCACAGGGCACTTTGAATAGTTATTTCTGCTTTTAATAAATTTGCTGTGTGTTCCTGGTCAACGACTCTCCACAAATTCTTGCTGGAGGAACCCAGCATCTCATCACTGTGTCTTAGCTCCCTCCCTACCACATCAGAATGGTTTTCCCTATACCTCTCTTCAGGCTTGACTGAAAGGAGGATTCCACTCAAATGGCCAAAAGGACTATTTTGAAGAAAGACACATGGTCCAACTGGCGCATTGGCAGGGACTGTTATGAGGAAGCACCATATTTTCAGTGCACTTGAACCTGGCACAATGTGGCTCTTGAGTTGCTGGCAGCCATTCAATCACCACCTGAAGCCTGAAAATAAAACCAGCATAGAAGGGAGACCCACAATGTAAAAAGAAATCTAAATATGGATCCATCCATTATAGTTTTGCAACAACATTGTTGCCTAAAGGTAATTCTGCTTCTGGAGTTATCAATTATGTGAGTCAATACTTGTCCTCATGATTGCTCACAATGTAGAATGTTTTCTGTCACTGGCCTCATCATCTGAGTTAACCCACAAAGCATCTATTAACTTTCTGTACTTCAGTGGGCATAAACAATACCTTCTTTGATGAGAAGATTAAATGAGATAATAACTACAAAATCATAAATTTGTTCCATATCACTGAAGGCAAGAAAAAGCATAGTCAACTTTTTAATAAAAGTAAACCTGGCTCTCATCCACCATTTGCTAAGGGGAGAAAAATGTACTTATCATGGGAGTCCTTTGCCCAATTTAGCAGGATATGCAATGTTAAAAAATACTCAAGAAAAAGGCTTGGTTTTCAGTCCCAGTGACTGCCTTTAGGGTGCTCATTGTCCAAGCTACTTACCTCATTCAAAGGCAAATGGCTACACAGACTCTCTGCCAAGTATGCACACTTGCAATTTTTACTGCAGATTTGTAGCCTCTGGTACTTGATTTAGTTCTCAGCAAGGACGTTTGCTACATTAGAAGTCCCACTGTCTCCACAAAGCAGAGTGCCACTTAGGAAGCCTATCACAACAGTCTCTTTTTCAAGTTCCTGATGACACTGCTACCCTTGGGCAAGTCCCTTTTCAATCTGTCTCCCCTCCAGTATGCCTGCCTTCCGCCACTTTGTCTTCTGTCTCTCGTGAAACTGGTGTAAATAGTCATCTCATATAAGAACCTGGATAGTATGATGTAACTGTTGCCTAGCAAATTCAGTTTTGGTCAATAAATATAAAAGTTGTTAATCCCTGAGATCAGAATCCCAGAACTCTCTAGATGACAGTCTCTTAAAGTCTCTCTACCGGTGGAAGGAGATTATCCTGCTACAAAGTAAATTATCTGGCGCAAAGTAAATAGGTAGCTGAGGAATGCCTCTTCCATATCTCCATGAATTATTTATTTTGTAACTGGAAGTTTGTACCTTTTGATCTCCTTCGCCAATTTCACCCCCTCCCTGCGCCTTTCCCCTCTCCTTCTCAGCAATCAACCTGTTCTCTGTATCTGTGAACTTGATATTGTTTGTTTCTATTTATAGATTACACATGTGAGGTCAACTGGTATTTGTCTTTCTTTATATGATTTATTTAACTTATCTAATGCTATCAACAGTATCTGTGTTATTGCAAATATCAAGATTTATTATTTTTATGGCTGACTTGACTATCATAAATAATGTTTTAATGAATATAAGAATGCATGTATCTTTTTGAGTTAGTGTTTTGATTTTCTTTGGGTAAATATTCACAAGTGGGATTGCTGAATCATGTTATTTCTATTTCTATTTCTATTTGTTGAGGAAACTCCATACCATTTTCCATAGTGTCTGCACCAAATTACATTCCTACCAACAGTGCACAAAGGGTCTCTTTTTCTCCACATTCTCACCACTTGCTATTTCTTGTCTCATTGATAATAGCCATTATAACAGATGTGAAATCTTACTTCATTGTGGTTGAAAATTTTTAACAGATTTTTTTTCTTTCCTTCCTTCTCCATATTTCTTTCATTCTTTTCTCTTTCTCCCTTCCTTCTTGACAGTATTTTTAAAGTATACAGGAAACATCATCTGAGCAGGTGCAAATGAAGGAATCAACAAGATGGAGGTTGGGTGTGCAATGCTATATACTTCATTCAATAATTCTTGTCACCTTTTCAGAAACCAAAACTGACACCATATAAGAGTTTAACCTACTCCTTCCTTTCTTTAAGAGCAAGCTTCTGGGAATATGGTGAATTTATATTCCATACCTATTAATGATAATAAATAGGGCATTTCTATTGTCAGATAATACAGTATTTGGAAAGAAGTATTTTTGACTATGGGATAGAGAGACAATTTACTTTAGAGGCTGTATGTACAACACTAGCTCTTATAGACAGTTTCATAGTCTAAGTATGTGGCATTGATCATTCTGTTTTGCCCAAGGTATGAGAGACCCTTATAATCCAGAAAAACCTAATTATATGCATTCCCTGGGCCAGAATTCCTTACACAAGCTTTCCTTTCATGTAAGAAGTCCACTCCCAGAGTCCAACTTATATTTATTTTATCCTATTTTATTTGATTTTGCTATTTTATTTGTTGATAACACTTATTTGATTACTCAGTGACCAAGACAGTGGTTATCAGTATCCCAACTATCCATAAAGTCATCTCTTGCTTCATTTGACTTTCTCTGGAGACTGTCAATGACTTAAATGCTACAGAATATATTACTGCCCTTTGCCTTTGTCCCTGGAAAAAAGCCATTGCCAAAAAGGGACATATAATTTCTCACAACTTCCTTTTCCCAAGCAACAGGAATCAGTGTCTCTCACAGTCTCTGCTAATTTGTTCTCTCAGAATGGTTCTTCCTTCCAGTTTGGGAAGTCCCAGTATTTTCCTCAATGAAGGCTTTGTCTCTCAGTTTCCAAAGATTCCCATCAGCTAAGACTAACGTCTCATCATTGCTTTAGTCTTGGTCTGAAACTTAGGGAATTTAGATTATAGGTAAGGCAATTCCCTCTGTCCTCCAGGTGGACAAATTGCATCTGGGAAGCTTCCATCACCTGCTGGGCATGCTCTATGAATGGAGCCGCAAGACGTTGGAAGACTAACCCAAACAGGAGATAATTCAGAGGGATAGTCCTAAAGGGACCCTGTGGCTCTTTCTTAGATTTGAGCTTTAGCTTAGAAACAGTGCTCTTTAAATCATGGTCGTACAAATCTCTGACAACCAACATTCTTGATGGTAGCATTTCTTGTTCATTGGCATCTCTTGGCTTCTCAGCTTACCATTTAGTTTTTGGAATTCTCTGCACTGGTTTCTCAGGATGTCTCCAGACTGTTTTTATGACAGAGGGGCTCCTCAACTTTGGTGATACCAAGACCGCCTTCCTGAAGTAATTCCTAATATCGAAGTTTTCCCTGAAATGGAAATTTGGCATAGATAATAGGTTCTTTCTGGCAGGGCTCTTGCCATTCAACTCTCTGCTTCTGGAGCATTGTCGTTCTCCCTTGGCGTACAGATCTCACTCTTATCCATTGGCACAAATTCAATCCTTATTGATTGACTTATTGTAAGGTTTGGGGTGCCACCATTGGCCAAGGATTTAGTCCCAATCTGCCAGGTTTTGTCCATGAAACCGACTATGAGGTTTAGCATTTCAGTCTGTTCTTTTCTTACTTGTCGGGGATTTAGAAGCTACTCTCCTTTTCCCTGAGTGCTCCAGAAGGACTGGAAGACTTGTTTTTTAGTAAGAAACACCAAGATTCTTCTGCCTATTTCCAAGCATTTTTACCAAAATTTCTATTGACCCCTCACATCTTTATTTTTAGAAAAAAATAAATTGTTCAAGAAGATCTTATAAATATCTTGTTTACTGAGTTTGAAAGATTGGATATTTCCCTGTTGTCTTTCTACTCAAATGTTAACCTTCTGGGTAAAGAACACCTGGGTCATATCCTTTTCTTCGCCACTTGATCCTTCAATATTCTATTGTAGGCTTAACATCAATACCATTGATATTCTGTCTGGATAAAACTTTGCTGTGTAGGTATTCTGTGCATTGTAAAACAATTAGCAGCATTTCTGGTGCCTACCCATAGATGTCAGTGGGACCCATCCTCTTTGTGTTGTAATCAAAATCCCTTAAAATTTCCCAGATGTCCTCAGGATTAAAACCATGCTGGTTTCTTTATTCCCCATGAACTGTGATATGCATTATTGAATCTGTTTGGTACGTTTTTGCTTATTCTTAAACTTCAGTAAATTTAGATAGTTTGGGTTTTCATCTCAAATTTGGTGAAGTTTCCCTAATTCTTTCTTCTAGTAATTTTTTAAAAAATTTTCATGGATTTGCATCTTGCATCTCACTTTGAATTTTTCCCTCTATTAAACTTCAGTTGAGTGCTTCCCCCTCTTACATTTTGTGTTTTTCATAGCACTACTCCTATTTATGTTATACATTTCTCATCTGAATCTCTTATCTATAATTTCTTTGATTTTCAAAGCATATTCCTTGCTGAAATCTAAAGTCAGTTTGAACTCTTGACATATTGTTGGATCTTAAGATAGCTTGTATATCTAATTTAATGGCTCTTTGTTTAATTATTTTGTATTTTGATGTTCAATAGTATATATAATAACTTTTGTTAATAACTGTAAACTATAAAGCTGGTTCTGTGTTACTGTTTTATATCTTTTATCTACTATATGTTGACTCTAGATTAATTTTGAAAATTAAGATAATGGGTGTGAGAAAAAAATGAATTTATGCTTCAACCCTCTTCCATTCTACCTCCCTGTTTGTGAGAATAATAATTCATTACAATTTTTAAAAAATATTAAAAACTGGTTAATTGATATTAGAGGAATATCGGAAACCTTCAGTAGTACTTTACCTGATTATTAAAAGGAAGTTTCATTTTTGCAGTCATAAAATTACTATTTGTTGAAATAGTTTGGGACATCCCTGTGACTCAGCAGCTAAGGTGCTGGCCATGTAACACTTAAGGATCTGAGCTCCTGGTTTGATGGCAGGAATGAAAAAAAAGTAAGTAAAATAAAATGAGCATAAAAAATAGTCATGTGCATACAATACTTTCCTTGTTTATTCTGCAACAACATAGCAAAGTCTTAATTTTTTCTTGTTATATAGACAAGAAAATGAGGAGTAGAGAGTTTGTAAGGTAGTGACAGGGAGTTTTTATCATTCTGGTCCAAATAATCATGCTTTTAGATTTTATTGTTTTTGATATATATTTACTGTTTTGATTCATGATGCAAATAGCAATCACTTGCAATAATAACATTTAAAATAAGAATAGTTTTATTTGTTACAACAGGTGAATTTCAGGATGCTCAGAAAAATAGAAAGAATGTACTCTGGAAGAAAGAAAAACTCCATGTATTCTTAACCTAAAAATAAAGAAGCAAAATGAGAAATAATCAAGTGTTTATTTGAGATAAATGAATTTCAACTTGGGGTGCACACTTTCAAGTAGAAAGTAAAATGTGTCCCAAGAGGCAGAAAAAATGTAAGGTTTTTGTGGAAAGATAAAGGAAAGATGAAATAGTAAAAAAAAAATGTTAATTGGTGTTAACAAGCTTAAACTATTCTAGGCCATATAAAATTTGTTATCTATCCTCTGGCAAAAGTCTATAATCATCAGTTTTTATGATCTCTTGCTAGATCCTCAAATAATAATTAATGAAATAGTTGTTATTTAAGCCGTATCTAAGGTCTTTTGACCCAGAGCAGACAAGTGGTCATTTTACCATGGCAACTCCAACCCTATATAAATGACTCCACTTATGTCTATTTCCACAATGCTTAATGAATCAATTCAATAAATATTATTAAGGTCATATACAATGAGATGAGTATTGATAATGTATCTATGTCAAATATATGTGTATATCTCTATGTCTCTATTATCTCTATATCAAGTTTCTGGTCAATATTCCTTTTGAAACTTAAAATTTTCTTTGTTCTTTGGCTATATATGTTTTCTTTGTGATTTCTACTGGGTGATTATTATCTTCCCTACTATCTTCCAGCTCTATAGCCATAATTCTCTAAACAATCAAAGTGCAACATGTTAAAAAATTTTGTTTGATTCTGCTATAATTTATTTAGAAAAGCATACCCTAATAGAACTCAAGGAAAGAGTCCTGGGAAGCGTTTTTCTTACTTTTCTACTGTCTAAGTTACTGAAAATTATTTAACAGACTAACATTCACTACTTTAGTAGATCATCATCTCATTTTTCAGTTTTTCAATTTATCAGTCATTTTTTAAAATAAATTGTAAATGGGATGACTTATTCTTGAAAGAGATATGGCAAGGTATGAAATGTATAAAAAAGATGTGACCTAAAAGTTGTTTTGGTTTTAGCACTAACCATCCTTGAATATGCTTAGAGATTTCAGTATTATTTGTTAATATAAAATAATGTATATTTTAAAACCCTATGTTTCTTTTGGAGATTCATTATTTATATTTTAGTGTGGGAGTTAATTTTGACTCCATAGTGAACAGTAATAATCTCATCCTATCTATTTCCTTGCTTTTCTCCTTTTCTTTTAGTCATTTTAATGACATTGTCATCGCTCTAAAATGAATGCTGTAAATAGCAAGAATACTTACTTAATATTTATCATTGAGATTTGTGTATAAATATATGTATATTATCCATTTTTGAATCACAAATAGTAGATGTATAAAATCTAGACAATTAAACTTATAAAAATACCCAAAACTTTAGCTATTTCCCTTCCAATTTAGACAGGGAGCAACCAGGAGAACAAAGAATAATTTTACATAAAAATTAATGAGACACAAATAATCCATCTTTCTTTTTGCTGCAAGGACAAAATTTGCCATGGGGTATTGAACAAAGCATTTTGTAGAGAGATGTAAAGTTAATTTTTTTTTTCTATATTTCTCACTACACAAAACTAAAGACTGAACTCAAACAATTGGGACAATTTTGCTTATTTTAATGGAGTTATTTTGCATGTTTGGAAGTAATTAAATAATAATTACTCTGAAATATTCTTATTACTTGGATTTTAAGTTATGTGGAAATAATCAGTTGACCCAAACCGGTTTCCATTTCTGTTTTATGGATTGTAAGTGGAACATGAGAAAGGCTGAAAAAAATCATAGTAGAGAATAAACTGCAAAGTCATAATGTCTATGTTTTATCTATTTAAACAGATCAAGATAAGTACAAGTGTAAGCATATATACATGTACTATACACACAAATAAATACATGCATACTGTTGACTAGCTTTACCTAATTTCGTGTCTAATTTGAATAATTATTAGCAAATGTTCAAATGAAATTTAAATACATTGTTGTAACTTTAATGAGTCATAGTCCATATATCCACTATCTAAAAATTTTGAATGAGTGTATTAATATTGATCAGCATAGCCTACAATGGTGTTTTACAACTTATTTTTAAATTGTTTTAGTTTGACTTTCATAATAAACAGATTTCTTTATAAAAATCTATCAGATTTATTTTTGTTATTTTTCAGAATGTTGCTTTATTATTCTGAGAAACATGACAAAAACAGATATATGTATGAGGACATAGCTTTGAACTAACTGGGACTCTTTACCCAATAAGTAACCACAGATAACTTGACTTTTTTTGATGACAGTTTTCTCACTTGTGAGATAACTTCAAGGATACAGCTTGATTACTATATTCATATTGAATGTGATCATTTGAAGAAGGTGCTAGTAATATGTTAAAATGTTGCATATTTATAATAGTCTATTAACATAAAGAAACATAATGCAGATAATTTTCTTAGACAGAATTTTGATGAGTGTAACTATTCACCTGTTTTTCTTACTTTACTCTGTTTGGACAGACTAAGAAAAACAATTTCAACATCTTTGTCCTTGAGTTTACCGACATTTCCTGCCATCTCTTAGTTGCTGGGTTATCAAACAACCACACTGAATTTTATCCTGGCTTGTTTTTTCAGATATGCAATGTATTCTGGTTGTACCAGAGTGGATTACTATTTTTCATCTTGAAAAACTTACCAGTGAAATCAAATACATGCACAGAGAACAAAATCAAACAAAATGGCAGTTGATATGGATTAAGAGAGTTTAGGAACTAGATGTAGAGAAAGAATAGAGATAAAAATGTATAGTTATAGTAGTAAGATTACTGCCATTGTAACATATCTTAAAAATACTACTTGAATTTAGTAATATGAGTTAAATAACAAATGCTATTTTATATTCACTAGCATATGTGAATTTAACAATTTATGTAGCTATGATAATTTATAGTCATTGCACTATCTGACATTTTTACATCAGGCAGGATACTACCAAATGAAATCATAATGCCACAGACTTGGTGACTTAAACAACACAAAATTCATTTTTTTCACAGTTGTGGAGGATACTGTCTAAGATCAGGATGTCGGCAGGTTTAATTTCCTCTGAGGCCTCTCTCCCTGATTTGTAGATGGCAGCTCACTTGCTATGTTCTCACACGGTCTTCTCTTTGTGAACATATCCCTGGGTGTCTCTTTGGGTGTCTCATTTTCTCTTTTTCTAAGGACACCAGAGAGGTTAGATTAGGACCCAACACCAGGGGTCATTTTAACTTAATCACATCCTTAAAATCTTCATGTCTCATTGTCCCAGGGTCAGGAAGAACAACCAAGATGAGCAACAATAAAAATAAAGTTAAATTATTCTTCCTCTTCTCTATTCCTTCCTGTCTGCTTGCCAACATGTCTGCCTGCTCCTTTCCTTTAAAAACAAAGCAATGACTTGCATGGAGCAGTCATTTCCTAGCATAACAATGCCTTCTTCCATATTCCATCCCATGTCCCTACCTGAGTGTTTTCTTAAGGAGATGCTATTTTTTTTTTAGAAATAAATCCACAGTGGTTTTCTTGGTTTGCATATTTTTTTTCATCATAGATTTTCTTGCAGATTGATAATGCCCTATGAACATTCCTGTTAATGAAAAGCTTTCAGTGTTAGGGTCAATGTTTTCAAACTTAATCACTTTTGATTCCATTTTCAGGTCAATCACTCCAGGTGATCTCTTACTGGCAATATTAGAAGTGGATTTTGAATGGAATGAATGAAAAACATGAAATTAAATCAAACATAATGGAAAATGATGCTTTCAATAGATACAATGTGAGATATATGTAATTACTGCCAACATAAAACACTATTAATTTGCGATTGCTAACATGTCATTAGACCATGGGAATTTTGGGACTACCATCATATGTGTAGTGTATGTTAGACCGAAATGTCTTTGCAGTGAATGGTTGTGTTTTGCTCACAGTTCCACTTAGAGGTCCTGCTCTGTCATCCTCACGCTGACACTCATATTGAGGTGTCTCCCATTTACAGTTTATTCAGTAAACAAGTCATAAGGCAAACATAATAGCAGGAGGAAAAGGAGGAACAATTCTTTCATAGAATGGTCAAAAAAAAATATTTACTAACAATACCAGTAATAACTCAACTACCATTTATACAAGAATATTGTGTCTTCAGTAACAGTTATTAGATATTTATAGAAATATTAAAAATCCTCTCCTTAAATGGTACATAAGTTCCATGAGGGTAGGAACAATATTTTGTTCATTGCTACATCTTGGGCAACTCTGAAATAGTGACACATAGTAGAGTCAATATTTGTTAAATGAGTACATGAATGGATAAATATTTCAAAGAAGTGAAAGAAACAAACTTTATTCCAATAAGCATTTGACTCGCTGCATTAAATGATGGCTGAGCAATTGACTGTTGAATATAGAGAAATCAATTTTGTTTTTTATTCACTGGTAGGGAGGATTCCAAACATCTTGGCAAAAGAACTTCTAGTTTTTCTTTGCACATATTTATTTTCTTGTTTTTTAGTGTTACCTCCCCAATACATGTAAGAGATGTACAGATAGTGTTTTTTTGTGATTCTTGAGACTGCTCTCTAAACAGAGGGTATCTGGATATCTCAAACACCTAATGCATAACATTTATTTCATATTGTTGACCACTAACTTAATGATAATCTATAGAAAGTAATTTTAAAGCAAAATCTAAAATGCATTTTGATATCTGTGCTATTTTTCTTTCTAACACTATTTGCTTTTTCACTAATTCTTGGTTATGTCAGTTTGTTTCAGTCTAAAAGCATTGATGAATATTGTGATGACCTATTTCTCATTCATGTAAATCCACACATTTCCTCCTGGAATATGTATCATTCCAGAATTGAAGTTTGAATCTGCTCCCTGACCGCCTTATCCTTGTCAGCTCTTTAAGTCAGCGAACATCTGTTTTTCACTAAATAAAACAAAGATTTTTTTTTTCTTTTTCATTCTAGCTACCTCTTTCAGCTTCTTACACTACAGCCTTTGAACATGTCCATGTCAGCTAAAGGAGCAGCATATACAACTTGGGCGCAGATATTTGAGGCTGATCCCTTGCACTGCCTGGTCACCAAGGATGGATTCCATGATGCTGCTGTTGAGGTTGTGACTTCTTCTCACCCTTCTCAGGGACATTGAGCTTGAAACATTATAATTATGCAGATCATCCCTGCTTCTCTATGAAAGGTGCTTTTTTTACTTTTCTCCAAATCTTTAAAAGAAACCCAAGTTCTTTTTCTTTTTTTTTTAAAGACAAGAGGTTTTCTTTTCAAAATCCTGGCTTGTTGCTAAAATTATAATTCAGATTGGAGCTAATGAATATAATTTCCTCTTGCAATTTAAAAATATAAAAAGCCTAGAAACTAAAAAGCTTATTTCTGATGTAAATTATATTCTCACTGATCTTTTATGGCAAAAATTATATTTAGGAAAAGATAAATTTAATATGCTATACAAAAGGGAAATATAATTAAAAAAATGATATGTACTGTCTAATTTGGTAGGCAGGCATATAACTCTCACATTTGATAAATTAAATATAATAGCAAATAACTGACTGCTATATATTTCTCTAAATCTGTATTAAATACCTCTAACAATGCAAAGATCATGACTATCACCTGTACCCTCAGAGATCTACATCATATTTGCCTTCAGGAAACTTTGCTTTATTTCTAGTCTAAATATACAATTATAATTAAAGGTGGAACTTAATAAAGTTATAAGGATTGATTAAGTACAGATAATTTCCAAATGCCCACTTTTTATACTTGCTTTGATTTTACCATTTACAGCTCATCAATAGAGTGACCTGAAGCAAGGTTATAAATCCCTTTTTTCTCTAGGCCAGGGTTTCGCAAGTCTTTTCTTATATACATATTGTAGGCTTTGACAGTCCTATGTTCTTAATTATAAATGTTCTCTCTATAGACTGTTGTAGCATGAAAGGAGCATGGACGATACGTAAATAATTTAATGTGAATGTAAATAAGGCAAAATAAAATCATATTTCCAAAATCAGATAGTAGCTCAGATTTGACCCAAGGTGGGGAGGAGGGCTAGTTTTATAACTCCTTCTGTCCCATATTGTTCATTCAACAAGGTAACCTTAGACACATGACTTTATATCTGAAATAAGCACACATGACATTAAGCATGTTTGTCGGTAATATTAACTGTATTTCAGTTGCTTAGTAGTCATATGAGACTAGTCAGTTCCATATTGGACAGCACATGAGAACAGCTCCATCATCCAGAACTTTCTTTTGGACAGTTCTGTGGTTTCGAACAACTTTGTTGAGATCACTAGGCAGGCTCTATGTTATGCACTGAATTCCTCAGTAGAAAATATTATCCACAATCTTAGTGCTGATCATAGTGTAGGACCTTGAATTAAAGTTGCTGCCATTGACTCTGTATTGAAGGGACCCAAAATGAGTTACAAATAATTCTATTGTCCTTAATTTTTAAGCCAATATGAAGATTTTAATGCCAATGAAATCTTCTCAATGTGCTTGGTCAGACTTTATTTTTAGCTTTTCTAAGTCTCATTTTCATAGATCATGCTATTGCTATACTGCTGGCTACTGTTAAATATCCTGTTTCATAATGATATTGCTTGACTTGGAATATTATTCCTTCCCTACCTTTTACTGACATGACTCATGCTCTGGATTGGACAACTTTTGCACTGATTTTTGCCAAAACCGTGTCAGAGTAATGAAGCTTCTTTTGGTTCCAACAGACTAGAATTTATACTCCTGATGAATACTCCCCATGCCAAAGTAATCATCTTGGAAGCTATGCATTTATTCCACTGATTCTGCCATACTTTAAACATTTTGGAATTAGTCTGTGAGAACTGCCTTTATAGCTTGAACAACTTAGAGTTTAGAAGGCATTTATTCAGTATTTTCTATGTGTATTATGCTGCGATATTGAATAGAATGTACAGTTGTGAGAAAGAAGCACCTTCTATCCCTCATGAGCTTATAGTATACTCTTGGTTTAACTAGGAAAGATATTTGAATGATTAAGGTGATCTTTAGTCTTCCCATTCTACATTCTTCTTCCAAGCTCCCAGTCTGGTTATAGCAGCTAGGTGAGTGGTAGAAGGTCTTCAATCAACTTTACAGTCTAATTACATAAGTGTTTTCATGAGCTAAACTGCAAGTCTTTGGAATTTATATGAGCTCCATTTACTTTGTACTTAACTTCCAATGGTTCTAGTGCTTCTGTTTGTGCAATTTCTTATCTCTCTATGTAATCTTCACTACTTAAAAAAAAAGTAATCTGGTAATATTTATTTAAATTAAAAATTAATATATTTGATCCACCTAAATATCAAATAATTAAAGGCAGGAAAGTGTGAGATTATGTTTTTCTTTCATACACTTCTTTACTTACTTCAGTTATTATCATGTTCATGAATAAATTATTAAAACAAAACTGAATAAACAATGACTCATAAAATGGATCAATTTAAATTTTATTAATCATAATTTAGACATCTTCTGTAATTAAGATTGCCCAAGATGCAGTCTAATTAATGTTTCACTTTCTGTTATTATGACAACTACATAAAGGCAACCATGAGTATTTGCAAATTCTTGCTTTGAGCTTTAGAGTTGTGGTACCATAGATATGGGTAATATTTAGTCATTAATGTGCAACAATTATGCAATTATGTGATTCTTACAAGGGCAGGTAATTAGAAGTACTGCATTTTCTCTTACCTTTTTCTTTTTTTGAGAAAATAAGGTGTAAAGATTATTTTAAAAATGACCAACTTATAGAACTTTGGTTCTTTTTATGGTATATTCACAGTTCACAGTCCTGATTGTTAACAACAGGTTGTTAAATCTGCTTAGTAAATGGATGCAGTAAAAATCCCAAACTTATGACTTAAAGTTCTTGAAAAACAATTCCTATAAAGAGTCATGTAAAATTCAGATTATATATTAAAGGTATGTAAACAGAATAGGCTACTCTGATATTATTTGACTGAAAATGGTTGCTGTTAAGGGGAGAAAGGGAAAAGAGAAAACTTAAACACTGAAGATACTTAAATTTCTGTTGATCTGAAATACAAATTGATGCTACTTACATTTTCTTAAGGCTAGTTCTAGTTTTAAATAAAAAAATAATTTGAAGGTGACTTCTGTTATATAGTGAAGGACAGAATAGGACTTTCAGTGGTGAAATTACTGTAGCCTCTGTAGTTAATTTATGGTGCACAGCTGAAACTTAGATGATATAATGCAATGTTACTTCAACAAAATCATTAACATCATTCTCTTATTGCTTAAGCCTTATTAGATAGGCTTAACTCAGAAAGATCTGATATTTACTTAAATCATATATTTCATTTCTCACAACACTGAGCCTCATTTTTGTCAAAGAACAAGGGCAGAAGACAGTTTAAGAGACCAATCCTAATACAGTATTTATAGTGTTTCCTGGGGGAATGTAAGGAGAAAGAGCGTAAGCTATTGCATGGTTCCCCTGTTACCCATGATATCCTGGAGCATTTTGTAGGGATCTAAAAGATCCATTTGTAAGACTTCAGGAAAGGAAATTTTGCTAAAGTCCTCAAGGCTGCATGACTGGGGGCACCCCAACCCTTACCCTGGCATGATCAGGGACTGAGACTCAAATTTTGGGTTTGCAGAATAGACCAAAGTCTTCTAGACCTAACCCACCACTTCCATAGCCTACTAAAAGTCATTATCGAACATTTAACTGTAGTTGGTCTCCATGAAATTTTGCAGGAGGATATTCTTCTCTTTATAAGACTACCTTATTTGGGATCATTTTTTTTGAAAAGTTGATACTTCTACCACATGCTTATAAAAACTTATAGACATTACCAAGCCTTAGAAATCATAAGAAATTGATTTCAATAGTGTGGAGGGTGTGCCACCATCAGAACTCTCAGAAAAGTTGCCAATGAGTAAAATTATATCCTTGATTCTTTACATTTTCCTTTAGTACATTCTTCCTGAAATCTCTTTACAGCCTGGACAGGCATCAAACATCTTGCATAGATATTTCTGTCTTCAGGTAGACAGCAGACATAAAGAAAAGCAAAGAGGAAGAGGAAGAAGTATTTTTATTCATTTTGTTTTTCATTTTAGTTGTTTCCCAGACCCCAGACCTGGACTGTGAACCCAGGTCCTTGGCTATATGTGGACTGCATCCCAGGTGGAAGCTTAAAACCTGAGCCACTAGGGGGCTTAAGGGGCACCAGATATTCCTGTTCCTAACATCCCACTGCAAATGATATCCTCTCAAAATCCATTTGCATTCCTAAATATGATACCTATCTCTTTTGTAAGTTTGTCAAGAAATAGTTTAAATAAGTAAAGATATGTAAGACATGGGTTCTTCTCTCAAAGAGCTTTTTTATTTTTTTGAGAAACAACATGATCATTGAACAGTTTCAGGAAATCCGATGAGATGAGTTTGGATAATTTACATTAAGGTATAAATTAGTTTAGTCTAACACATTAGGTTTAGGTTACTTAAAGTATTTATAGATTGAAAAAGTGTTAACATTTTTGTTAAATTAAATACAGATGTTAAAATTTTGCAATGAATTTTTCAACAGTGTAATATAATTCAGTTACTTTTTCAGAAATTCTTATTTTGATCACATTAATTGTAAGCCATGAAGACCAATTATCATACACCCAAAAATCTAATAGTCAGGAAGCAAAGTTTCATAATTTCAAAGGCCAGGAATACAACCACATTATAATATCCAGATGATGGGCAGCCTTACAACATTGATTGCTGATGATGGAATTCATAAGAGCATTATATTCAACAGAGATTCTTAGGTCAATTATCTTATATCTATTGTCCAAATAAACCTGTCTTGAATTCAGACCATAAAGGGGTATATGAATAATCACCTTTATCTTTAGGACACTCATTTTATATCCCCTTTTCCATCCAAGTGTCAACACTGGTAGCATGAATGAACTATATGAATAATTAAGGTGTCTCATTAGACGCTCCAATTAGATAGTATCATATGGAAACTTGACGCTTTTTGGGGGGATTCTAAACAATTCCACAACTTTTCTACTTAGATTCCAGTAATGTTAACATATGAATTTATGTTTGATTAGACCCACGGGAAGTCCCATTTCATCTTTATCAGTATCTGAGAGACTTTTGGGTCTCACAAAGGCATCTATGAGTTCCCTGGAGGATGTTGCTTTGTCTGCTGGACTTCCATATCTTCCAGAAAGCCAGTCTTTCTGCCTTGGAGTTCAGGGATGCCTGATTGAACTTCCAGTGACACAGTTCTCACAATGTCACAATGTTTTCTAGATTACAGTAGGAAAATACTCATGCAGAGACTAAAGATTGCATTTTTTGGAAGCGGAAGAAACTATTTGTCAAAGAGATCAATAAAACAAGACTATGCTTACAAAGTTAATGTAAAGTAAAAGTTAAAACACTCCTAAAACCATGGCCTCTACACTTTCTTCATGTATTGAGTAGAGTCATACTATAAGTGGATGCCACGCCAATGAAGACAATTTGAACCTTTCTGATTCATAAAGCTTTCTTGGATTTTCATACTGCATTTTAATTTTCAAGGTATAAATATTTTAAAGAAATAATGAAAACTTTATCAAATGTCACAAAGTTAAATGATTTGTGCAACAGTACATATCCAGTGTGTGAAAAGTTGGCTTAAACTCAAGTCCTTCATTTGGAATTCTTGCTCATTTCACACAGTGGTGTTGAAACATTTATTAGCTCTCGTGAACTGGGAGTTCATTATGGTAATCAGAGATATCATTAAAATCTAGTAGGTACAATTCATCTCTGGTTCAAAAATTTATGATTCCAGAGTCATTAATCTTAGATGGCTCTTATTTTTAAAAATTGTTAGGAGAAAATAGTTTTGTATATTTTAGTAGTTAATTTGAGATAAACACACATTTTACAGCTATTTGCTACTTTTGAATGGAGTTTATTTTTAGAATACTGAATTCAATCTATATCAGTGTAAACAAATTAATTATGATTAGTTTGTATGCTTAATAATGATTTGAGGGTTTTTATGGTAGAGGTAGTGACTACTTAGATTTTGTTAATGTACTTTAGCTCCTTCATTTATTCAGTTGCTAAAATTCACTTTTAATTATTTTAGTTTTCTTTAAAAAAAGCCAAAATGCTTTATATGGTGGTTATAATAGACTTACTAACAGAATATTGACTACTATTTCTTCAATCTGTCTTCTGAAGGTAAGGTGTTGATCACTGTTTATTGAATAATTCTCAGATTGCTCCACATCTACCTAAAATTACTTCTAGGAAGATCTCATAAAACTTTCATTTTCAGTGATCTATAATAGTACTCAAGAGAAAATATAGAATGCTTCTCTTTAAGAAAATAGAAAATGGCAACATGGGTAAATATGTTTAATCTGTCAGAGAGTCTATTAACTTCAAGACTGTTCTATGCTTTTCATTGTTAGAATATATATATATATCTATCTACACACACACACACACACACACACACACACACACACACACACACACACATATATTCCTTGGGAATTACAGAGTAAAGAAGATTCAGTGGATGGAATGAATTATTTCCTATATTATAATGATCTCATATAAATAATAAACTAACAAATGTTTTCTTCTAAAATTGTCATCATTTGACTTTTTCAACCTACTTTATCCATCTGTTTTTCAGGGATATATTGATTCTCAAGGCTAGGAAAAAATCTATATTCTAATATATCGGAATGCTTTGCCACAAATATAACTGCCTTATTTACATAGTGGGAGTCGCTTGAAACAATAGCTTCAATTTGCAGTTTCATTACATTGTTACACATATTCAGAAAGCAAACAAAGGTAATGCTCATTGATAGGGTTTTCCTTCCTAACACTAGTAGTCTGTAGATTTGATTTTTGATATGTAAGTGAGCATAATGCATAATAACGATAGTCAAAGTGATTTATTTATAAAGTATTCTTAATTTGGTAAGTTAGTACATTTAAATGTCACATTTTAAATTTAGGAATAACTATCTGTAAGCTATTACAATAAACTTTGGTGAAATAAAGAAGTCTTTCATAAAGGAAACTTCTTACACTGTTGGTGGGAACATAAATTAGAAAATAGTACGGAGATTACTCAAAAAAATAAAGATGTATCTACCATTTGATCTAGCAATCCCACTCAAAGGATATACTCAGGGAATACAAATCTCTAATCAGAAATCATATCTGCATCCCTATATTCATAGTGCAGTTTGTAATAGACAAGACATCGAAACAACCTAAATGCCCAACAACAGATGAGTGGATAAAGAAGCTGTGGAATATATACTCAATGAAATTCTATGTAGCTACTAAAAAAATGAATTTGTTCCCTTTGCAAAAATCTGGATTGAATTGGAAGGGATCATGTTAAGTGAAATGAGTCGAAAAGAAAGAGAGAAATACAGTATTGTTTCAGTCCTATGTGGAATATAATGAAATAAAATGAATAAACAAATCCCAGCAAAAACTCTCAAGATGATGATTGCCAGTGGAGTGGGAGCGGGGAGGGAAAGAAAGATGGGGAAAGGTAATGGTAAAGGACACTGGAACTCTGGTGGAGAGTGTCATATGAAATATAGATTAAGATACAATGTCAGTATTCAAAAATGAATATAGCATTTTGGAAAAAAGATTAATAAATATCAATAATTTTACAAAGTACTTAATTTATGTTTTATTAGAATACAGATTATTCTGTATTCTATAAAAATTCTTTCTATTTTCCATTGTATTCTATTCAATAGTCATGCTGATTATGAAATTAAGTCAGTTTTATTTCAATTTTTGATGAAAAGTTTTAAAAAGTATCTTATCAAAACATTTTTAAACTCAATAAAACTTTTTAATTTCAAAGAATTTTAAATTAAGCCTAGAGATCAAATTCTTCTCAAATCTATTTACTGAAGATTATTCTTTTTCTTTATAAAGTCACTATGTTCAAAATTAATCTTATCATATTAAATGGGAATGAGGGCTTTGCTACTGATGTTATTAAAATATAAAAATTAGAAAATATTTTTATTTTTATAATAGACTTTAGTGACTGCTTAGATTGACAAAAATGAATCTAATTTGAAAAAAAGTACCTGGATAATTTCACTATGTAGACAATTTCTATGGAGAGACAGTAACAAATAATACAATGCAGTCTAATAATAATAATGTCTAATATTGTATAAGTCATATAATAAATCACACTATGAAATACCTTAATAAAATTAATATGATGATCTGTAACTCTAAGAAATAAATCTTTGCATGAAGAAGAAACAAAATATTTCTAATAACTCTCTTAATAGAGATTATGCTATTTTCTAGCTATAAAATTTACCATCAAGAAATTCTTATTTATAACTAAGCTCCAAGAGGAGATAATTTCATTTTTAGGAGACATAGGAAACAGTAAAATATTACTCAATATGTAAAGTACTTAATATTTTCAGTATGATTAAGAAATGTGTTATTTAATTTTCAAATATTTGTAGGTCTTCCAGATTTTGTTGCATTGTGGTCTGAGAGCATAGTGTTTTTATTTTTGCATTTTTAATTTGTGAATCTCTGTTTTATCACATACTGGCGGCTTATCATTGTTAATGTTCCATTATGTCACAGATAATGTATATTGTACTGTTGTTGAATGGAGTAATCAATACGTATCAATTAGATTAAGTTGATTGCTAGTGTTGTATAAGTCAACTGTATCCTTAATAATTTTATGCTAGCTTGATTTACGGCTAATAAAGATGTTGAAGTTGCTGATAGTCAATTTTTCTTTTTTTTCTTTCACTTTTTTCCTCAAGTATTTTAGTGATCCACTATTAGACACATGTATAGATATACAGTGTTTCTGTTTTCCTGGAGAATTAAATACTTTATCATTATATATCATCCTTCTATTAAATTAATATTTATTGAGACAATTTTGATTCATAAGATAATATAAATATATATATATAAATGTACACCATTTCTCAAATAAATATGTGATAACACACAGAGATTAATACTAACTCATCAAAAGTTCTTCACCTTTGTTCACTGTAACCCACAACCACTTGCTCCTGTTACCCACTGATAATTTCACTTCTATTGTTAATATCCAAAGGTTGATTTTTGTTTAGTACACTACCTTGCTTTATTTGTTTGTTTATATTCTACATGTGAATTAAATCATTTGGTATTTGTCTTTTTCCTGACTTTTTTCACTTAGTCTAATCCCGCTTAGTTCCATCCATGTTGTTGTAAATGACAAGATTTCATGTTTTTAGGGCTGTGTACTATATATGTGTGTATGTGTGTGTGTGTGTGTGTGTGTGTGTGTGTATACATATACATACTGGGAAAATGGGATCATGTGTGATATCCATTCTCAACATTTTGAGTAGGCCCCATACTTCTTTCCATAAGGGCTGCACCAATTTACATTTCCACCAGCACTTCTCCACATACTTGCCAACATTTATTTTGTAAACTTAGATAATAGGCAATCTCACAGGTATAAGTTGGTATCTCATATTGCTTTAATTTGAGAGGGGGGTTATCTTTTCATGTTCCTGTTGACTCTATGGGTGTCTTTTTTAACAGAAATGTGTATACAATTCTGCTGATTTTTGATTGTCATTTGTTTTTCTGTTCTGAATTTTATGAGCTCTATATATTTTGAATATTAAGCCCTTATCAGATGTATGGCATGCAAGTGTCTTCTCCCAGTCATAATGTCTTTTCAGTTTGCTGACACTTTTGCTCAGCAGAAGCTTCTTATTTTTCTGAATTCCATTTGTTTGATTTTATTTTTTATTTCCCTTGATACCGGAGTTGAACTCCCAAAGCTCTCTAAGAGGGTTAATGTCATGAAATGTATTGCCTGTGTTATCTTGCAAATATTTTATGGTTTCCAGTATTACATCCATGTCTCAAATACATTTTGAACTATTTGAGTGTATGGTGTCAGAAAGTGTTGTAGTCATCCTTTTGTATATGGCTATCCAGATGTACCAATAAAAAGTTCCTGTCTCTATTGTGTGCAGTTGGTTCTTTTGTCATAAATTAACTCACTATATATTTGTGAGTCTATTTCTGGTTATTCAGTTCTATTCCATTGATTGGTGTCTCTGTTTTTATTCCAGTTCATACAATTTTTATCACTATAACTTTGTAGTACAGTTCAAGATCTGGGAATGTGATACTTCCTCTTTGGTTCTGTTTTTCTCATGATTGCTTTGGCTATTTGAGGTCTTTTTCTATTGTATTCAAATTTTTAATATTTTTGTTCTTTTTCTTTGAAAAATGCCAATAGGGTTTTAATGTCAATTGCATTAAACCTGTATGTTGCAGCAGGTAAGATGGCCATTTAAACAATGTTAATTCTCAACCATGAGCACAGAGTATCTTTTCATCTGTTCCTTCATCTATTTTCTTTAAAAAAAAGTCCGTTTTCATTTACAAGTCTGTTACTTATTTTTCAAAGTATATTCCAAGGTATTTAATTCTTTTGTTTCTACTGCAAATGTGATAAATTTTCTTGATTTCATTCTCTTCTATTGTACTTTATGCATATAAAAATGAAACAGATTTTGTACATTTATTTTGTAGCCTGTCACTTACTGTACTAATTGACTAATTCTAGCAGAGTTTTGTTGGAGTGTTTAGGGATATATATATATATATATATATACATATATATATATTTGTTATCCTGTTATCTGCAAATAGTGATAGTTTTACTTCTCTTTTCAAACTTGGATACTATTTTTTCTCTTGCTTAAGTATTCTGGCTAAGATCTCTAGTATTATGTTAAATGGCAGTGGTGAGAGTGGAAAGCCTTATCTTGTTCCTGATCTTAGAGGAAATGCTCATATTTTCACCTTTGAATATAGTGTTGCCTGTGTTTATCATATATGCCTTTTATTATGTTGAGATATGTTCCCTTTACCCAAATTTTATGTAGACCTTTCATCATAAACGTTAAGTCATGTCAAAACCTTTTCTACATCTATCGACAGGATTATATGATTTTTCTTGCTTTTGTTGATGTGGTGAATTACATTAACAGATTTGTGTATGTTTAGCTATTCCTGCCAGAAGTTTATCAAATTTGTTTATTTTTTCAAAGAAACAATTTTTTAACTTCATTGATATTCTGAACTGTCTTTTTGATTTCTGCTTTGTTTATTTATTCTCAAATTTTATTTTTTTCTTTCCTTCTGTTTTCTCTTCAATTGTCCTTGTTTTCTAGTTGCTTTAGATGTAGTTGGATTGTTTATTTTTTTATTTTCTTGTTACTTGAGGTAACACTGGATTTTATTGAACTTCCTGCTTTTGCTACATCCCATAAGTTCTTGTAGCTCATATCTTCATTCTCATTTGTCTCTAAGTAGTTTTTTAAATCGTCCGTTCATTTCCTCTTTTACCCAAATGTCATTTAGAAGCATGTTGTTTAGCTTTCACATATTTTGGAACTTTGAACCTTTTTTTTGTGCTTCATTTTTATTTACATCATTGTAATTGCAGAAGATGCCTGAGATTTTTGAGATACGTATTGTTTCACAACTTATGGTCTAAACTTAAGAATATTCCATTAAGATGTGAGAAAAATGTGAACTCTACATTCATTAGAAGAAGGGTTTGGTATATGTCTATTAAATCCATTTGTTCTACTGTCATTTCCTTGTTAATTTTCTGCCTGGTGGATTTTTCCAGTATTATAAGTAGGGTGCTGACATTTCCTACTATTATTGCATTGCTATCAGTGTTTCTATTTCTGTATTTTTTATGCTTCTTCATTTGGTGCATATATATTAATAAGAGTTAGGTCTACTTGCTGAATTGATCCCTTAATCATTATATAATGTTCATTATCTACTGTTACCTTCTTTGGTTGGAAGTCTATTTTATCTAACATAAATTTGACTGTCTCTGCTTTTTTTGTTGTTACCATTTGAGTGTAGGATTATCTTTCTGATCTTGACTTTGAGTCTTTATTTTTCTTCTCAATGTGAATGAATCCCCTAAATGCAGCAGAAAATAGGGTTATGTTTTTCAATCTATTCAGCCACTCTGGCTTTTGATTTGTGAGTTCAATTCATCATCATTTAGTGTAAATATTATTTATTTCCACATTGTTCATTGTTTTCTGAGTGTTGCTGTAAATGGTACCTTTGCTTTCTTTTTCCTCTTAGGTGATTTTAAATCAATTATGTTGTGCTTATTTTTCCTCTTTATTTCTTATTTGTTTTCACCTGAAGCATTGTATTGAGGTTACTCCGGGTTTGACATA
This sequence comes from Solenodon paradoxus, assembly GCA_004363575.1. Taxonomy (NCBI): domain Eukaryota; kingdom Metazoa; phylum Chordata; class Mammalia; order Eulipotyphla; family Solenodontidae; genus Solenodon; species Solenodon paradoxus. The sequence continues at coordinate 884,509 of RJWH01000035.1, forward strand.
GAAGTATCTATGCACATAACCTGTTTTTTACTTGAAATTGGGGTAGTCTTGAGATCATTCTGAATGTCTACATTGTTAATCTCCCCATTCCCACATTTTATTTTTTGATATATTGCTGCTTTTAGGTGGGGTTTCTTTTCATCTTGTAGAATTTCATTTCATATTTCTTGTAAAGCTAGTTTTGCCACCACAAAATTAAATGAAATTTCTTTAACTTCAGCTAAAACTCTGAAAACTATCATTCATCCAACTCTAATTGTTAAACTAGCAGGTTAGAGTATCCTTGGTTGAAAGTCCTTTTCTTTCATTACTTTGAATATATTATGCCATTCCCTTCAGGTCTGTAGAGTTTCAGCTGAGAAATTCACTGGCAGTCCTATGGGTGTTCCTTTGATGTAATTCATTTTTCTCTAGTTGCTTTTAAGTTTCTCTTCTTTAATTTTTGATATTTTTTTTAGTATTTTATTGAGGTAACTTTGTTTTACAAATTAATATAAACTCATATATATAATTTCCCATATGTGAAAGCTTCCCATTCCTCAAATATATCTACTCACCTTGCCCTACCTGAGGTTTGCAAGAGCTCTTCACCATTGTCCACTAATCCTTGCCACCATTTGCCTGATCAGCTTCATCCCATTCCCTACTAATAACCTCAGTTCTGTTGCTAATGTTCAAGACTTTGTTTTGATTTATCTGTTCCTTTGCTTTGTCTAGTCACATTCCACCTTATTTTTGACATTTTAATGATGACATCTCTTGGTATAGGTCTGTTTGTATTTCTTTTGTTTGGAAGTCTTTGAGCTTCCTGGGTCTGGAGGGCTGTTTCTTTCCTCAGGCTAAGAAAATTCTAAGCTATTGTTTCTTCAAATATAGTTTGTATTCCACCCTGTCATTCTTCTCTCTCTGTAACACCTGTGATGTGAATATTGTTACTCTTGATGCTATCCATAGGTCTCATATGGTGTCTTTGTTTCTTTACATTATTTTTTTTTGTCTTTGCTACTCTGCTTGAGTGCAGTCCTCTGCCCTATCTTCTAGCTCAATGATTCTATTGGAGGCTTTTTTAGCCTCCCATTAAGCCCTCTGTTGCATTTTTTTGGTCCAGCTATTGTGTTATTTAGCTTCATGAATTCTGTTTGGAACTGCTTCATACTTTCTCTATATTTATAGTAATTCTTTTTGCTCCTCCATTGTTTTCCTGATTTTAGTGAGTATCATTAAGATTATTGCTTTAAAGTCTTCATTAGGTAGTTTACTTATGACTGCTGTATTCAGATTTTCCCCTGGATTTTTGTTTTGGTTCATCGAGTCATGAATATTTCCCTGCATTTTCAATTTGCTTGGTACTCTGTGTTTATTTACATGGTTAAGCCTTGTGTCAAGGTGTTGATTTGCACAGAATATACCTGGGCATATACCTGGACTTTCTTCAGTTATGTTTTCTCAGTACCTCAGATTTGTTGAAACTGTAGGGTGAGCCCTTTGCTAAGACCTGAGAGTCTTGTCTACAGAGTTGGAGTTAGTATAGTATAGGGTATGTATGTTACTATGAGGACCTTGGGGTCAAGCTCCAGGGTTCTTATGATACTGGAATTTCGTAAGGCCCACTTACTCAGGGAACAAAGAAGTTAGCATAACCATTTGAAAGCATAAGCAAATGGGATTTATTAAAGATTGCAAACCTATTAAGAGATAGGATAATGGAGGGTCATAATCCAAGAGAGGAACAGGCTATGAGGAGATTCATGATCATGTTTAAAGGAGTCTAATAGCGTTTATCCACACCCAGGGGTGTCTTGTGGATCTTTTATTGGAGGACATTAGATTGGCACCACACATGGTCTCTTGCCTTTTTGTTTGGAAGACTGCTTCTGTCCCCTTGCTTCTGCTGACTCACTGCCTAGTATGCTAAGGTTACTCTCAGAGTCACAGGCATGAACAGTGCGCATAAAGAGAGATTCAAAAGTTGTGGGTCCAATCCACAATCAGATCACAATCCCAACACAGTCTACAGAAGACATAGAACTTCACTATTTGAAGGTCAGTTTTGCTGTACACAATTTCTAGGTTTTATTTCAAAAGGTAAATATGTCTTTTTATGCCTGAATAGTTTCTAATTAGAAGTTTCTTTTAATCATTATTTTCCCTTTCATATAAGGAAAATTTTTAAAACTTTTTCTTTAATTGCAATGATATCCTGTTATATCAGGTTTTCTTTTTCTTTTTAAAAATTATTTCTATTTTAGTTACCATGCTCAGTGTTCTATGGGATTCATGAGTCTGTGGTTTAACATCTGTCATTTAATTTGGAAAATTTTCAAACATCGTTGCTTCAAATGTTAGCTCTACTTTCTTTTTTCTTCTTAGGTATTCTAATTTTGTGCATGTTATGCTTTTTTACAATTCTCCATACTTTTTTGATTTATTGCCTTGTTTTGTTTCGTCGTATTTGTTTTGAAAATTTCTATTGACTTATTTTCAATACTATTGATATTCTTATTGATCATGACTAATCTACCTAAAGATGAGCCTCCAGAAGCACTTTTATTTCTGTTATGGTGTCTTTGACCTCTAGTATTTCTTATTGATTATTTACTAGAATTTATTTACTTACATATAAATGTTTTGAATATTGTCTGCATTACCTACTAGAGCAAATAGCATGTTAATTATTGTTCATTTAAATTCTCTGATGAATCTAACACGTCATAATTGAGTTTTGTCCTCCATTTGCTTTTCTCTTCATACTGTGCTTTTTCTTTTGTTCAGATGCTATCTATTTTCCAGTTTCTCATTGCTCCATAATAATAAGTCCCTAAATTAATAACTTAAAACAAAAATGTGTCATTTCATATTTCTGTGATTGAAGTGGCTCAGATCAACGGTTCTTGTTAGATATTTGATGAAGTTGTTTGTCTACAGATGGCAGGTAGGACTGGAGTCATCTGAAGAGTCCACTGAATTGGTTGTCTATGCCATTTCAATCATATATCTGGTAGTATATGACTTTTATTATATTCTGCTTCTTCTATAGAAAGCTACCACAAATTCGAAGGCCTAAACAACATAATTTTGCGTATTTATAGTTTTGAGGTTAGAAGTTTCACCTGGGTCTCAACAGACTAACCCACATTGTTGGCAAAATTCAGCACCAACAGATTCATGATTTTACCTTAGTTGTGAGACTGGGCTTCCTATTTCCTTGTTGACTGTCGGCTGAGAGTAGTTCCAAGTTTAGAGACTGCCAACATTCTTTGATTGATGGCCCCTTTCTTCCATATTCAAAGACATTCATTGAAAGTTGTTCTCTTTCTTGCTGGAAGCATAACCTATTTTTCATTCCATTGACTTTTTCTGACTCACTTTTTTGCTTTTCTCATCCACTTTAAAATGCCTATTTATTACATGGAAGCAGCCTATATTAGGATAATTCCTCTATTTTAATACTCATATCCTTAGTTCATATCCACAAGGTACCTTTCCACTTCTAAAGTAACATATTCATAGACTTTAGGGATTAAACCACAGAAATTGGAAGCAAGGGTATTAGTATTCCCACTATAGTATTCCTTGGCCTCTTTTTTTTCCACATGGAATTTCATTTTTTCAGGGCCACCGTACGTAGTTTGTTTGTTCTTGCCAGGGCATGGTGGTCTCAAGGTTGTCATTCTTTGCAAGGTAACTTTCTTCCAAGAAGGATTTCTAGAAGAAGAAGCAATACTCTTGAGGCAGAAAACAAAAGCTGCCAGGTCATTTAGGGACTATAGTATGAAAGAGTAGAGCAAAACAAATCTACCGTATTATTTTCCCAAGGCAACCACAGGAACTATTTAGAATTAAAAAAATGAAGACAAAAATAATTGGCAACTCTTTTGTTGGGCGTTAGATTATAGACAAGCATGTGGAGTGAAGAATAAGTTATAGTTCTTTTTTTTGACTGCTATATAACATTTTAGCACAAAACTTTGTGGCTCCAAAACTAATCTCATGATTTTATCAGGGAATTTTCTTTCTTAGGGTTTTTCAGGCAGTCTTTATTAGATGGCATGTGGGACTTCAGTAATTGATATCACCAATTAGTCCTTATACTCAAGACTCACTGATATATTTACATGTCACCACTTCATGTGATTTGGGTTTCTCAAAATTTTGTCATCTGGAATCTCAGAAAATAGCATCCTAAGAGTGAGTGTATCAAGAGAACCAGATGAAAACTGCAAGTGCTTTTTATGACTTTGCCTTAGCTACCTTTGAATGTCATTTCATCTATATTTTATTTATTAAGCAAGTGATTAAATCATTTAGATTCAAGAAGAAGATAAATCTCTTGATGAAGGTGTGAAAGAGCATGTGGGATGTGAATTTTTATTGTGGCTTTCTTTAGAAATATAATCTACCATATATTTTGATTATTTTTCTGTTTGACTACAGAATATTTGTGTTTGCTTCAGTAGGAGCTCTTTCCTATTGTTCTGGTTACCTATGGCTTCAAAAACCATTCCTAAAGTTCAGTGACAATAATTATCTTTAATGTTTTTGAGGTATCTAATGGTGGGCTCAGCTAGGTAGATTTTTTTCTTCGAGACTCTCATATGACAATCATATAATAATTAGGACTAGAGTCATGTAAAAGCTTTATTCACATAAGTATCTGTAGGCTAGTCTAGTGTCTCTCTCTTCATGTAATTTTTCAGTGCGGTCAGCTTGAGCTTTCTCAGCTTTCTTTGCTTTAGGGCTTTAATTGATGATGGCAGAAAATACAGATCCTTTAAATAAATGCCCTAGGAAAGACATAATATTGCTTTTATTTGTTTCTAAGGTCAAAGCAGTCACTGGTAAATCAGAATCAAGGAAAAGGGAAATAGACTATATACCTCTGGAAAGAAAAAATGTTAACAACTTTATAGTGATGATTAATTTGCCATACATGTAAAGTAATGCAGTCCTTGCTTGTTTTTTGAGCTGCAGGTGATTTTCACAGTTTGTTTTTATCATGGTGTTTTTGTACTCAACAAAGTTCACTTTTTTTCAAACTTGTATCTTAGTAGTTCTTTATTGTGTATTTAAAAAAGGCTTTATCATTCTGAAATTAAAGAATTCTCATTATTTCTTCTAAAGCCATTCTTTTTGTATTTGCTCAAGTCTTTGAACTGCAAGTCATCTAGTATTTAAAGCATATTTCATGAAAGTTTTTTTCTTTTGACTACTCCAATGCAATCTGTTGCTATTTTTTCACTCCACTAATATTTTGCCATTATCTTAAATCTATTCTATTTAGATATCATTTATCATTTATTGTTTTATCTGTTTCTTAGGGCTCAAATAAAAATGCTTTCATTAGTTGTAATTTTACATTATCTGAAAAGAATATACCCACCTTAATACAGAATAATCATTTTATTTCTCAAAAATACATTTTAAAAGACAATTTTCTGACACTCTTTTCTCAAATGTATTTGTCTGTTGGAGTAGGAGACCATATCACCTTAAGAGGAAAGGTTTTATATGTACATATAATCAAGTTAATATCATAAACAGCATCAATTTATAACTGTAATTCCAGAAATTTTGTGTTTGGAAACTAGTTGTTTCATTTAACTTGCTTATTATGTGTATGAATCAGCAGAGTTTCAGAGGTATGTAGTGACTATGGAAATCTTCCATCTAGTGATAATCCAGTATTAGGGTGAACGACTCATCTTGGTCAGAAGAGAATTACACAGTACATTTCTACCTATTCCTCCCTTTACTATATTCTCAAGCTAAATTGCTTGCTTGTCCTGGCTTCATGCCTGTACCTCTGTTATTCTCTCTGCATGTAATGCCTGCCTCACATGTCTACAAGTTCAGCTTCTAACCATCAGTTTCAAACTCACATCATTTTTAAAAAATGTTCTTCATTCTCCATGAAATACAACACTACCCTCATAAACCAAGTATTGTTGTATATCTTTTTCATATATCGTAACTTACGTTCACTTGTGTGCCTCCCTTTGTTGGTCATGCTATTTGCTCTGCTGTCTTGTCATCTTTCAAGTGCTTAGCACAAGAATTGAACAAAAGAGAAAACTGAAAAAACGACCAATAACATTTATATTTATTGAACTACTAGTTGCACATGTCCAATCTGCTAGAATTTATGTGTGAGTACACAGGTTTTTATACACACCTGCATGCATATGCACAGACAGATACAAATCTTCACTTTGGCAACTTTCACTATTTAGTCAGTGGAGATGTTTTCTTATAAAGCATTTTTTAAAAAGGTGTATTCAGTGTTCTGAGGTCAATTAATTCTACATTTTCATGTGAAATGGTTATTAACATGATATAGATGAATGTTGCTTTTTGTAGCTTTATTACTTAAAGGAGAATCATGACATGTTTTAATATCAGGCAGTGTAAAATCTTATGACATGAAACAAATGTTTAGAAAACAGAGTGTTTTAAATTTAGGAATACATAGCTAGAAGCACCAAACATGTTATATACATATATATTCTTATATTATTAAGAATAACTATTCTCAACAATCACTGAGCTAATACATTATTAAGAATAACTTTCTTAATAAGGAATCACTGAAATAATACATTTTAGAGGATTCTGTATTGCTTCAAATGAAAATTTGCCTTGCTTAGTATAATTGAAAAAAGCAAATTAGAAACATAATTTTATAATTAAGTGACAAATGTGATAAGAACACATAAGTGTAAGAGGATTTGAGAAGTGGTAGCACTCATGATGTGTGCTTAAAGTCTCTTTTGTAACAAAGGAGTAGATTGGAAAAACCTGAATACATTACCTGTCCAGGTAGGCAATAAATAAGATGAACTTCTTGCACAAAATATCTTTTCTTTCAAGAAAGGTGGGTTCGTACCTGACTTATTTAAATTAATTTTCTTTACAGAGTATGCCATCTGTTATTCTGACATGTTATATAGTGAAAGGGCATTCTGAATGCTGCTGCATGCTCCAATAAGCACTCTTTCCATTATTCACAAAGTCACAATTTAGAATACAGCACCTACACTATTAAAAATGCCTTTCTTGAAAGTCAATCATTTGAAAAGTAGCCTCCAAGGGGATTTTTTGGATATAAAAATGACTAAACATTTTTATTCTATTTACTTACTTTTTTTTTACAGATATAGTTTATACTTGAAACTCAAAAATTCAGAATTCAAAAGTTAAATAAACTTGTTTACTTGTATGCTTCCTTCTTTTATTCATTTGTTTATAGATATAATTGACATTTAACACCTTGAAGTAGATGTCATATTGATAATGATTTGATATTTGAATATATTGCACAATCAGCACCATAGTAAGTTGACTTTACAGCTAGCATCGTTGTTGCAGAATTTCTATTTTTTTGTGATAAGAATTTTGAGATCTGTTCTCTTAGAAATTTTTGACTAGGCAATACAGTATTAACTATAATCGCCATGTTACACAATTCATACGCATGCCTAGTTTATTTTATAACTGGAAGTTTGTGCCTTTGATTCTCTTCACCCATTTTGTCCTACCTCTGGTAACCACAAGTCTGTTCTTTGTATCTACGCTTTTTTTTTTTTTTTGGTTTAGATTCTAATTATTAGTGATATCATATGGTATTTGTATTTCTCTATTTCACTAAGCATTCACTAAGCAGAGTCCATATATCATGCTGCTGAAAATAGCAAAGTTTCATTCTTTTTCATGACTGAATTATATATATGTCTGTGATATGTATATATACACACACATATATATATCACAATATCTTTATTCATCAATCATTGAGCAATTATGCTGCTTCCATGACTATTGTAAATAAAATGTTACTATGTACATCAGGATAGTGCATATATCTTTTTGAATGAGTGTTTTGTTTTCTTTGGATAAATACTCAGAAATAGAATTTTTCAATCATATAGTAGTTTTATTTTTAACAATTTTTGAGGAATCTCTATACTGTTTTCGTATTGTTTGCACTAATTTACATTCTTGCCAGCAGGATTCCCTTTTCTACATTTGCTTGTTAAGCTTGTTATTTCTCGTCTTACTGATAATGAAAGAAGAAACTAGAGAAACTTCATTTTTTGCTGGGCTATTTTTGTAACCACTTATGTTTAGGGTGTGACCTCTACTTATGTAACTACTTACAAAAACAACACTAAATTATAAGTACCCTACACTAGCTAGGTTCAGCACCCTATGATTTGAGTCTGTTTTCTCCGCATGGTTGCTGGCTAACAAGCTCCTACTAAATTCTCTTTAACTCTGGTATGTCTCTCTGATCTCATCGGTTACTTTGGAGCAATAATAGCCATTCTAACAAGTGTGAGATGTTATCAATTGTGGTTTTGACTTGCATTTCCCTAGTGATTAGCGTGATGTTGTACACCTTTCCATCTTTCTTTTGGAATGGGGTTTGTGTTTTAGTTTTAAACATAAGTACTCAGTAACTAAGTGAATTTCTCTTTGTCAAAAGCTGGCAGTAATGTCTGACAAAGTAGATCATATGCACTATCTAAGATTCAGATATTTAGCAGAAATTTAGAATACATCACCTATGTTAATAAAAGTGCCTTTCTTGAAAGTCAGTTAAATGAAAAGTAGCCTCCATTGAGATATTTTTGATATGCAATGTGTACATATATTGACCAAAATTGTGGAGTAGAATGTTAATTACAGAATTTTGTATCAATGCCAAACCATAAGTTACCCACCCAAATAACCATTCAGAGAGAAGTAGGTAGATGTATTATTGAATGTAACACAATGGAATATGACAGTGATGAGAACAAGCAAGCTTCACTATATTTGACAATGTGGGTGAATACCACAAATACAGATACTGAGTTTAGGGAGCCAAATACAGATGACTGAAGGCAATATGAGCCCAATCAAATAAAGTACAAAGCAGGTACATTTTATTTATGCTGTTTGAAGTAGAGACAGTGGTTGCCCTTTGGGGCTAGTGACTGCAGTGGACATTAGAGGGATTTCTGATTGCTGCTGATGGAATCATAATTTGGCATAGGCACTCATCACATGGATGCACTTAGTTTCAGATGATCATTAAACTATGGACTTATGTGTAATGTGATATCTCTATCTATCATCTACCTACCTACCTATTACCTTTTTATTTTTAAATTGAGGTAGCATTAATTTTTAATATTGTGCAAGTTTTAAGAGTACAGTTTCACTTTTCCCAAACATATATCACAACTCTGTGCTTATATTTTAACTCAATAATTTTTTAAAAGTGCTGCCAATCACTTGGGAAATCAGATTTGTGTATTTCCAAGCTAATTTTTGGAGTCACTTTCCTACAGATGGCATAATTCACTTGTCACAACATTTAGGAAGTGAATGTGCCTTTACAAACAATGGAAATAAAAAGAGAACTCATTTTCTTGTATAAATCTAAGCTCAAAAGTGTAATACCATTACAAATCAATGATATTTCTAACTTTAGAGGAGTTGCAGATCTGTTATTTAATTTTTAACTTGTCCTATAAAATATGCAGAAGAAAACATTGGCAATACATTCTTTGACCTTGTCCTAAGAGATGTCTTTTGGAACTCAACTTGAGTGGTGAGACAGACAAAAGCAGAGATAAACAAATGGGACTATATCAAACCAAAAATCTTCTGAACAGCAAAATAAACTATTACCAAAATGAAAAGACATCCTACTGAATGGGGAAACATGTTTACACATCACATGGCTAACAAAAGGATACTATCCAAAATATACAAAGAACTCATAAAACTAAAAAGCAAATAAATAACCCAATTAAAAAATGAACAAAGCATCTGAGTAGATGCTTCTCCAAAGAAGACATAAAGATGGCCAGCAAGCACATGAAAAGTTGTTCATTATCCCTTTACTTTATTAGGCTACACAGAGACTATTCTTAATTTGGGGAAAAATACAATAACTTTGATTTTAGAGAGTCCATGGAATCTGCCTAAAATTAATGTTTGTTTATGAAGTGATCACCAATGTATAACTTAAAATCATACAGAAATTATTAATGGAAAAAATCTGATAATATTTACATACAATTGACAGATATTAGTGTTCAAATTAGTATGAGTTCTCCAAGGTTTTCTCTGATAATTACGACAATATGTGAAGATCCTTTGGGTTCCACTTCAGGGTTTTTTCCATTATTCCTATTTTTGAATTGAAAAAGTTTTCTAGATCCTAGAATGAATGAGCAGAGCATATATGGAGAAATTAACTTTACTATTATATTCAATCACATGTGCTGATAATTATCAACTTTATTAAAAATTTAATAAACATTCTAGATTTACTCTTATCTAATTAAAATGTAAAAAGCAACCCATCTTATTGACATAAAGATGAATTATGCAGTTTTCACCAGAAAATAGAGGCATGAATTCACATAATGTAAGCCTTGATTCTGTCACATCACTTCCCTGCTGCTAAAATGAAGCATCTGTTGCTATCATTATCAAGATTAAGTCCAGGTTATAGAGACCTGGGTTTAAACCATGTGCTTGGAATTACATTTCTGACTTTATTTCTCCTTAGTTGCTGATTTCATTACTCCTATCATGCCTCTTACAAAATTGAGTATCACAAATATTTCATCCAGTTTTCCTGTGATTTCCATATGTAAAAATATTGTTTTGTTACAATTAAGGCTATGAAGAAAAATATCACTTGCCTCCTTTTTACCACTTACTAATTATAAGATATTATCATTATTATCCTTAGCAGTGAAAAAAGAAGATAGATAAAATATTAGATGCTTGGTAAATGAAAGAATTATTCTAAATTGTTCTAAAATATCCTGTAGCATTATTTTTAAGGGATAGAGATATGGTTGGTCTGAGAAATGCATTCTAAGCAACTATAGTAGTTACTTCCAAATACACACATGTGCACACACACACACGCACATATATATATATATATATAAATATCTCATAATGAATTACTTCTGTTGCTGATATCTTAAGACACTGTGATACATTTGTTACAACTACTGATAAATCATTGCTAACTAAAATCCATACTTTATTCAGAATTCATCAGTTTTTTCTTAACAGAATTTTTCTGTTTCAGGATCCTATCCAGGATGTCACATTACATTTACACATCATATCTCCTAAGGTTTTTTTAGGCTAAGATAGGTTTTCAGATTTTCCTTTTTTTTTTTGATGGTTTTGATAATTCTGACAAGTACTGATCAGGTACATTGTAGAATATCCCTCAAATTGGGTTTGTCTCCTGTTTTTCTTGGTTTGCTGGAGGTTATAGGCTTTCACAGGAAGAAGATCACAGACAAGTGACATTTTAATCATATCACCCCAGGGTATGTACTATCAATATGAATAATCACAGTTGATGTTAATCTTGTTTACCTGGTGGAGGTATATTTGCCAGGTTTCTCTACTGTAAAGTTAGCTTTTTCCCTTTTCCAGACAACATTTTTCAGAAGCAAGTCATTGTGTGAGCCCCATTTTAGTAGAAAGTTGTATTTCACTTCCTTGAATGGGAAATACAAAAATACCTGATTTGAAATTTTTTTTTCTCTCTTCTCCATTTCCTTATTTATTTCAGCATAGATACTAGTTTTATATCTTTATAATTCAAAAATATAGTTTAGAGAATGACAAATATGTTAACTTATTTTGTTGCTCAAATCATTCTGCCTTTGGCCTCTGGAATTTCAGCTGTCTCCTGTTTTCCTTTGACTCCATCCTTTCGTTTTTGACCATTGCCTTAACTTTCTAGCACTACAAGATTGAGGTTCATCTTCTTCAATCCTTCGGTCCTAGAAACTACCATTTCTCGAAGGAGAGCTCTTCTTTTCATAGAACGATGGCCTCAGAGTCAAGATTTAGGTGCTAGTTTCACATAAGTTTTTTATCAAAAGATATTCCAGAAATTCTATTTTAGAAATTCTAGCAATTAACAAATTGTTTCTCATAATTAGTATCATAGTCCGATGAAATTCTACTATAAAGTATATTATACTTAAATTTTTCTTAGTTAAAAAACTATGATCTTTTCTGTGAGATGAAAATCTTGTTTACTCTGAAAGAACTGCTAACATTTACAACACACATGTACTAAACAGATGCCAGCTGCTGCAGCTTTTTTGTTTGTTGTTAATTTTAAAAAGAAGGAAGGAAGAGGAGGAAGAAACATTCATTTAGTTAGTTGTACGTTTTGGTTTTCATCCCAGACCCAGGTCTCAAACCAGGTCCTTGGGCTATACGTGGTTTGCAGAAGCCTGAGTCACAAGGATGTGTCCAGTTGCTGCAATTAAAACCCTTGCTAGGATCCACCTTTTCTATGCTATACATCAGTATTTTCTCTTAGATTGAAAAAAAGTTTCTGATATTTGCTATATGAATATTGAAATCTCCTCTGTTGACAACAGAAAACACTCTTCTGAGATTCTATGGCCATATATTTGATTACATATACTAATGATAAAGTAAATAAAAGTAAAAAGAAGATACAGAATACAGAAATTTAGGTCAAGATATCATTCATCCAAAGGAAAGGTGTACAGAACTTTTTGTTTTTATTACGCGAAAAAAAGGAGAAAGTTTTATTGCTGATTTATAGAATCTATTGGAAAAAATGTCTTTTAATTACCTGCGTTGCTTGCTATTATAAGCATCACTTATTTATTTACCTTAGTGGTAGTTTTATTCTAAGTGTTCCTTAATGCACAATAGTTACAACTTTTCTGAAGATGATTAAATGGATATCTAGCGCTGTTTTTGAAGTTAAGTGTCATTTGAATTAAGATATTACTCAGTAAGACTGTCAATTTTCTTTAGTTTTATACTCAAAGAGATGGAAATAGAAATAGCCCTGTATAACCCTGTTCTGTGTAAAATGAAGATGAACTAGCCATTGGATGATTTTTCAAGTACCAACTGCTTTTGAAATTAATATCTTCAGAGAAACTTATATTTGATGGTCATACACAATGTTAAGTGAGGTGTACACGACTATTATAAAAGTAGAAATTCTTATAACCTATAAAGAAAAAGTCAGTTTTTCACCTTATGTTCACCATAGGGTCATAGACTGTGTCACTCTCTCCTTTGTAGAGTTGAAACATGTTTTAGGAGAATGATCTTACTGATTGATAGAAGAATTTGAACTTACTAATTAATTTGTTGACTCCCCTCATTTTCTAGCTGAAAAACTGAGTATCAGCAAAAGCTCAAGAAACCAGAACAAAGTGCTAACTGTTACAATAAAATAGTGATATGGTTGGAACAGAAGTAATTTCTCCTGTTATTTCTATTACCATTTTCCCCAAGCTCCTTAGGTCTATTCTAAACTGTTTTAGAGTCTATGCACTGTGACCCAGCACTCATTTACCACAGTCCCTCATGATTTCTTGGTTGGTTTTCTAGTAGCTATTTCTAACATAAGTGTAGAACCTGTACCAAAAAACAAAATTTGGCTAAAAGTGTTGACATCTTGATACTGATTTTATCTTAACTGAGACCTGCATCTACTCAAATCTAATAATCAGTCATTATTTGACAGGAGATAAAAATGTTCATGTGTCCATTCTGATCACATATTCACTTATCAGAACTCAGAACATGCATATTTTAAATAAAGAACAAAAACTGAAGTATTGAAAAAAAGGCTATAATCCTTTAAATGAGGGATTAGTTTTGAATTCTTATTTCATTTCAGGCTATACATTGTGCAGAATCAAGATAAGTTTTAGTGTCACTTATACTATGGGGGAAGGGCAGAGTGTAATGAGAAAGAAGGAAACCATAGAGAATAAATGGAATCCTGAAAACCTTTTTGCTTCAAAAAATTAAAACAATAAACACAATCCATAATATATATAACATTTTGTATCTTCTATTAATATTAGTACATATTTTATAGTTTATCAGCATCCTCTGTTTGAAAAACATTTTACATGACCTATATCATAACTTTAATAAATTGCTTTTACATGTGCTTTACTTTATTTCAGATTGCAATAGATGTTCAGTAAAGGGTTGTTTGGATATGGTGACCGTTTTTGTATGTATATCTCCAGTGCCTTCCTCAAATATCCAATTTGACTGTTATTAATATGATCTCAGAGCAATCTGAGCTTTTTGGTTGGAAAATACTGGATAAGCTCTCTATAATATACTGTTCATAGCTGCATTGGCATTTTTCCTTGATATACAATGACAGCCTTCATCTTGCTCATGATAAGTCATGTCAATGATCATATGACAAACTGACTTACCTGCATTTCAATGACCTTTTCCCAAACTTAAATGGGAAATCTTGCCTAACCATGTTAGTTTATGCACTTAGTTTTCCTTATCTTTCCAAATTTTGTTGAAAAATCCTTTATTCTGGATTCTTACTGTTTTGTGTCATCCTTATATTCTTAAACAAGAAAACTTTTTCAAATTTTGCTCAACATGAATATTTACAAACTGCATATTGATGAAATACAATAAAATCAATTCACATATGTTTGAGTTTCCAGTAAAAATATGCTAAGAAAAAATTAGTATATACTCATTTTTATCAAAGCCAGAGGAATCCCAATATGATCAATTTATACTCAGGTTAATGCTGAGACTGGGACTTCAGGATTGATAAACTTGGCACTAATGAACAGTAACACTTTGCAAACATCATTTTTTACCTTAGGGATCCTCATCTTTTAGATATAAGAAGGGTATATGAGACTATGATCATGATTGCTTCCAAATTACATGATTCAATATTTCATGAGATGTGGAAAATAATATGATGTGAATATAATTTATTATAAACATATTGCAATTTAGAAGATGAAAATTATCTACATGCACCACATTATAATGTAGCCAAAGACACATATATAAAGGATGGGGAAAAGGCATATCAGAATGGTAAGAATAATGTGTGTTTTTACAGTAGTGCCTGTGTCAAATGAATGCTTAATAAAAATTTTACTTTTTTTTCTCACTTCATTATTGTCTATCCCTAAATCCTACTCTCTAATAATTTATTACCCAGTTCTTCATGTGTTTTTTAAAAATCTATTGAGGCTAAACAATATTTATACTACTTTTTCTATAAATTTAATCAACAATATTTGAATTAACCAATGTTTGAAACATATTGAAAAGTGTATCTAGTTTTAGTGTCTAGATATTGTTTGGACTCATGATTTTTTTCTCTTTAATTTCACCCCACATTTTTATATTCCTTTACATTTTGTCTTGATTTTTTTATGTTTTCAAACATAGGAAAGAACGTATTTGTTAAAACTATTATAACAACTTTTGGGATATAAGTCAAAGAACAAGTAATTTGTTCATTTTCTTTAACTCTGATACTTTATGGGTTCTCCAATTTAATTCATATTCTTAGGTCACCATAAATGCCTCTTTCTAAAATAATTCTACCTAATGACATTATTAGAATCATTCCATTTGACTAAGCATCATCTCATCCAGGAAAAATTGGTATGTGGAGGAACTCCTGACTTGTTGCTCTTGCATAATCACCATGAGGTTACTCTTTCAACAATTCTATTTTAATTAATGTGACTTTCATTCATGAATTCTTCACTATCAATATATGAAGTCCAATAGCTTAAATGTGACACAAAAATTCCTTAAAACATGATTATCTTAGTTCTTAGTTTATTTCCTTCCATAATCTACTGTCTGCCTTATAGTCTACCCACCTGAGTAAGTCTACAATTTACCTAGGAGTTATGCTCTATTTTTAAGTGTAAAAACATACTAACAGCACATATGAGTCTGGGAAATCAAGCTATGAAACATCTATCTCTCAAAATTCAACTTACATTGCCACATGGATAGCTTTTCTTAATTTCCAAAACGGAATTATATTATTCATTTGTGTCCATAGAGCACCTACTCATGACTTTCTCAAGGTATTTATCAAAATGAATTTTATTCATGTGTTGCTTTTTCTCACTAAATTGTATACTTGAGGCTAAAGCCTTAAGTAAGCAATCAATAAATGTCCAGTGAAAGAATGAATGCATATAATAAATGAATGAGTCCATTTTATATTAGAAGGTAAATAAGAAATTTTGATAGATTACAAATACACACATTGCACAAACATTTGTATATATATATATATATATATATATACACACACACACATACACACATATAAACATACACTTTTTGTAATTGTCCTCCACTTGGAGAATGAAAGAAACCTCAGAATCTATCAGACTTCGAAAACACAATCCTCTGTTCAGAGAACTTGAGAAAAAAAAATGATTTTACTGGCTTTACATGCAAAATAAAGGTTTTATTTAATGTCACTGCATTTTTAATAAAAGAATGAAAAAAGATAGAAAACTCTATATTGTTCTAATTTATTACTCAGCTTAATTAACTTTTGTCAGAAAACAGTTTCAAAATTGAATAAAAGGATTGGTAGTGATATATCTTAGTTAAAATAATCGATGTTTATAACATCTAAAATATTTTAAATTGATAGCCTATTGGTTACATGCACAGGTATGGGTTTACACACAGACACATGTATACACATAGGCTTTTGAGTTTCTTTGCAGGATAAATGAGTCTGTTAGTAACTCACTTTGTTCTGTTACAGGCAATTTAACATTTTTAACATTCAGCTGATATGCTGTGTTAGAATCAGTCTAGTCCAATAAATAGTTCAGTTTTCTTCTTTATGTCTTATTTGTTTCAGGTTTTATTGATCCTGCTTTTTTTATGTCAATGGAAACAAAAAAAATGCTAAAAAAACAAGCCAAAAAGATATAAAAGTCAAAAAATAGTATACTTACTAGTGTGGTAAATTATGATTCCCATAGAAAGTGGAGAGTATCAGTCAGAGTGAAGATAATTAGAGAGAAAGTTGGGTTTTTGTTCCCCTACTTTTGACACTAGAGAAGGCAGAATGGATAGAAAATAATTTGGACTTCCCAGGAAATAAGAGGAAATTACTTTCATGACCTGCATGTACCTGAGAGCTCCACTTTTCACACTCTGCAGGAAGGCAAGTCAGACAAAGAAGTAACTGATTGGGTTTCCTCTAGCTTCGTTATTTTATATTTGCAATGATTTCCTAACCGCTGTGACTGTGGAATCACAGCATTTACACATTATGTATACAAAAAGTGCAGAGAACCTCTGCTACTAAAGGACTAATTTTAAGACTATAAGAACTCACTTAAAAAACCAAACCAAACCAAACCAAAAGATGAACTGGTAAACACAGGAGCAATTATTCACTTCAGGTTATTTGATTGTCTCCAAAATATTTGAATAAATTAATTTAAAGACCAGAAACTGGACATTCCTCTTGGGTTTGCATTTCAAAGACAGTGAGTCATAGAGAAAGGGTATTTACATCTTATTGTGCTGCTCCTTAGCCTTCATTTAGGTGATATATAGAGATGATACCCTGGACTAAATGCATAAGAAATGACTGATGATGCTTTTAACCTTCAAGTATGAAAACTTAATCATGTTGGAATACCAATTCTATTTAGAATATATCACAGCCCTTTGATGATCACTTGAAATTTTTCTCAGGGAAAAAGATGCTTGCATAACATCTTAGTAAATCTGACTGGAAATATAACTGGCCATAACATAATTGGTCATAAAATCATATAAAATACTATATATTTTCTGAATGCATTATAGAGCTCCTATTAATGTTAATGGAATAACTAAGCTAACACAAACAGGAACAAGAAGTTTTAACATCCAACATTTCAGAAACTAATAGTCATAAGCAAAATCAATAGGACTTGGATCATATGTTATATGTGAATCCATCCTTGTAAAGAGCTGTAATTTGGCATGAAAAGAGATTCTTCTCTAGGCCAGGGTATCTGTTTCTTTCTGGCTCTAAGTTACAGTATGGAAGTAATAATATAAAAAACCTCATGCCATTATCCTTTAAACAAAATACTATATGACTACAAAATGCCATATTTTTTTAATCTGTTTATCTTATAAAGTAGCATTTAGTGATTTTAAATATTGTCTATGATGTGGAAGCCATGATTTATTTTTCTGACTGAATTGATGATTTGCTTTGAGATTTTAGATAAAATATCCAGGCTTTCTGTGCTTCAGCTTACATAGTTGTAAAATCACACCCTATATTAACTTAATGAAAAAATTATTTTAAATACAATTAAGGTGAAGGAATTGTACTATTTGTGATGAGTTTGGTGTGTTACATCTAGCTGCTGATTTACAATGAGGCACACCTTAAATATATAATGTCGTGATGCAATGTTCCTTAAATAAAATTGGAGAAATGCTGTTAGGTTATCCAAATGGAATTTTTCACTATGAACACTTGACTAGAAATATTTTCACTCTCCAGATACGGTACTGAACATTTGAGGTAGCATCATTGACTTCCTTCCAATGCTTGCAAATTTTAGAAGGTTTGGGCTTCCTTTTCTCTACCATCACATGGCTCCCTACTCCTTCTTATTTCTGATATTCATCCTGATAATATTTTATTAGACTAAAATATTCATAATTTTATCTTTTCACAACTATTTAGTAAATGCCTGCTAAGCACTAGAAATGTATCTTATTCAACAATGACCACCACCACCAAACCCTCTTCTCAGAAAAGTGGCATTCTGGTGATTAACCAGAGAAAACAAATGAGGCTAATAAATTGTATAGTATAGAGAAAGAGTATTACGGGTAAAACGAGGCAGTGAAGGGGATAGGGGATATCGAGGGAATGCATTGAAATTTTAAGTAAGTTGTCAAGGAAGATTTCTTGAAACAATGATGTTTGCTTAAAGATTCTCTAAGAAGGAAGCACGAAAACATCTGGGAGAAGAGGATTTTAAGTGTAGGAACTCCTTCAACTTTCATGCACACAGTTCCCTTATTTGTTTCCTTCATTTCCCTAGAACAATAAGTCTCATGAACAGAAGGATTTTTGTTTTTTAATTTTATCCTTCTGGTCTAGAACATTCCTTAGCTTAATGCAGATTCACAAAATCTACTTATTTATTAAGTTGGAAGAGCACATGGTATGTTTGCAGAAAAGGATGCCAGTGAAGTTTTGCAGAATAGTGAGGGACTGGTGGTAGAAGATACAGTATATAAATGATGGGTGCGTCTTTGATATTTACTCTGAGTTAGGTGGGGAGCCAGGAGACGGCTGTGTGCTGAGAATAATGTGGTCTGTATTACACTTTAAGACTTACATTCTGCTAAAAACAGACACTAGAGGAATATAAATGAGACAGTTTAGAGACTGTTTCAATAAACCCTTGGAGAGACGACCAATGTATTACCAGCAAATGTGCTGAGAAATGGTCAGATTCTGGATATGTTGTACATGCGGAGTCAAGAGAATTTACTTTTCATTTGTGGGAAAGAGGATGTCTCCAAGTTTTTTGCATTCAGGAAAATTCATTTGACTTTAATTTAGATATAAAGAACAGCTGGAAAGGGGAAATCAGGAGAATAGTTTTAGATAGAATGCAATATATGCAGAATAAAAAACAATGCATTTGTTTCTGGAGTTAGAGAGAAGTGGAGTCTAGAGATACAGATTTGACAATCACAAGCAGATAGATACTATTTAAAGCCAAGAAACTGGATCAGATTTCCAAATTAATAACTATAGACAGAAAATAAGATAGGACAAAGGCTTAAGTTCTGAAGAACTTCAACAGAAAGAAACCAGTAAAATAAGGAGAAGCTAACAAAAATGTCTGAGAAATATTAGCCAGTGAGCCAGAGGGAAATCAAGAAGAGTACTTCTAGAAGCCAAGAGAAGAAAGTGTTGCAAAGGAAGGAGTGATCTATTGTGTCAAAAGTTGCTGACTGGCCAAGCAGCATGAATGAAACTGACTTCTGGACTGAGTAATGCAGACTTGCCAGTAACTGAATAGCAGTTTGGAAGCAATGGTGAGCAAGAAAACCTAACTCAAGTGGATTCATGAAGGAAAGATAGGGGTGGAACTGGAAACAATGAGTACAGACAACTCTTCTAAGAAATGTTTTGCTCTGTAAAGAGGCATGGAAACATGAGAGTAGCTGTAAGAAGTATGAAGTCAAGAGAAAGTTCTTTAAATGAGGGCTTTGAAGAATGTTTCTAGGTTCCTGAGTAATTAGTATTCTTTATTTTTCTTGGTAAAATAGTAAAGAAATTTATCTAAAGTAAATACAGGGAAGACATGTGGGAGGTCTAAAGGGTAGCAAATGAAAAGTGAATAGACTAAGAAAATGTATAGCTCATCCAGAGTGATGTTGAAGATAATGGAAACTAATGTAAGTGTACTCTGAGATTTGAGAATCATTTCTAGATCTCCATGTACTTTTTAATTGTTTCTTTGTTCTTTTCTTGTCTTTTTTTTTTCTTTTGTTCCTACCTTCACAGGATACTTATGACATCTTTTTAGATAATCTCAGGCTAGTTTGATAGATATAAGTTCCATTTCAGATGCAATAGCAGTATTATTTAAGTAATATTAGTGACTATATACTAGGATAGCTTTCTAATTCTTAAACACGATAAAGTCACACATTCTGGGACTGTTTCCTCCTGTTGTTTGTATTGCTCTGACTTAACACACACACACATACTTTATTTCTGACTTTGGGTAGGATTCCTTCTGCCTTTGTCTCAGCTCAGGCTCATGACATGTGCTCCTGGTTATACATTTTGTATTCTGGTTTTAGGTGATACTTTTCTTTCTATCCTCATCATCTGAACCCGACTTTGTGGCCTCATTACTTTCATGTGGATTCCTGTATTTTCTTCCTGACAATGCTCACTGCTTCTCATTTTCACATTTTGAAATTCACTTCACATACCATTTGAAAACAGAACTGATCATGCTTCTTTCTGCTTTAAAAACATGCAACAGACTTGGATCAATTTTCAATTTCATAATTTTAGTTAATCTGGTCTCTTTTTGTATACTCCCTTCCTATATGACATACTCATCACGCTTTGCTTTTTTTCTAATGCACTGTGCTCTTTATAGCCTTCCAGTTATGCACACATTGATCTATGTGCGTTTGCCACACAGAGGACTGTCCAATAGACCAAACTCAAGCATCTCTTTGAAGATGAAATCTCCTTCAACTTTTATGCATTCAGTTCCCTTATTTGTTTCCTTCATTTCCCTAGAAGAGTAAGTCTCATGAAGGGTAGGACTTTTGTTTTTTAATTTTACCTTTCTGGTCTAGAATGTTCCTTAGCCTAATGCAGATTCACAAAAACTACTTATGGACAGAGCATGCCTTAATCTATATGGAAGACTGTGAAGCGCAGCAAATTCTTAAAAGTGACCATTGAATGCTTCTCACGGTTTATCTTAAAATATTTTCCTAATTATAGATGCCCGTTATTACTTCTCATATGGACTTCCACAAACATTTTATTAGTGGTGAGATGACTTAGATAACCTTGAGAATCACAATATCATGCTCATAAATATCCAATAATTTTTATCTGATAGCCTAGATGTAGATTTGACCTTATTCATATGTTCCAGTCTGATAGCCCCTCACTTAATTTTTGGCATGATTGAAGATGTAGCTGAGGGAAAAAGTAGCTAGAGTTTATTAAAAAAGCACAATTTATAAATGAGTATGTGAGTGACAGATGACCCAAATAGACAAAAATAATTTAAAATGTCCTCTCCAGCCCTTCCTATCCCACTTGTACTTTTTGTGAATACAATTCATCAAGCACGTAAAAACAAAATACTAGCAAATAACGAAAAAGTTAATCCATCTTTTAGATGGTGTACACAAGATGGTAATTACACTAACTTGACATTTCTATAGGTTTACATACAACATTCTAGAGCACAGACATTTGAAAAGGTCTTCTTTTTCTCCCCGATGCTATTCACGGCAATTCATACAGTTGAAATTTAAGTGCCTTTTGATGACTGAAAAAAGATTTTTTAAAATTAATTTTACTTTAGTTTTTCTCTGTTCATCTCTTTTCTAATGATTTATTTTAACTGAGAAACAATGATGTGACTTATTGTTAAATTATTATTCTTACAATGTGAGGATCAGGAGAAGTTTTTGTAGGAATATTTTGTTGTATGTACCTCAGAGTAATGAGATCAATTATTCACTTTTTTTGCAATATCTTTCTAAAGTTGACACATTTGTCAAGATTGAATATTCCTGGGTATAAAAAGAGACTATTGCATCTTTACATTTGTGCAAGATGTTAATATGTTTAACCTGTCAAAGTTAATCTTCATTTACTTTTTACTATTTTATTTCTTTATGCTTTTACTTAAAGCAATTGGGGTTCATTATTATGTGAAAACTGTAATTATTCTAATGAAACACAATTGAAAAGATTATACTTGGTTTTAATTAATAGGTCTTATTTTTGAGAGCAGTTTTAAGTTTACAAAAAAATATTGTGTGAACCAATGAGAAAGATCTTCATCAAGTAACTTAAAACAGCAAGCTTTGGAGATGGTGTAATGATAAAAAACTTCTAACTTTGTTAGTGAGAATACAAATTAGTGCAACTTCTTTGGAAAACAGTATGGAGATTCCTAAAAGATGCAAAGATGGATTGACCATTAGTCCAGCAATCTCATTTTTATGCATATACCTAGAGAACGCAGAAACACTAATCAAAATTTTATTTGCACCTCTAGGATCATAGCAGCACAAATCACAAAGTCAAGACATGGAAACAACATAAAGATGACTGAATAAAGAATGTGTGGTGTATATGGTGGCATGTACACTCAATACAATTACATGTAACTCTTTATATTTTCATAGGAAAGGAGCAGGCAGGAATGAAGGTGAACAGATAGGCAGGCAGGAATAGAGAGAGGAAGAAGCAACATTTTATTTTTTTTTATTTAGTTGTTCATACTGGTTGTTTACCTTGGGCTTGGGACTTAAACCCAGGAGTATCTGAATTGCTCCTTTGGAGAGGATTGACCTTACTTCTGTTCCACCAGTATGTACCACAGAGAGCTCTTAAAAAGGGTAAAATTGTGTCTTTTGCAATAAATTGGATGAACCTGGCAGTGAGTATGCAAAGTGAATAAGCCAGAAAAAAAAAGAGTACAATGTTTCATTCATATGTGAAATGCTAAGAAATAAAACAAATGAACAAACCTCAATCAAATTCACAAACCTCAAGACTCTCGCTTGCAGGAAGATTTAAGGGAGGAGAGAATGAAGGAGGCAATAATATGGTTGTAAAGACACTAAAATGCTGGTGGTGGGTGTGATGTGAAATATACACAGACTAGGCTACCACTCCAAAATCCTACAATGCATGTAGTAATCTAAACAAAAGAAATGATAAAATGATTAAAATACTTTACGACACAGTGCTAATTAAAAGTACACTACATATAAAAAGAATCCTAGATTAAAAAATATGTAAAATACAGAGAGTAATCTTATACTCTTTCCCCTCTCTGTAAGTTTTCATTATTGACATCTTGTATTAAATAGATACATTTTTTAAATTGATAAGCCAATATTGACAATTATTGTTTACCAAATTCGATAGTTTATGCTGTCACTCTTTCTGTGTTGTACATTCTATAGATTTTTATTAATGTATAATGACATTTATCCACCATTAACTGTTGTACAGAATATTTTCTTTGTCATAAACATCCCAAGCTCAATCTATGAATCCTTATTTCTCCCTAAATCTCTGACAGCCACAGATCTTTTTATTGTCTGTAGTTTTGTATTTTCCAGAGTGACTGGCCTTTACCAGAGATGTGGAAAATTTGCTGGAAAATTAAACAAAGTCCTTATTTGGTTGATTGCAAGTATTATTTTTAAGATAATTAAAATTTGATTATGATTATTCAAAGTTGATTGTTTAAATGATTCATTACTGGAATATCCAAAAGACAATTTTTTTCTATAATTTATACTTACATATTGAACTTTAGCAATGTTAGCGTTCCATCTTCTTCTTGGGGCCAAGTCATAATTTTCTAACCTAAATGTATCAATCAGGCTAAATTTGTTCCTTTAAAAATAAAATTACATGTTTAAAATAAAAAAAGTGATGATGATCTGTTTGTTGCTGCTGCCCACCAGAAGTTATCCAATAGTTGCTTGGTATTTTATTGTCAATTATGATATGTGCAATGCTTTCACAGCAAAATAATTTAATCTCTCAGTGTGGATAGACTGATATCTGTTGACAACCATGCTGATTTCATCTTGCTTTTGGTGAAATTGAGATATTTTAAAGAAATTGTATATAATATCTATATATGTAAATTTTGCTCCTATTTACGTCCTGTGAGCTTGACTTTGATCTGAAATGTAATATCCCTGAATTCATCAGTTTTATGCCAGATTGTCAAGATTTTTTTAATTAATTCCTGTCTCCATCACTTTCTTTTCCCTACCTTCTTTTTATCATTCATTCTTCCAAATATTTACTAAGAAATGTCAATGTCCCTAATTTCCTTTCCTATTTACTATTATTTTAAGATATTTATTTAACACCTTACTACTACCAAATAAGTTAAATGAATTTGGTAATTATTATCAGCTGTATGTTTTTGCCCTGCTCCCAATCACACATTGAAACATTAACCCCCAATGTGATGATTTTGAAAATGATTTCTTTGGAAGATGATCAGATCATAGAATAGAGCCTTCTTGAATGGAATTTATGTCTTTATAAATAATAGCTTATAAAGAGGGCTTTATCACCTCTCTTTCCCTTGCTGTGATAGGAGAAAACAGTGATCTATAAGCCAGGAAGTGGCCCCTATCAGACAATGAATCTGGCAGTGACTTGATCTTGAACTTCCCAGCCTGCAGAACTATGAGAAATAAATGTTTATTGTTTAAGCTGTCCCATTTATGGTATTTTTATTATGTCAGTCTGAATGGACTGAGAAAGGAATTGACACCAGTAAATGGAGTGCTGCTATAAAAAATACCTAAAAATGTGGAAACAGGTTTGGAACTGGATAATGAATAGAAGCTTGAATTGCTTTAAGATGCCTGTTAGAGGTAGCTTAGAATGGAATTTTAAAGGTTATTTTGGTGAGAACTCATAAAGAAAAGGGGAAGCAGTAGAGAATGATTCTATATTCTTAGAGAATACTTAAGTAACCATAAATAGAATATTGGTAGAAATACAGACAATAAAGGCCATTCTGCTGTGTTCGCAGATGGAAATGAGAAACATGTTACTGAGCAAAGACTAGCGGTAATTATTGTTATAAAGTGGCAAAAAGCTTGGGTGAATTGTTTGTATGTTCTTGTGTTTTGCAGAAGGTTGAAGTTCTGATAAAATTTCCTAGTTAGTGGAGGACATTTTTAAGCAAAGGACTGAAAGACGGTCATGGTTTCTCCCTATAGTAAAAGTGAAAAGAGAGAAATGAATTTTAGATGGAATTATTAAGCAAAAAGAAGCCAGAAAACTTAAACACCTGGAAATAGCCAGTATATCTGCAAATATATATGCATACATATATATGTGTGTATGTGTATTATATACGTGTGTGTGTGTATATATATACACATATATATATGTTTTATAGCAATATATATATATTACGTATGAGGGCATGGTCAAGTGACCATTGCATAGGGATACTAGGATGGATGTGAATCAGTAGCTCATCAACTACCTTAACAGTTTCCTGCTACTAGTCCTTAGACAAGGGAAAAATGACTCTCTCAGGGCAATTCAGACACCATTAAGGCTGTCGTTTCCAAGACAGTCTCAGCACAGGGCCTAGTAGAAAACAATTTTAAAGATTTCAGCCATCTCTCTGGTACAAACAGGTTAGGGTGCCCCCATCCAGCGTCTTGGGGTGAGGTTTACAAAAACTGTGGGGTGGAATGTGCCCAGTAGGCCTGTGGAGGTGGGATCCCCCAGAATGGAGAGGCCCTAACCTTAGCCTGAGAGAGTCTTGAGGTATAACTCTATCTCAGGAGATCTATGGAGGTGAGTCTACCACCCCAGTGAGTCCAAAAGGCAGTGCATTGAACCAAAGAGACTTGTTTTCACTTTTATAGTTTAATGTTACTGGCTCTGTTAGATTTTGG
Source organism: Solenodon paradoxus (assembly GCA_004363575.1). NCBI lineage: Eukaryota > Metazoa > Chordata > Mammalia > Eulipotyphla > Solenodontidae > Solenodon > Solenodon paradoxus. The sequence continues at coordinate 910,591 of RJWH01000035.1, forward strand.
ACTTGAGACTCATTATCCATGTCTCCTTTTCTATTTCTCTCTTTTGAAGTAGAAATTATTTTATACCTGTCTGACCACTGTATTTCTAAAGTACATAACTAGATTGGTTTCATAGGTTCACAGCTGGAGAGAAATTTCGTCTCCGAATGAATCCTCTATGGTATTCTGTCACAGCAGCACAAACTAAGACAGTGATGAGTCCTAAATTTCTACTTCTGACTTCCTAATCCAGCTTTCTTTTCATGTTTTTATAGCAATACTTATTTTTTTCCTTCGTTCACAATGCTAAATTCCTTTTAGGATACTGAGACTGCATCTCAGTCTATATTTCACACCACACCCACCAGCAGGGTTCCAGTGTCCCTTACTGCCACCTTTTCCCGTCATCTAGCTTTTTAATAATTCCAGTAATTATTCACATTTACCTCATCTCACACTTGTTTTACTGAAAGTCTTTCTCTTGTTCATCATCAGTGCATTACAAAAGCTGAATCATCTTTAACAATATAAATTGAGCAGTCACATTTTCTATTGCTTAAACAATCTTGATGGCTCCCATTACAATTAGGATAAAATCTTAACATGGTGTTCTGACTCATTTCTGGTTTTCCGACTCACCTGATTGTCATTTATCACTCCAGCCTCCTCTACTCCATTTTTATATTCTTCAACCACACAGTCATTCTTCCAATTCATTAAAAAATCATAGTCATTTCTCACCCAGAATCTTTCTGCATGTAGCTTCCTATGTGTGAAAAATTATTCCCCTCCCTGGTCCTGATTACCCTCATCTGGGTAGCACAGAATAGTTTTCACATATCAATTAAAAAATCTTATCTTCAGGAAAAATAGTCATAATACATGACAATCTTCTGTTATAGAACTTAATAGCATCTTGTTTTTATTTTATATATACTTTTTGTAATTATATATGAATTTTGATGATATTTGATTATTTTTTCTACACATAAGTATATCTCATGCAAACTGGTCCTATGTTTGCTTGTAAGATTTGAATTTGTGTTTAAAACTCAGCAGATTGCTTAGAATAGAATTGGTAATATGTACTTACTGAGCGAATGAATGCACTCATTCTAAGGTGCTGGACTGGATATTGTATCTTTATCACTTAATCTATTATTTCATTTTTCTATAAGGCAGTCTAATTTAGTAGCTGATTAGTATTATGAAAAGATAGAAAGAGATGTTGAGTCATGTATCAACTGTCTTTCTAGTAGGTAAAAACAAATGAATTCTAGTATAAGCAAGTTCCTAGTCCATTGTTTATTCTTAAAATACAGTTGTCTTTTACTGGTTTGCTGAATTCCCTTGCTTCCAATTTCAGATTAATAAAGAGTTCTGGTCTAGTTTGCAACTGTCATGACTGTGCAATTGCAAATACAGTAACACTGACCACATGAAGTCTTCTAAAACACTGATGGACCTTTACTCAACATTAAGACCAAACCCTTACACACACATCTTCATCAGCAAGGGTGTTTTAGTGGACACCTCGTCCATCTCTCACTGTTTATTTGTCTGTCCCTTTAGCGCCGCTGTCTTGCTGATGCATCACTTCTTTTTCATGTGCTCTAGTTGTTGCACCGCAAACTCTACTTTGGGTAAAGGAAATGGCATAAAAGCACAATTTACTTCATTCATCTGTGTTTCTCTTGCTTCCACACAACTGAAAAGTCCCCTGTGGCTCTTCTCCTTTCTTGCTGATCAATACTTCTAGTCTTAGTTTAATGAACACTTCTACATTGATCCCTCTCAGGTGTGTGTCACTTTATGACATGTTTCTTGGTTACAACTGGCTCTTGGCTAAGTCAGTGGACCACTCTGCCATCCCTACACAAAACTGGCTGGAGCAATAAGAACTGTATTCATCACAGACTAATGTATGATTTTCTCCCCCGCTTCAGAAAGGAACAAGCAGATCCTTTTTCTGTTTGATTCTTTAGCTTCATCTTTGCTAACATTCTTGGAAGAATTATTAAAAAAAAAAAAGCAGTCTGAGAATAGTATGACAAAACAGAAGCTATGAATCTTTAAAGGCAGTTGAAATACTTTTCTAAAAATTAAAAGTTATAATAGCCTTATTGATTATTTTTATTTGCTCTGTATCTTCTTACCATAGTAGCAAGTCATAAAATAATCCCTGTCTCCAGGAAGATAAACAAGAGGTATCTGTTCCTCCTGTTTCCAAAGATACTGTTCCCATCTGAGTTCTCCTGTGCAGGTGGCAAGAGAGAAATGGGGAGCAAGGGTGGAGGCTCACGATCACCACATTGAAAAAACGTTCAACAAATTCTCCTGCTCTTGCGCCTTTTCTTTCTGCTGTTTCATTGTATGCAGTTGACTAACAAAACAATTGCCTATTCCTAAAACATATTAGATCAATTTTATCTTCTGCCTGGCTTACTTTGTTCACATCTCTTTGCCTTGGGTCTTCCAAAATATGGTTGGGATTCAACTAAAATAATTTTTTCCCTTAACGCTTGCTTAAACTAAAAAACTGTTGTTTTTTTTACAGGTGGGTTACTTTTTTGATGTGATTGTTTTTCAGAGAATGGAGTCAAGTAAACACAGTCCGCAATACTACCGACGTATGATGCACTCAGAACAGAGAGATGGTCCTCCTCCCTGCATTTGCAGCAAAAATAAGGATCAAATCCAGAGTTCTGATTAAATATTGATCAATACCAGAGAAACACAGAACTTCACATCAATATTGACTCCTTAATTTTTTCTTTGTATTGAATTGTGGAGAAAAGTAAGAGGAAGGATCAAAGGATCCTCCTGCTATCAACTCTTGGAATACTGACTTAAAGCAATTGTTTAGTTGCATTTTTTATTATTTTTTTAATGTAGTAATATTCTTTGGTCACTGCATCCTTTTTCTACAATAGATATCTTTTTAAATTAGCTTACCATAGAATTCAGTGTTATTTCATAATCATTTTACTAAATGTTGAAATCAAGTTGAAAACCTAATTTCCAACGAGCATAGGTAGAGGAGGTGGAAAGGAATAATTGCAATGAAAATGCCAAGTGGTCATTTTCTTAATACTATCCTAATTTCCAACTAAAGAAAGACATTAAACGTTTGATTGTTTATTTAGCATTCGTTTACTTTCCCTTTCCATTTGTTATAATAATGTCACCAAAGATACTGGCCAACTTGGAGATCTAGGGATTACCTACCTTGAAACATTTTGATAACTCTTGCCAATTTGCAGTGATCTTTACAGCAATTTAATTAGAAAGCCAGAGCTAGAAAGCAAGAGTGTATACATGAGACACACACACAAACACAGAGTGGGGGGAGGGAGAGGGTAGGAGAGGAGAGAAATGGAAGCCATTATATAATATGGGATGTGTTCATACTGGTTTGACTATGAGAAACCACTATAATCTTCGTAGATCTTGCTTTTCTTTTATGAAGAGATGCATAATAATACCTGCCTTGATGAGCTAACAGTTGCATTAATATGAATAAGAAAATAAATGTAACTGTAAAGGTAAAAATCCTGTTACACAATTATGCTTTTAAAAAACTTTACTCTTTTTTTAGAGTTCTGATTTGTCCTCATTTATTTATTCAAGCACATACTGAGTATTTACTACATACTCTGCCAGGTTTTCTAAATGTAGAGATGATTTAGATACAGACCTGAATGTTCATGTGCTATCCATGGATATTTTATATTTATGCTCTCATTCTGTCTGTATTTGAAATCCGCATCCTCCACTGTCAATTAAAAGTCAATTTTATTAGTCAATTAAAAGTCTTATTTTTCGCACGTAGTGATGATCAGACTGTATTCGTGGATTCAGAGTCAACACATCAATCAATTTGGAAAATAACCAATTTCTAGAAAATAACTGATAATTTAAAAGAATAATCTTTTTTCGTACTCTCAAACATGACTTTGCTTCTTTCTTAGCTGAACTGAAAGACATCTTCTAATTTAGTTTCCTCCTCCACTGCTCATAAATGATTATACACATACTGGAGATTTTTCCTCTCTGACAATTCATTACATTGAATGGCACATGCAATATCCCATCTGTCCTTCTAAAGATACATCCATACTGACCTACTTTGATTGAACTATCTAGACCAGCAATTCATTAACCTGTAACATGCTAGGCCTGTTGTTTCATTATTTTTCCCTTAATGCTTCTCTGTTACTCAGAGATAACATGAAGTTTTTAGTTTTCTGCTTGAATATTTAGCTTTATAAAAATAAGTGTTTTATTTAAGTGCTAGACCATGATTTCTTGATTCGAGAAAATAAAGTAGTAAAATATAATGTAGAATGCTGAATAAACATGAACCTTCTCAGAGACTTTTTCTTTGCTCTTACTGGCTTTCCCCTATCTTCTTCTATATTTTAAATTATTTTTCTTCTTTATGTATCTCATATCAAATTAGGTTGTGGTTGTAATGGAAACTAAGATTATTTTATTCTTAATTTTCTTAGAAATAATCTTTTTTGTAGTTGAAAATAACCGTGGAATAAATCATGTTATTGGGTACTGAAGGTAGATAAATGAATTACAGCATCAGCTGATATTTACTAAATGCAGTTTTGTACCTTCTACTATTTTATTCCTATTGTATATCTCTCCTTTTTCCTTCTATGTGATAACAAAACTATTTTTGATACAAGTGTCAAATTGAGAATAATATAATTCTTAGTGATATAATTGAAATCATTGCTAGAGAGTTGATTAGCTAATGGACAGAAAGAAAGAAATAATCATGCAGCTATTATATCTAGAGATAAATTTGATTTCTTTAGACAAGTTATGGAAATAGCCCCCATCAATCAAGTGTAGCATGTTAAGCTTAGACTATTTTTAAGGTATACAAGCAAAAGAGAAACAAATGAGAATTGAAGAGAGAGGTTTAGAATGGGAATGAAAATCATGATTCACTAGAACTGGTTCTAGGTGAAGGTATGAATCTGGTTTGTCATTTATGGAATGTATGTCCACAAATAAGAGAGAAGAATCTAAGTCCAAGGGGAGCAATAAACACAACAAAATGATTTAATAGAATGGTTATAAAAAAAACCTACAGAATCCTTTGAGAAAGAGCAGTCAGATAGGGAGAGAGATAGGTAATGTATTGAAGGTCAAAAGCAAACAGAGTTTCAGAGTGTGACTTGTCCATGATACTAAATGTTTTCGAAAAGCTTAGTTACAAATCCCAGGAATTCTGCTTGACTGAAACAATTATTTGCTTTTAGAAAGGCAGATATGACATTTAGAAAGCAATAGATTAGCTTCATACGTTTGTTTCTCTGCTTTATTCAGAAAGTCAAAAAGTTCTCTAGTATGACTCATTTTTATTCTGATGTATTAACCAGTACCCACCAAGAGTGAAGTAAATAAACTTATTGAGGAAAAAAAAGGTAACTCATTGTGAACAGAAATCATATATAGTGCTGAAATTTAATTACAACTCTTCTGGAAATAAGAATTCTTCTAACTTAACCTATTTGAATAAGAATTGTGTAGAGATAAGTTCTAGTCATCTCTAAGATGAGTTGGTAACAGAAAATGAACAGTGTTGTGGCAACACCTGATTGGTGAACTTGGGTCTGATATCGTCTAAGAAGTGAAGACTCTTAGGAGCCTTGACAGTGTGAGCCCCCAAGTCTCAGGTGAGATTTCTGTGCGGTGCCAGAATCCCTGGGCTACATAAGCTGGCCTGGCCAAAGTTATACAAAAAGAACTTGCCTCCTATTTTGATATAAATTTGGGAGAATCATTCAGATTTTAGAATAAACCTCTTTAACTTTTGTATTACATATCTGACTTCTAGTTTTTATTTCTGAATAGAATTTTTAAACAAGTGATGGAATGGAGATAATAAAATCAAAAGGGAGTTATATGGTCTCTTAATCTAAAAGAATATTGAGAAAATTCCAAAAGTCTTGAATTGATAAAATAAATATATAACCAGGTCATCATAGCATCGTTTGGGGTGCTATTCTTTCCACTTATCCACACAGATACTTAAGAAAATTGTCATTCTTAATCAATTTTCAGATATCTCTAAGGAAGCAGGCCCTTATGAAAAATAGTCTTTTTGAGTAAGATATTCTTAAACTACTATCATAATGCTAAGTTGAAATAGGCTTGCTTTTTAATGCATTTCTTTATTTTTTCTTATTTTAAAGCAAAGGTACAGGCAGGAATGAAGGTGAGTAGACAGACAAGTGGGAAGAGAGAAGAGGAAGAATCATCTTTTTTAAAAATTTTTGCTTAGTTGTTCACACTGGTTGCTTTTACCTGGGCCCAGAACTCCAACCCAGGGATATATGGCTTGCTCCTTCTGAGGTAATTGGCCTAACCACTGTTCCCCTAGGGCATGCCTTTTAATGCATTTTTTTCTAATATCTATTAGGTTAGAAAAAAAATGATTTTTGATAATATGGCTTGACAGTTGGGTAAGTTGTTATTTAATATTATTATGTGGTATTTCTACTATCTCACACTCACAAGAATCCATCCTTACATGGATGTTATAGTGGGACGTGTCAGTGTGGCATAACAAAGGGCACAGGATGTGTAAGTGGAACTGAACTCAAACCTCATTACTCACATTCTGGCTTAGGCATGTTAGGTAATTTATTTTATCCAAGCATTTCTAGTGTGGATGAAAGTATCTATAGTTATCATGCGCATTATATTATTATAGGAAAGTACCTGACACGTAGCAGAGTTTAAAGTATACCAAGTCCTTCTCTTTTTTCTTTTCTCCCTTATTATCTTGTTCTTTCCTTGCCTCCTCTCCCTGTCTTATCTTTCCTTTCTTCCTTCCCTCTCCTTCCTCCCTCCCTCCCACCCTCCCTTCCTTTCCTCTTTCTTACTTTTCTTTTAGTCATTAAGCTTTTTCTTTACTATTAAAGACTATAAATGTCTAATTTGTCTTTTTTTCAGTCTTTCCAACCATGTCATTCCTTGTTAATAAACATGAATATATTGTTCCAGGAAGGAGAATTTATCGACTGCTCCCAAACAAAATTTTATTTGTTCTGATCCACATTTTTACTCAAATATTTTATCCATAATAGGAGCATCCCCTCCTTTAGAATCTTTTAGAATATTGCAGTAGCTCCTTCTTTTTAGTAAGCCTTCTGAAGTTATCTTGGCAAAGCGAAAATATTTTACTATACTTTTTTAATTTCTATGATTTTGTACCCTAACATTCTAATTTGATCTGATTTTCACTATTATATGAGTCATTAAATAAATTTATATATAAAGTGCTTGATTTCACTTTACTTTTTCCAAAAAATTAGTGGAGAAATCAAATAAAGATATTAATATGCTTTCTTCATAGATAATTAAACAATTCAGAAAAATATTTTGCCTAATATCACATTATATGCACATTACTTACAGCATATGATATACAACATAGATTGTGGGAGCAGAGCTAAAACACCAACCAGCTTTCCTGACTTCAAGCATAGTACTTTACACAATAAATAATTGTACTTCATGTGTGTTTTCATTATTATATGATAAGATCACAAACCAACAAATTATAAAAGGCTTAAAGGGAAAATGCATAAAACATAAAATTATAGTGCACTGTATGTTTTGTCTATTTTTTCCAGGAAATAAAAATCACTGTGGATAAGATAATGGGAGAAAACCACCTTTGTAATAATTTCTGAAGTTACAGTCATGTTGGTACATAATTTGGTGTGAAATGGATCTCTATGGTTGTGGTCCACGTGCCTTCAGATGATCATATTAGGGTGTCCGATTTCAGAGGCAGATCTGATATATCTTATGGACATCCTCCTACTGAAAAAAAGTACACACACACACACACACACACACACACACACACATATATACGTAAATAATTTTTTCAACCAAGTGAATTTGCTTATACTCTTCTTAGGTAAAATTGCTCCTTATTTCAATAATGCTGAGCATTATATACATATACACACACACTATATATATGCACACTTGTATGTGCATATACATGTGTGTATATATATTTCTATGTATTTGTATTATATATTTATATTTATACTTTCTTCATTAGGAATTGGTATTTTAGTAAGTGATAATAGTTACCAGTTGATTTGGTTTACATTTTATTAAAACAAAGACATTACTTTATAAAATACATGATTTTGTAGTGTATTGAGTGCTGAAGGATGGATGATTAAAACCAAATACCACTATTCTTGTTGTCATCTTCCATCTTTGTACAGAGATTCATTTAAAGTTTATATGGTATATTACTCATAGTCATTTGGAGCATTCTTCTTTTCTGTGACCAAGGCATCATTAAAGGTACATAAAAATAAGATCAGAAATTGAGTAATATTGAATGTCTCTTATTCACACGTGCACAACTTGAGTTCAGCTAAACGTGAGATAATATTTTATAAAAAATCATCTTCTGTTACTATTTGAAGTGTTGTTGCATAGCAACTAATTGTCCATAGAGTACTGCCTGATAATGCCTGACCCCTGTAGCATCACATCTATTTTTAACACTTAAAATCTATCCTCTAAAGAATCAAGGTAGATACCAACAGTAACCTGAACATTTCAAAGCTAAAAGAATCTCATAAAATTGATATTGACAAAAGTTCTAGTCAGAAAAATAATTTTTTAAAGAGATTCAAGTCATTTTAAAAGTATTTTAATCCAGAATAAAACTGAAATAAATATGTTTCGTACCTGAGATGTTTTGGTCAACCTAAGGAATAATGACTTAATTGATAACTCACCAATTGAACAACATTCTGTTAATGAAATCAGCCTCATAAAATTTAGGGAATGGTTGTTTTTTCTATTTTTACACTGCTACTATGACAATGTTTTGAGAAACAACTTCTATTCTATTGTATATTCCAAATCAAAAATCTTAGTCATGTGGCATAAACACATCAGCTCTCTTGCTAACAAAATCTGAATATTAATATGTTTCTGTAAGCTATTTGACAATAAGAGGCAGAGAGATAAGGGAGCCAGAAAGGCTCTAAGCAAGACTTTACTGTCCCTAGTGCAAGACAGGAAAGCTCCTTTTTGAGAAGAGACAGAAGGAACAATCCAATGGAAGCTGTGAGAGAGGTTTTTTGGGGGAAGACTCTGGCAAGCACTAGCGGGGAAAGGGGTGGAATTCTGATAAGGCCACTTCGTTGTTGATTTAGGGGTAGGAAGTTGGGGATGTCTTAGCAGGAGGGGCTGGAATGTTAGGAGGTGGAAGGGTTGCGATAGAGTCTTGACTTCAGTAGATCGAAGAGAGGTTGAACAGCATCTGGTCTTGCTTCAGACTGCAAAACCTTCCATTTCTCATGCTAGACTGGAAAGTGACAACTTTCAGTTTTTTTTTCTTTTGTCTTCTGTCTCAGTTGTCTTTTTATTCACAGGACTATAGTAATAATAATAATAATAATAATAAAAATAATAATAAGATAAACCATCAAGAAGATTAGATTCTCACTTTCAATATTAATAACTAATTATATGATTTCTATGCAAATTGTTGTGAGACCACAAGTGAATATTTCTATACACAAAGGTAAACTTATTAAAAAGAGTTGAAGCTGTCGACATATTTGTTATAAAGCATGGAAAAATGCCTCTTACCGTGACTGATATATGCTTTATTTGTATTGTATATCAAGTCTTTGTGTTTCATTTCAGATATTGAAATGACATTTCAGATGTGGTTCCTGATTCATAAATTTCTGATGGAAAACAGTTAAAACTCTTTCTTTCATCTTTTTTCCCCAATAGAATGAAAGGAACTTATGCTTAAAACTCTTCTGCATTATTGAGACAGGTGAGTTTAACAGTTCTTTATAAATGCATCCTTTCTCAAAGGCAATGCAGATGATTGATTATGCAAAAAAATGATCAATTCCTGTATCCTAATTACATAAAAAAATATGTGTACCAAGGTTTTTTTAATGAACCAAAGTGATAAGGTTATTATGTAAAGTCAAAATCAGATTTTGAAATGAATGAAGAAATGAAATGAATCCAACAATCTAAAATGTCAGAAGAATAAATATAATTTGGTAATGGAGTCTTAGAATAAATTACATAAGTACTATATGACTTAGAAGGAGTATGGATAAAGATGACTTAAGAATTACATTGGCTTCCTATTGTTAGGGAGCTAACTAGACATAAATATTGGTGAGGTGCATTAAGGGACAAAGCTGGCCTCTTAAGGAACATGTCCTAGACATCAGCACCAGGTGGAAGTCCCAAGGGAACTAAGACAAGCCTACTGAGAAAAATCCTCTCAAGGTCAGGGACTCTAAAAAGAGAAACATCACATTTTCAAAGATACTATCATAAGGCCAGAGATAGCTTTTGAGCTCTGGACTTTCTAGAGAACCTGAGCATGGGCAGATTTACAGCAGTGTAACCCAAAGTGATCTTTGAAAGTAATCAGCATAAAATAGCATTAAATAGTATTATGGTTTTGCTCCCCACCCCCACCCCTATGGTTTTCCCTTAAGAGGTCTTGGGATAGAAAATGCACAGTAAGGCTTTGGTTATATAACTCTTATCTGTCCAACAACATGAAAGACAGGAGCAAAATCAGTCCCAGGGGAAGGCCTAAGGGAGGACAAGTACAGTGTATAAGGCTCAGAATGGAATATACCTGGGCTGTTGTACCTACCTGGGTCCAGCCCATCCTTCTCTCTGAGGATGTACTGTCTCTTTAATAAAACTGCTTTTGCTTTTGCTTGCAAATACATCTTCTCCAGCAATTAAACTTCTTTTACATATCTGTGCCTTAACTGAATTATTTTCTGTGGGGTTACAAGGAACAGAGTTGTGGAAATTCAAAGAAGAATATTAAAATGTTGGGAGAAGAAAACAAACCAACACAAACCCCATGACACCATTATTACTATTAAAAATTGCCATATATGTATAGCACAGAACACTTTATTATCTTACAGTTCTGGAATAGAGAAGTATAAAAACTGATATTAGTGGGGGTGAAACCAAGGGAACTCTGGGAGACAATGCCCTCCTTCCCTTTTCTAGCTTTGGACACCGCCCTTGTCCCTAGGCTGTTGACTGCCTTCCAACATTCACCTCATTCTGGTCTCTGCTTCCATGTCACATCTCTGATCTTGATTCTTCTGCTCTCTCTAATAAGATCCCCTTGATAACACTGGTACAAATTCAGATAACCCAGAATAATCTTACCATCTCAAATTCATTAATTTAGTCACACTGCAATATCTCATTGGCATGTGAAGCCTAAGGACTAAGATGTGATATCTTTAGAAAAGTAGCATTAGGCGATTTAAGCACATTCAAGGCAGCAAGGTAACTGGGTATGAGTAAAGGTAATGTCATCAATCCAGTAAAAATGCAAGTTTTTGATGGAGAAAATAGTTCAGCTCAACTTTGCTGGTCCCATAATTTTACTAGCAGAAGACTGGAGCTACAATGAGTGGAATAAAAATGTGATGAACAGTTGTTCAAATCTGAAAAGGTGTGTTCATAACAAGAGGATACAATACTTTTCCTGAAGTATTCATAAGAGTGTCTATTATACAGAGAAATTAGCTTTATTCTATTAAAGAGCTGGAAAGATCACCAGTAGCAGAAATTGGAGCATCACAAATCTTTGAGAGTCAGTGTGAAAGAAAACAACATCTTTCCTTCTCTAGGCATTTTCCTTTTCAAGATGTCTTCAAGCATGTGATTTACCAAAACTTTTATTGGCATGAAGTAATAGACATTAAAACATCAGCTAGGAAGTTAAATTAACCTACATTGCTTTTGAAGTTATTTCCATATTGCTGTTCTCTGATTTTACAATTCCCTAGCTTATGTTTAGAAGAGAATCACTCCAGAGTTTGTTGTTATTAGGTTTTTCCCATCTGCCAAGTAGAATCTGGTTTATATAACAGAGTATTGATCTTATGTAAGAGATTTTCAGTCAGGTGGTGAGTGAATCAGATATAGTGCCAATGGATCTCTATAAAAAGCTCATTCACTATTATGAATGAGGAATTTGCACTTGAAAGATAGAATGCAGGATAAAGATATTTTCAAAGATCACACATTCAAAAACACATGCAAATAGAACAAGAGAGCTTTAATGCTGCTATAACAAAGAAGAAAATCAGAAACAAAGAATTTGCAAATATATAAAACAGTCCACACAGTGAAAATTGTATTTGATTTCCCTTGTAAAATATTTGTGGATACATGTATAAAATGTATTAGTCTACTGAGAGAAGGACTTTCAGGTACACCCACTGAATTTATATATAAAATAGTATGTTTATGAAACATTTTCTTTGATCGAAACAAAATATTCTTGTCCGTTAAATAACATCACTTAATTCTTTTGATAAATATGATGAATTACAGAATAGATCTGTCTCTGTCCCTTTATTTTTTTTTCATATTTTTCAAAACAATATTTTATAATTAGCATCAAACACTAATGTTCTAAAAAGGAAGTGAAAAGGAAATAGAAGGAAAAGAAGAAAGGAGGAAGGAAGGGAGGAAAGAAGAAAGGAAGGAAGGCGAAAAAACATATTTTTGAATTTTTTATACAGAAATTACCTTATGGATAGTAATATAAAGTTAATAGCCAAAAATTTAAGTGATCAGGAAAATAAAGAAAAGTTATGACAAAGAAATAGTCACACATGATGAAAAAAACTCGAACAAAACCATATTTTTTTTTGTAAAGCCAATTTTCATTTGTGAGGTAGAATAGTTTTACATTTTAAAGCAGGAACAGTTTGAAACAATTATACAGAGAAGAAGAAAGTCATCAGAAATACAACAAAGTAAAAAGAATGATATCAAATGGTTAAAATGGTCAAATAGTAAAAGGGCTTAATTTAAATGTTAGATATTTTTCACATCTAAGTCATATTAATGCTATAGCAAATTAAATTTTATTTCAAAGATAATTTAGAAAAAAGTGAAACAGTACTTCATGACAAATAAGAAAGGCCAGGATGACAGAGAGACAGTCTAATTTTGTTAGGGATATGAAAACACTGATTTTTGGAAACTTCACATAGAGATTCAACACTGATATGGCAAATGGGTGTATCATTATAAAGGAATGGTGTTCAAGAGATTTCTAATGGAGAACAAAGCGTTAAATAAGCTTCAAAACAGTAAGCTAATTATCCTTCTTTTGATAATATAAAATCTCCACTTTGGAGATCGAAATGTGTAATTTATTGCATCAAAGACTACAAAAAACGGAGAAGGAGGAGGCGGCAAAGGAAGAGGAGGAGGAGAGGAGGAGGGCAGGGGGCAGGAGGACTACAAATTTCAACCGAGAGAAACCATATTCTCGCCATTTCATGAAACTGTGGGCCACATTCATTCTATCCTTTAACTAAGAGAAAAAATACCAAGACTGTCAAGTGTTAATATTATAAGCATTTTTGAAGTTAAAAAAAATCTAACTACTGAACATGATAACGTATTTAAGTTTAAAATCCAATGAACAAACAATGGCACGGTTGATAACATGGAGGTTTGTTGTGTCAAAATGTCCTGGAAATGATCTCTTTCATTTAGTAAAAGATGTGCAATAAAGTTTATTCAACATAATTTATGGAAATAATTTATGAAATGTATTTTGGGAATATTATTTTGACCAGAATTTAAGATAGCAATTTGGAAGATTGGTATTTTGCATTATTTAAATATTTAAAAAATGGTTGATTATAAACTTCATTTGGAGACATCAGTGATTTTTTTTATTTGATTCCTTTTGTTTTCAGTGATTCATTAACCAATTGTATATCTGTAACCTATTCAAGATGAGATTATGTTTATACAAAGAGATTAAAGTTCCTACTGGAGTAGGAAGGAGGTATTGAGCACTTAAGTAGCATTAAATTCCTGTGCACTATGCAATCTATTTCCTTTCAAATCAATCATGGTGTAATTATTTCTGCTAAAAATAACGACACATCCAATAACATCAACCTCTAAAATGCACAAGCACACAAGTAAGTTTCAAGAAACTACACAGAAAAATTTATCTTAACTATGTGGGAAAAGAGTTAGCATTCATTGCTTAGTGAGAAAAAAATGGCGGTTTATTACATACTTGAGGAGTAAACTGTATAAAATTCAATCATTTTCAGCAAGGTATTTTATAAAGTTTGATTTAAAAAAAAATCATTACTTACATATCTCTGCATGAAAATCAAATAGAATATGCTTAGACCTTACCTAGGTAGTTATAATCATGCCACTGGATCAATATAAAAATTAGACAAGTATGTTCCTAATTAGATAAATCCTTAAATCAGTTTTACTTCAATTTAAGGGGAAATAAGGACGATCTTATTAAACATGCATATTCCAGTCCTATACTGAGAAATTCTGACTACACGTTGAAAAAATTGTCAAAATAATGAAATCTTAACAAGTGTATTTCTCTCTAGATGCTGTTACATATCATCTAAACTCAGGAATGTTATTTCTCCACAAGCAAAGGTCTGACATGGATGTAAATATGTTGTGAAGGTATTTTACAGGGAGGAATTTAGAAACATGTGTATAACATGTGGTGTTGGCAATTATGCATTGCCTCAGCTAGACAGATCGTGAGCATATTAGGACACCAGATGGTGTTTGCACCTAAAAACATTAATCTTAAGGAAAAGAAATAATCCATCAGTTAGATATAGCAGGTGGTTCTGTTCAGATCTTTCTGACCCCTAGTCTTCCCCTGCACAGCAAAGACTAATTGAATTTTCTTAAAATACTCTTATAAATGCATAATGAAAGCTGGTCAACCAAAAACAAATACTTAAAAATAAGGTAAATTCAATGCATTGCCAGTTTAGCAAACTGGGTAAATCTTGTTTCCTAGTTCTAATTGGAGTGTTTCAGAGTTTGCTTTGAAAATGAACTCATATCTCTTATTATTTGTTTTACAGAAAGTGATACTGAAGACAGGAATAATTATAAGGTATTTAAGTTACAGAGAAAATTGATAAGAATCCAAGATTTCTAGAATTTTGTCTTTTATTTTAATCTTTTTAGGGGATTCTAATTTTAAAAGTTATTTTCTATGAAAGCTATAATATTTATTTTGTTTCTTTCTGTTTATGTTTTAATGGCTTACAATACTCTGAGTTTCAGGACAACCTACTACCACCAGAGCCATTCAACTGTATCATTTTTACCTCTTCCACCTCAAGTTCCAGCCTTGTCCCCACTAGAGCCTGAGTAAATTAACAAAACACAACAAAATACACTGGAGTTTATATATATATGGTGAACCAAACACACTTTCTGACCATTCACTTTTCTCCAATTTTGTTATGATGAAAAAATAATTGTTCTAGAAGTAATAATTGTATTAACTAAAGTTAGCTAACACTTTTCTATAGATGAACCTGATGGCTATTTACTTCTCAAGTACTCTAGTGGAGGCTTACACACTGAATTTTACAAACTCTTGTCAGGACTGCATTATTAAGAAAAACCTAAGGAAGACATTAGAGAGAAACAAGAAGGAGGGAAAAGAAAAGAGAATTCTTATTTATTTTTTTTATTTCAGAAACGGGATTTTAATTTTATTATTATATTTTTCTAAAATTGTATTGACAGAACATTGCATCATAAATTATATACATTATAAGTCAATATCTGTTTCTAATTCATTAAGTTTATCCTCAAGATTCCAATACTATTCTTTGACATATAACAGACACTTTGGCCAAATTTGCCAATCCCTCCCCTATTTCTTCTGGTAACAACTACTTTGATTCCATGGACTAAAAGACTGTTTTTGTTTGATTTGTTTCACTGGTTTGTTGGGTAATTTTCTTTTTAATAGTGTTGTTCCAACAAGAGAAGACAATTGCATTTCTTTGAGCAATCTCGTTGGATACTTCTAGCAAAGCTGTGCTATAGCCCTTGGGAGAGGCCAACTTCAGTTCATTCAACTTTCAACAGCTTCAAGCTACCATTTCATATACCCTTGACCTCAACCACCACAAACTTTCTAAGCACAAGCTATGGAGGAGTCCCCATGCTTTCACTCTTCATTAAACCAGTGCTAGAGGTGAGAGCTGTTACTCCTATAGTCAGTATATCTGGGCAGAAAAGAATGAACATAGCAGTTTTCAGTTGCTCAAATCCTACGCATTTACCAGAATGTTCTATCTTTAGGACTGACACTTGGTTAGTTCCTGGGAGATGAGTTCTGAGTGCTTAGAATATTCTGCTGAGTGCTTTTTTTTTCGTTGTTGCTGTTTTTCATGTGTGAGGCCTTGGGGCACCAGGTAACTGTCGATCAGACAGCTTATGTTGACAATGTGGTTTATGATAAACATTTATTTCTTTATGTCTGGAGTTAAAGGACTGGAGGTAACAGCTTGGTTAGATAGTCTATGCCAACAATGTGATTTATAAGAAATGTCTAGTTTTTCTCTGGGGTGCTGGACTGTGAGTAGTTGAAGTCACTCATTGCCTGCATGACTGATTCCTTTAACAAAACCCTTATACACTGAGGTTTGGTTGTGCTTCCTTGGTTTACAGCCATCTACATAACTTGTCACAAATCATACATCATTACTGGGAGAATTATGTTTTTATGATTTTATGATCCCACTAGGAGAGGACACTTAGAAACTTGGTCCTGGTTTCTCTTGCATTTCACTCAATGTGTATTTTCACTTTGCTGATTTTAATCTGTATTATTTTAATGTTATAAATTGTAGCCATGAAAATAACTTTTCTAAATCTCCTGAGTATTTGTAACAAATCATCAAGACTTACTGTGGCTTGGGGGAATTGCCACACCTCACTCTCTTGTTACAGTTTCAGCCTCTAAACATCTACATTAAAAAATGCTGAATTAAATATTCACTCTATTTGAAATATTTCAAATGTTTTCTGTTTTCCTGAGTAGATGTTGATGAATACACTCTGTTTACAGGCATATTCAGGGAATAATTGCTCATAGGTGTATGGGTGATTTACAAAATAATTCTAAGATTTCGTGATGTCTTCCCCAGAAATATTTTTCTCTTTCTCTTGCTGCCTGGAGCAAGGATCATTTATATCCCAGATAAATATCTCTATTAATATTTTCTCATTCATCTGTGAAGACATAAGAATACATTATAGATTGATATGATACTCCAGTTTTTCACACCAGAACTTCAGTATTATTTCATACGCTTACTCCTTCTATTTCCTACATTTCTATTGAGCTATAACTGAAAAATTACATATATCTGTATATTTACATATACATGGCATTAACCATGGTATTAGATATATTTAGTAAATGACGACCACAATAATCAGGATAATTAACACACCTATCTCCTTTATAGTTACCGCTTACTTTTTTCTTTATATAAGGACTCTTAAGCTTCACACTCTTAGAAAATTTCAAGTGTACAATACGATAGTATTAACTATAATCACCATGCTTTACATTAAACCCCAGCACTTAATCACCTTATAACTGAAGGTTTATACCTTTTATAGAAACCTTTATACCCTTTGACCAGCATCTATCTGTTAATATCTCACACCCATCAACCCTGGTATAAATTATATAAAATAAATTATTTCTAGCATTCTAACTTCTTTTAGACTGCATGTGTAAGTGAAATAATACAGTACTTGTCTTTCTCTGTATAGCTTATTGCACTTAGCATGTCCTCTTTTTATTCATGTTATTATAAGTGGCAGAATTTCCTATTCATGACCACTTATTATTCCACTGCAAATACACACTTCTTTATCTACTTATCCCTTCATAGGCACTTAGATTTTTTTCCATGTCTTGTCTATTGCGAATTATGCTGCAGTGGATACGGGGGGTCACTTTTTTCCTCAAGATACTCGTTTTGTTTCCTCCAAAAATGTGAGTGCTGGATCATATCACAGTTCTACTTTTAATTTTTAAAGGATATTCCATTCTCTTGTTATACATTTTAACCATGCATTTGTTTATAATCCTATCAACAGTATAAAAGGGTTCTGGTTTCCACACATTTTCCCCAGCACTAAATATCTCTTCTCTTTTAGAAATTACCTTTCTAACAGGTCTGAGGAAATATCTCATTGCGATTTTTATTTGCATTTTCCTAATGATTAGTAACTCTGAGAAACTATTCTTTTACCTATTGGTCATTTATGTCTTTTTTTGAAACATATTTGCTTAGGTTCTTTGTCTAGATTTTAATCAGGTTATCTACATATCTTTTCATCTACCTATCTACCCACCTACCTACCTATCATTCATGCATCTGATATTTAGTAGATGTTTCTTATATCTTTTGCATATGCAGTCTTTATAAGGTGCACCGTTCCTACATATTTTCTCTCATTCCATAGATTTCATTTTGTTCATTTTATCATTGTTGTGCAGAGGTCTTTTAGCTTTCTGTAGGCCCACTTATTTGCTTTTACGTTTGTTACCAGTGTGTGGTATCCTATCCACAAAAATCATTGCTGAGACCAATGTCAAGAGTGATTTTTGCTTGTTTTCTTTAAGGGATTTTTATGGTTTTCAGTCTTAAGTTTAAATCTCTAATTCATATTGAATTAATTTCCTGTGTTTAATTTAGTGAATGGTATAAGATAAGGATCTAATTTCATTGTTTATGTTAATAACTTGTTTTATAATCATTATTAATTGGAGAGACTAACCTTTACCCATTGTGAGTTCTTGGTCAAAGTTCTAGTCAAAGATTAGTTGACCGTATAATATTCATAGATTTACTTCTGGTGTTTCTATTATATCCTATCTATGTGTCTGTGTTTATGCCTCTAAAATACTTTTTTTGTTTATGGCAGTTTTATAAAGTAATTTGAAATCAGGAAGCATGTCTAGCTTTTTTTTCACTTTAAAATTGCTTTATATATCTGTTTTTTGTGGTCCATACGACTCTTAAACTTGTTTATATTTCTGTGAAAAATGTCATTGGAATTTTAATAGGTATTACTTTGATTCTACGATTGGCTTTGCATAGCATGGACCTTTCAACAGTATTAATTTTTCTGATACATGAATATGGGATATCTTTCCACTTATTTTATCTTCTTCAATTTCTCTTTACAAAGTTTTATGTCTTTGAGTTTACAGATCTTTCACTCACTTGATTCATTCCTAAGTATTTTACTGTTTTTGATATTACTTAAAGTGCCAATTGATAGATTATTAGATAAGGAAAATATAATACATATGCTCAGTGGAATACTACTCAGTTCTGAAAAGGTGAGTTCTTACCATTTGCAGCAATGTGGATGTACCTACAGGGTATTATGTCTGGTGAAATAAGCCAGTGAGAAAAATATAAACATCATATGATTTTCCTCATAGTTGAAACAAAACAAATTGATAAAGTTATTAATCAGGAGGCAAATTTTTAGAATGTATATCCAAACAGGTGGTTACCAGAAGGGATGAGGGAAGAGAGTTGGAAAAATGGAATAGAAGGGATCAATTATATGATGACAGATGGAATTGAACTTTGAGTAGTAAATTCAATGAAAGCATTCTAGAGCTATGCTAATGATTCTGTTTTGACCTTATTGATCTTGGGTATGGATGTGCTTCATCCCTTTTGTTCCTTTTTAGGGGAAGATTGTTTATGTTGGTATGCTTCTTCAGATCCTACAAGATTATGCCAGATGGTGAGAACTCCTATTTGCTTTCTCTAGGCTAGTGATAACTGTTGTATGTCTTCTTGCAATCCCACTGAGTGACTCTGCCTTTCTGTGCATATGCACTAGCTGTCTGCTAAGGCTCATATTCACTTCTTTCAGGGACATGCATAGGTAGCAGGCCATTGGGTAAAAAGTGTGTAGATGAGTCATGAGGCACATTGGAGGTAACTGTAGCTTGTTTTTGAGGCGTCACAAGTAGCTTCTTGACAGACTTCCTGATTCATGAAGGGGTTAATGGGATACTTGTCCTTGGATGCCCTCTAAGAGCTCTGGTGGCTATTCTCCAGCACCCCTCTGTTTATGCAGTTCACCTTGGTATTTTGGAGGGGTCAACAAAGAAGTAGGCCTCTTTAGCAGCAACAGCATAAATGAGGAAAGCGGCCACTTACATGGGAGAGATCACAGTTTGGGTTATTTTAAGTGAATAGTTTTTATTTTTAACATAAATTTTTCACTTCAGACTGTTGAATGTGAACCTCTTAGAACTCAGTGGTATTAATAGTAGAGCTAAGAAGGAAATTCTCCATTAATTTAAGTGGGTAGGTGATCTTCTAGTGGCAGAGATGAGACATGAGTGTAGGGGAGGTGGACAAAACAAAAGCATTCTTTTCAACCACTCAGTGCATAAAACTCTGCATCTTTTTTTCTCAACTGTGTGTTGAAAATTCCTTGCTGTGTTTTTGGGCTCCCACAGAGGTACTCTTATCCATCGGTGATTATAAAAATTGGAGTTGTTCGTGGAAAATATGATAGAAAAGCTCCTGTTTTGTCAGCAGATACGTTCTCTATTAGAATTCCCTCCTTAGGTGAACTGTAAAATTCTTGATAATTTTGGGGAGATAAGTGTTTTCCTCACTATGAAAGATTACAATTTGATTTTGGGCTCAGGTGACATGCCACTTTGCCAACTTTTCTAGGTAATGTGACACGCAAATTTTGCTGTTAATTTCATTAATTTTTCAGGTAGATACAAAAGTAATTTTCCTTTTACAGATGGTATTGTTAATGCATGAAGATCGCAACTTGTTTGTCAATGATTCAGCAGAAGATTTGTTTATAACCTGAGAAAAACACAGTTTTATGCTTTCTAACATTACCTTTTGTCAGGAAACAAGTATGATATCATCTATAGTGAGGCAGATGTCAAAGTATAATTTTAGAATTACCAGCACACACTTTCTAGCATTGGTATATTGTTATGGAATCAATTATGTACAAAGATACCATATTGCCTTGGTTCTAATTAAAAAGGCCTTCGATGTATAAATATTAATATGAGAGAATCCAAAGAGCTAAAGGCCAACAGATAAAAATCAATGGAGATCACAGAAATGGCAGAAAAAAAAGAAGAAGCTGTGAGTAATAACTAGGAAAATCATACTTGTTATATTTCAGCTGTGGTTGTGGAGGTGCTTGTTAGGGAGAAATTGCAATCATTTAGATTACAAAACTAATATGAATGACTTAGCCTAGTATAGGAGTATTAATGCCTGTAAGAAAGTCAGAATCTAAATATATTTTGAAAATGAAATTGGATTGAATCTAGTGTGACTTCAAGCTTTGTTTTGCATTATAAATTGGAAGGGCTGTCATTTGCTTAATAGTAGAGACAAGGGAAGAACAATATGTGAATGTAGTAGAAATCAGAATTGCTTTTGAATGTAGTACATTTGAGACAATTTTAGTTTTGAAGTAGTTTTCTGATTGGTAAATCATTAGATATTTGAATATAGAATTAAGAAATTAATATAGAGGAGATATAAATTTAAATGTCATTACATAGATTGATTTAAATGTCATGAAACAAAAAAGGTTATAGGTTGAAAAAGCGCTAGCAGATAAAGAGATTCAATACTTGAGGCTTAGGATCAGTGCAAAGTTTACTCTTTAGGTAATAGAAGAAATCCAAAAGAAGAGATGAAAGAGTAGCTACATGTGAAAAGTTGAAGAAAATCCCAGAGAAAGTGACATATAATAAACGTATGATAAAATAACCTTGCTAAATTGCAGAATACTTTCTGTAAAGACTACTGTGCATCTAATTTTCTGACTGTTATTGCCTGAGATTATTTACTCAATCTTATGTGAGGCATCTGTTTATAACAATACCTGATTGAGCTTTACAATTTGGTTCTGATGAATAAGGACAGGCTTTTGTTGAGACAGAATGAACCCATATTTCACATATAACTGTATACCGTATATTTAGTTAACCTCAGCAACTCACTTTGGCTAAGTATATAACAGAAATTTTTATCAAAATTCATTTCATTTTACGTGAGTAATTAGTGAAAGTTATTGTACATTTTTCTGTGATGAGGTTGATCTTTTTTCTTTTGAAGGGTCTCTTCCTCTATGCAACATGTTCATTAAATTCAGTGTCTTTATTGTTAATGAATTATGGAGATTTATTCCCCGCAGTGTGTTCTACTGGATATTAGTGACCCAATTTGTAATTTAGCAGCTAATATAATCTTTGTTTTTGGTACATTTTTTCACATTCTGCTTGTCAGTGCCACAGGGAGGAATTATAAACTTTTTGAGCTAAAATAACACCCCTAACTGGAATACGAGCTAAATTGTGACACTTCCATTGGACTAAGCTCCCTAATATATTTTCTATGTCACATAATAGATTTACTCGGTGTCCAGAAATTCAGTCAGTTTAATTTTTTAAATGCATCAGCCTTAATATTACATAGTACCAGATTATCAAACTGGTAAATGGAGAACTACGAAAATTAAAAAAATAAAATACACCTGTTTACATCAAACTCCATATTCTTTCCATAACCTTGTAATGTCTCTAGCATGCATACATCAGGTCTCCATATAGACCAGAAGGAAGTTAGGAAAAATACAAGAAAATGCACTGAATTGCCTAAGTAGCGGTAATTCCAAAGCTCATCAGTCTATATTCTTATAAAAAGCATAAATGTTAAAATTATTTTTCTCTAATTCTGTGGTTATGAGTCTATGCAAATCTAATACAATTCATATAGAAGAAACTCAAGTGAATAATTTCTCACCATTGCCACTATATTTTCAACCTGAGGTGGTGTATTCATTCCTCAAATATTGCTGACTTTGCTTTTATATGGCACAAATTAATTTTTCTAAAGACTGTTATAGTCTAAGATGAAATGAGGTAACTTCCTAAGAGCAGGGAATGAAGAAACTTTAATTGTAGAAAATCCAAAGATTATTTAATACAGTATAGTATTTTACTGCATGAGGAAGTTGAACTAGTCATGCTACTTACTAAATTCAGACACACTGACTCTGTTTTTACTACAAATTCTGGCATTTATGCCAAGAGAAATGTCTTTTGAGTAGTGTGTCAGAGACAAAGACGTATGTTCATTTTATCTTATTTTGTTCTGTTTCTGCTTGGGCACATAGAAAACCACGCTTCCTAGCTTGTAGAGCAGATCATGTGATTATTTTTGATAAATGAGGTCTGAGTATAAAGGGCATTTGTCACGTCTGGCTTGAAGCAGTGGAAACTCTCTGTGCAATTACTCAATCTTTCTTCTCCTTTGCAGCAGGTGTCTTGGAAGAGTCTTCCTTTTGTGCTGGAAGAGCTACAGATTAAAGCAGTCTGCCTTTCTGCTGCTTGGGGGCAGCATTTTGGTGCTCTGGTGAGTGAGAAATGAACGTGGGTTGTATTAAGCCACTGAAATTTTTGGTTGTTTGGTACTCAAGTAGAAATCTATTCTACCCCAACTAGTTCGAGTATCTAAAGATGATAAGGAAAAGCCCTATCTTTGTAATAGAATAAAAAAAATAGGGATTTATAAACTATCACAGCACTGACTTAAAGCCAGATGTAAAGAGACAACCTTGCAAACTAGGGAACTGTGGGAACTGGTACTTCTCATTTGACATGCAATATTTTTTATTCCCTTTTAGGATTTACTTCATCTTTTACTGCAACTCCAATGTCACATTTAGGAAAGGAGAAATGCATATTTGAGGCATAAAAATAGAATTCTCTCCTTGAGTAGACACCAACTGCTCTGTGCACAGTCTCTCATTTTCTTTTTAATTTTAGCAAAGTGCATTTGACAAGATTTTTCTATCTGTGGAATGCTGTCAATGAGAAAAGTAGATCTGCTTTATCTGGGGAAATGCTATTAGTAATGATAGTCACAGATCAGCAACACCGTAGCAAGGTATTGCAGGATAATCAAATGATGTCTGTGGGCTAGCGGAGTGATTAAAGAATCAATCATTGGCTCTTAGTGCATTTATCCGTCTGTTTAAAATAATTTAAACATACTGAAATATAAATTCTTGTAAGTTCTTATTTTGTATAGGAAGCAGCATTATGCTAAAAAATTAATAGTTACAGAATGGTTTAATAGCACATAAAACAATTGTCACATTGCTTATTTGGTCAAAAATATTGCTTTTAATTTGCCTGTAGTGGCAACATAGATTATTAGAGTGTCTTTCTTTGGTTTGGTGACTCTGGAATAAAATGGCTATTGTAAAGTTAGAAAAACTGAATAACTGGCATTTTCATTTAAAATTATTTAAGAATTTTATAATATTCCTAGCTCAATATAGCTGGAATCTATTTGTGGTGAATTTGCTAGGCATACATTCTTTTTAATGGTTTTGAAGTCCTTTGCATGCTGTTCATCTTAAATAGCATTAATTTTATTCAGTTGTTTTCAATAGAGGTGCGGAATATAATGAAAGAGTGGTAATACATGTAGTTGAAAAAGAAAAAGTGACTTGGGATTATGTAATTTGAGTTAATGGTTAATTTTGCATTTTCTGCAGTATTATTATAGAAATACATCATGGATAGATATGTTAGTTAATGGACACTTGGAACATTTGGGTGTACTTTTGAAATTGATAGATATTCTTGGAGACACATTTGCAAGAGTGACTGTTGTGGTCTGAATATTTATATCCGTCTCCAAAATTCTTAAGCTGGAATCCTACTCCCTAAAGATGATGGTATTCAAAAGTGGGTATTTTGGAGGGCAAAACTCATGAGTGTGGAACCCTCATGAAAGGATTCCTCTTAGAAGAGAAACTCCACAGAGCACAATGATTCCTTCCTCCATGTAAGGACACAACAGAAAGGGACCACTAGGAACCAGAGAGAAAGTCTTCACCATAAGGATACCATACTGGTTTTTAAGATGCCAGAGCTGTGAGTAAAAAATAATATTCGACAGAATTGTGCATCTTTCTTCATAAAATAGGATATAGGACATATGTGAAATCATTCCTCTGTCTTTTAATGATGTCCTAGATATTCCATCTTAATCTTGGAATCATCTTGGGTTCAAGACATCCATAAAGGATTTAAACTAACTTGATACTCTCTGTAAAATCATTTTTGAGACAAAATTACTGTTGTAGATGAGATTATGGGACCCAGTTCTTTACTCTGATCCATTTCCTTTGCTGTGCAAATTTGTAGCTCACTCCATAGAGGATTATATTCCTCATACTTAGAATAAGGATTCTACCACATAACTTGCCTTTGTCAATGGCATGATAGTGGATGGAACCCAAGGAATAATCACGTTGTTGTGATTGAATACTTCCTTTTGTGCCTTTGTTATTATTTTGAAAGCAAGTGACTTTTAGTCTAGTGATCTAGGGAGGGAGGGAGGGAGGGAGAGAGTAGGAGAACAGATAGAGAACCTCAGATACACCATGTTCAGTGAGCAGCTATTGTAGTTGGCACAGGGCACCAACCTCCACTGTGTACTCTTGAGAACAAATGTTGTATTGTTTCAACTCACAGAGAGGCAGAGTTGTTTTTATCATATCAAATTATTGAAATGATAGAGGATTGATAAAGTCAGAAATGGCACAGATTTTAAGAAATGAGAGCTAGATTATCTACCTGGAATATGTAGGAAATTCCTAAAATTTGAGATAACAGTATAATTTCCTAATACCCCATCTCCCCTTAAGTACCTGGAGGAAGATATTTTAAATGTTGAGTTCATTTTATTACTTTGCCAATGGATGCTAATATCAGCTCCCTGTTTTTTCAAGGCTCTTTTCTACCATGATACTTGAGAACTACAAATTCTCTCCAAATTTTTAAAACTGTCTGAAAGAGCTTTTTGAAAATTCTAGATGTGTATAAAACATCTGGATTTCATTAGTCCATTAATTTAAGATACCTTGAATCTTACATACTAGATACATTACTTTAGTCTTACATACTGGATTCTGGTAACACATTAAGATGCCCCTTGTCCAGACATTATGTAAGGTTTCCAGATAGACCTCAGTGCTATATGGAGAACCATAATTTTTTTTACATTTCTTAAAGTGTGAGCACTTTAAACTAACATGCATATACCTGACGATATCACCTGGTAATTTTTGAAGATACCTGTTTCTCTTAAATTTATCTAGCTTTCATCGTATGCACTGTAGCAGCTACCTTGCCACTTAAAGGCATCTATTGTTCAAACCTATGCTACAGTCTAAGATATTATATGGTTAAAATATTTCTCAATCCTAAGGCTGGCTCTAGGATGCTAAAAATAAAAGTGCTAAAACATCTAATAATTGTTAACATGAGAAGTATAGATAAAGCGGGGCCAAGAGAAAAGAGAATAACTAAATTGACCGAAGTCATAAGAGCAACGTTTGCCATCTGTCTTCCAGATTTGCTATGGCCCACCTTCTGACTAACTTGTGGGTTCTGTGGGGTGTTACTGTGAGCATCACAAGAAGAGATACAACATGAACAAATGGAAAAGCAGAAGGCTAGTAAAACCCGTTTGTGCTATACTCCTTAGCGAAAGCTGGCTCATCTTATATTTTTTTATTTTTGCTAAGAGAAATCCTGGCAGCAAGAATCCAAAAGCAGCACAATTTCTTTCATTTTGCAAAGGCTTTTCTTTAACAAAACACACTATACAACTCTGATATGTTATTTTGTGCTGTGCCTTTACAATATTTCAATAAAATATAGGTGCATTTGAGTAATCTCAGTATACAAAACGTTGTACGTTTGTACATTTTTAATTAAGAAGTAGTTTCTAAAATCATTATATATTTTATTAAAAAATGTAAATTAACATGGATGGTGTTTTTCAGAAAGCAGAGAAATATGTATCATCTTAGGGCCAAGCCTTTTATAGAACTACTAATCTCTTGAAGATCTGTCTAACTAAACATCATTATGGTTTTGTTTGTTTGGGATTTATTTCCTCTAAGAAATTAATGTATAATGTGCTGAATTCCCATGAGAATGTGATTCATTCATATATGTATATATATGTACACAAACATATATATTTTTAAATGCTTATAAATGCTTATTTCATCCTGATTGAAAAATAAGGGTGTTATATCTTTAGTGCCTTTGTAGATTCATAGAAAAATAAACAGGAAATAAAAGAGGTTTCACATATATCTCCTGCCCTCACACATGCACAGTCTTACCCATTATAGATATCCCCCACCACAATGCTATTTCTGTTACAATTTATAAATCTCAATTGACACTTCAAAATCCCCCATAGTGTAAAGCTTTCCTTAGCTTTGGGTCTTGGTGTTATATACTTCTTGGGTTCAGATAAATGTCTAATATGTACCCATAGTTATGGCTTCAAAGTCACATTTTCATTGCCTTAAAAATGTCCTGTGTTCCCTCAATCTTTCCTTTCCCTCCAACTGCTAGCAATCACTGATATTTTAGTATCTCCAGAGTTTTGCCTTTACTAGAATGATATTTAACCGGAATCATAAAGTATTTTGTCTGGCTTCTCTCAGTTAATGGTATATATTTAGTACTCATTCATATATCACCGTGATTTAGATCATTTCTTTTTAGTAGTGAATATTATTCTATTGTCTTGATATACCACAGTTTATCCATTTATCTATTGAAGGACATCTTCATTGTTTCCAAGTTTTGTCAATTATGAACAGAATTGCTGTAAATGAATATTTCTGTGGACATAAGTTTTCAACTCTTTTGGGCAAATACCAAGGAGTAAAGTGGCTGGATCACATGGTAAGAGGTAGTTTAATTTTGGACAGAAATCACCAAACTGTCTTTCAAATTATCATTATACATTCCTGCCAGCAGTGTCTGAGAGTTCCTGTTCCGTCACATCTTTATTAGCCTTCAGTGTTATTAGTGTTCCAAATTTTAGCCATTCTAATAGATGTGCCAGGTATATCATTGTTTTAAATTGCATTTCTCTAATGACTTGTGATATAGAGCATCTTTTCATCTGCTTCTTAGCCATCTGTGTATCTTTTTGATGAAGTATCTGTTAAGTTCTTTGGTTCACAGTTTAGTTGGGTGATTTCTTGCTATTGAACTTTTAAGATTTCTTTGTTATTTTGGATAACCGTTCTCTTTCAAATGTGTCTTTTGCAACTGTCTCCTCACACTCTGTGGCTTATCTTGTCTTCTTCTGAGATTGTCTTTTAGAGTTCAGAAGTTTTTAACTTTAATAAAATCCTATTTAACAATGATTGCCTTCAAGGATCATGTCTTTGGATTTCTAAAACTCAAAAACACACCCAAGGTCATCTAGGTTTTCTCCAATGTTATCTTTTAGAAATTGTATAGTTTTTAGTTTTACATTTACATATATTATCCACTTTAAATTAATTTTTGTGAAGGCTGTGTTTGTCTGATTCAATTTTTACATGTTTTTCTAACACCATTTATTGAATAGACTATCTTTGTTGCATTTCATTTCCTTTATTCCTTGGTCAAATTCAGTTGACTATATATGTGTGGAACTGTTTCCAGTATTTATATTCTGTTCTATTGATTTATTGTCTGTTCTTTTGCTGATACCACCCTTTCTTAATTACTGTGGTTTTATGGTAAATCGTTAATCAGATAGTGTCAATCTTCCAATTTTCTTCTTCAAATGTTTTGACTACTCTGGGAGTTTTGTTTCTTCTTATTCTTTTGACAATCAGTTTACTGATATCTACAAAATAACTTCTGAGGTTTGTTTGATATTGTATTGTGTTATAGATCAAATTGGTAAGAACTGACATTTTAACAATGAATCTTCTAATCTGTGAACATAAAGTGCATTGCTATTTATTTTATTTCTTTCATCAGAGTTTTGTATTCCTCATCATGTAGATCTTGTAGATACTTTGTTTGATTTATGCCTAAATGTTTATAAGGTACTAAGGTTAATGGATTGTTTGTTTAAGTCTAAAGTTCTACATATTCATTGTTGGTATATAGGAAAATGCTTGACTTTTTCATGTTAATATTTTATCTTGTGGCTTTACTGCAATTTCTTATTAGTTCTAGTTTTTATTTGTTTGGATTTTCTTTTTGTAAGGTTCACTTGGATTTTCCACAAAAATAAAAAAGTCATGTGTGAACACTTTCATTTATTCCTAATATTTGTAAATTTTCTCTCTTTTCTTTTCTTTTCTTCCTTTTTTTTGTCATGTTGCATTCGACAGTGCTTCTATTATAATGTTGAAAAGGAGTGGTTAGCTGGTGGTGGAATATTTTTGCGTTGTTCCTGATCTTAGTGGAAAAGGTTCAAGTGTCTCACCATTAAATGTGGTGTTAACTCTTAAGTTTTTGGCAGTCTTTACCACACTGAGAAAGTTCCCTTTTATTTCTAGTTTACAGAGAGTTTTTATCATAAATGCATGTTGGATATTTGTCAAATGTTTCTTTAGCATTGATTGATAAGATCATATGATGTTTCTTCTTTAGTAGTCTGTTGATGTGATGAATTACATTTATTGATATCTGAAAGTTTAATCAACCTTGAAACTCTGGAATATCTCATTCTGTCATGCGTGATTCTTGCTATGCAATGTTGAATTTGATTTGCTAACATTTTACTGAGAATTTTTGAATCTATTTTCATGAAAGTTATTGGTGTATAGTTTTCCTTTCTTGTAAAATTTTTGTCTTGTTATTAGAATAGTATTGGTCTCATAAAATCAGTTAGGAAATATTCTCTTTGCTTTTATCCTCTCAGAGAGATTGTAGAGAATAGAATTTCCTTAAAGATTTCATAAAATTCACCAATGAACCCATCTAGGCATTGTACTTTGTGTTTTGGGAAGTTATTATTTATTCAATCTCACATATATATGACTCTGAATTGATTATTCTTCTTATGAAAGTTTTGATAAATTTCATCTTTCAAGTGATTTCATGTCTTTTTAGGCTAGTAAATTAATGTGAATTAAGTTCTTTATAATATTCCTATATTATCCCTTAATGCTTACTTTGATTTCTGATATTAGTAATTTATATCATTCTCTTTTTTCTTAGTAGCCTAGCTTAACATTTTTATTGAACTTTTCAAAGAAATGACTTCTGGTTTTCTTGATTTTTTCCTACTGATTTCCAGTTTTACATTTTACCGATAATTCTCAGTATTTCTTTTTTTCTTCCACTTTTGATTAAATGTGGTCTTATTTTTCTAATTTCTTAAGGTGGAAACTTAGATGATTCATTGTACATCTTCTCTATGTATGCATTTAATTTTGCAAATTTCCCTCTACCACTGTTTTCACTGAGTTGTTCATATATGTAAGTTACATATTTTCATTTTTTAATATTTTGAACTTTCTTTGACCATACATTATTTAAATGTCTTCTCTTTATTCTCCATGTATTTTAGGACTTTCAAATTTATCTTTCTTTTATTGATTTATATTTTAATATGAGTGCAGTCTGAAAATAGACATTGCTTGATTTCTTCTTTTAATTTGCCATGATGTGTTTCATATCCACAATGGTTTAAGTTAGTGTTCTCAGTGAGTTTGAGAAGAATGTGTATTCTACTATTATGTGACAAAGTAGTCTACAGATAGATGTCAATTCTATCAGTGAACTGATGTTCTCAAATTCAGCTGTGTCCTTACTGATTTTCTAACTGCTGAATCTGTCCGTTTCTGACAGAGGGATGATCAAACCTCCTCTATATTAATATATCTATATGTTTCTCTTTGAAGTTGTTCACTTTCACCTCACATAATTTGACAATGTTGTTGGGTGCTGGCACATTAAGGATTATTAAGTCATCTTGGCTAAATTAGCTACTTTATCATTATATATGTATATATATATGTATACAACCATCATATACACAACCATCTTTTTCCTTGATAACTTTACTTGCTTTGAGTTTGCTTCATCTGAAATTAATATAATTGCACTTGTATTCTTTTGATCAGTGTTAACATGGTATGTTTTCCCCTACTCATTTACTTTTAATCTGTATTGCTTTTTTAAAGTGATTTCTTATTGACAACCTATAGTTTGAGTCTTGTTTTTTAATCCACTCTGATGGATGATCTCTGTACTTTAATTGGTACATTTAAGTCATTGATTTTTCACAGTAATTACTACTATAGTTGGGCTAATGTCATCCATATTTGTTATTATTTTCTGCTTACTTCCCTTATTCTTTGATTCCACTTAGCTTCCATTATTTTTCTGCCTTCATAGTGTTGAGTATTTTAAATAATTCTATTTTCTCTCCTTTCTAGCATACCAGTTATGTTTTTTTTTTTTTTTCTGTTTTGGTGTTTTTTCCATATTTGTACTTTACATTTGCAACTGCTCATATACACTTTCAAATAACAGAGTTATACTTTGTACTATGGATAGCGTTAGTATTTTATCACAATGAAAAATTTTAATTCCTCCTCCTGTATCTTGTATCACTGCTGTCATTTATTTCTTTTGTCCTTCTCAAAAATGATTTTTTTTAATGTTTCTGTTAAGGTCAATGTACTTCCCTTGTTTTTGTTTGAAGAAATCTTTCTTTTTCCTTCCCTTTCTAAATTAATTTCACTGGGTGCAGAGTTCTAGAGTTATGATTATTTCCGCTCTCTCTACTTTAATTCACTATACTCTTCTTGCTTGCATTGTTTCTGAAAAGTAGATGTAATTCCTATCTTTGTTTCTCTGTAGTTGTTATTTTCTTTACCTGGCTTCTTCATAGTTTCATTTTCATCTTTGATATTCTACAATTTGAGAGTGATATGCCTAGGTGCAATTTTTAGCATTTATCCTATTTTTTTCTGAGCATTCTGGATTTCTGGTTGCCTGATGTTAAGTTTGGAAAACTTTTTATCATTATCGTTTCAAAACTATCTTCCATTTATTTCACTCTTCTCTGGCATCCTCATTAAGGATATTTTATACCTTTCTTAGTTGCCTCACAGTACTTAAGCATTCTGTTTTGTTTTTCCAGTTTTATTTTTCCTTCTTTTTCAGTTTTGGAGCTTTCTATTGATATATCTTCAAACTTAGAGCTATTTTTCCTTAACCAAGTCTAGGCTACTATACACCCATCAAAGGCATTCATCATTTATATTACAGAGTTTTTTTATTTGTTTTAACATTCTATATCCCTGTCTTCATTACTTATCTGTGCTTCCATGCTACATGCTTTACCTATTAGAACCCTTAGAATATTTTCTGTGCTTTTAAATTCATAATCTTATGATTTTCCTGTTATGTCTGGTTATGACGCTTACACTGTTTCTTCAAACTATGCTTAAAATTGTTTTTAAACATTTTGATTTGGTATGCTTTGTAAGCTTATCTTTTTAGTCAGACGTGATTGTATTGACTAAAAGGAGCTACTGAAAATAGACCTTTCATAATGTGATTAAGATCTTGCGGGCAGGGGCAGGAAAAAATGTTTCACAGCCCTATGATTAGTTCTTTATTTTTTAATAAGTCTGTGCTTCAAACTTTTAAACTACATAGGCGCTTCTCAATATACCCCACTCACATAGGTGAATCAACACAAATAGAGATAGCTAAAGCTGGGTATTTTTCTTCCCTTAGGTCAGTTATGCTCTGATAATATTTTTTAAGGAAAGGTGCAGGCAGTAATGAAGGTATGCAGGAAGAGAGGTGGAAGAAGTACTTTATTTTAGTTGTTCCTATGGGTTGTTCCCCTTGGCCCTGGGTTTTAAAACGGGGTTCCTGGCTTGTATGTGGGACAGCTCCCAGTGTAGCGAGACCACTAGGCTGCCAGGGGGCATCCATGCTCTGTAATATTACAGCAGATCAGGGTCTGGCTAACGAGCTTCACCTGAAGGGAGGCTTTTGTGAACAACATTTTTTATCCTCCCCACCACCTGCCATGCCCCACAACCTTGCTAGACGTGTGAAGAGACTTTTCTCCTCTATTTACTGTGGATAACTGGGCAAGTTCTTGAAGTGTCTCACAATATTGTGGTGGTCCTACGAGGAGTGGTTTCTCCTGGAGCTTTTAACTCTGAGAGATTCTAGCAATTGTTTAATTATAATTCTGTTTCTCCTGTTACAGCTCTCTCTCAACCGACAATCCAAATGGTGCTCTTTTAGAAGTAGTGAGGACAGCTTTATCATGCGCGGGCCAGATGTAGATAGAATCTGAGCCCCGAAATGCTTTTGAAATACACTTTTATTGGTAAGGGAGAGGGGAAGGTGTGAATTAAACGGGAATTACAAACGGAATTCAGTTATTCATTTGTGAATTCCTTACATGGATAACACACAGGATTCACATAATTGTCAAATGCATATAAAGTTTCGTTTTCAGAAAGAGGTCCCTCAGTAGCTTCCAGCCAGTCTAGACTTTCAGGCGCCTGCTGGATGGGTGGTCACTCTTGGTCCTCAGCGGCTAGAAACTGGGGTGCGGCTTCCTCCCTTCTACACTCCTACCCAGATCCTGGTTTCTGCATGCCTCCCATGGCTTATGACTCTGCTCTGATGAATTGTGATTCCCTGTTTTGGCCTGTCTACCTCTCCAGTCTTTCAGGCAGAGGTTTTCACTAGGTCCTCCCTGCTCTTACAAATCGAAGAAGAGGTGCTGCTACTTCAGTCTGTACTTTTTACTTGTTATTAGTTTGGAGTGGTGATTTCTAAACTCCTTCATGCAGAACCCTCTTTATATACTCTTTGAGTACAATATTTTAATTAAATATTATAACTATATATAAATATGTACAGATCCTAGAGGCAAAACTTAATATGTTTCTATAAAGTGAAACTCTTGTTCAACCGGTATTCAAATCAAGAAGCAAGCATTTTTTTGTATCCCAGAAGCCCCTCTCAGGTACCATTCTAATGTCAGGAACTACACTTCACCAAGAGTAACCAATATTAATGAAAGTACAGATTTTTCAAAATAATTTCAAAATCAAATTTTCTAGATTTTTCTAATAATCAATGAATCTCTTTATCTTATGGAAATAGGCAAAGAGCATAGGTTAGTGTTTGCAAGTGAATTTTGCTCTGTCATTGCTTTTTGTGGTGGTATTTTTAAATGCCGTAATTTCTGTGATACTCCTCCCATCAAAAGGTGAAATTTATGCTTCCTCTCCTTTAATTTGAATGACTTTCAAATATGGAAGAGATGCTAAATGCTTTCTGAGGTGAGATCTGATAGAATGTCAATCTGATTGTCTTGGGAATTTCCACTAAAACAAAGTCGCTGAGAAAGCCGGTCATGTGAAAAGTCTACATGAGCTGCTTCAGCCGACCACCATTTGAGACTTAAAAGATGACCAGCATCAACTGCAAGATAAATGAAGGAAGAAATATTTGTGTTGAAATCAACAAAAATCTCCATTACACTAAAAAGTATGAGAAACCCTGTATGTGGCTCACCTAGATGAACCCAGTCAATCTTTAGAAACTTAAAAGATTATAAGGAAATGGTTCCTTTTTTGTCATTACTTTTTGAGTGTGACCTGTTAAAACAGCAATAGTAACAACCAATTTTTGTACTTGAATGTGCTGGAACCAATAATTACTATGTGTGCCATTGTCTGAGGCTCAAGATAGCAACTGGAAGGATGTTAAGTGTTTTATTCAAAGTTTGACATGCCATAGGAGAAGCTAAGGTGATGTTTGCAGGGCATACAGAGGACATAGGGGTTTAAAGAAAAGTGATGAGATATTTTGTGAAGCTAGAACAGAGGGAACTTTATTCAGCAGAAAGTTTGCATGATAACTAAAAAATATAAAGTTACCTAAGGAGCTTAGATGTTTAAACAAGTTTTTCTGGAAGAGTATCGAATATATCATATAAAATTTCTACTCAACTATACTAAAATGTTAAAAGGGGTGAGAGAAACTGCACAGTAAAATTGAAAAAAAAATACAAAAGAGGATCTTTTCGATTAAATATAAAATTGTTTCTTATTTTTTTCAGATATCAAATAATCTTCAAGTATAAACAAACAAAAAACAAACAAACAAACAAATAAATAAATAAGTATACTATGCCAAGGTCTTATCCAGTGTAAGACTATAGGATCCTTTGTGAAAACTTCCAATAAATATAAGGTGGTGCCTCATAGAAAATTTTAGAAAGATGAAAGACCTAAAAATCTTAAAAATTGTATCTTATAAATCCTTTTTTTTTTGTTGACAACAGGGTTTCTAAGAATCTCAAGGGTGTTTTCCAGTAGTATTTTTAGTGGAGGTTCAGGCAAAAATGTGCCTATATCTTAGCTATTTATAGCTGTGCATTTTGTCTAAAGGTGTGAACTCTAGTAAAAGTTGTAAATCCACTACATTTTTAAGATATCGATTCTCTCGGAAGCACTGTCAGCTTTCACAAAGAAGGAAAGACGAATAAAAGTTAAGTGATGTCTTTGAATCTGCACACTTTTGGACAGAGAGTAGACTGAGGCTACTCACTTGTATTCTTGGTTTGCTTATGGAGAAAGGAGTGATAACTCAGAGCATTGAATCAAGAGTTTGGAAAATGGGGCCAGGAGGCACAGAGAAACATTGAGGTCAGGTAGATAACTTGCATATCTTATTTTACAGGGCTTCAACAGAGAGGAATATTAATAGAGAAATTATTCCCAATAAACCTAAATTAAAACCTTCATCTTTAAATTGGTTTTGACTTAGATGCAAGCTCTTGGATTTTGACTTCTGTCTGATAGCTGTGTGACTTTTGAGAGGTTATTAAAAAGTAATTCCACATTGAAAATTATTTTGTGTTTTATAGGATAGTTTAGTTTGACTGTATTGCAGACAATTCATTTGCTGAAACACTCCCTTTTCTCTGAAGGGCCAAATGCTTGCTTTGGATAGACAGATAAAATCAATGAACTGATAATGCATAATGTAATATGAAAAATTTTACATCATGTGGATTTCTAAATTTTTTATGTGGGAAGAGTGTGACACATTTTTGACTCAATATTTGTATATCTTATGAAATAAGTAAATCTGATTAACATCACAAATGTGAGCAATTTGCTGTATTGGGTAAATCATGACTAATTTTATAACATACTCCTGAATTTATTGACACTCCTTCTAGCTGGAGATAGGGATACTCTTTCTTTCCCTTTGAATCTGGTTGAACTTGTGACTATTGCAGAAGGATTTTTCTGTTGTTCTTGGCTCTTGCACATTGACCATGCTAAAATGTAGCCTACATGAAGTGTTTGTTTGTAGTTGTTCCAACTGATGTCCACAGAAGAGGTTGCAGCTGACACTCAGAAATAAGGGAGACAGCATTTCTTGTGAACTAGCCTGAGCCACCTTTTTTGCAATTAATTGAGATCTAAGAATAACCTACCAGTCATTCATCAAACCAGTGATAAGAAGTAATAGGGAAACACCTATTATTATTTTAAGCCACTAAGTTTTTGATTTATTTGTTCTTCAGCCATGGTAACTAAGATACTAAATGATACATGACTAGAGCTCAATTGAAATATTTTGAT
This sequence comes from Solenodon paradoxus, assembly GCA_004363575.1. Classification (NCBI taxonomy): domain Eukaryota; kingdom Metazoa; phylum Chordata; class Mammalia; order Eulipotyphla; family Solenodontidae; genus Solenodon; species Solenodon paradoxus. The sequence goes on from RJWH01000035.1 coordinate 947,029, forward strand.
AGCAAAGCATATTAATTGTTTCCTAAAAACATTTCAATTTTACCAACAGTTTGTTTTATTTTCTAAAAGAGTGTTATTAACCTTTGCTTCAGGGAGGCTTTGATGAGAGATTATCAGGTAATTACAGAAGTGGAAAATATTTCTGGTGTAGCCACTGATTGTATTTGGAAATCCAGATCAAGTGAAACACATTCTTCATCATATCTGTTGCAATTATCTGTTCATATATTGAATAACTCACCCATCATAAATAAATACTTTGGAGAATAAAGCTTTAAGTAAGGGGAAGTTATTCAGGTGCTATTATGCATTCAGACTATACAATTACAGAATCTTTGAATTTCTCTGTATACTAAAGTATGCTGTAGTTAAAAATACTACTTAGGATGATCATCAACATTTAGGTTCATTAAAATTATTTTAAAAAGTTGTTTAACTTATCTCATGTTTGTGATATATCAGTTCTTTGGTTTTTCAGTTATTGCTTGATCTATGCCAATTAAGATAACTGAGTTCACTTTGCTAGTGTTTTAGAAGGTCACTATTGCTTTGTGTTTAAATAGCTTATTCTATATTCTCAGAAAATGCTTCCTTTCTTCTGAAATTGACTCAACATAGAGTTTATAAACCATTTTGATTAATAAATCCACTGTTTTCCTTTGTGAATTAAGTGTACTTTCATGTGGGTGGAGAGAATAGTAAACTCCAGTTCAAAGAAGACCTGGCTTTCACCTACAGAAAGTAATCTGGTTTTAAAACCTCATTTAAGCTTTATCTGGCATTGCAAAAGCTCAAAATCCTATATACTGCTTTCAAGTAGAAAGTAATGGAATTTCAATTTTGCTACATAGATTTCTTAGTGATGCTTGAAGAGCTTGATTTAACTAGATAAATGAATTAAAGGGCTGAAGAAGTAAGTGCAAGGAATGAGTTTGTATGTGTATGCTAAATTATTTACTAGAAAGATTTTGATAGTAGTTATTTATCTTTACTAGTGATAGAAGATTTGATTTAAAATCTAACATGAGACATTAAATAGAGGATAGAGGAAATAATTTTCTGACAAGTATTAATGCACAGAAAATAATTTCCACATGGAGGTGCCTAAACAGAATTTTCTATGGAATTGCATAGACAAACTCACAAATAGAAAAAATGTCCTTGCTTAGAAATCATTTAATATCACAATCATATTTTTTCATATTCTCTTTGACATAATTTATGTTGAAATAATTTTTAAACTTGTGCACCCTTTTGCATATTTGTAAGTAAGTGTTCAAGTTTAAACAGTTCCCAGGGATGTAATAGTTGTCATATTTTGAAGGTTAACATTTAAAAATAAGCTATATCACTTTAAAATAAAACAAATGGACTCTAAATACCATGTTTATTTGATACCTGCCATAATTCAGTTTCTGAAAATATTGACAGCTGTTATTAATATTCAGAATATCATATTTTCCTTTTACTCTGAAACTTTATTTTCATATCTGGTCCTCTAAAGACATATATTAATTATTTAAATAAATTTCAACTAATTTATCTGCATGGAGTATCTTTGCATGATAAAATATAGAATTTCATTTTTTAATATTTATTGAGATAATGTTAATTTTCACATTAATAGAAACCCATATGTGTAGGTTAACCATTCCTTAAATACAAGACAACACCACACTCACCACCTAATTATCAAATGTTCCATACTGCTGTGCATTGGAGCCCACTACCACTTTGCACTTGCTTCCCATGCCTTTTTCCACTGATAACCTCAGTTCTATTGTCAATGTTCAGTGGCTGTTTTTTGCATTTTCTTTTCCTTTGCTTTTTTCTTTATATTCCACATAGCAAGATCATATGATATGTTCGTCATCCTTCTGACTTATTTTATTTAGCATAATCCCTTATAGTTCCATCCATGCTGTTGCAAATGCACAAGATAGGATTTGACTTTTTAAAACTGTGTAGTATTCTGTTCTCCCTCTCTCTGGAAATGAATGATGATAAGAACCTTAATCAACATTTAACATGTATTGAATAAAGGAGAAATTTCAATTCTATAAGAAACAGTCCACAGGCTAGACTTCGTTGATAGAAAGTATAAAATATCAATTATTTTAAAAAGTGATATAAAATTAGAGTGACTCTAATTAGACTCCATTTACTTTACAATAGTATTTAATAAAATAAATCTCAACTATGTTCCTGGATAGCATATAATTTGAAAAAAATTGCATAGCAATTTTATCTTTGGCATTCATTCATTTGATTTTAAAATACTTGCTTTCTAGTAATATATCTCAGTTACATCTAAAATATTTAGCATCAATAATTCACAATTTGAAGTGTTTTGCTCTAATTTTTATTGTTTGTCTATAGTGGATATTGATAATAGTTTAAAATAATTGATATTATGTTAAAATATACATCTGTGTATAGGAATCTGAAGTTCTTTGTATTCTCTCACATAAATCTGTCTCAAAAAAGATGAATTATTTTTAAAATAATGGGAAATAAAAATGGAAAATTTTAAATGAAAATATATATATTTATACAATGCATTATCATATTCTGCAGGATGAGGCAAATACAAATAGAAATATGCCCGAAAGAGACAAACACAAGAAATGTTATGGATCTATGGCAAATTAATTTTATATGCACACACACACCTATAAACTCCTTTATTAGATAACATAGAAGTTTTCGAATCTTGAGAAAATAAGTCATAGTAAGATTTCAATTGACCAGAAGGGATGTGTGTGTGTGTAAAGGGAGTTACCTTGAAATCAGGTGAAGGTTCAATTGTGGGATAAAAATATTGGTGTCAGTTAGGAGAGTTATGAATCAGAGTAAGAAATGACAAAACTGGAAGGAAGGGAACATTAAGAAGCCATGAGAGAATGGATTTCAATGAGTTAGCAGGCAAAATCAGCCATTTGATTTGTGTGTACATGGGGTGGGGACATTGAATAAAAGAGAAGAGGAGAGGAAAGTACTTTCTTGGCTTCTCACTGACTGGCCAGAAAAAGAATGGTACTATAAAACATGACTGAAAGTTCTTGGCATAAACATGTTTTGGGAAAGTCTGGAGAAAAAATTAAACTCTGATACATTAAATAATCTGTATTTTTAATATAGATATTTAATATTGATATTGATATTTGCTTGGTGTCTGGAATTTTAAGAAGTATGAACTTATGACATACTTTTGCAAGTCATCAGTGCATTAACTAAGAAGATCTAGAAAAAGTGGTCAAATTTACAAACTTAAGGAGATATTGGAAGAAGTTATGGTAGGGAAATAAGTGCAGTGGAAGTCTAATGGCAACCTATGTTCTTTGGAAATTTGGTTCTATATTAAGATTTGCTACCAGACCTCTGCACTCAGATTCCCTGCCTCTAACTAGAGTGTAAAATCTTAAAAAATTAAATTTATTGTCTTCCCATCATAAAATCTCCCTTTTCTAAATTACATTGATCAGTTATAGTTCTTCTTTCATTATTCAGGCTTAATTATCTTTGATTAAACCATGCTTCTTTCTGCCTTTTTCCAACATCAGATCTGTTTATCTTTTCTTTTATTACCTCACCAGTAACTCTGAATATATTTATAAATGTCATATAGTACATTATTTCTATATGGCTTGCTATTTTCATATTAATACTTCTGGGAAATGATTTGGATAGGTTGACCCTACTTCCTTGAGACAAAAATGGGTTGGCTCTTTGGGGTCCCCTCCACAGACTGGACCTGGGCAACTCAATTGGCCCTTTGCCCCACATAAAAGACTGTTTTATTAAAATTGGGACAAAATTGGCAGTCAGAATATATGAAGACAAATGGCAATCTCCCATTTAAAATAGTACATATGGTTAGCCTATATTTGGATCAGGTAAGAATATGATTTAAGATTATTTTAATACATCTATTTTCAAAAGATCGTTTTACAACTCTCAGTATTGCAGCAAAAGTTACTGGGAAAATTAATTTTTATAAGATACTTATGTGAACAATGACCTATATGAATATTTTGGGTTCTCTTTATTTTTTACAAGAGTAAAAAGACAAACTCATTCCTTTATATTGAGGTACAATGACACACAACGTTGGTTGCAGAGGCACAACACAATACCTGAAATTTGTATATATTTTAACATTAGCACCACAGTATGTCTAGCTGACATCTATTACCACACATAGTTGCGAGTGTTTTATTTATTATTTGAGAACTTTTGAGACCTACTCTCTTAACAACTTTTAAATATGAAATGCATTGCTATTAATTATAGTCAAATTATTGCACATGATATGTAGCAATGTATAAAAAGAATTATATACCAACACCGAGTGATATTTGTTTTGGAAACATAAGTTTGTCTCACATAAAGAACACATAAACTGTGGGGAGCGAGTTGCTTTCTGGTGGCTTCTGCAGTTTCCTAGGACAGACGTTCTAACAAGTCAGCAGTTACAAGCAGATAACAGCAGGAAGCCGCTGCTCGGACCTTCAATGTTGCTCTCCTGATAAGTAGTAGTAGAACTGAATGCCTGCATTCTCTTTTGTTTTATTTGCATGACCTCATTGTATCCCAGCCCTATAAAATACATCATGAAACCAGACTGGTGGTCACTGTTTCTGAGAAGGAGAGAAGTGTCCCACCTGGCCCCCGTTTTTCTAGATGTATGTTGTCTGTCTGTTTTTTCTTTAGGTTCCTGTAACCCTCCCTCAGGAACCCTGTTGATAAACCATGCAGGTCGTAGCAATAAACAAGTTAAAAAAAGAAAAAAAAATCATAAAATTATATCAATAGCTATAAGAAAATGCTTTTGACAAGATTAAACATTTGATAATGATGAACTATAACAGAGTCTACAAGGTAAAAGACACTATTAGGAGAATTAAAACACAAATCATTTTTATTGGGAAAGAATATTTTCAAAATGAAAATCTGATAAATAACTTTTATCCAAAATATACAAAGAATTATTAACACTCAACAATATGAAAGCAATTAAATCTTATTAAAATGGGTAAGAGAGATGAACAGATATCTCATCAATGAAGATAAACAGATGGTAAGTAAATATGTAATAAAATACCTAACACCATATGTCATTAGGAAATTGTAAATTAAATCAGTGATTAGGTACCATTACAAATCTAATAGGCAAAATTCAAAGAATTAACATCAAATGCTGGTTACGACATGGAGCAACAGGAGCTCTTAGTCATTGGTCATGGTAATGCAAAATGGTATGTCCGCTTTGCATGATAGTTTGGTTTTTCTTACAAAAATGACTATACTCTTACCATATGATCCAGCAATCATGATTCTTGGTATTTATTCAAGAGAGTTGAAAATTTAAGTCCACACAAAACCTGCACACAAATGTTTTTAGCAATTTTATTCACATTTGCCAAAACTTGGAAACAACCAAGATGTCCTTTAATTGGCAAATGGATAAATCAACTGTTGCATCTATACAATAACATTTTATTCAATGAAAATAAAAATTTTCAAAAAGACATGGAGAAATTCAAATGCAAATATTAAGTAAAAGAAACTCATTTAACTAAATAAGCTATATACTGTAGGATTCCAAGTAGATGACATTCTTAGAAAAGACACAGTTAGATAGACAGTAAGAAGATCAATAATTGTCAAGGTTTCAGATATAGGAAAGAATGAATGACTATATGAAACAGTGATTCTTATGATGAGAGAACTATTGTGTATTTTGTAAGAATCTGTAAAGGTGGGTAGATATTATGATACGGTTGCCCGAATATATAGAATGTACTACATAAGAGTGGTCCCTAACATAAGCCACAAACTTGTTTGTAATAATATATCAGTATTGTATTATCAAGTATAATAAATATACCACAATGATACTAGATATTAGTAATAGGGAGATAGCCAGAGGAAAAAGAGAAGATATATGAAGGAGAGGGCTATGTGGGAACTCTCCATAACTTTGGCCTAAATTTTCTTTGAACCTCAAACTATTCTTAAAAGTCTTTAATTTTTTTAAAATTAAAAAAAAAAAGTGTAATACAGGTGCCCTGTTGGAAATCTTATTAGCAGAGATGACAGATTCCATCGCTAGTTTCTCATGAACCTTACTATATCATGCATGGAAATATTCTGAGTTTGCTTTTGCACACATTCCTAGATATCCATCTGTTTTGAGGCTTTGTATCAAGATAATTAATTGTTCAATAAAGATGAAGATGTATTACTTTAAATATCATCTAGGCCAATGTTTTTATCCTGTAAATATGAAAATACGCACAATATTGAAGATCATAGACATTCAAATCCTTTTTCCTATTGTCTTCCTTTTACATAAAAATTAGATTGAAATTGTGTTTCTACTTCTTACTTCATTGATAAAAGTATAAATTGGAAAATTCTGTAAATAAGTTAGTGCAAAACTCTGCCAAACTCTTTAATAGTGATATGGAAAAAGATTTGTTTTTACTAGAATTGTTCATTATTTCCCCAAAAATATTTATTATGAAAATTCTCAAGTAGACAAAGAAATGTACACATTTTAGTTTGCTTAGCTTTAGTACTTAATCCTTGGTACCTCTCTCTGTGTGTCTGTCTGTCTCTCTCGCCTCTTCTCTCTTTTCTGTCTTCTTAAAAGGTAATCAGAAAAATTGAATTAGACTCCATCCTCACAGCCTCATTTAAGTTTTATTACCTCTTTAAATGCCCTATTTCCAAATACAATCACATTGGAGGTGAGAGTTTCAATATACGAAATTGGGGGAGATATAATTCTGTTCATTACAGCACAATATAGATATCATCTATGACTTACCTATAATATTTATCTATTTCAATTAAATTACATAAATCTCAATATCCTTTTATCCATCAATCCATTTCATTTATTTTTTCATTTCACTGTACGTGAGAAATATCAGTACACTTGACCTCTTACATATCACTATACATCATAATTAGTGGTTTTATTTTGTTTTTCTTTTCAAGAAAAGAGAATTCTGATTTCACTCTTTGATAAGTTTTGGCACATATATACAATCTGCATTACCCAAAATCCTATCAAGATTTAAAACCTCTACCAAGGATATTTTATGTCCTTAATATTATTCTGATTTTCAAAAAATAGTTAATTTTTCCATTTGCAAACTTCTTATAACTAAAACAACACAAAGCAAACTTCATTCTATAAGGTATCTTTCATTCAGCACAGTATTTTTCGTTGTAATTTTTGTTGAGGTAGCATTCCATTATAACACGTAAATTTAAGGTGTGCATAATTAAAAATCAGCACCTATATATTCTTTATTAAGGTCACCTCTAAAATTATAATTTTATCCTTTACCAATTAATTGACCCAGTTTTTCCACCATATTTATTTCTGGTAACCAGTGATTTGGACTAAAATTTTATTTTTTATTATATAGAAATCATTCACTTTTTTTTTCACTTTATACCACACATATGTGAGTGAAATCATATTATTTGTCTTTCTCCTTATTTATTCTAGTAACCATAATATTGTGTAGTCCCATCTATGTTGTTACAAATGGATTGATTTCATCTTTCTAAAGTTTAGTAGTATTTCATTCTGTATTTCTGTATTCCAAAGAATACGAAACATAAAGGAGGAGGGGATAATATTACAGTGGAGAAACGTGGAAAGCACTTTATCAAGGTGACCAAGGTTAAGATCAGTGGTATTTCATGTTCACAGCATATGCACTTGACATCTGTGATGAAAATGGTACTTCACTTGTGCGGTTTTCCTCTCCCAAATATGCAACCCCATGTCAACCATGAGAAAAGCATCAAACAAACCCAGATGAATACCATTGTACACAATATCTAAGCAGTACTCAGAAGTGTCAAGGTAGGTCACCAACACAAAGACTGAGGAACTCATAAGCCAAGGAAAGTTAAGGATAAACTAAACATAGTGCGCCCATCTAAATGAGACTCTGCAACAGAGAGAAGATATTAGGGAAAAACAGCAAAGTCAAAATGAAGCATGGAGTTTAGTTTAACATAAAGAAGACTCTGAGTGTTCCAAAACAAATAATAAATCAGGGTTTTCCACTCAAGATATATAGGTTTAATCCAAGTCTACAGATATTTTAATATTCATAACCTCCCTTATAATATCTTATTTGAAAATTTGATGTATTATAGTCAGTTCTATAGATTACATACCAAATGTTAGCAAAATCATGAAATTTTCTCAAAATCTCCTATTTTATCTTTTCCTACACCCACATACACCCATGCACACACACACCTATCTTGCTCAAAAATTCATGTTACTGGAATAAAGAAACAATACAATTTCAGCACAAACAAGCTAGAAATAATTTATTTCACTTGTAAATCCAGCTTTAGCATTCTTAGTTTGGACTGGTGGCTCTGTTGTCAGGGACCCAGACACTCCTATTTTATTGCTACACCCTCAATGGATTCTTTTCTTCCATTATCTAAGAAAGCATAACAGCTCTGCGCAGAAGGAAGACCAAAGGAAGACAGAATATGATCTAAAAGCTGCACACTTCCTTTCCAATCACATCTCTTGGGTTTGAACTTAGTGGTTTTGCCTGATAACTGCTCTTTCATTTATGGATCTAAGAAAAGTTGTTCTTTTAGTTGTTCAGATTTGAAGGTGCTGTTAGGATGGAGCACAGACTTCAAACATCTTACATGTCAGACCAGAAAATGGAACTGGAACTGAATATATGTATTACAGATAATTCAGATAAATGTGCATTCTGCAGTTGTTGAGGGATTTGTTCTATAAATGCCAATCAAATCCTCTTGACTGGTGATGTTTTCTTTCATATCCTTGCAGATATTCTGTATAGCTGTTCTATCCAATGTTAATAGCGAGGCATTGAAGAGTCCAACTATATAAATGTATCATATTATTTTCTCTATTCCATCAGGTTGAGTTGAACTTTTAGCTTCCTGTGTGATAGATGAGATTATTTTGCTTTCAATAAATATTCTGAATTATTGAGAGCACTAGAATAAACCTTGGACAAAAGGTGATGCAAAATATAAATACTAGTTTCTGAGTTTGTATATTCATTAGCCATTATAACATAAAAAAATGCATGATATAATTAAGAAAAAGACAAAAATATAATTATCCACAAAACATCAAATTTTATAGGGCTTGATTTTTTTCAAGGACTCTGGTAGTTTATACATACATAAATATTTTACTGATTCTTAAATAGAAATTATTAGACCACTTTAGGAGAAAAATCTAAGTACTGGGGATGTCACTTTTGGAATTGTTTAAGATATTCTGCAGTATTGATGGTTGGCAGCAGACATGCTAGTATCAAAGGGGAGCAAAGCCAATTAGGAGATGTAGAGAAAAGTTGGACAGGAACTCATAACAATCAGACTGAAATTAAGGAGGAGGCAGTGGAGAGATACTGGACTGGGTTAGCTGAGTTTGGAAAGGTTCTGCTATTTCTTCTTCCATTTCCATTCACTAGCTAATGTCCTAGCAACAATAGTGGATCCCTGAGAATTGCTTAGGTTTGGGATTAAGAAAAATTTGTAAGTGAGTTGGACTCTCCATGGAGGTTTTGTGGGGTATCCTCTGGGGATAAAGGAGAGGAGGCTACCAGCTCATGGCTTTGTTAGTGTGCTTAAAAAGAATATTCTTACAAAGAAATGTTATTTTGTGGGTTTAAGCCTCACCAGTCAGGAGAGAGACATGGAAACACCAAGTTAAAAAAGTGGTAAATTACCAAGGAAAAACTGGGGTGAATTTCATTTGGGAAAGTTTGTGTAAAATTTATCCAACTCCCACTAAAGGGGCAAACATGTGGAAATAAAAATCACTTAGTAGGCCATCATAACAGTTGATTTTAAAAAGTCCATATAAATAGTCTAATCACTTGCCTGGAATTTGGGCAAAATTAAGCTTGGGATAACAAGAATTATTTAACTTTAATTAAAATCTTACTCCTCTACTTTAGTTTTCTGTTTTCTAATTTGGCATTTCTTAGAATAGCTAAGTTCTTTCATATGTTTGAAGTCACACTATTCCTTGTTATATTGGGACAATTGCAAAATTGAATTTTGTTACATATAAGCAGATTTTTACTTGAAGGAATACTGTTTTATCTTATCTATGTCAAATCTTACAAAAATCTCTATAGTGAGTATAATTTCAATGCCATCTTTGAAGCAATCTGTTCTCCTGTGGTAGAGGAATCTTAATACATTTTTATTTCCTGAATGAGGAAGCATTGTCACTGTGACAGGACATAGACTATGGTACAAACACTTTGCACTGTCTTTAAGATAAATTCCAAACTACTTATGATAAACAAGGCCTTGAGTGATCTGGTCTTTGCGTCTTCATTCTGAGTGTCAGCCCCTAAGAAGACTAACAAAATTTTTGTAGCCCAGTAAGAGTATAACTAAGGAGCCTTTTTATGTCCCCCACTCCCTCATGTTACAGGTTAGATTCTACTGGTTTTTCTCCTTGCTTATAGGTCAGACTGACCCATGATGTTGGTTCATGGGTGTCCTGAATCTGGAGAGGCCAAGGACTGACTGACGACCCCTCACACGCTACACGTCAGGATCACTTTGACCCGGGTCCTAGTTATGTTGCTGACACTGAAGTTAGAGATGAGCACATGGCTGCCTATTGAGCGGATACCCGCTTCTCATGTATAGTTCCCAAGCCTGGACTAGCCCTTACAAACCCTTGCTTGCTTTCACTCAGAGAGACAGAACTTGTTAGGTCTCTCCGGTTACCATTTTCTGCAGAAAATAAACTGTCCCTTTCCCTTCTCCTAAGTCTTATATTTGAATTTCATTTGGCCTCGCTGCACTAGAACCCGAGGTTGGGTAACAATTCTCACTTGTGCTTTCTGCACTCTCGTCTTCTCATCAGGTTGGGAGCTTTGACAGACTGCTGATGTTGTCTGAAAGCATTTTTCACAGTTTTCTCTTGTTGACTCCTTTTCATCTTCCTTGTCTGCCTCAGGTCAGTTTCCTATTAAGGACATACAAATCACATTATAATTTTCCTTTTTGACTTTTATCATGCTTTGAAATTTTATTTCTATTTTTGTAATCATTTAATACATTATCTTACTCTATGTTCAAGTGTGGTGGGCAATTCATTATTACATAATTAATGACTCATGTGCTAAAACTTGCATTTTAGACTTTTTCATAAACTTGGTGAGTAGCAAACATTTTATGGATACATATTAAATGCACTGTACTTCTAAAAGGTGGAAAAGATTCAGAGAGTGACATTCTCTTACAGACACTTTGCAAAATGTGTTTCTAAAAGACCTATTTCAGACTATGTCTGTTAAAAAACCTGTTAATATCTATCATAGACACAGGGATATTTGAAAATATATTTCACTCCTGAATGTAGACAAAATGTGGACACATAGATGAACTAAAGAAAATGTTTTAAATTGTTTTTACAATTCTGGGAAAAAATTCAAAATCTTTTATATCTCACAAATATATTATTATATTTTCTCTGTTATTTAAGAAAAATGCTTAGAGTCAAAAACATGATTTCTAAAAATTTCTTTATTTCTTGTTATTTTGATTAGAAAATTAAAAATAATGTAAGATGCGGTAGATACTCCAGCTAAGAAAATGATTAATCTGAGATTGTAGTCAATTTTCTTACTGAGATTTCTTTTTAGATCTTCCAAAGCATGAGCTTCCTCCTACGAACTCCAAGGTTGAAGCAATCTGACATATAGGCTAGTCTCAATGCTAGCAATAATCTTATTTGAGTCAGCTTACTTCATCGATGAGAACAATGATGTATAACATGCAACATAGCTTATAAAGAGTACAGTAAACTTAATCATGAATCCAGTCCTCATATCGCACGCTAATATTTTTAGGATATTTTCTTATAATCAAGACTGAAAAGTTTTAAAGAGTTGTTTGTTTTATTTTGTTTACATCCAAAGTTCTTTGGCAATTCTATTAATAGCCTATGTACAAGGTGTAGAGTTTATCTCACATTTAAAAATAAGGATTTGAGAGATGTTAATTTCAGAAGGATGCTCAAAATGAATACCATATGCTCAAGTATATGCTTAGGTTTTTTACCATACCTGTTTTTATTCATATAAATTATATGAAATATTGCCAGAAGTATTCATGCACTAACAACATCACAAGGTGAACAGAGAAAAAATTATCTTTTCCTACTTCAAAAATTAGTTCTAAAATTGCTCTGTCTTTTTCTAATTGAGCACATACCTTCAATTAGTCAAAATGCCAGCACTGGTCTTCTCACAGCCCAGCTCCTAATTTAAATTGACAAATGTACTTTAAAATCAATTTCTAGAGACACCTTCATCTCATCAACTGCTGAGTTTCACTTTGGACTTACTGAAGTCCTGCTTTTTCCTTTTTAATTGGCAATCCTGTGCTAGCTAACAGTATTCCTCATTTTTCAATATATGACCTTGGGGTCCAATTACTAAGATTTCAGGTACCTTACTAAGGAGTTGCCCCAGCATCTATTATGCAGGATCAAGAAAGGTTTGTCCTGGAAACTGATCTTGAAGTTAAAAAGCTGCTTGATAGAGTGTAAACACCAGCTGAAATGCTCTGATATTGTACCAACATCATTGGGACCAACTTGCCCTTTGTCTTGTTCTTGGCTCATTTTCTCCCTTCACAGACTGTAATCAACTTTTTCTGTTGTACAGTGTATCAATGATTAACACAGATGTATCAAAGACTGTCTCTCCTTTGTATGAGAAATATGACAGAAAATGTTTATATTTTTATATATAGGATATTTAAAATGTTTGTATTTAAAAATGAAATGTTTCTTTCTGCATTTATTTTGCATTTTTTTTGAATTCTTAAACACCTTCTAGTGTCCAAGAATTGCTTGTTGGTATCAGCAGATCTCCACAAATATTCACCTAAGAATCGTGTTTTGAAACCCAAGAGTTCAACTAACTTTTCTGTGTTTTCAAAAATGTAAACATAAAAATAAAGGATGCCTACAAGAATGTCATGATTCTATAACACAGACTGAGTTTTGTTCATACAAAAGAGATACAAATAAAAGTCAAGATGAAGTATCCAGGGAACTTCAGACAGAAAACTGAAGTTTGGCAGTCAGATGCAAGAATGAAAAACACAGATAATTGATACATTAAGATATACAGAATTTGAATTTAATGCATGTCTTATATGATTAATGCTGTCACTTTAATTTCTCCTCTGTAATCTTCAGTAAAATATTTCTTGTTATACTTATAGAGTGAATTTTCTTTGGAGGGAGTGATAAATCATGGATAACTAAACTATCGTGCACTGGATAACATGGGTGACATTTTATGCTCACATTGTGTGTTCAGGACTTTCCAGCATGTTTTCCACATGGTTTCTTATGGTTGAAATGTATTGATCTAGATGGTTCTGCTCCCTTATATCTGCCTAAGTGCTATGGACTGAGTGTGTGCCTCCAAATTTTTGAGTTAGAATTATAATTCCCAAGTTGATAACATTAGGAGGTGAAACATTTGGGAGGTTATTTATATCATCATAATGAAGTTATGAATAGGATTAGAGTCCTTATAAAAAGACCCTAAAGAGATCCCTCACTTCTTCTGCCATGTGATGTTACAGGTAGAAAGTAACATCGATAAGCCAGAAAATTGACTCTCACCAGCAGTGAAATCCGTCAGTATTTTGATCTTGGACATCACAGCCTCCACAACTGTGAGAAATAAATGTTTGTTGTTATTAAACTACCCAGTTTATGGCATTTTGTGATAGTATCCTACATGGACTGAGTCACTAAACTTTGTTCAATACATCTTTGCACACTGGTCTGTAGATCAGGGCCAAAATAAAAGCCTACATACACCCGAAACTTGTCAAAATCCATTTCCCCATGCATCTGTCTCCAGTATTCCAGATTCAATAGTTTTGGATTAGGGCCACAAAAATTGTTTTTATAAACCCCTAAGAGATTTTTAATCTGATTTGGGGTAAAGAATTATTTCTTTCTGACTTCATTGGACCACAAGCTTGACCTGCTCACTGTCAGTTTTGTTGCTAAGTTGGAATCTTTGTTCTTCACTGGAACTGTGCTGTCAGGGGAAATTACCAAAAAGAGGAGATCTTGAAGAAATGAGGAGCATCAGCTGGTAGAGACGCTGACACACTAATCTGTTTTTTTCCCTCTTGCTTTTAAGTAGTTAAAATTATAGCAAGTTTATAAGTTACAGTAGGCTTTTCCTTATAAAAGCAAGCATAGAAGTCTTTTTACCTCTTCATACAAAATAAAATGGTCAGATATTTTCTATGAAATCCTAAAATATATAAAATATAATTTTTATTGCCATTACACATATTGGCTAGATAATATAAATGTATATGCTGTATTTCATCTGCTCTCTTTTTCTCAAGCCTTTGATTTCTGCATATTTTCTTTTTGCAACATTATGATACTATTGAATTATTCTGATATGATGGATGAAGAGGCATGGAATACTAACCTCATTTCTTAAAATAAAATCAAACCCTCTTCATACTACAACCCTTCAGCTATCAGCCGGTCTGGGTAATCTTCTTTGGAAATGTTTTAGTTTTGTATTCATTTCCTCACTTCTAATTTATTCCATATAACATTCTAACTGGTCTTAACAGCCTACTTAGAATTTGAAACTTCCAAATTGTCGTATTCCATGGATCATCTATGGTCCAACTTGCTTTCTCAGTAGCAACTAATCCAGACACTCTATTTTTATTTATGAAGCACTGTCTTTTCTTAACTTCTATGACAACAAAAAAGCTCTCCCCTTTGTTTTTCCTCCAGTTATTCTGCTCCCACTTTCTCAGTGTTCTTTGTTATCTTTTCATCATTTATGTCACATTAAAAATCTCTGTACTAGGTCTTCATTCCCCTTCTCTCCCTTCATCCACCCCTTTCTTTCTCTCTCTCTTTCATTTCATTGTGTTCAATGACAGAAAAAAATGTGGCTACTTGCTGGTTTCTAAGCAAATTGTATTTGAAGGTCTAATTTTTCTTAACTCCATATCTTCATAGCAAACTGCATTATTATACTTCATTTTTATGTAAGTTAGGGGGTCTCACCTTCATTGATGTACAACTCTTACTTTCATTTTTCCAAACTTGTTTCTTAAACTTCAACATATCATTAAGTGTCAGAATCAATTGCTCAAGGTAAAAATCAAAACAAAACAAAAACACCTCCTTCCTTGCCCCCCCACCGATAGATGAAACTCACTTGATTTTTTTCTTTCATTCATCCATCCCTCTACCATACACACATAATCAGAAAGATGTGTTGATTTCGCCTCTAAAATAAATTTCAACTTTGTTTACTTTTCTCCATATTCTCCCATCTCAGTGTAAGTTACTATCATCTTTCACCTGAACATTTGCAATAGGTTACTACTTCAATTTCTGCTTTTATTCAAGTATTTCTCCATAATAAGTCAGGGATAATATCTTTCAAAAGTAAATATCATCTCATAACATCACTCTGTTCAAAACAATTCTATGTTCTTTTCTTACACTTAAAACTCTAACCATCAATTAAAAGGTACCGGTTATCGATAAAGGGAAATCCAATTCTTTTAAAAAAGCTTATTAATTCCTAAGGTCTGCAAAATCTTTTTTATGATAAGAGACTTGAATAACTCTGGAACTTCTGACATAACTCCTTTGTTTCTACACTCAGGTTCACCACTTTCCTTTCTGTTTTTTAATATACACAGCTCTTTCCTGCTATAGGAAGTTTACTCTTCCTTTTCTCTCTGCGTGGGAATTTTTCTGTTGGATTTTGGCATAACTTTAATTATTATTCCTTGATGAGGGCTTATTGTAACATATTACTTAGAACAACTCCTTAATTTCATTCCAAGGTTGTTCGTTTTCTTTCTTGTACTTAGCACAATTTGTAATTATCTTCTCTCTCTATTAATTAAGGAGTTTATTCTCACATCATAATTACATTTTGTGATTTTTGAAGAAAGGGATCTCATCCCTCATGCTCACTGCTGAATTCCTAGTGAGTAGCATGCTATCTCACTCTGAGGAGAATTCAGTATTAGTCAATGAACATAGGAATGAATAAATGAACAAATCAGAGTCCTCTAAAGCCGAATCTCTAACTTTTCATTAGTGTTTCTACACTTCTAAAATCTAAAAATATATCAACATGTGATATATATACAAGGGTATCAATGCATCTTTAGATACTTTGTCATATAATTTGAAGAAGCAAATTGGCAGAAATGGTCTTCAGATAAATGTTTCAATTTTCATCACATCTTTATGTAGTTCAATCAAGCTTTATTTATTCTTGGTGTTGCTATTTCCAAACAGATTTTAGATGACAGAAAAGTTCTCTTATCTTAGTAATCAGATAAATATCCTTTTCTGCACTCATGGTAAGGGCTTACTATCACATTTCCAAGAGTACATACTGTAAAGCAAATGAAATTGCTTGCTAATTTCTATTAAAAGTGCTCAAACTAAACCAAAATTGTCTTTGAAGACAGGTCTTGAAGTTCAACTGAGTCATTTTGAAAAATTATATTTACTGGATTCATTAATTTACCTATTTGAAGTGATTTTTGCAACTAACTTACACTGAATTCTGATTGGGCTGTAATTTAGTTTGCTGTTATTAGTTACATAAGGAGAATGAGAAGTCAGTAGAAGTATATTTTGGAAAGTGTATTTTATCACTGACATTTAGAATTATTGCACATGGTATAATAATAAGCAGTGTGATTCCTTGTCAGTTTTATTGCTGCTTAAAATTCTACAGAAAATGTACCCCATTATTTCCTGCATCCAGATAGAGAATGTTTCCAAGGTACTTGCCTGCCATTCAATATTCCACAGCTTGCTAATGTGGTTGTAGTTTTAACTGGATGGATAACTCATTTTAGTAGAAAATCAGTACAACTGGTGAGAGAGATGATTCTTGGGTGAACTTCATACATTGTATTCATCTGCATTCTTCAGGCTATTTTGATACAAATTCACACTTAAAAACAATTGACCTTAACTATATGAGTTTTCAAAGTTTTATTATTTAAACATGCATTTCAGATATTAGGAAATAATTTTACTTTTAAATATCTATCATCTTTTATGTACATTCTTAATGAGATCATTGAAGTCTAGTCAGAATGCTTAAAATACATAATCACAGTTATAGTCCTAATTGACATTGGACATATTTACCATTATCACTTGTCACATGCTAGGTATTGCCAAATGTTCGAATTTAAGTTTCGTAAAGTTGCATTTTTCTAATAACTTATATCTTTTATATTGTCATGCAGAACCATATTAGTTTGCCAGTGACCAGAATTTATTAATGCTGCTTATAAGATACTATTTCATACAGAATTAATAAACCAAGACATGGACTTTTTTCCCTCACTTAGAAGGACGGATGAGGCAACATAATAGGAAAAAGAGTAAGAGAATTCCTAAAGTGGGTGTCAGTTGAGTCAATAATAGGCAATAAAGCTCCAAGGAAGAGACACAATAATAATTTCTAACAAAGAGCAGCATGAAACAAGGTTAAGACAATTTACAATACAAATGTCTATAAGAAAGTCATTAAACAAAGGGGGAAAAACAAGCTATACATTTCCAGTTCACTTAATGAAACTGAGTAACAACTTGCATCATGAGAATATGCTATGACTTTTGAAAATAGACTTGTCCAAAATGGTTATTTTATTTCAACTATATATATATATATATATATATATAAATAGTTTCCAAAGTAGAATTAACAATGATAAAATGTGTCCTCTACCACATTATAAAACGGCTAACACTAAAAACAAATAGCAACTTCCAGTGCTTCTTTATCATACCCTGAAGAGAACAGTTCAATAATTTCCTCCTTAATCTCTGATTCACATCACCAGAGGGTGAACCTAATAGTTTTTTTTGAGTGGAATTTGTTAGAAGTAATGATCCTGGAATCACTCTCAGTACTTAGGGACAAGAGCATCCACCACTTGCTCTCTTAGCTTTGGCTTCTTATGCATGAAGTGGTGGGAATGATACTGAAGACAACTTTCCTCTCTTTGTTTCATCTTTTCTTCTGTTCAATTTTTCATTTCATGAATTTGAATGTTTTGATCATTCACAGAAAATTTACTTTTGAGATTGAAATATCAGAATTAAATGGTAACCATGCCTTCTTTATACTGAATTAGCCAATATATTTCAACCACCTCAAAATAATAATTTAGCTCCAGTTAAGATACCATGCTATTTGTACTTTGTTGAATATAAAACCTCTCTACCTTTGGAAAATGTGATAGAAAATATTGATATAAAATAGATGTATGTAGTGAAAAGAATGTTATATCAAGGAAATATCACTGAGCATGCTTAAATGATTTGGTTTTGGAGAAAAATTTTAAATCTTATTTTAATCTGTACTTTTATTTTCTTGCATGTTTTCATTTAATTCATATTAGTAGGATTTTTATTTTTATTTATAAACATTTGTTTTTTTCATTATGGTAAAACACTTAGAAGGAGATCTACCTATCAAACTAATTTTTAAGTATATAATACAGTATTGCTAATAATAAACACAGTATTGTAAATCCAATTTTTAGAACTAATTCATTACGTAAAATTTAGCTTTCACATCCATTGAGAATAATTTTGTATTTCCCCCATTCCAGTCACTAGTCAATATAATTTTACTCTCTGCTTCGTTGTGTGTGACTATTTTAGATATCTCATTAAGTGAGCTAATGCAGTATCTGTCATTTTGTTTCCTTAACATAGCAAAAGATCTTAGAAATTCTGTCATGTTTTTACATATGGCAGGATTTAAAAAAATTTATGACTGAGTAGTATTCCATTATATGCATATAGCACAATTTCTTTCTCCATTTATCTATAAATGAGCATTTAGATCATTTTGACACCTTGTCTGTTGTGAACAATATGAGAATGTAACTCTCTTAGAGTCCTCATTTCAGTTCTTTTGGATAAACACCTTGAGGTGGTATTGTTAGATCATATGGTATTTCTATTGTTAATTTGTTGAGGAATCTCCATATTATTTTTCACAGCAGCTGCACAGTTTTACATTCCAGACTACAGTCTACAGAAATTCCAATCCTTGCTAAGACTATTCTTTATATCTTTTTTAATAATAGCCATTATGTGTGTGAGGTGATAGTTCATGTGGTTTTTATTTGCATTTCTCTGGTGGTTAGTTATGTTGGGAATGTTTTCATGTATCTGTTGTTCATTTGTATGACTTTTTTTTGAGAAATATCTATTCAGGAGGCTGGAGAGAGAAATTTTTTAAAGAAACTCCTGGAAGGAAACTCATATGTGTGTGATACCTCCTCTGACTAGGTCCTTCTTCAGGTTTTAATTCTGAATCTTGTCCTTACAAGGACAATTCCGCAATTACAATTCAGGCTTCCCTACCCTCACATTGAGTCCGATGGAACTTTATTTCCACTGGTGAGCTTTTGTTCAGGTAAATTGTAACCCTCTTTATGCTCTTGTTTGTCTCTCCAGTTTGGGAAGCATCATTGATTTGATCTGATTATCTGTTTCCCATTGAATTTATGTGTTGAAAATCCAAAGGCGACTCTGACTGAACCAGTAAGCAGAGGCCTTTGGGAGGTAATCAGGTCATGAGAGTGGAACCCTCATGAGTGGGATTAATGTAACTATAAAAAAAGGCCTGAAAGAGATACCTGGTTCTTTCCATATTAGGATTTCTGGAGAAACAGGTCATTTTCAATCTGGGCTTTCATAGAGCTTGACCATGGTGGTTCCTTAATTTTGGACTCCCAGACCCCAGAACTGTTAGAAATAAATTATTGACATCTCAGTCTGTGATATTTCGTTATAGCAGCTCAATCAGACTAAGACAAGCAGTTTTCTCTGTGATCTTACTGCTCCTGTGCCTTTCAAGCTTATTACTTGCTGGCAACCAGAAATCTGGATTAATCTCATTATTTATCTTTTTCTTATAGTCATCTCTATCATCTATAAAGCATTCCCTAAGTTTCTGGAAAGGAAAATATTTTTAGTTATTTCAAAACATGTAACAAATTCTGTATGTAATAATCAGAAACACTTTCTACTGATCACAATTATTTCAGTTTTAGGTAATGAAATGATGAATTAAAATTTCTAACCAGTAAAGACTTTTTAAATTTTTAATTCTTCTGAAGCGACATTAAAAATAAATTGTCTAGACACTTAAACATCAGTCATGTGAATCACATTAAGCTGTTACTTAGTGTCTGATCTATTTTAAACAGCATTAAATCTTATTAACATTCTAGTTATAAACTTTTAATATTAATTATTATGGATATCTGCGAGGTACTCTGTCAACATGAAGTCATTACGGAATACATGCTACATGAATATCTTACACCAAATATTTCTCTGGTACTACATATTGCAAGTCCTGTGTGAGCAAGATAAAAATTAAAATTGATAGTGAACTACCTAAAAATCAAACAAACACTTAGAAGAAAACGTTTCATTCAGAATTATGTTTCCAAAGGCAAGTATTGCCTAATTTGTGACTTTTGAAAATGGTAGTAAGATAAAATGATGCATTTAATTATAGGGACATTTTTTTTGCAATTTTTGAGGATTATCTATTACTTATAGTTCACATTTGCTATGATTTATCATATACTTGCATAGATTATATTTAACAAGGCAATACAATTATACAATTCAACACTAAAGTGATCTTCTTATCCACAATGTTGCTGAAGAAGTTGTTTACAGAAAATGAGTGTTTTGGGGTACCTTATTTGTGTCAGTTATTTATATTTGCCTCATAAATTTGGTAATGATTCAAAAGTGTTTTCTAAAAAGCTATTATATTTTAAATCAAAATATTACAGGATATTGAACTCTATTTCAATGATGTTAACATACATGCTGCTTTTTGAGCAAGTCCATTAAATAAATTAAGATGATTGTTTCTGAATTTATAAGCAAAACATGTTCAATTTTATTTCTTCTGATGGCTTCTTTTCTCCATTTTAGTTTAGGTAAGTAGAGAGATAGATAGATAAATAGATAGATACATAGAAAGAAAAAAAATTCAGTCATATTGTTTCTTCAAAACAAAAGAACTTCATTTATTGTTCCCATTCTTGTCTTTGTTCTGATGTCTCTCTTATGCAATGCCTTCATTCATTTCTTCCTCGTCTTCCTAATTGGTGCTCTCATTTCTTTCATATTGAATCATCTCTGACTACTAGAGCATGCATTAGAATCTCTCTGTAATAACATAACAGTTTTTAACTATACTACTGACTTTGATTTTATATTTCAATTTGTCTAGCACATAGAAGATTTCTAATCAATATTAATTGAATTAATTGAACTATTTCAGAATAAACAGATTTTTTAAAAAATTGTAAGCTTTTAAAAGATGGGTATAGGTAATTAGTGCTTTTACATGTAAAAACTACTCCTAATGGTCAATTCTAATGCCTTCCTTTCAGTCTCTGCAATGTTTGGAAATTTTAAATAATTCTGGTGCACCATGGTTGAGTAGGGATTGAGTGAAGTCCCCATACATCTCAAGAACACAGGTTCACATCCGGTAACCAGTGGAAACAACCAAGATGAGGAACTAAAGAAAATAAATTGCTTCTTCTATCTTCCTGCCCATCTGTCTCTGCTTGTCTTCATTCCTGCCTGCAACTTTCCTTTCAAACAAAACAAACAAAACAAAACATAACAAACAATTCCGTATTCTTAGTTCTCCTTTTCATCTGAATTTGACCGTATCACTTTCTAGGCTATTTCTCTGGAAATATCTTAACTTTGAATATTCTCGGTTGCTTACATTTCTGCTTTTTTCTTTTATTTCTATTTTTTTTTTCCTTACCAATCTTACCTGCTTCCACTACTTTCCTGATGAGGATAATAATCAGTAACATTTATTCAGTGTTTTCATAGTTCTAGGAAATTATTTGCATTCTTTCATCTAATTCTCATCAGACCCTATAATAATGTTCTCCTTGTTTATCACAAATAAGGAAAGCAAGAGATTAAGTTTCATGCTTATATACTTATAGTCATGCAGTTAATTGTGTTGGAGTCAGGTTACAAACATAGGTTGTTAGAACAGATTCTGAGCTTCTAACTAATGCCCAGTATTACTATGTCAGATATTACCTTTCTAATCCCCAGATTTCTCCTGACTCATATTCTGTCTATTAAGCATTGCCCCTTGAAATGCTTCGCAGGCAAATCAAACTTTATTCTTGAAAAGTGAAACTCTCATAACTTCTTTGCTTTTCCTGCTCAATATCAGCATGATTCTTTCAGCTGCTGAAGTTAAACTCTCCAGAAATTTCTCCATTCACATATCTCAACCTCCACAGGCAAATGGTTAAGTCCTCTAGTTGTACTTGAGAAAATCTGTGACATAACTTCTATTCTTATCCTTAATCCAGACCCTAATTGCTCCTTTCTTAACTGACTCATAGAATGTTTTATCATAAAATTCATCCTCAATTACGCTGACAGTTATATTTTTAGAAATATAAATTTGAATTTTTTTATAAGTTCTTCATTGCTTTGGTTCATTTACCTAACAAAGTCCAAACTTTTAATTAAAATATTCAAAGCTTCCATCTCTCTTTTATACATATCTCATATCTTTCTCCTTTATCCACTTCCAAGAACCCCATAATCATGACTCCAAAGAATTTTATCACAGTAATGAATATGTTGTGTGCTTTGGTTCCTCTGAACCTATGTTCATGCTGTTCGCTGCACCTGAAATATTATTTCCTGCTTTTCAGTCTGGTGAAATTTATTTACCCATCAAGGTATTGCTCAAATTATATCTTCTCTCTGAAGTCGTACTGCTGCTAACTCCCATGCCTCCACATGGACAGAATCCATTACGGTTTCCTTAATGGCTCCAAAGTCGCCTTATGCTTCTTCTTACTCTAGGACTTATTACAATATATTGCAGTTGTTTTTTGTTCTTTGAGGCTTGACTGATTCTCTCTTGACATTTAAAAAGGTTGGCTATAATCAGCTTTTTGTTGTAATCCTGAATATGAATGCAAAAAGTTCATTAAAAGGTAAGGAAAAATGTTTTCTATATATTACTAAGAAATGTTATTTAAAATAAAGGAAATATACATTTTCCTTTGTTTTTTATTATTTTATTATATATTTTTATTAATAATTAGCAAACTTGGCAATAGAATATAAACTCAAATTAAAGTCAAACTTTTATCTAACTTTATATGTACTTATACATATTCATATTGGGTTACTTGTTAGTAATAGCTAAAGGTATATATTGAATTCATTTTGTAACCCTGTTTATACAAATGAAAATAATTTCATCATTCTTAGATGGAAAATTCCACATCTGTTCCCATTTCTACATTTTCTTTGATGTGTTTGTACAAATATTAGTTTGCTTAATGATTGTCATTCAGTTTTCTGTTTTAGTTTTAATATATTTGCTGACGATTAAGTTTTGGTAGGTGTCATGAGGGAAAATTTGGCATAGTTTAAAGAACAAAGATCTAAAGATAGACCTGGTTTGCACTTTCAATTCTACTATTTACCAGTGGTTTAATTAGGGAAAAATTTAACCCCTCTGAATCACAGTTTTGTCTTCTGTAATATAAGGAATGGCTTTGAAAAAACCTATTTTGAATATTACGAATGGTATATGTATAGGTGCTAACACAAGACTCTAGATACTACATGATGGTAGTTGTTTTTGCTGCTTATCTACTAGAGCGAATAGACGGCACTTGTAGTGCTTCTAAGGTTTTGGTTTGTTTGTTTTTTTTGTCATTACCTGAAATGTCATCGTGAATCCTCTAGCATCATGGTTTAGCCAAAGACTGTCTTTAGCATTTGATTGAATTATGTCTCATGTGTCAAAATGGAAGTCATATAATGGATGAGTGAGTAGAAATCTCTGCCACATTGTTGATTTATGTGTGTTCACTAGCAAACTTGTTGCAGTTTGAGTCACCTCCCCCTTTAGGTTCTCAGCTGACATGAAATTGAACCTAGGAGTGACAACACCTAATTTGTTTATAAAAATATCTATAGACTTCAGTCCATATTGCTTACTTACAATTCACCACATTAAGTGTTTGCTTTGATAAGGTTCAGAATATCTTTAACACACTTGAATAAAAACTTTATACGTCATGGCATTTTATTTTTATTGCAAATTTAAAAAAAAAAAAACGGAAGTGACATTCTGTATAAATTATAATGCCTGTAAAGAGATTGTGCTTATGGTTTTTAATGTTTGGGATAATTGCCTAATGATATAAAAATGGAATAATTCATATATAATAGTATACTAGGACAAAGGTAAAATGTGTTAAGGCTCACATTTAAGTTGCTAAAATTATACACAAAGAAGTGAAAGACTAGAGAGAAACCTTTGAAATGGAGTTAGCATTGCAGCAAAGAATCATCAATGTGGGAGAAGATGGGGTACAGTGTTAGGGATAAACTGGTAGATTTACTCATATTTAGACTATTGCTTTTATATATGCTTCTATATATTGCTTTCTATATTAAAGCAATACTATTTATATTGAAAAGTTTTATAAGTTAGGCAACACTTCAGAGAGCCTTGGTATACCACTGATTTTTTATTAGATATAGGAATAGCTCACCAAATATTAACCAAACAAAATAGCGCCCATGTTGTGAGGAGGGAATTAAAAACTATAGCAAAACCGAAGGATGAAAATTCCCTTGACAGGCTTGATACAATTTGTAATAATGCAATTAGGGAAGAATTAATAATAAGGTGACACTAAAGAAAGATTTGAATAAAATGGAGAAAACTATTTGTCTGGGAAACAAGTCTGTTTATTGGAGAAAGTTTTCGTATTGAGAGAAAGCATGTGCAAAGACTCGATAGAAAATCAGAATAATGGGGAGACAAAGAGAAGATGAAGAAAGTCAGATGATTAGGTATTTGTAGAAATGGAAAAGATGTTGATTTTTTTTTTTTCCAAGGGGCCAGAAAACATTGGAACTGTTTGAGTAGAAAATGTCATATCCTGAGGATTGTGTTGAAGACATAGTGGAGGAGAAAGAAGCAAGAGCAGAAGTGTAGACTAATGAGGTAGAAATTGCGGTAAGTCCATTAAGATTTATGATGGGTTTGTTAGTGTCAATGGAAAAGTAAAAGAGTTAGTTATATACTGAATATCTGGATGATGTGAGAAAGCAGGTATAGGTTCACACCTCTGGAATTTGGTGTAGAAAGGCTGGCGTAGCTATAGCAGACATTTGACTTATGGGTAGAGATACAAGTGAACTGGTTGATGTGAGGGAAGGAGCTTGTAAGTTTTTTTCCAGTTCTCTTTACTTCAGTGAAAGAAAAAGGAGAAAAAAAATGAAAAGAGAAAAGAGTACTTTTGCATAGTAAAAGAAAGGGATGGAGATTTTAAAGACTGGAAGATAGAGAATAATTTGTGAAACAATCTGGTAGAATATGACGGTGAATGGATTTTGGAGATGAATACAATTACCCGGTGACAGTTAGGAGCCACTTGAGGGCCCTTGTTTTCATTTAAAAATAGCTCTTTTTTGTAAAGCTGTGTCTTTTTCCTTATCCATCTTCTTCTGAGTGAATGATTTTTGAATCATCAGGACTCAAATTTTTTCTTGTGAATAGGATGAGTATAATCAAGAAGGTGGTCAAATGAGGATCTGTTCAGGAGGGAGTGATTCCAGTGATGAACCATATATATAATCCAAGTGGAATAAGAAAGGGATGAGGATGTGATGATTAACTGAAGGAAAGAAAAATGATGTTTTGATGTAATTGAAGCATTTTAGTAAAAGGTAGTAGAGAGCATGAGTTTTATTTATTTTAATTTTTTTAATTGAAGTAATATTTGTTTATAATATACAGATTTCAGGTGTGCATCATTATAAATCAACTTATGTATATACTACATTATATCCACTATCAAAAGTCTTGTGTTATTCTTCATCATACAATTGACTCTTTCTACATTATTTACTCATCCACTCCCCTTTTTTCTCTAGTAATCACAATTTTTGTAGTCTATCTAAAAGTGTATTTTTTTAAATTTTTAAGTGTAATTTTTGACAAAATAACATTTTGTTATTATATAAGTATCAGGTTTGGATCATTATAAATCAACAGTATGTACCACAATAAGTTCACCATTAAAGCCCAATTCCATGCTCCACTATATAATTGACCCAATTTACCCAATTTGTCCATCCTCCTTCCCCTGTCCCTTCTGGTAATCACTAATTTGTTGTATTGACTGGACATTTGTTTTTGTTTTATTTACTTTATCCATTTATTTGACTTCTTTAAATAAATACCATATATGAGTGAAATCATAGTGTTTTTATTTCTCCATCTGATTTATTTCACTAAGCACAGTTCCTTCTATGTCCATCCACATTGTTTCAAATGGCAGGACATCATCTTTTTTATGACTGTGTAGAATGCTATTGCATAGATATGCTGTATCTTTTTTAGTCTAATCATCTTTTGATGACCTTTAGAGGTTGGAGACTAAAATGCTTGAAATGGATATTGTGTGAAATACAGTCATTTGCAAGGACTGGATCAAGCATATTTTGTGAATGAGAGGAAGAGGTTAAACTGGAGTAAAAGATCATTGCTAGGAGGTTTATTAACTAGGTAGATATTGAAATCACCAAAACTAACAAAGACCAGTGTCGAGGAAAATTTCATTAACTCATAAACTAAAATCAATGAGAAACGAATTTGGCTTAACCACCTATAACTTTAGAAAGTGTAGTTTGAGACCAATATGTGCTGATCAATGAGATTTGAAAATGGAGTTCATAATATCCTATCACCAAATCATTCTTTTCTGGAAAACATTACAGTGATTTGGTTTATTTACATCTTCTACTCCATTTTTCTCATGAAAAGTTCCTTTATTATGCCAGTTATTTTATTTTTAATTCCTCTTCTGTTTCCGGAATGATACTGCCCCCTGATGTTATCACACAAGCTACATGGGTCTACTTATTGCCACTCTAGTTGGTTTACTGCTGATTTTACTCCCTTTCCTTGGATTCACTGGAGAAATGCAATTTTCAGGATATTGATAATTTTATATGTTTTATAAACATAGAAACAAAATTGGGTTATATAATCAAGTAAGTTGATGGAAGCATTGTTTATTAGATATTAACTTTGCATAGGTTTTTTATAACTTGTTGGACTTTGTGACTCTAAGAGAGCTATAATAAACTGCTTTTCAAATACTTTATGTCATCTTGAGAAATCAGTGATTTTTGGTAATAATTATAGGATATTATAAACTGAATGTATACTGTAGCTTGGTTTGTAAATAAATAATCATGATATCTAAAATTAGGGGGATCCAGCATACAATATTCTCTGTGCTTGTATATGTATTAGCCTATGTGATATTCAAAACAACCCCACATTGTGGACATTACTATTGATGACTGGTTTGAGGATACATAAACTGAGACAGAGAAATTAGTAGCTTACCCACGGTCACACAGCTTGTAGCTGATAAGACCAAAGTTCTGGCCCAGCAATTTAGTTCCACAGTCTTTACTCAGTCCTCTAAGAATGAAAGAAAATTTAGGAAATTCCCGAATTGATGAGAATATAAAATAATAACCGGAAAAAAGATGAGTTATAGCAATGTTGTGTGCTGTCTGAATTTTTTTAGAATACTTTAAAACATCCATCATAGGACCAATCTAATAAAAACTTTTGTTGGGGCTGATAAAATTCACTTAGATCTTTTATAATCTTTGCCTAAAATACTCCCCTATGTAGGACTGAAGGCCCAAAGAACCGATTAAATATGATTGTTATAATGTTTCTCTCCCATCTAGGTAAAAATAGCCCAGATATTGTGGTTACATTAGCTAGTAGTATGTGATAGTTTTTATTTATTAATATTGAATTCCTGGAAATTTCGTGTTAAGTGTGAGTCTACTATGTGTCAACGTGCTTGGATATGTGTGTCCACATGTGTTATTTTGGTATATTCTTGCATTGACTTAGTTTGAATAAAAGCTCTTAGTTTAAATAAGATTTGGGGAACTGTCTCATTTTATTTAATTATACCTGGTTATAGTCAAATAAAGGAAGATGTCTTCTTTAAGATAAACCTTATAGTACATCTAAATGTGTAGCTGTTAAACTGACAGTTCCTTCTGAAACATTCTAAAGCTAAAAGCAAAGTTGTTTGTGTAGAAACCATTTTGCTAAATTGTCTTCATATATGGATATTTTTATATGGAAGATTCTAGATCATACATTAGATAACATATCCTTTATGCTACAGTTATCCTGAGATAGTATAAAAATGTTTCTTCCCAAATATGTGTATACATGTGTGTGCACATATGTGTGTATGATATGTAGCTTAGACCCATCATAACCATTTAAATTTATGATGTGCAACATTAATGAAAGCAGACATTTTGACTGACTGTCCCCTCATCTTCTGAAATATTTTGCTGCCTCCAATTTTTCCTGAATTTTGTAATTTGAGGGAGTTGGAAATTGACATTATTGTGTAAATGACAGAACTTGGCAATGCTAAACTGGTGCAAATAAAATTTGAAGAAGATTTGGCTAAATGACTATCTACTCACCAACTTCTCGTTTGGAGCTTAAGGATATACTTTTTTAAAGCGATATTAAACTTTAAAAGGAGAAAAGTTGTTGAAACTAAAAGTGATCAGAAGTTGACTTCTTCCCCACTTTCATGAGAAAAATGCTAAACAGAAGACAGACATTGGGTGATGTTAATAATAAATCATTTGATTACAAATTTAAAAAATAAAAGACAAATGATTGAATCTTGTATTAACATTGGCTCCCTTGAGCAACCATTAGTATTAATTACATATCTTTTCTGCACATCTAGGGTTTTCTCTTTTTGCTAAAGATTAAAAAGTACATTCAGTATTGGTGAGATGTTATTATAAGAGGTTTTTTTCTTTTTGAATATAATTTAAGTACTTTCTGGGTATGAAGAAAATAGTGCTAAGACTACAAAATAACTGCTCTTTTCAGATGTGTTAATTGCTGTCGACAATTATTTGACAAGTGATTTTTAAAAGCTAATTAAAGTATTAAAGATCTCAGTTGTATTGTACATATTTCTTTTTCTCAATTCATTTATTTATTTACTTTATAGGTTTTATAGTTGATAAGAATAAAGCGATTCCACTGCTAGAACTCTTTAACATAATTATTGCACAAGGATCAAATGCAAGCACTAAATTTTCACCTGTTTTACAATAGAATACACTGAAAGTACTACTTATTGGAATTTTTTCAGCACATATTGGAGCACTGTTGGTCAGATTTATTTAGTTTCTTTTAAAAGATTCATAAGCCTCAAGAGCCTGCATATTCTATTTCCTTCCCTGTATCTGACCTATTATTGGTCTTTTATAAGTGTCCTTTGTTGTATCTAGTTATAAGAATTTAGGACACTTCTATCCAATTTGCATAGTACTTATGCAAGCAATTCTCTTTCCAGTTATTTTGTTTTTAGGAAGATTTCTTTCTTTGTATATATTTAACGTTACTGTTTATTAAATGTTGCTGCTTATTAAAGGGTTTGTGCATTAACAATCAACATCTTATTTGATTATTTAAAAATATTGACTAAATTTAAATCTTTCAAAGGGTTCCCTATTTTCTTGAGAAATGGTCTATTTTGTAGATGTTAGTGAATATGCAAATTTATCTTATATATGCACAGACATTGGAAATTGTTTGGACTATATATGCACAAATATATATAGATACATATATTTGCATGGCATTCTACATTTCAAAACAGATTATTATAAGAGAATAAAAGTCCTCATCTCTTCTAAGTGAGCAGTAAAATAATACACTAAACACTGTCAATTGCTTAATGATATTTGTTTGACTAGACAGCAGACTCTAGAAAAAGCTCATCAACTAAAAGGATGAGTAATAACAGGACATATTTGTCATTATAAAGCACAGAAGACCTTATTCTGTGTGTCTGGATTCCCAGGAGTGTATGAATAAATATTTATTTCAATATTAGTTTCCTTGACAATCATATTTATTTACAGTGTTTAAAATATTATTATGGAAAATGTTTTGCTAGACACCCAAAGAAGTCCACAGCATACAAAAAGGAAAAGCCTTGATTGGATATAAGTAAATTAGCTAATATTTTATCATTGTTTGCAATGTACCACCCATATTCCAAGGATTTTGCTTGTATTCATTTATGAAGTTATCTCAATAATCCTAAGAGATACTATTAATGGACTTCATTTTGCAGCTGAGGTAAGTAAATGACAGAGAGGTTCACTAATTTGCAGAGTCACACAGCCAAATCTGGAATACTGGCTGCAGAGATTATAGCTTATAATTTACAGTCTCTAGATACAGTAGCAGCATTTAAGATAAACTAAATCATGAATTTTAAAAGTTGGCAGGATATTTAAGCTACTTGCATTTAAATGTTTTCTTTAAAGAAAATTTTTTAAAATAAAATATTGCTTACTTACTATATATTTGAATTCACATTTTTATCCTATAAAAATTTCTACCCTCAAAATCTGGATCAACTACAACTTTCAGATTTTCAATAATCCATGGTCTGGGAAGAAGCATTCAGGCAAATATCAATTATATATCAATGGGTTGTTTGTTAGCACTGTACCACTGGTCCTAACTTGATTAACTTCTAGCAATCCTTCTGAATTTGTCTGTAGTACTTTAACTTAATCCCTAATGAGTTTGACATAATATTCTGCAAATTGTTGCAGGTTGATATGGCTCTTTTAGTTAATGAGGTATCATGGGCTTACTAAACGAATGCATCAGTAAAACAACTTCTATTTCCCTATGTCTTGGCAGAGAAATGATTCATCTACCTTAACTGCTGAATTTAGGGAATATTTTTTAAATCACATAACTTCTAACCATGAGAGAAATCTATGCATGCTGACATGATATATGCTTTATGTATAACACAGGGGGACGCATTCATCTTTTGAAAAGTCTGTTTTGCTAAAATAATGGTAAACACTTGTATTTATGCTTCTATTAGATTTAAAAAGAATAAAACTATAGAGCACGATTGTTTCTTTTCTTTTTTTTTTTTTCTGATTTAATTCAATGTGGCTGTCATGGCTATCAACCAGCCATGCTACTGTTGCAGTTTTACTACATAGACTAGTTCTTGATTTATTAGCTTTCAGACTCAAACTTTGCTGTGTTGTTACTTTCTTTGGCTTACACAGCATGGCATAGACCCATGGTGATATAGTTTTATTTATTATTCATGCAACTTTCATGGACAAATAGGAGACAAACTGGTTCAGAGGTCATCACCATGATTTAAGGTCAAACTATTTGGCGTCTGAAGTCCCTTTGGTAATATTCTTTCTGACTTTCTTATAAGCAGGAGTAGTTCAATCAGCTAAAATGTAATGTAAAAAAGTCATGAACTTTGTAAAGTAACCCAAATAAAAAGAAATTTGTTTAATAGATGACATTCCTGTTTATTTTAACTCATAGTTTTACATGTTGCTAAATCTATGGTAGAATGAATGGGATTATGGAAGCTACTGTGTCATCAATCTCAAAAAAAGAGTTTTGCTGAGTAAAATTTGACCATTTGTTATCATTAGAGAGCCGTTTGTATAAAACAGAATTTTCTTTTTAGCTGACAATACGGAAATATCGAAGACCTAAATAATCAAAACTCAAGAAAGAATTTTGAACTCATCCATCATTCTTGCACACAAAGCTCCTCTTCTAACTTGGAAAACACGTTTTTATATCAGACCTCAACCATTCTTTGCACACCAAGAATCAGAGTGATACAATTTAAGTCAAAAGAAGCTCTAGAAGCAATCACAATTCTTTCATTTTTAGGGATGTTAAAATTGGGGAAACTGCTATGAAACAATGAATTTTATTACACTTTCCAAAGAAATCAATTTATATGCCTGAAAGTAATTTGAAAATCTGAAAATTTGGTTATTGAATATATGTGTAAATGCCAGTTGTGCTGTTTAGAGATACTTTCTCTGTACAAAGATTGAATTTCCCCTTTGATTTCAATAAGTATTCATTTGAGCAACGTCTTGATGTTTTTCTCAGAACAGTTACTACTCTGAAACACTCACTGCTGTGAGTTCTGCAACCACAAACTCAATGGCAATGGCCAAAGCAGAAGGTTCTTTCATGTCCTACTCTTTTCGTTACCTGTCACCTCCCTCTTTCCACAAGGTTCTTGGTTCTAACTGCCAATATATGTCATTATTTTCGCTCCATTATGTTGTCACTCAAGTATAAACTACTGTTTCCTCATCCTGGACTATTCCAGTCCTAGCTAGCTTCCCTGATTCTACTGTGACCTCTGCAGAGCCCATTCTCTACCATGTGGCCAAAGGCATTTTTCAACTGTAAATCACATTGTGTAATCCATGTGTTCAAAACTATTTTGTGTCTTCCAAATTTGGTAATTCCGAACTCTTTCCTATTGTTGACATGGGCCTCCGTGTTCTGATCCCCTCTGACATCATAACCTCCAGATCCTCTTACTTCACTTAGGAGTAATTTATATTTGTGTAATTAAGAGTGTGGCTTCAATATTTTTTATATTTGAACTTTGATAGCTTTTAAGTCTCATCTTGTCTTCTTCCTCGGCCCAACATCTGAGAGAGTTGGTTATAGGGTCAGAATGACTTCTTCTTTAGTGCCACAGGGAAGTTCAAACCACTGCTCAGATGGAATCTTCACCCGTGCCCACTCCCTGTTCACATTAAAAACCCCAAAGTTGTCTCTTTTTCACTTTTTAATTTGCTTGGGAGACACTGTACTCTACTCAGAAAACTTTCTTTTATATATATGATTGTTTTTTCAAGTAATATTGGTGAGTATCCAGTCTCAACATATGAACCAAATTTTGATTGCGTGTGTGTCTAGGGAAAAGGATATTCATTCATGATCTGTGAAGTGGAGCAATAATGTGTTATTATATTTTCAGAAGATAATTATCTTAGAAGATACATTCTGACAGGTTAATAATAATATATAGAGAGAAATTAAATTCTTCATTGTCTATTTCCATCTTCATTCTCTATCTCGAGGAAGAAAAAAAAACAAGAAGTTAAATAAAATTCTATTTTCTTTGTTATTTTTAACACGATGTGTACTCTATTAGGTAAAAAGCAAGTCTTTATATGACAATACATAAAGTATCTATAATTTTATAATGATATCAACCAGTGACATATCTATTTTTTACTTAATTATTCTTTTGTAGATGAGAAAGATTCAGATGATTTTGACCGTTTTTAAGTACCCTTTTATGACATTTTATCACTTTTTTAAAAATCAGTATCCTGCAGTCTCTAATACTGTGTTACTTTCTCTCCTCTGATAACAAATGACATAAATACAGGTTCTACCACTTCGTAGATTAAAAAAAAAAAAAAAATCCAGGCATTGCTATTAACATCTGAATTAAAGCTATTTGGTGGAAATATATTCTGTAATTTTTATTCTATAGCTATATATAAGACTGTACCATGCAAAATAAAATTTTAAAAGTGTACCAGAAATAATGCTTTGAATTTTTAGGCAAATTGTACTACTAAAAGGAAAATTGGAAGGTTGGTAGAGGTTTTTTTTTTAAATGCAGAATTTAGTTAAATTAATACTCTTGATGCTAATAAAATTGTTATTAGAAAGTTAAGATTATAAATCCAAAAAGAGTTTAACATTTTTTTCTATCTGTATTAAAAGGAAATTTTTATTAAATAATTTTAAGCAGGAAAATTCTTACCTTTTTATCTCTAAGTTAGGAATTATCAAGCTTTTGTCAGGTGATAGGAAAGTATCAGGCTATCTTTTAGATTTTTATTTAATCTGACACACATGGAGCACTTATTTGAAAAAAAAAAATTCCTACACTGATATAAAGGAATATCTTCAAGTTTGAGATGAAGCAAATATTTACAGACTGCAAAGATGCATTCAGTTTTCAAATGCCTAAAGTGATCACCCTCATGTCAAGTTCTGACTTTTAAATCCAGAAAAGGGATCTTGGTTTGAGCAAGTATAAGCAGGTTTTATAGATTGGAAGTCTTGGAAATTAGAGTAAGATGAATTTGGAAGCAGGATATGTAAAAGAAGACATGCCTACTTAGATATTTTACAGATGAGCTATAAGAAAATAAAGCAGAACATTTTGGTGAATATCTTTTCAATTCTGAAATGTCACCTCCTCAAAGATGTCTATAAATTGCTCATCTTGTCTTTGTTGTACCCAATACAACCTAAACAAATCTCTCAGAAGACATGTGGTAGTAGTATTGTTAAAGTTAAAGTTACTACTTAGAGTAGTAGAGAGTTAGAGTTATGCTGTTAGGCTTGACTACCTGGGTTCTAATCCTATCCTTACTACACTTAGTTATGGCTGAACAGAAGAAAGTCAAGTTACTTAACTTCTTTATGCCTCAGTTTCTTCTGTGAATTCGATATTGGGTCTGTGTATTTCCTAGGTTGATGAGAAAAGTAATTGAGTTTATATATGTAAAATGGTTAGAATAGTGCCAGGCATAGAGAAATCTCTTGATAAATATTAGTTTAACAGTTTTTTAAGTTATATTGTTTTGATATATTATTGGGTTTGTGTGGTTCCACATGTTCTTATTTATGAGACTATATTCATCTTATTAAGATGCTTTATATAATTATTCCTGCAAGTACTATCAAGTAGTCTATTCTCAGTGAATAGTATCTTTATTGTTGGTAATATTCAACATAAATATTTATTGATTGTCTTATGTTTCTAACTCTAAGCATGTAAAATAAAGAATAAGTATTTATCTAAGAGAACATAATAAGATTTACTAACCTAAAAAAGCAATGTCTACGAAAAACAACAAACTGGAAAATGCTAAGATTTCTAGGAAAACATTGGTCTTAAAAGATGTAGCTTTGCTATACTACAGTTGTCAAGAATATGGATAACCACCAGATATCCAAGTTACTTTAGGTGAACTTAAGAGATGCGTTTGTATGGGGCACCTAGATGAAGTTCTTCTGCTGCTCTGTGTTAGGAGAACCACACCTATAACAACATCACAAAACTGAGAAATAGTGTTTCTGTGACTAATAGAACTTGGAATTGAGCTACTACTGTATATGGGTTGACTCAATTTGCAGGTCTGTAATTTGTTTTCAGGGAGTTGAAAAGATAGATTGGATAGCAGTGCAATGTTCTCCTAGAGGAGATATAGGAGGGTGATATAAAGCCAGTCCTCATGGACAAACATTGTGGAGTGGGGTGTGTATCATGTATGCTTTGCGGTGTGTGTTGCAGCATTAAGGGCATAACCTTTGGGCAGGAGGGACTGCTACTCCTGATCATCACATTATTCATTCCCATATCCCTACAGGAAAACCAGATCACATGTATTTTCTGTAACTGGTAACCAGACTGACTACTACATTAACAGGGAAACTGAAAAACAATATAAAACCAGAATTGTCTAAAGAATATTAAACTTATTTCACCAATTCAAATGTAAGCAGAGGAGATAAAAAAGATAATAAGTTAAAGACAAATGGTTTAGTAGTGTGTTGAAATCCTGGGGTGATCTACTGAGTTTTCCTGAAAATGTTTAACACCAAACATGAAAGTCATTAAATACCTAAATGATAATGCAAACAGGTATGCACTGTATTCCTCAGGGACCATTCTTGCTGCATAACAATACAATCAAATCTTCCAGCAGCGCTATTATTACGGAGTAGACTTAGTTGACAGTCTGTTAGACACCACTGTTTTTTTGCAAAGACACCTCATTATTTATCATCCCTTCAGTCCTTTTAATTGCTCTGAGCAAAGATTTCTTTTTCCACTTAGCAATGGAGACCAAACCTATCAATACCTAATTTAAGCAAGACACTCAAAAGAAAACAGTGAAATCACTGCTCTGAAGCTACTCTAAATATCAAGATAGTTTGGCTTCTATAATTACATCTTTTTCTTGATTGCTGAATAACTCTTCTGATACACAGTGTTTCTAATTAGCTAAATCAAAATCATCTGGAAGGACATATTTTGCATTTGCTTAATGTATTTGTTAAGATGTTATTCCCTTTTATTTGTGCATATTGCACATATAATCTGGGTCCATTTTTCCATTGATAATTGTGAAAACATGAACAATTTGTTATTAAACATTAAATGTAATTAAATTTTATGCAAAATAAACAGCATTTGTGTTAGTTACTATAATAAAACTACAAAACAAAAAGAGTAGCTGTTTTGCTTTATAATGTTTATGATCCATTGCAGATAATATCTGGAATACATTGAATCAAAGAGGCAAATAATATTGGATTTTAAGCTTGATACATGTCACCATGATTATAATCTTCACATAATTTATATAATATTAAGTATTGCATACTTAATTTCAGAGGTGTAATTCATAATTTCTTAATTTATATTGACTATTTTAACTATGTTAACTATTAATCCTACAAAACAGTGGGAAACATAACATAATTTAAAACTATTTTGCATATTTCTTTTGCATGTGAAGTCTTGAAATATCCAATTCAACCATAATACTAATATTATGTATGTTATATATAAATATGTATTTATATTAATATTTTTGTTTCATTCTCTAAAACTTATAAACGAGATTCTCAGTTAATTCTTGACTATTCTGTGATTCTTGACTAACCTGTGATCACGAAATCAAAATATAAAAACTTAATCTCATAGGTATAAATAATGGTAGGTTTTCTGCTTATGGCAGATAAACTCCTGATACATCTATTCTATTCTGTAATTCTCATTTGAGGATGGAGAAGAAAAGTCAAATGGTGTGAAGAAAAACATACTTTCCCACAAATTTGCAATAGATCATACTTAGTGAAATAAGATTCATTGAAGATCTGCTTAGATGAATTTGAGAAGAATTGGTGGAAGGTAAAATATTGGAACCTAGATCAGGTAGTAAAAGAAAGAGTGTTGACTAGCGAGCACAGTGAAGTTGATGACCAAGTTTAAGGAATTTAAGGAAACCACATCATTACCTCAGTGAAGATCTTGAGATAGATTACATTGTAATAAATAGAAATAAAATAAACTAAGCTGGATCAATCCAACTAATTAATATTTAAGAAGCTAACAATGACACTATAATATAAATATGACCTATTAAAGGTTAAGCCAGCTGCCTTATTATGTGTTTGCTTATTCCAGGCTCTGTGCTAAATGGTTTACTACTCAGGTGTCATGTAACTCTTGATACATAGTAGGTAAGTATTGCTCCATTTGTCTCCATGAGAGAATGAAGATTGAGAGAGTTAAAGATATTTGCCCGAGGCTTTGCAATAAGGAATAAAAGTAAGGGCATCAAATTCTAAATATCTAACACTGGTATTCCAATTTATTTTAAATTGCTGATAGGACCTCAAGTCAGGTCTTACTGATGAAGGTAGAATTAAGGAGTAATAGAACTACTTTGTAAATAGGGATTTGGGTAAAAAATTAAAGTTAGGGCATGCCCTGGTAGCTTAATGGTTAAATTCACCAGGTGCAGTTCACATACAACCCAAGGTCTGGAGGGTTCACTCTCCAGGGCCAGGGGGACAACCAAGATGAAAAACTAAGTAAGGTAAATTAAAGTGTTTCTTTCTCCTTTCCTTTCCTGCCTGTCTGACTCTGTTTGCTTTTAATCCTGCCTGCATCTTTCCTTTAAAATAAATAAATAAGGTCATGTGGTAGCAAAAATGTACTATATCTCATAGTAAATTCTACCCCATGGCCATTCTTAATCTGTACTTCTGGGTTATCTTTTGATTTTGGGGGAGATTTAGAGTAGGGGTGAGGTTTAGCTAGAATAAAGGTGAGATACAGACAGATAAAAGGTACAATGCTCAATCTTGGAGTTTGGGAGGAAGCTGAATGAATTTTCATAATGAACAAATATTGCTTGTAGGTTGGGAGCCAAAAGTTCAAACAGTATTACTCTAGATGAACTGATCACTTGTGAGAAAGTGGTCACTCTGGAACCATTGATCTGTCCATATTTAAGAAACATTCCTGAAATACTGAAAGCCTTGACAGAATGACAGACACAAGTATATATACATACACATATTAAGACCCACTAAACTTTTGGATTTAGCATCAGGAATAAATAGATCATCCTATATGCTGTTGACATTCCAGAGGAGATACCTCTTGTTTATCAGTTACCATGGAAATTTCCAGCACACCACACATTACTGTTATTATTATGTATGTGTAGATGTGTAAGTTTTTGGGAGGAAGGACAGTGACCTGTGAGTCTTTCCATATTTCAAGTTGCTGTTTCATATCATTTATTCTTTTTAAACCATTGTGTATGTTTTCCCAAGTTTCCCTAGGACAAAATTTTTATTTTAATTCACTGCATCAGTTTATGTATCTTTAATTTGTAAATGTTATAACTGACAGGTGAGAAATAGGCAATGACTTTACGTAATAATCTACTCATGTTTATTTGATATTTGCTCTATTTATAAGAGAATATCCTAGTATTTCTACAATTAGTACTTTTTAACCATATAACTTGTTTTGAACTTTATATAGTGCATACATGTGGTAAAAATTTCATTGGTTTCCAAATCTATCACTATAGATTTAGAATCTGTTTATTGGCAATGAACTCTATAAGGAATACAAAAAGAAAAACAAAACAGAAAAACCTCAATATTCCTTTAAGAGCTTAAATGTAGATTTATAAACTGTTGCATCTGTAAGGATAATTTGGCCAATTATTTTTAAAACAAATTGGTGAATCATGAAAGAACAAAAGAAAGAAGTAAAAGAAGGGTTTAAAGATGGTTTGAAGGAGTTGAGTCAAGAGAAGGGGGACAGATAAGGGAAAAGAAAATATA
The DNA here is from genome assembly GCA_004363575.1 of Solenodon paradoxus. NCBI lineage: Eukaryota > Metazoa > Chordata > Mammalia > Eulipotyphla > Solenodontidae > Solenodon > Solenodon paradoxus. Next base: position 986,106 of record RJWH01000035.1, read on the forward strand.
TTTAATAAGATTTCAGATTTGTTTACACATTATGTCAAAAGTATATAGTTTGTGCTTATTTGCGTGGGTGCAAGAGAACATGGCAAATTTACATTACTTAGACTGTTGGGCGTGCGTATTAAACTTGAGTTAAAACCGGAAGAATGAAGAAACTATTAAGGGATATTTCTTCGTTAGGGGCTAGGAAGACTTGTTGGAATTAGGCAGTTCTATTCTCTAGGTAGATGTAATTATACAACAAGACATTAATGTGGCAGATTTAGCTGTTGTGTTTTAGATTTTGCTTAAACAAATCATTTAGAATATATTTTTGTTTTTAATGCAAAGAAAAATTCAATATTTTAGAAAAATACAACTTGAAAATTTGTGCTAATAGTTTTAAATTGGACTACATTTTAAAATATCTTTGATATTTATTAAAATATTGGTGATCTAATCACCAAAGACATCTCTAAAGCTAGTGTAAAGGAGCATATCAGGTAGGTCCATTCTATGTATTTTATGGTTTAAGGTATCACATCTAAGTCTTTAATCTACTTTGAATTAATTTTTGATTATTGTGTTATAGTGGTCCAGTTATATTTATTTCACATGTGGCTGTTGAATTGTTCCCAACATCATTTATTGCAACCTTTCTTGATCTGTTGTATGTCTGCACTTGGCTTCCTTGTGATAAACCAGAAACAAAAACAAAATAAACAAATGTGATTATATCAAACTAAAAAGCATTACACAGCAACGAAACTATCATAAAATTGAAATCCTACTGAATAGAAAGATATTTGCATATCATTTTCCTGGTAAGAAGTTAACATTCAAAATACATAAAGAACCATAAAGCTCAACAACAAAGAAGCCAACAGTCTGATTAAAAACGAGCAGAGGATCTGAATAGGCAATGCCAGTGAAGCTTTCTAGATGGTCAGCAAGTACGTGAAAATCTGTTCATCTCTAATTAATAGGAAAATGCCAATTAAAGCAACAAAGAGATATCACCTTACATCTGTGAGAATGGCTATTATCCAAAAGTCAAGAAACAACAAATATTAGAGAAGATGTAGAGGGAAGGGAACCCTATTGTACTGTTGATGAGAATGTAAAATGCAGACACTATGAAAAGTATGGAAATTCTTCAGAAAATTAAAAATAGAAATTACATATAATCTGATTATCCCATTAAAGAAATATATTCACTCTCATGTTTACTGCAGCATTATTTACAAAAGTCAAAGCTGAAAACAGGTGCCCTTCAACAGACGACCAATTATATCATAAATATGATTGGATATACAGAGAAAATACAATATTACTCAGCTACAAAAAAATGAATCCCACCATTTGCAACTACATAGATGGACCACGGTTACATTAAGATGGTGAAAGACAAATACTGTATAATTTCACTTATATGTGACATATATTGAAACAGAACAAATGAACTGAAGTAAAACAAAAATAAACTTTTAATCTATGACAGCATATTAGTGATTAAAAGAAAAAATGGGAGTGGGTAAATCAGGAAGTGGTCAATTACATGGCAATGGCTAGAGTTGGACTTTTAATGGTGAACTTAATGTAATATCTATGGATATTTATTCATAATGATGCACACCTGAAATAAATTTGTTATGAGGCAATACTACTCCAACACAGTTATTTTACAAAATTTAAAAGTTATATGATATAAACCACTATCAGCAATTATATGAGAACACTTGTAACATTTTGTAAATAGATGCATATTGTTTTGTCAACTCATAAAATTGATTATTATAATTACTTTACCATTTTAAACTTCATATATTTTTCAATTTGTGTCTATGTCACTACATTTACACTTAGCTACATATCATTTTAAAATATAGCAAGTTGAAATTTGCATCATTATTTTATGTAAAACCACTGGCTCTGTCTCTCCTGAGTTCCGTTATGTATTATTAAAATGAGAAAATTTTATTAACATACAGCAACATTCCATGTACTTTACAATTTTAAGATAAATGAATGCAAAATATTTGCCTTTTTAAATCTTTATTAGTAGAATAAGCAACTATTTATCTTGATTCATATATAATTTTAAATCAAGATGGAAGCTTGATTCATAAATCTCATAAATTTTCATTTCTGTAATTAGAATATCAGATGCATTTTTCCCAGAGATATGTCTTAACAGACAAATGTGATTAAACTTTCTTATACAATTTTACAATAACAATTATGCAATTTATTTTTTTCTCATGAAGAGACAAAAAGAAACTAAGAGTGAATGTTTTAGAAAAGTTAATAGGACAAAAAATTTTTTCTTTTACTAAATGACTTCTAGAAATGGTTGGAAAACAATGTTTGGAGCAATAAATTTTTCCTCTAAAAACTTTAGTTGGTAATAGTGCTCATGCCCCAGAGCTTCTGTAAATATTCACTTGTGCTGATGATTTACTTAGCCACTGAAGGTAAATACTTCCTATATCGAGGTTATTATTTCTTCAAAAATATTATAGCATATATTAATAAAAACACATCCATTCTACACAAAGTACAAAAAAAAGAGAAACAAAACATGGATTTAGCTTCATGGCTGCTATGAAAGATTACATAATCTTCATAAATGGCCATTCATTTATTCAGTCATTCAACAAATTTTTATTGATTTTTTAATATTTGTGTAATATTGTTCTTTGAAATCGTGAGAAGAGGCATTGAGAGGGTGTTTAACATTCCTCAGTGTGATAGTTTGTTTTTGGAAGAAAACAATCATACATAGATTTAAATATTGCAAGAAAAAAATTAAAAAATACACAAAATTATAATGTATCAGTGACAATATAGTCAGCAAACACATTTTTTACTGATTTTAATACCATTCTAATGCTATCATCTATTATTTCAGTGTCAGTTTCAAGTGGTTGACTTACCTTTTCATTATTGATTGCATTTTGCTATTTCTTTGCACCCATGGTAATTTTCAATTGGATGTCAGAAATTGTGAATTACTTTGTTGAGTGCTGAATATCTTTTCATTCTTATAAATAGTTTGGACTTTTTTCTGGTATGCACTTATGATACCTGGAAACTTTTGTTATTTCATTGCTTGCTTTAAAGATTATTGAAGTAACATTGCATCATAGCATTAAATAGACTGAAGATAGTGTCCATCATCTTATATCAGCATCTTTATATAATGCACTAAGTTCATCCTCATCACCAACAGAACAATTATTCTTTTACTATATAATTGAACCCTTTCACTGTATTTGTTCTCCCTTTCCTCCTGGTAGTCACTAATTTGATTCTATAGAATGAAAGTCTATTTTTTGTTTAAATTGGTTTATTGATTTTTTTCCATATAGCAAATTTGAGTGAAGTCATATGTTTGTCTTTATTTTTCTGACTTACATCACTCAATATAATTTCCTCTAGTTATATCCATACTGTTGTAAATAGCAGGATTTCATTTTTTAATAGCTAAAAAATATTCCATTGCTTATATATGCCACATTTTCTTCATCCACGCACCTGTCAGTAGACACTTAGATGTTTCCAGCTCTTGTCTATTGAGAATAATGCTGCAATGAACATAGGGTGCGTATCTTTCTTTGAATTAATGTTTTTGTATTTCTCAGGTAATAGAAGTGGAATAACAGGATAATATGTAATTTCCATTCCAATTTTTTTGAGTTATCTCCATACTTTCTATATAATGATTACACCAATTTAAACTTCACCAGCATTGTATAAGACTTCTTCAAATCCTCTCCAACATGCCTCCTAGGAACCAGATAATATTGTAAGTTCTCAGGAACTAATAAACAGAAAAATCCTTCTTCTGTGGAATTTATATTTTAGGTAAGCAGGCAATAAGCAATTGACATAGGAAAAGAGTACAGTATTTTAGCATGCAAAAGGTGAAGTTTTCTATGAAAAAATGTAAATATGGAAGTTAAATCAAAGAAATTATTGAGAGTGCCAGAATAATATTTTATTTTATTTCTTTTAGATTTTACAAAGGAACATTGCATCATAATAGTATATACATTTAAAGTGTGGATCATTGTAAATCAACATGTGTATGTAACACATTAAATTTCCTGCCAGCAGTCCAATTCTATCCTTCTTAAATATAGTGATCAGGGTAGATCCAGTTACCTTTAAAGGATAGGATTTGCTATGGCCTCAGCTGTAATGCAGGGATGAAATAGAAGGAACCTAGATAGGGTTTTGGTATGCAGTATCCAAGGGCTTTCTGAAATATGAATAGTAGTGAATACTTTGATTAAAATGATTTGAATTTTTTCCTTGATGCTTTAATAAGTAGAGATTGTCAAGTATGTTTTTAAAGTTCAGTTAATTGTAACAGGGCTCATGACTTATAATCAAGGTAAAGTAGGACTATGTTGAATTAAAATGAACACAGTTCTTAGGTTATGTTCAGATCAGTCTGATCCTGGAAAGATTAGGGAGTCTGTTGTATCTCTGGAAAATCATCACCATTGTGCTAGTTCAAGAATGCTTCTGCTGCTTGACCAAGACCCAGGAGTGGTATATGACAATGTAGCTACCCACTATATATATCGTTATATATGTGTGTGTGTGTGTGTGTGTGTGTGTGTGTGTGTGTGTGTGTGCATGCACATGCATGCACATGTGTGTTTGTAAAAAATATATTTATTACATGCACTCTGGAAGGATCAGGTAATTTGACAGTGAATCAAGAAGATGGTCCCTATTATCTTGGTGCTTTATTCTAGTGGGGTTAGGAGAAGAGACAATATATAAATACTAGCTAACTAATTATAATCAAAGAAATAAATGTTAGATAACAGCAAGTGCTAAAAAGTTGAGGAGACAGAGCGAAAGGCAGGTGCTCCTATTGGGCACTTGTTCTGTCCCACGCACTGTTACTATAATTTTATATATGCTCTCTCATCTGACCATGAGTATAACCTATGGTGAAGGTTTACAATCTCCATTTGGGAAGTCACAGCACTTAGAAAAAAAAAAGGTTAAATAGATGATTGTCAGAGTCTAAAGAGGCATTCCAGTAAAAAGGTTTTAATTTAGTTTTCTGAACTAATTTTCTTTTCATAGAAAGTCACACTTGATTCAATATTTGATGAATGTAGGGATCAATTAATTATTACCCATAGCCCAAATATCTCCAATTGTCTTTTAAATAAAGTTTTATTGGAACAGAGCCATAGACATTCATATAATGTCATTTCTGCTTTTGAATTGCAGTAACATTATTGAGTGGTTATGAAAAAGACCATATGGCCCATAAAGTTAAAAATGTACTATCTAACCTTTACAGAAAAATAATTGTCTATCTCTGAATTAAACATGAGTCCAAACATGTGATCTATAGCTAAAAATATAATCCAGGCAGATGAAACTACAAATAGGAAAACTTGAGTGCGAATCTGATTGACATTTCTAAGGGAGAGTAATAACCCAGTGGAGCTGAAGTAAAATGAATGAGGTAGAATTATGGTGTGATGATACCAAATTAGCAAGTAGTCAGATCATTAAGGGATTTTAACAGGCCTGAAAAGGGCTTTAAACATGACCCTGAGTAATGTCGTGAGACACTTGAAAGTTTTCAGTATTGAAGTGACAGTGATGTACTGGACACTGATGTTACTCGTGGATCCCCCACTTCAGGACTCAAGTCCTTACTCCCTTAGGGGTGAGCACATTGGCAGCAGAAAACCATGAGCTACTAGTCCTCTCCTAGAATTGCCTTACCTGAAGCGCTGCCTGCCAAGGCCAAGCCTCATTCCTGGGGGGCTGAAACAGCGACTGGCTGATATGAAAACATAATTTCAATCTTACTGTTCAAACTTGGTACAGCTATGTGAGGTCACATTTCAGAGCTTCTTTGTGAAATAAGCTGAAACCTTCACTGCGACTGTACTGTCTCACTTTGCCCCACTTCCCAGTATGATTCCTTCTCTTTGATAGAAGATGATGTCCAGTGCACTCTCCAAAAAACATCCTTTATACTCATCTCTGTATTAAATCCACTTTACTGGGCACCCGATCATCAATATCTGACTTGCTTATTAAAATTATCACTAAAAGAAATTAATATTATTAGTGTGGAAGAAGTAGGATGGTTAAAAAAATTACAGTACTTAATACAAGATATGATGATGCATCAATCAAAAGATGTGATCTGATAGTTGTTCTAATAGGACTTGTAGGTAAATTGAAGGTGAAGCACGAGAGAAAGAGAGAGAGAAGGAGTTTTAGAATGGCTAGAAAGTTTTAAGTGACAAACAGAATTTATCCACTTTGGGGGGTTGACTGAAGACATAAATCAAATTTCCTTTTTGCATTTGTATTAAACACTAATGATTTTAGGGAATTGTTGGTAATACTATCATTAATTTACAAAGAATCTCATGATGCAATCTATCTTATTTGCATATAATCCCGAGTTGATGTTCAGCTTGGAAAAGTTTTTGGAAACCCTTTCTTTATAAAGATTGACAGATTTGAGCTGCTGTTTCATGACTATGCTATCCAATGGCTTCAAGACTGCCTTGTGGTTTCTGACAGGAAGGAAATCACATGCTAAATCCACTCCTACCCTGAAAAGAACTACAAGACCTCCACCTTCATTCTGCCACTTAGATTTAGTGACATACACCATGTAGACATGAGATTAAGAGACTTTACAAAAATGCTTAGTTCCTGACCCTGCAACAGGTCTGTACTATAAGCGAAAGCACAAATCTTTGGCAATTAATGAGCTATCTTTTCTGAATCCATGTTAAATCTGAGATTCTTATTACAATCCAAGTGGAGATGTAAAAACCTTAAGGGTGCAGATTTTTTCCTGATTATTGCTTTTTATTCCTTGGCTATGTCTAGAAGTGGGGTTGTTGGATAGAATGGTAAATCAATCTTTATTTATTTTTTTGAGATGTCTCCATCTGCTTTTCAAAGAGATTACACTAATTTATATTCCGATCAACAATGTAGGAAGCTTCTTTTCTCCACATTCTCTCCAACGTTTGTTGTTTTTAATCTTTTTGATATAGGACATTCTGATTCTGAGATAATGTATCATTGTGGATTTTATTTGCATTTCTCTGGTGGTGAGTTACGTTGAGCATTTTTTCATGTGTCTATAGTCCCGCTGGTCTTCTCAGAAAGGTATCTAATCAACTCTTCTGCCCAATTTTTGAGATGGCATTTTGTTTTTTTGTTAAGGTATATGAAATCAGTATATATTTTGGAGATGAAGCTCTTATCCCTTTGCAACAATCTGGATGTAAACTAGAGGTGATCAGGTTAGCAAAATAAACTAGAAAAGAGAAGTACAAGATGGTTTCACTCCTATGTAGAATACAATGAAACAAAACAAAAAGATGTATCTCAGCAAAATTCACAGAAAAGCAGTATTTTACACTGGAATCCAACAGGAAAAAAAATAAGGCACAAAGGAAACTACATTTTATTGATTTTACCTCCACATATCTATTTGTACCCATTTTAGCATCATCCTTTGACTCTGAAGGAGTCTCTCTCTCTCTTTGTTCCCCTACACCCCAAATCTCCTGCATCCCTAACCTCCAGCAAGTTTTTGAACAAAACACTCTTCTGATGTCTGTCCAACCCAAATTATTTAGATGGTAGAGTCCCATTTCTATACAATTCAACCCTGAAACAACAGGAATTTTTACTAGGACTATAAGAGAACAATAACGGAAACATACAAAAATACACAAAACAACTTTATTTCCAGAGTTTAATTCCAAGATGAAATGCAATATTATGGTGCTCTGAGTAATTTGGTGAAAAAGCACTATTCATTTTTTCTTTGCAATCCCATGTGGTCTGAACTCAGGGGAAAAGCAACAGGCTCGTGTCTCAAAATGTCCAGAATAGCTATTATCTGACCAGATAAAAAAGAGACAAGAGAGAAACATTTATAATTTTATAACATTTGTAATTATATGGTCTCTTTACTTGGGAATCGTACCTTAAAAATGGCAATAAGTTTAAGACAGTGATGTATTATATCTAGATAATGTATGATAGAAAAATAGATAGATATAGATTAGATGACTGAATTTAATAGTTTCTTGGAAGGGAAGAGAATACTGATGATATAAATTAAAAATTCTTTATTTAGATTTCTATCATGTAAGTAGTGAACATTTTACCATCAGAGAATAGGAATCTTCATTTTAAAAATATCTCTTTGTTCTGTAAAGTTGGGGAAAAGAAATAAGACAACTCAAGATACAGCAAAGAAACTATCATTAATCTAAAATACATTTTCTCAGTAACTTTTGAGAATGGCTTTTTTATTTTTACTAGAAGCTCTTTATTTGTCTCTTTCTATCACAATATCTTGTTTCCCCTTCCCCAAGAAAGTTCCTATAATTTATTTTAAGATCAGAAATATATAAGGTGGCTGTTAGAGAATTCTTTTTATGAGGCTTGGTCTAAATGAGAATAATCATATTTTGGAAAGGATAAGGAAAGACACAAATTGACAGAGAAGGGAACATTTTTATTCTGGCTCCATTTCATTACAAGTCATGTAGACAATTGAAATAGATCAGGGAAGAAGATATAACCCCCTGCACTTGAAAACAGAAGCTTCTGAAAGAGGAAAAGTGTTTTTAGATTGAAAGTATGCTTGGCAGGGCTGCTCTGATGGACTGTGACAGTGTGAGCTCTTGGGTAAAAATTATGGCAGAAAAACCTTGGCTCATTAGCACTAGGTCTAGATGAAGTGTCAATATGATGATTACTAGAGATTTTTCTGAAACAGGACTTATTTGAACTAGATGAAGAAGGAATTACAGCAAATTGAAAGTGGCATAGATTTTTATGTTGTAAATCCTTGTGCTTCTCAATTGCTTAGAATGGAAGGATAACACTTTTGTGACACTTCTTTATCACTCTGTCTTCTTTCTTTTGATGACTTTTCAAACTACCTTCTCTGTGTTCTGAGAGATTAAAACAGATGTAGAAGACTTCCTTCATTTCGTCTTCAATACTGTTACATGTGCTTGCAGAGAGGATTATTTATGATAGGAGTTAGATATTGTCATTGCATTTCCAAAGATGCATGACCCTGTGTGTATTTACTATACCATCTGCCCTTTTGGCACAAAATGCTAAAAACATGAAAAATTAAAAATTCTCCCTGCACATGATATTTATTTTGTTTTATCCTATTTGAATAGCTCCCAATATAAAAAACGGTAGGAACTGTGGGGGATTTAAAAATGAGTTTATTGAGATTTCCTAATTGAAAACACGTTCAGAAAGCAGTCTTGTGAATGGAGTGTTCTGCTCAAAGTCTCGGTCTTGGGGAAGCGTTATGAAGAAAATGGGATTTGTAGCTGCAGATTTTCTGAAGCAAAATCACAACCACACAGCAGGAGTTCTAAATAGAAGGTGCCTTATAGCTATGTTCTAAAATTACACCTCATTTAAGCTACACTCATTCTAAATGGAAAATGCACTGCAGTTTTTGTCTACATTAAAGTCAAATTCAAATCTTTGTTACCCCAAGAGTTAAGTAGCCTAAATAACTTCTGTCATGTAATAAAGATTAGTGGGTACTTCATATCTGTTTTGCAGATCACTTTTGGGGAAAATGTTTTCCTTTGATGCTATTTCACATGGAATATGAGAGGAAAATGCAATATTTGAGGGAGATTGCTGATTAGTAATATGTGATACTCGTTTCAAATTTCAACCTAGTAGAAGATTAAACAATCAACATGCTATTGATTAACTTATTTGGAACTTGTTGCCTTTAGGTTATATAGGCCACTCATAATAATTTGAATATGTACTTTGGAAAAAAACCAGACAAGACTCTTAGCATATGGTACACAAAAATTAATTTTTCAACAGAATCAGGAGTCAGAAAAAATGTTAAAGTTATCCTAGTATTATAACTCTTTCTTTCATAATATGAAACCAATTTTATGAAATTCACCAGCCCAGTTCTTGTTATAAGTTTTTGTTTGACTCTTACTGGGAAGTCAAGTCATAATTGATGAAAAAAATGAAGTCTTACCTTCACTTGTTCATATTTAGAAATAATGAAATCACTAACATTTAAGCACTGTTATTACTATCTTACATATATGTATAACATATAAGTACTTTGTGTATGTTCTCTATATAACATATGCAAATATTGTCATTATTCTTTTTCAAACAACATCACATTTGCTCAAATTTCAAGATGTCCTAATCATTAATCACATTTTTGTGCTTTCAAAGTGTCTTTAATTCAGGTGTTGCAATCAAGAGGATAAAAAACATTTCCCAAGGCTATGTTGTGCATATTTAGTACATTTTCCTAAAGTTGATGCCAGTCAACATGCTCATTATCTATCAGCAAAGCATGAGGACTAATTGACCAGTGTCTCATTCACATTTTCAAACACAGAAGTACTGGCCTTTGACTTGTGCTGCAGCTGTGATGATCAGCACCTGGTGTGTCTTCAGATGTGAGTATTTATGCTCATGCTCCATCTAAAATGAGAGTGGGGAAAAAAAACAAACTAACAAATCATCTTTATCGTCCCTGAGTTCTTTCTATCAGGCTAGTGTGGCCTCTGTAATTAATCACCAGAGAACAATAACTGAGCTTAAGTGCAAATATCTCCAAAAGTTGCTTCTGACACCTTATTTACAATCTTACATTTGAAAACACCAGAGAATCACTGCTTAAGCATTTTACCATACATTATTCAAGTATATTCTTTTTTGCTGAAATTGAACAATGTGTTGAGATGAGCATTGTTTTGATGCTATTACTTATATTAAGATGTATGTCTTGCTTTTACTAAATGGAATCAAAGCACGTTTTATATTAAAAACGCCAAATTCAATGGGCAGAAGATGAAGTAGAAGGTAGTTGAAGCACTCGAGTAATGTATTTTAAAATATCTGGTAAACATATTTATACCAGTTTTTTTTTTTAATAAGGCAAAAATGTGAACAATTATTTTATTTTCTCAAAGGTGAATACAAAACATACTCATTCACTTACCAGAAAATATTTTCTATAATGAAGACAAGTACTTATTAACTGAATAGTATTATAAATGCAGTTGAGTTGTATACTGAATTCTGACGCAAGATTTTGAGACTGTATATTTCATTTCCTGTTTTCCAGCCATATGTCCTGAAACCATGGAGGAACCATAAGGAGTTTCTCCAAAGTGAATTCTTCTTGCAAATGCTTTATTTTAGTAAATCACTGTGCTCACGTCATTGTCCTCCAGTCTTGATTTTGGGGATTATTCATTATTCTTTGTCAGTTTTATTTAGTACAAGAAAAGACACAGATTTTAAGTGTAATAAATTATTGAGTTTTGTCTGATGTACATTCTAATGTAACCACAACTGACAATAAATACATTTCTGACACTCCTCAAAGTTCCAAGTTAACCTCAATTGCCACTCCGGGGAACTATAAGTCAACTTTTATCACTATGCCTTCGTTTGACCTGTTTGGACACTTCATGTAAATGAAATCTTACAGCATATATTTTCTCTAGAATGATTTCATTAAGCATGATTTTGTAATTCATTCGTGTTGTTGCATATGGAAGTATTCTGTACATTTTATTGCTGATAGTGTTAAATTATAGTGACTACAACTGATTTCATCTATTAATGAACATCTGTATTCTATGCAGTTGTTAGCTACTGTAAATGAATCTGCTAGTGCAATCTCAAAAATCTTTGTTTTTTCTTTCTCCATTAGTTACTATTTCACTATAGCTATTTATAGATACCTTTTAAAATTTAGAAACTTTAATGTGAATTCTCTATTTTACTTTAATCATAAATAGAGGCTGAATTTTGTCAAATGTTATTTTATATTGAAATTATTATACTCTTGAATCCTTTAATACGAGGAACTATATTGCTATGTATAATTTATAGCAGATTTATCATATATCATATATTTTGTATTTTTTCCATTTGAAATAATGCAATTTATACTCATCATCACTACAATCAGTTTTCGAACCAAAAGGTAATCTCATACCCATGAACAATCGATCTCCAACTTCTCCCAACCATCTCAGTCCTAATCTTTATCAGTACGTTTGCCTTTTATGGACATTTCATGCAAATGGAGTCATAAAATAATGGTCTTTTTTTTTTCCTTGGCTTCTTTCACTTAGCATGCTTTTAAAACTCATCCATGATGTAACATGTATTAAAACTCTATTTCTTTTTATTGACAATACTACTCCATTGTATGAATCAGCTATATTTATTTATTCATTCATCCGTTGACATACATTTCAATTGTTTAAATTTATTGTCTACAATAAGCAACATGCTATGAATATTTGTGCACAAATTTTTGTATGAACGTATATTTCCATTCTTTTCAAGTCTGTACTTGAAAAAAGAATTATGTCATATAGTAACTCTGCTCTATTCTTTAAGGAATTGTGAGACTGTTCCCCAAAGTATCTGCATCAAATAACATTTGTTTTTAAAGATAGGTTTGACTATCATTTAAGTATGGCAAGAAAAGGTATTTCCTAGTTTCCTTGTGGTTTCTTACATTTCACATTGGTGATTTAAGAGAATGCTTAATCCTCACATACTTTTGTGTTTCCAAAATTTTGTTCTGTTATTTATTTCTAATCAGTAAATCTTTGTCTAGTAATTTTTTCATATTCTTCAGTCTCTTTTTGTGAAGTGAGCATTTTTCACACATTTCAAATCCCATTACATATATTGTATATTTTGTAATTCTTCCCTTGCCCTGCTTTATTAATTGTTATTAACATATATTGCATTACTTTAAGGTGAACAGCATAATCATTTGATATATGAATATGTTGCAAATGATCATCACATTGTTTAGTGAACATTCATCACTTCACATAATTACATTATTTTTTCTTATTATTAGCTCTAATTGCCATGCTATAGATTTGTTTGTTGAACATATTTATCTTATTACAAAAAGTTTGTACATTTTTACCATGTTTTCCTATTTTGCCCATCCTCCAATCCCCAAGTACTGCAACCTCAAATCTCTGTGTCATGAGTTTATTTTTTTCCTGTTTTATGTTTCTTTTCATGTCTCACAGTCTTGTGTTGATACTGGGCATATTATTCCATATATAATCACAGCAATTTCTGAATTTGGATACTGACCTGCTAGGTTTTGAATTGCCTTTTGCTTGCCTATTTGGTTACTAAATTATTTGGACTATTTTAGTGAAGTATATACACCCTTGCTTCTCATCCTGTGAAACTTCTGATGTCTCTCTTTCAGAGATGCAGTTCTGTACGTGCACAATCATGTTAGAATGACATGAAAATGTCTTTAAAATTAATTCTTTGAAATTTGCTCTGAATCAGGAGGACTCATTGTTGCAATGGTTGTAATAATCTTTGGTGTTCTTGCTTTGCTACTACTGGTGTGAAAATTCTGCTCTACAAGTGAGTTAAGTGTTCTTACTGACATTTAGTATATTTTCCTGAATTAATATTTCTTTATGAAATATTTATGTATGACCTCTGGACTATTTCTAGAGGTTTACGATGGTTGTTTTAAAAAAAATTGCCAGTCGTGGTTATTCCTCTAGGGAATGTGTCTGCGGAGCTCCTCATAAGCTATTCTAGAAGTAGAGCCCCACATTTGTTTACTCTTTAATGTAAGAAACAAATTTTCATTGATGAGAAAACCCCAATTGCATCTTAATGTGGCATAATATTGATATTCTTCTGTATTCAATATTTGAAAAAAATCATTGCAGATTTTTGCATATTTGTTTAGAGATAACATCTTTAAATTCCTGACTTTTTAGCGGATTGTTGATTTTAAGCATGAGATTAGAAAATCTCACAGTTGAGTAGGAAATTGTTCATTTTTTTCTATTCTCTGAGAGAAGTGCTGATAGAAGTTCACTGTTAAAGTCACAAAGATCTGAAGCTTTTTTGGATTAGTTTTAAACTACAGACTTGCTTTTCATTGAAAATACACTTAGTTACTTCTTACCAGTTATGATGTGTTTTCTTTAAATGATTTATCAATTTCAGGTAAATTGCCATATTTGTTGGCATAAAGGTATTCATAATATTCACTTTTTATCCTAATTCAATTTTTTAGCCTCTATGGAGTTTGCGGAGTCACATATTTCATTTCTGATATTGATATTGAGAAGTTACATGCTCCATTTGCACTTCAGTTATGGATTTAGCAATTTTCTTGGTTTATTTAAAAAATAAACTTTGGTTTCATAGAATTTATTTTTCCCATTTGGTTTCTATTGTGTGGAATGTTCTTTTAATCCTTCAATAGCTTTCTATCACTATTTTGATAAATTAAATTCAAGACAAAGCATTTAATGTTTTATTTTGCATTCATATTCTAACAACACATTTTATTCAGACAACCCTCAGAGTTGTCGTTCATTAGATGTCAGTACATGACTAGCCAGAAATCACCATGAATTAATTTGAATCATACCCATGTTTAATACTTAAGTTTTAAAAATTTTATTGAAGAAGTATTTCATTATAAAATTATATAGATTTAAGGTATGCATCATGCATATCAATGACTTTTGCTAACTTTCTATTCTCTATAAGATTTCCTTAGGGTGAAATATAATTGAGTATAATCACTTATTATTTTATAATATATGCATTAATTTATATCTTATACTTGAACTACTACTTTGGCTAAATTTCACACATTTTGATACATTGTATTTCCACCACATTTCATGGTCATTTCTTTTTTGATGCACAGATGATCAAAAGTTTTAAAGACATTTTTCCATTTTCTTCTGGATACATTGCTTCTCATTTGAAACATACTGTCTTGCTCATTGCTGTTTCACACTGACATTTTTTTCTCTATATATTTAATATTAATTTTTTTACCTTAGATTTCAACAGTTTGACTATACTTAAGTTTGATATTCTTTTCTTTAATCTGTTTGTAATTTAGTAATCTTCTTGGATTAGGAGCTTATTTAACATTTCATCCGGAAAGGCCCTGCCCCATTATCTCTTATACATTATTCTAGTTTTTATGTTTGAATGTTTGTTTCTGTTTCACAAGACAGAGATTCATTTCATTTTATTTAAATCTTTATTTTCTCTATTCTTTAGTTGAAAATTTTTCTTCACATGTTGCACTGGTATTATCTTAACTCTATCCCGTGAATTTTTTTAAATTTTACATAATTTATTTCTCAAGTCCAAAATTTCAATTTGTCTTTTTTATATAATCTTCAGATATCTTCTGATAATAGATCCTTTAACTAAATATATATATATATATATATATACACACACACACACACACACATATATATATATACACACACACACATTTGTGAGGGGGTGAGTGTGTGTGTATACACACATATCCTTCTGGCAATGTTAAGAATTTTTTCACAGACATTTAAAAATTATTTATTGATGACTGCAACATTTGAGTTGTATATAGGTCTGTTTATATTGTCTAAATTTGGTCTAATTTAGAGATTACATTTCTCTGAATTCTTTCCTTTGTTAGGTAACCTAAGAGAATGGGTAAGAGGATCAGTTTGAACTAGTCAGCAAATTGGTCTTTGTTTTGGAATGGGGCTATAATTTTAGTTCTAGTATATATTTAGGTACAAGGAGTTTAAGAAGATATCTGATTTTAACTGTTCTCAACTTTTTGCACTATCAATGGCTTATAATTTCATTAATATCAAAATCTGAGTAATAATTGATATTTTGTTTAGACTTAGTTCACTCTTAAAATACTTTATGAGTTCAGACTTCTGCTCAGGAGAGACTGCTGTCTGCTATTAGACATTATTAGGCAATAATTTTAAACTTTGGAAATATATTAGTTCATGATTGCTTTCTCTCTTGCTTCCATTTTCCTGTGAATACTTGTTTAATCTTTTTTGTGATATTACTAACTTACTTTTCAGTTTTCTTATCATACCCCAATTGAAATCCTTATCCATTCTTGTTTACATGCACATCATTTTCAGGTTTTTTTTTAGATTGGTGATTTCTTCATATGATTCCAATGTTACATTTTTTTAATGTCTATTTATGTCATCAAGGAAGTTTTCAGATGTGTTTCTTGACATCCAGTATACACTTCCCAAGCATATCTGTGCTATATTACATAAGATTATATTTCTGAGACACTCTAATCTGAAGTTCTAATGCAAAACCTCCCAGTTACAATGGTTTACTTGATATAAGGCCCTTATATGACAGCACATTTCCCTAAAAGTATGTATTAAGTATGTTTCACTGTTTATGAAACAGTTAAACAAAGTTTAGCTGTATGTACTATTACTACTTCTAAATTGATTATGCAAAGAATTAGAAGAATAAAAATAAATGCTCCTGAAATCTTGAATATATGTTTTATGTTTGAATCAATTTAAGTCCTAGAATACCAATTATGGTCTCATTTACAAATTAAAATCCGAAACACATATCATGTTAACTTCTGTAAAAATATGAAAGCATCTGTTCTTGAAGGAAGTTATATTTGACACAAAGATGTTTGTAGGAATAGTGATTCAGACATTGTTGAACTGAGCACAATGACTCTGGTGGTGATTAGGGTATTTCAAAACAAACTATATACTGGGGTGATTAATAATAAAAGTTTATGACCCTTTATGATGTTTTATGTTATGATATCTACTCTGGGGCTTGCGAGACATAAAGTTACTATCCTAATCATATAGAAGTAAGAACATATCTAAAAGCAAATTAATTCATGTGTGTTTAAAAACATATTCTTAGAAGAGAGAGAGCAAAACACTTAATAGAATAAAGATTTTTTTTAACTAAAGGTTGCAACAGCTGATTGGCTACTTTATTGATATTTGGAAAGGAGAAAAATGAAGATAAGGTGTTCAAATTACTAAACTTCTTACTGAGAATTACAGTTACTCATGTGCATTATTCTACTATGAAGTTTGCTTTGACATTAAACCATGAAAGGAGCCACACCCTGCAAAAGAATTCCCACAGCTACAGTACATGATAACTGTGGCAACAAAATAATAATTGACTCTGACAATGCAAATTGTTTTTTCACAAAGCATCTAATAGCTAATGTATGAATAACCCCCCTGATACTATCTTCATGTCAGTATAGTACACATTTTATTTCAGAGTTATGGAAATTGATGAAAAGTGATTTTTGAAATATAGCAATATCAGGTACCATGAAAAACTAAAAACAATGTGAATGTCAATGAACTGATTCTAAAAACCAGAGAAATTTATATATGGATATTCTAATTTAGAGCAAAGTGATGTTAGAAAGCATCTTTTCTCCCAGGAAATGATGACATTTTTAGGAAATTTCCTGAAGTCAGAGTGTTATCTGTCTGCTTAGTCGACTCTATTATAGACGTTTTTTTTTTTTCACTGATTCTTGCATTCTTTAGAATTAAACAGCTTTTAGTCCTCTGTGTATGTATATATGTATACACATACATATACATATACATATATACATATATAGTGATCATTAAATATTTTCTCTAAAATTTTCAAAGTTTGGTGATAGAATATTCGAAAAATTGATATAGTAGTATCTCTTTCAGAGATTAACTTGTCACATAAATGAAAACATTATTTTGTACAATGAGAGTTTACTTGCTGTCAATTGATTTGCAGAAAAAGAGCCACATAAAATTAACTCATGATTATCACATCAAAGAAAATATTACATCAAGAAATTAGCTTGATAGCTGAATTTTCTTTTGCATTAGGCCCATGAGAGTAATATTTGCTGGTCAAAAATCAGTCTTTGCAACACATGGACTAGCAAGATTTATTCATCTAAATTATTGAAAATAAGTTTTGGAGTCTATTATTAGATCGTATGAATAAAGTTAATGAATTTTAAAATCATGCTCATCTGAAAATAAAATTTAAGACATGCATGTGGAATTTACTTTGGGGATTAAAAATACAGAAATCCTTTAAAGTAACTAATAAGTATTAATTACCATTTGTATGACTGTCAATCATGAGAAACATGTTACAGTTAACAGTCTGTGAGGGAGTAAACATAAACATAGTTTCAAATATATACCAAAATAAAAATTTATGAGGTCAAACTTTCTAAATTGCTATTTTTTGATGATCAAATTTCACTTTCATTGACAACTCTATACAGGATGCTTCATAATGATTAGCAATAAGCAAATACTTGTTACATAGATATAAAATCATTGGAGCAACAAAAGTAAGCCCAACCAATCAAAAACTAACATTAAGAAGAAAAATCACATATTAACAATAAGAAGAAACTTCCAGTGAGTCAATTAATGTATTCTAAATCTTATCCCAAAACAAAGAACTTGTTTGAAATTTTAGTAAAACTGTAAAAGAATAAGAATTGCTTAAGAAAGCCGGTAATAACAGAAAAGGATATTTCGCTGTATAGGTTACAAGACAGGTTTTGATAATCTGGAGAGATATAATTGCTGTCACAAAGCCTTTTGGATCCACAAAAATGCTCTAGTCAATCTCAAGTGCAGTTCAGAAACAGAAAGCAATGTTAATGCTTTGAAAAAGGGAAAGAACATATGCAAAATTCTAGCTTGCATAAAGTATATTATACTCATTCTAGTTAGGAAAAAAAACACACTCTGATAAAAGATGAAGTATATGGTGTGCCCTGAGGATGTAACTGTTAGATTTGTCCCCTCGACAGGTGCTGTCCTTGTATATCCCAGCCATCTAGTTTCTTGTCTCAGGGAGGAGGGATAGTGGGGGGAAGGGGGAGGGGAAGAGGGGATGACGAACAAAATGAAAAAAAAAATTGCTTCTTTCTCATCTTTCTTCCTGTCTAGCATGCTTGCCTACTTGCTTTTATTCTTGCCTGTACCTTTCTTTTATAAAGGAAAAATAAAAGATGAGGTATATGAGAATGAGCAGGGTAACAGAAGACTGGTGCCAGGTCAATGAATAATGATTATGTTACAACCGCACCAGACCATTCTTCCATTGTAGGGCGACTGATAGCAAGAGAAACACAGGCACTGGGTTTTGTTCAAATGTGTTCAATCAATCTCATAAACCATCTGAAAACAGAATAATTAAACTTTAATAGAAGATGAGCTTATGTACATTTGACATTCTTTTGTTTCTTTATTTGGTTGCTTGGTTTTAGTTTTCTCCTAACCTCTAGTCCTCGGGCTTTAAGTGATCTGTTACTTAATACAAAATGCAAATGCATGTTTTTCTTTATTTTTCTGGACAAGCATATTGTCCTTTTAGTCACTCTTTCCTTTTTCTTCCTCTAATCAGCTACTTAGCTGATTTTATTGAATGTCTTTAGTTAAAAATCCTGTAAAAATTGTTCTGTATTAAATAGAATTGAATGGAAATTACATGTTGATTGACATGTGAAAATCGTCATGACATATGCTACTGTTTAGAGGTGTTCAGACTTTGAGAACATGGCCTCTGTTCTAAAACGGTTTATTTGTGAAATGTGAGCTGAGTATATTTACTTTTAATATTACAGTTTTCTGTACTATGTGAATAATTAGGCCCAAATTATGAAAAAGATGAATATAAAAAGCAACCAAAATATTCGTCCTTTATTTTATTGTTTTGGTTGTTAATCTCATGTTGCACTCTTACCAAACTTTGAATTTACATGTAAATGTTTATTCCTATTTCTAGCACACTGTTATTATTCTATTTTTATATACCTTTGAAATTTAAAACATGCTCCTCTGTCAATAGGCAGGAAATAAATCTATATAAGTTTGAATACCTAGAACATCAGAGAAGAAACATACTTTCTCTCAGGGTCATTTTTACACCATGCTTGAGAAGGCGAGAAAGAGTAAGGGCTTGTGTATGAAGCAAAAGAACACTGTATTTAGGCCTCCTGGGCACTGTCTCTGTCTCGTTCCTATTTCTGCACTTCACCCCTCCACACACACACAAGAGTCTCAAGGACCTGAAGTTGCAATTTAATGATTCTCAAGTCTTTTTTATTTAAACTTGATACAGTATTATGCAGGAGCCGACTTTTATCCACTCCAAAGAGTCAATAGTTGAAATTTCAGGAATTTTGAGGCCACTTGTCATCAAAGTAGTAGTTTAAAATAGATTATATTTGAAATATTTAAACAGAGTAATCAGCAAACACTGCCAATTACACTCCTCCCAGTCCCTAGTGGGTGGTTCAACATTCATGCAAACCTCACTGTTTGTCTCTATGGATCATAATTTCTTTAAATTATTTGATTTCTATGATGAACAATTTTCCTGGCAGTAATGTTCTCTGTAAGATGACTGTAGTGATTGTGTATATGAATTCTTACATCTCTTCATTTCTTTAAATGTATGAATTCCTCTGGACCCTTTCTCTCTCATCTTAGGCTCTCTCCAGGTGTGAACTTTGCCAGCCCACTATCTTTGACTATCCTACAACAAACACTTTCTCCACCACGATAACTATTTATTCAGTTACTTTCTGAGCAACTTCACTTATATGTTCTGAAAGAGACAGCAGACTCAATATTAGGCAAAACTGAGCAAGTCACCATATCTATTTTTATATTACTGTATTACTGATGTTGTCCCCTACTATTTGCTTTGTTACTATATTACTGGCCACCATAATATTCCCTGTGCACAGTCCTTTTCTGAATCTCCACTGTGCGAGAGTTACTTACAAACTCATTAACTTGGTATGACTTGGTCATGAAGGAGATGGATTTTCCACATGTCTTTTGCCTCATCATGTATCATCTGTACCCTTTCTTCTTAAATCCTACTTATAGCAAGTAACTCAAAATCTTTCCCCTGTATCCATAAGACAGGATCACTGACATTGTAATATTGTTCTAGGTGACTCTGAAACAGAAAGATATTTGAAGATGTTTGTTGCCAAAGTAATCATGTAGTAACCTGTTTCAAGAAAGCCCTTCAAATTGAGGCGCTCTGCCACCTGTGTCTCTGCAGTGACATAGAAATGCCAATGACAATGCTCTCGCCTACCTGACACAGCATAGGCGCTATAGGTCTTTGATGATCTCCATCAGCAAAGTGTCTTTTACTATGAAAGTTATTAGGGTGGCAGCTCATTTGGGGCCATTATTTTGCTTGTCACAGGTTCCAAAGTTAGAATAAGAAAGAAAAAAAAGTTACCCTTTAAAGTCTAGCATACTCTTTTCTATTTTATCCGATGTCGGTGATGGAATTCCTACAAAGCTTATAGTCTATCTCACCGCATTATGTCCCCACCTCTGACGATTTCACAAGCTAGTTCTCCTCGATTTCTCCTACATATTTAGAATGATGTTCTTCCATTTTAACTACATCGTGATGGATTTAGACATCTTCACATAGAATGTTTGCTCCTCAGGTACAGTCTCACCATATTATACTTAACACAGTTCCAAGTCCCCTAAATGTATCAACTAGCACCTGGCCTCTAAGATTGATGTTAATCAGCATTCATCCAATCTTGGCCACTCTTCTCTTTAATATTTTATACCCCTCTCTCCTTCCCTTCCTTCCTTTTCTTCCTTTACAAATAGAAATGAAAAAAAATTGCCTGGAATCAGGCAAAATATTCATCCTAAAGAGTATGGTAATAGAGATATATAACTCTAAAATGAGGGATAGAAAATTTTATAGAGCTAGAAAAATATAGTAAAAATTATCCAATGCAAATTCTTGTTTGCTCTCAATTTATGCAAATACTGCTTTTATTTTTATATTCCACTAAAAGTATTGACTACTAGATACCATATAAATAATAAATTTAAATCATTATTTTATTTCTTTAAATGTTCCCTCTCTCTTTTTCTGAAACATCACCCCCTGCTGTTTTTATTTTTAAAAATGTTTTAGAATATAACTGTTTCTCACCTTCTGTTCTACTCTTCTCTCTTCCCATCTGCCTAATTGCCTTCATTCTTACTTGTATCTTTTCTTTAAAAAATTCCATTCTATTCTTTTCTATTGTATTCTATTCTATTCCATATACCCAGAACTCAGAAATTTGACTGCTCATGATAGCTACCCAATAAATAGGTCTTAAATAGCTAAATGAACAAATGTTTGGTTATTAGTACTCAGTAGTGTCACTATCTTCTCCACCAGGAAATCTTTCTGTTGGTCATATTATTCAGGTCTTTCCCTAGCATTCCAAATCTTGGACTTTTTACCTCACGTCATTCATTCTTTTTGTTGATTTCATGTAGTCTCAGTGCAAGTGCATCCTAACCACTCTCTCTCACTTTAGTTTAAGGACTGGCATTCCATCTTTAGATGAATCTGCTTAAATATTTCTCATTGATTCCCATCCTCTTTGTGACATAATATAAACAACAAAAAAACCCACTATTATCCCATATACTGTCCTTTATTATTTTTATGCTTCTGAATCTCCCAGGTTCACATAATCCCTAGTATAATTAATAGTATTCTTTACTAAACTTTAATTCCATGTTCGTATTTAGGTTTAATTGACCTCAACATCCCTACAGAATTTGCAGTGTTAGAGAATAAATATATTGGATAATAACAAAACAATAACTTTGCAAAAATCTTTATAATTCAGTAAAGAATATCAAGTGTTATTTTCTTTTGCAACCTTAAAAATGCTATGAATCTGCACTTTATACTTTGTGGTTATAGTATTTATTACACTAGACTGAACAGCTAATTTGTGTGTATGTGTGTTTTATAATTTCGAATAGTGAACAAATTCTGGTCAATGACAATTTACTGTGACACATTCTTAGTACATGTCATAGTGCCTTACATAGAAAAGTAACTATGAATGATCAAGTGTTATATCAAGATGTGTTAACTAAATCTTATTTTAATATACGTTTAATATAATTTGTTATACATTGGAAATTAAATGTATGTGCTATTGGCTAATTGCATTTAACAATGTATATGTATAATGTATGTATACATTTGCTTATAAATATATAATCTATGTGTACATATGCTTATAGACATAATCTATGCATATATACTTTTATTGCATATTCATGTCACAAAATCCCAACAGTATATATAAAGTACCCAAACTAAAATTCTACCATCTTCAGACACCAAATATTAATCTCTATTGTATGTTTTTCAATATCATTTCTAAGTATATTTGTATTTTCCCACCTACGCAATTATAAAGAAAAATACATTATGACCTGTTTCAAAAGAAGTTTCAAATATTATGTGATTGAAATTATTTGTGAAATGATTTTTAATGTCTGTATAATGATTGGATGCTTCAAGAATTTTCATGGTATGCAGAAGGCAGCTGAACTGTTTCTCTGCGTGTCTTTTATTTATTACATTTGAGATAATACAAATGTATTTTCTATTTTACTTTATGTTAGTCAATAATATTAACAATATTTGTATAGTTGAAAAGAATCTTCATTTCCACAGTTTCTTTGTGTCCATGCATGTATTGTATGTTTATTTATTTCACATAAGAATAATTAGAGAAATTGCCATGGCACTTTTATGAATGAATGCGTGCATGCATATGTATAGTCTTTAATTCATGTGAGATTATAATTATTCTGAAAATATAAGGAAGATAAACTTATAATTAGAAAGAACAACACAGAGCCACAGATGGTGAATAATAAAATATGATAATAGTCAAATAATCAATATAATCAAATAATCAAATAATCAAATATATATATATAATCAAATATATGGACAGAACTTTAAATTTTTGGGGAGATAGCATCATTGTGAGCAGTAAAGTCAGATTTTGGGAAGGACCTAAGACTTGAGAAGAGACTTGAAATGTAATCAGCACATGGATTGATGATGATATATGGAAAAAACAGGGTGGGTGCTGTTACCCAACAATTTCATATATATGCTTTGTGTGGAGAGAGTATGTAAGTTATTATTATCGAGCCCAAATTGTATGGACTTTTCAAAAATCCATGTAATCTTTTTATCTCAAAAGATCTGGTCAATTTAGTTGAAAAAGTCACAACTTCAGTAAATATGGATTTTCTCATCTTCATGTCACCCTTTTTTCCTGTTTCATTATATATTGTGACATTTCCCATTTTGTAGGACTTGTGTATGTTCCTTACTTCCATTAGTTCTCCATCCAGTCTTTGAACTCATTCTTTTTGGCCTCCTCTGAAACCTCCCTCCCTTAAGCTTTCAGCAGAGGTTATTTTGTTCCCGTCATGGTCAGTTTGTTTTCCCCCACATAAATTTCTCTCATCAAACATTATCTTGCTAACCCTGACACATCCAAGTTGTAAGTTCAAAGCATAAAATGGTTGCTTCCAATTCACCGCTAGATGTGTAGCTTAAAATCTGGATTCTAAACAAAGCAACATTTTTCTCAATAAATATCATTATGTTTCTTGGATAAAAAGTATACTAATCCCAAGAAAATGACTTTAGAATGGAAAACATTTGCTGTGGGATATGTCTTGCAGTCAATGGCCAGTAATAGATAGTATCTTCAGCATTTGAGAGTGAGGAGTCAAGAAGAAATATCTATTATCTACTACCAAATCAGCTTTTTGGCTCTTTTCATCAAGCATGGTAAAAAATACTAATTTGAATATTATGCGACTGTCAAAATCTTGAGATTCCAGAGGTTTACTCTTGTGGGTTTTAGTGACAAAATCGATAAATTCATCGTGGTCTTTAATTATGTGATATCCGCATTAAATGGCTAGGGTCTATCTCTGTCTTCTCAATTTTCCTTTGACTTCGATTTGCACACCATCATATTTTATGGTTTGCCTTTTGTGACTAACGAGCTCTTATATTTAAGTATTTATTTTTTCATGCTCTTCAATTTTCCACCTTTACTTATATTTTCTCATTCTGTAAATTAGCTCTTCTCATGAAAAAGGACCCACTCTATATAACTAACACAAAGTTTTTTAACCTTCATTTGTATTCTAGTTTCTTGAAATTCTTTTTGTATACTCTACAGCATATTTTGGATATTTTTCTATGGAGTATATAGTTCCCATCTAGTGTATCACCCCTTATGTAAAGTAAGATAGAAAAAATTTTGAGAAAAAATGAATGAAGCCCTATGCATAATTTTATCTGAACAATATCTGAAAATAAAATTTACCTGAGAACTGAACACATGGTCATCCTACCTAAAATTCATCATTGTATTCACCAACCAGACTGTCTTCTGAGTTCTGCACTGCTCCTAATTGAAACACAGTACTCCCATAGCATCTTATAATTTGCTAAGTATAATTTTTTAAGACAAATGACTTTTTCTTTTTCCAAAGGTGTTACTTCTACCCTATTAAGGCTTTATTAACTCAAACATAGAATATGATAATAACCTCTTAACTGACTCTGCAAACTGTAGTCATGTCTACTCCCAAATGATTGTGCTATGCTTCCCATATTCACTTTTTTATTAGATTAAGGAGGCGGTTTGAAAACTCTCAAAATTTTATCATTGTTAATGCATTAAACTTAAACCTGTCTTAACTTGGTGAGTTAAAAATATTTGACAACCATTCAAAACACATGTTTCAGGCCTTGTGTTTTATTGCCTCTGCATTTATTATCCTTCCTTCCAGTCTATATATCTGGTCTTGCTGCTGTTATTCAAACACAGTTTGAATACAGTTTTATTTGTGCCACTCAAAATTCTTTGTGAAAACGTTCCTCAGCATCTCATTTAAAAGTCACTTCGCACTTTTCTCAGGTATCTATGGTGCATATTGTACATAATGTTGCATCATTAATCATTTATTATTGATTTTGTTACTTTCTTAGTAAATTTCCAAAAATCTGTTGACTTAATTACTAATATGAAAATGAATATTTAGAAAAAGGTAATTTGTGCTCAGTTATTTTGATTATTTACTAGAGCACAGGATGCACATTAGGACTGTACTTGCAAATGTAAGGATGTCAACTACAGTTTTACATAATAAACTTCTCTCTCTGATATTTTGAGTGCTCTGATAAATAATTATGCTTAATTCTGAAAGTGTGGTAGAGCAGTAAAAACTGAGACTCTGAAGGAAACATTGCCAGAAAAACAATCACATGTTATGTCAAGTGATGAATATTTTACAATAATAAAAACAACATCTCAAAATAAAGACAAATATATTTTGGTGAAATGATTTGTAATCATTTTGTGCTCTCTATGTGCAACATATTTTGGCAGTAAAGGAATAGTAATGGAACACTAGTAACTAAAATGAGAGTACCACATCTAATTTTAGAGCTATAATTTCATTTGCCTATTAGTTCATGAGCAGATGAATTGATATGCTGTAAGAAAAATCAATGGTGCATTTGGAAAGTGCATTTCAACTGAAAAAAAAAGGTCATAACCTGGAAAGCAAGATTTACAGCAATAAAGATTAAGTATTAAGGTTAATTTTTGGTTTAACTATTAGCTTAGTGAATAAGATCTCTAAATAGTGATAGGAATATTGTTTCTTGGTAGGAATTTTATATCTGATTTGTTATGCTTCCATGAATAAGTAAATCATGAAATTTAATGCTTCAGTTGTTTCAAATTATAGGAGCTGCACATTTTCTTTTTCAATAAATCCTAAAAATAAAAGGGAAACATTATTTTCCTAAAGGGAATTTGTTAAAATACTCTTCCTACATAAATTTTAGCAAATCAGTTGATTTTGGTCAAAAACTATCCCTGTACTATTTTTTGGTGATATTTTAAGCATGTGCAACTATGACTTTTCCATGTTTTCTTATAATGCTATACACAGTGTACTGGTGACAGTATTGTAGAATAACTAGGCAAACTTTTTAATTCACCTCTATTCATGAATAGCTTAAGCTTACCCTGTACAAATATGATTTAAGAGAGGTTCTAAAATTTAAGAAAATATATAAATATTTAAGAGGAAAACTGACATTCTATAATAAAGAATTAATATCATTTGATCCTTTGACTCTAGTGGCTTGCATCTAGTTTCAAATATTTACGTCCATTAAATAGTTGCTCCCCATCCTCCTCCCCCCAGACTCTGCAACCACGAGTTTATTTTTCTGTTTGAATTTACCTATTCTGGATATATCATAAAAATGAAGTCATACAATATTTGACCTTTTATGTCTGACTTAATTCAATTAATATGTTGGAAGACTAATCCATGTTGTAGTAATCAATCCCACTTCTTTTAATAATATTCCACTGTATACACACACACGCACACATATATGCACCATATTTTCTTGACCCATCCATCCTTTGATGGACATTGGGTTGTTTCTGTGAACATTTGTAATGGTATTCATTTCTTTTTGTTTAAGGACTACTTTTATAGGACTGTGCTATAAGACCAAACTATTGACTTGCCAGGTGCTGTGAGGTTTCCTAGGATATGAACCAATCAGCACTAACACTTGAATAGTTCCCAGAGAAATTAAGGTGGTTGAATTGGAAAAGTTTCTCTAGATACCCCCAGGACTATGTTTTTTGTAACCTTAGAGAATAATTCCCTAATATCCACTACTGACTGGCTATATTTTATCACAGCTTTTCCTCACACTGAACCATGAACTTTTGGATTTCCTTTCACATTGGAGAACCTAAACATCCAGCAAGGTGCTTTATGGTCATTGGTCAATTATATTTTGAGTAAAATTGCAGCAGATTTAAATGAGATTCTTAAGAATAATTTGTGAAGGAGCTAATCAGTGAAAAACATATAACTTGGCATC
This sequence comes from Solenodon paradoxus, assembly GCA_004363575.1. Classification (NCBI taxonomy): domain Eukaryota; kingdom Metazoa; phylum Chordata; class Mammalia; order Eulipotyphla; family Solenodontidae; genus Solenodon; species Solenodon paradoxus. The sequence continues at coordinate 1,013,841 of RJWH01000035.1, forward strand.
ATTTTTGCCTGGGTTCAAATCCCACCTCTGTAAGTTATTGGCTCAGAGTAAATTCACACTAAATATTTTTACTATTAAAGAGAAAAATGTTTTAATTGGTGGAAAGGGGCATTAAGGATGAGGGAATCAGCTTTTCACATATTTCACATTTTTTCATAGTTATTTCATTTTTTCACAACTGTTTACATAAGTGAAATATTCCACTTCAAAACATTTTTCCCTGGGATCACATGGACTACACTTTTTACAACAGCTGCTTACTTACTTAATTTGTATTTTTTGAGAATGTCAATGTGCAGTTTTTCTAACGTAGAAATAAATGGACTAAGGCCATCAACATAATGATTAAAACCAATCATTGATGGACATTTAGAAGCCTAATTAAGTAAAGCAGATAAAAGTCAGTGACCTAGATTTGAAAGGCATTTTCTCTGTCTAATGTTCACTTGAGATCACCCATCCTTATCAGACTTATAGTCTTGTAAGGAGACAATTCATTCAATGCAATTCATCTTCTTTATGCAGATTTAAGTCTCAATTGAGTTGACATGCCATGTGATCATTTTGAAAAGTGATGCCTAAGATACTCCTCTCATTTGGAAACATATTGCCAAATTAGGAGATGACACAAAAAGCAATAGAGTGACTGGTGATAGTTCAGCTTAGAAGTTGAACCAAACTGTTTAAATGTGTCTATACTTTTCTAAAAACAAAATGGAGTTTATAGGCATTTGATGGTAGTCCAAAATTTTGCTTATGCCTGCTCTTGTGTGTTTTTTTTTTTTTTTGGTTCTGTATCAATACTTGTGAAAACACTGAGAGTGTAAAACACAGCCCCCACACAGAGGTTCCTCACCCCAACACAGATTACCTGAATCTTTGCGTCAGATCTGCTTTTGCATTGTGTGTGGATGGAGACCCTAATGCACTCAATATAATAAAACCTAAATAACTTGAAGATTTGAAACAGATTATAAATTTGATTTATATTTAGTATGTTGAAAATAGTTGCTATCCCATTGCTAGTTGAAAGGCACTCAAGACCAATATTCAGCCTTTTTTGTTCTTTATATCCAGGAATAAAAAAGTAAGTTCTCCAAGCATCAGCCTTTATATAATTTTTATTTTGCTAGTGCACAACATATTGCTGAACTATTCATCTCTAAAAGTACTGAGAATATGTTTTATTTGTGGATAACTAAAAAAGTCCTGGAAGCGACATTTAAAAAAGTGAAAGGGCTTGACCAACTTGCACTAATTCTTATGAAAAAAAATTCATCTCAGTTTACAATTCAAGTGTCAGGTTGTAGGACATTATATTTTGAGCTGCTGATACTGAAGTGCTCAAATGCTGTGTTTTGAAGAGAAGCACAAAGGCTTGAAACCCTGGCACATGATACATGACACTGTAATCAAGAAACAATTCTTGATACACATTTTCAGTGAGATTCTTTTACGTTATACTGTTCCCTCAGGAGGTAATGAAAGATGTTTCTCACAGAAAAATGCTATGACTAGTGAAGGAAATGTGTTTTACATGATTTATATTTGCTAATATGATTAAGGTGCTTGCCCCAGATGAATTTGTAAAATAAAACTAGTTTTCTATATGATTTAAACATTCCAGCACAGCAGCACACAGCAATGAGAGGTTAAGGCAACTTTTAAAAGATGGCTATTTTATGAAAAGTAAGCTCTTCATTATATTGATATATTCATTCCATTTTTATGTTAAAATTAAGGAGCACAAGTAGACTGTAGAGTTTTTCATCATATGACTATAAGAGGTCAAAAATGTTGATTTTATATGAAATTTTACCAACTTTTCTTGCTCTAATTTAGCTACAATAATTTGATATTTCAGCACCAGTTCTGAAAATCCTGATCCATTGGGTCTATTTCCTTATACTTCTATACAATTTGTTTAAACAAATTGAGAAATTGCTTGGTTAACTTTTGAGGCTTTAATTTCTGGATGTTTACTATAAATGGACATTTCCCACAAGGATTTAATCTTCAGAAAGATGATTTTGTCTTACTGTCTTTTCTGTTTAAACCCTTAGAGCAGATGTGTAACATCATTGACCCTTACATATGCATAGAGAATCTTTGATCAAGTTTATTTTGATGCAAAGAACACATCTTATAGCACTGTTCTGGTCATTTTGACTTTCCCGTATTCCTCAAAGACTATTTCATACAGCTTTTCCACACTCAAACAGTGGACTCTCCTTTGTGCTCTCTAACCTCTTTGGCAATAATTTTTTATCGCATTTCACAGAGGAAATGAAAACTATTAAATATGAATCCCATTATCTTCCCCCTACCAAATGAATAAATTCCTTTCCTTCTTTTCTCTGGGTGTAATTTAAAGGCTTGCCATCTCTCTATGAAATACCAGCCCCTTTCTGTATTTTCCAAATTTTCTTACAAATTGTCTTCTCAGGGACTTGAATTCTATTAGAAATCTCCAATATCTCCTCAATCTTTAGTTTCTTCTTTATTAATGTACCCAGTATAATTTTAAAAAATGTTTTGATACTGCCTTATTTGCCTTTTTTCCTCTCATCACTAAGAGTCCACAGCCGAGAAAGTGATGGGGAAGAGGTTGGGAAAATGGTATAAAGGGAATTAACTGGAAACAAAGGGGAGAAAAAAGAGGGGAATATTGGCAAAACTACTATGCTATATGTAAATATAATAATACTATTATGTATATGCCAAAACAAGTCATTGTCAGAATGTAATATCCCTTCAATAATAATAAAAAATAAAATAAAAATGTTTTCATAGCCATAGAAAACCATATCTAAACAAAATAAAGCAAATTTCATATAGTCAAGTTCCTCTCCAGTAAACAACATACACACTGTTGTACACAATTATTCAACTGCAATCTGGTTAACCAAAAATGATGAAAACTAAAGGTTATTTTAACTTTAGTTAGTTAAAACCTTAGGAGACTCTAACTGATAAGAGGGTATTTATATTCTTTTTAAAAAACATTATTGAGCTAACTTTGACTTATAAAGTAAGATAAGCCTCTATGTGTAGGTTCACTGTTCTTTAAATGTATGTCAACACACCGTGTCCACCACTGAATTGCCAAAAGTCCTTCACCACTGTCCATTATTATATTCTTATCTAACATCATGGATGTACATTTATTTATGTATTTTACTCCAGAAAAATTAAAGGAATTTTTGACATAATATTTTATTTAGTGGCGCTATTAAGATGCTATTAGTGTGTCATTTATATGCATTAGATGCTTTACTTAAGTATGAATATTCAGAATTCCAAAACACACCTCGTCTCTAAAATTCCACCTGAGGGTCTATGGACCTGCCAATTCCTGCTTGGCTAAACTTTTCATGATAATTCTTTTCAATTCTCCGTATCACTCATTTTAGCCTTCTCTACTGAAACTATTCTTGGTAGTATAACTAGGAATTTCCACGTTGACAAATCCAAAGTCCATCATATCTTCTCTTTCTAGACCTATGACACCTTTAAACTCATCTCACCATCCTCTACTTCATGAAATATTCTTTCTCGAGGTTTCCATGACATTCTTCCTTTTCTTCCTCTTATTACAGTGGATATGTTTTAGTCAATTAAACAGACTTTTCCTTCATCCACTCTCTTAAGGTTGGTGTTCTATATAATATTTCTCTATAGTATTATCATTTTACATTCTGCAAACATGAATTTTCTGACCCTGTTTGTGGTCTATCTGTTGAACAATGATTCTCAAATGTGTGCATCCCAACTCAGTATGTATAGGCTCCCCTTGGATCTTTTATAATTATCTTAACTTTTTTTTTTGCTTCAGATTTATCTTTTTCTCCACACCCTCCTTTAACAGAACTAAAATTAACACTTCTTTCTTCATTTGCTAATTTGATTTTTTTCATTGAGTACTTACTATGACCTAGCACTCTTTAACACCCCTTTAATGGAAGAGATGAATATAGTGTTTATCTGAATAGAGAACAATTGCTAAATCATAAATTAAAATAAATTTAACACACTCATAACTTTCGTAATGGGGAGATGAAACAAAGTAACCTTGTTGCTGAGCTAGAGCATACTTCTTGGTTTAGGTATAGTTTATTTTGTTTTGTTTTTATTTACTAAGAAGATACATTATTTAATTGATTTTAATTAAATATTCACATTTTGGGGGAAATTTAACTATTTGGTTGTTATAACTGTTCTTTCAAAACTTTTTTTAAAGAACATTGCATCATAATATTATATAGATTAAAAGCTATGCATCATCATAAATCAACACTTATATTTCATATATTAAATTTACCACCAACAGTACAATTCTACCCTTTCTCGGTATAATTGATTCCATTTACCAGATTTTCCCACTCTCTTTTTTCCTTCCTTCCTGGTAACTACTAATTTGATTTTATAGACTAAACATCTATGTTTTGCTTGGTTTGCTTCATTTATTTGTGCTGTTTCTCTAAATACTACACATGACTGAAATCATGGAATTTTTGTTTTTCTCCTGACTTTCCTCATTATGGGTCACTGGAAAAGTTCTTCCCAAAGTTGCAGTTTTTCTGCTGAACTCTGAAGAGTGAAACAGAACAATGTGAGGCATGGTGAGAGTCAAAGAAACTGAAATTGGAAAAAATTCTAAGTGAGAGGACAGAAAGAAGAACACTTGTGAAAATAAGCCTAAGTGGATAATAAAAGTGAGTAAATTTTGTAGGTCTATTTAACATTAGAATATGCATTTTTGAAGTATGCCATTTAAATAGGTGCACTCAACAGCTTTTCTTTTATAGTAGTTCAGAAATATTTTCTGCATGGCCCCCATTTATTTTCTTGACTAAATTCCACGGTGCATTATATTAAAATTTCCTATGTAAGAAAAATGTCTCCCTAATATCTGGAAAATCATTGAAAGGAGCATCTTGGAAATTTTGAGAACAATATTTTTTCTAACATATCCTTTGAGAAAATATTAAAATATTACCAATTGTTTATTTTTAATGTATTCTTAGATTGGTATGAATCAGTCATTTATCCCGATTCCTGTTCATGTTGAATTGAAATACAGCAAGATGGCCCAAGTGATGACGAAAATTTATAATTTTAGATATCCTAAGTTATGGATAGAATTTAAATGATTACAACATAGAGAAAGTTCTGGAAAATTTGTATGTATGTTATTTTATACAAAGCACAATTTTGCTTTCAATATTCACTAATTATAATGAAAAACTTTCCACGTTCAATGTCTGCCATGTGCCAACATTATACTAAATACTTCAAATGTGTTATGCTATTTAACCCTGATAATAGCCTTATGAACCAGGTACTTTCCGTTTATATCATTGCAAACAAACTTAGGGGTATTATCAAGCTCACCTGAAGTGACAAATAGTAAGTGATAAAGTCATATCAAGAAAAAAGCAAAACCAGAATCAAGACGCTCATGACCAAATATTGACTACTTGATAATTTTGAGAGCACAGAATTTTATTTTTGCTCCCAAATATGCTATATAGATTGAATGAGATTTCAAACATTGTGTGTATAGTAAGATGATTCAGTAGAAGTACTGATACTGGATCTTATTTTGGCTGATAACATAATAATGATAATTCACTCTTCATATAACCATATAATCCAGTAATTTAATTAAATGATAGAAGAGATGGTATATTTCAAATACTAAATCACTTAATCATTAAAACAAAAGATATTCTTTTTCTTACACAGAAAGCGACTCCAATGTAAAGACGACAAATATTGTGAATTATAATTTTTATGAAGCATACAATTTGTACTCTGATATCTGATGCCATTCGCCTAGTTTACCAACTTCAGAATAGAGTCATCAGTGATGTTAGACTCCAGGAAGCATTCGCCACTACAGAGAGCAAAAAGTACAACTGACATCAGCAGAAATGTCAGGGATATTAATGCGACTTTTTTAAACCTCTGTAGTTGCTGACTTAGTTTTAATCGATGTCCTGTGATGCTAAAAAGAGGGAATTTGTGGCCTAGATAAGAGAAAATACATAGTTCTCTACAAAACTATGAAGACTCACTTAAGTCCATTCTTCTACTTGACTTGCTATACAAGATAATACAAATATGAGAAAAACATAATGAAAAACAATTATGCATTAACCTTGTAGAGTATCAAGCAAAGCCATATGTAGTCAATGCTAGATGCTCTTCCGGATGACTGCTTTTGTATGTTGTCCCCATCTTTGTGCAGGACTAGAACCTTCTCACTCAGGAATTGACCTGAAAATTAGTTGCTTATTTAGGTTTTTCTCTACTCTAAAATTGCTATCTACTCCTATTATTCTCTGAAATTGCACCATGTTTTTGGGCACCTAGAACTTATCAAATTTTTATTATCATTTTTATTCATGTGTTTATTATGTCTCTCCTATAGTATAATCTAAATTCCATCACCGGCATGTTATAGGTATTTATGAAATAAATACTATTGGGAAGTTAAGTTATTTACAGAAGATGTAGGTTATATGTGTCCTCAGATACAGTCTCATGAATGAGAATAAACATAATCTGAAGCAAATTCACAATTTTTAAAGAGACATTTTCCATGTTTTGCCTTTAATATAATCTGAGCATTTCTGGATGATTCTAAAAGATGCTGATTAGGCTTCTTACTCACCAAAACGTGATTCTTTTAAGCATAACCTACCACTGAACTTTTATTTTTCACAGCAAAAATTTGATTTATTTTTCTAATGAATGTACTTGTATTTCCATTATATTATTTTTAAGATTCTAAAGAAATGATTGGATTTGATGTTCTAAGAATACATCTCACAATGTTAACAAATACTAGATACTAGATAAACAGGTGCTATCATAGAGAATGCTAAATTTCCCAGCGAAATTCATAGAAACAAGAAGGAATTCGTCTTGGTTGAATGGACCATAATCATTGATAAAACAAAAGTAAAAAAAAAAAAAAAAAAAGCAATTCACTATACTGATGCCAGCTTACCCCTGAGAAATAGATTTCACCAATAATAGTTAGATTTCTGATCTTTGATACAAAGATGTGTGAATAATATATTTTGATTTTTCTGGGAAAGTGATCTTTAATAATACTATTTATTATAAAAATTAAGTTTGCAAGCACAGATTTTACAGAATATCTTTAGTGCGAGTACTGACTTGCATGTAAGATCTTCTCCAATAGCTGGTGAAGTATTTCCTTCCTCAATCTTTCTCTAAAGAGTTGTAGAGAAAGCTCCTCTAAGTATTTTTCTCTTGCTTTTATATTTCCTTCCAAAGTCTGATAACTGTTCGAAGAATGATCTATTTATCTGAACTTGATTGCATATACTCTTAAAATCCCAGAGCATTTGACACATTTACTAGCATTCTTTTGTGTAATACTACTACTAGTGTCACAGAAATTGGAAATGAAAAAGAATGCTGAGTTCAGTAATTTCACTCTGCTAACCAAACATTGAAGCTCCTTAAATCCCATGTAATACATTCAGGCATCTTTTAATTATTTGAAAGGGTTCATTTGAAACTGTGTGATTGAATGGATGTTTTAGACATAAAAATTTAGTATAATAACACAAAAGAAGAAAACTGTCAACCTTAAGTAGAATTTATAGAATCTTGAAATTTTAGCAGATTAATTGCATTTAGCAATTTTACCACTAGGAACATTAAGTGTTGACATTGTTGTGCTTCCATCAAAGTGGAAAAATTAAAATAATAACAAAGATACTAATTTATTATAGATTTAATCAAGGGTCTATGTTTTGCACTGTACAACTATAAACAAAAAATGAAGTTCTAAAAATAATTCTTATGATACTAAAGATGTTCACATAGTGTTTGCTAGTTCTTTTTTGAATTGACCAGAATTGCAGCTATTTTTTTTTACCTGAAAGATATTGATAAAGTCATTGATAAAAACAAACTAGATTATTTCAGATAAATCTTCAGCCAGGAATATATCTATATTTTCTCTTCATTTATGCAACATGAGTTTGTGTAGTTGTCAAATTATCCCATTTTCAACTTTTGTATGTTGCTAGATAATAAACATTTTGATTATTCTCCAATATGTAGTACATACAGATGCTGATTTACAATGGTACACTACTAAGACTTCCATAATGTTATAATGTATGATACATCAACAAAACTGCTAAAAATATCATAGTTGTAATTGTTAAGATTTGGAATGACCATGAATTTTTTGTCTGAATAATTCATGTCAATTTTGGGTAAATAAATTGAAAGGTGAGGAAGGGGATAGGAGAAATCTTGAAATGGAGTCTATAGAAGTTTGCAAACAACCCTGTCACTGATCAATTTTTTAGTCTTCCATTTTTTTCCCCATGTAGACCCAATCTAAAATGACTTCCTTGGATCCCAGTGTGGCAACAGGTTCAGATTTATGTGGATATTTTGATGCTTCTGTAAAATTAGAGTGTCATTAGCTTGTAATCCTGTTCTTAGGGAAATATATTTAACCCAGAGGTTGTTAAATTGACTGCAGAGGATCACTGAGTATTCCCAAATGTATTGGCAAAATATGCTGAGGAATGAGTAAGATAATTTTTCTAGGGAAAGGAGAATATTTTTTACCAGATTTCCAAATGGCATCTATGACTCTCCAAGAAGTGTTGAAAACTACTAGGAACTAGAAGCAAAAATTTTTAAAAAAGAATAAGGAACACTCTAGTTTTATGAATTTAAAACACCTTGTGTTTATATGTTTGCATTTTAGAATTACTTTTGTTTCATAAAAAAATATGGAATCATGTATTTGGACTAGACATTAGGAAAATCTGTAAACATTCCTAAAAGTGAATAGTCATTTTGTCCTTCATCTTGCAAATAGATTGAAAGCATCTTTTTTAATAAAATATTTCAGCATTCTTTGGAGTTTCAGAATATAACTTTGTAATGATAAGCATACAAAATTACTTACATACTTTCAAAAATTAGTCTCACATTAGCTATGATAAGTAATTATCTAGTATATTAAAAGGCATCTATATTCTATAGAAAGTAAATTCAGGCATTTTTCCCTTCTTTTTTAGTATATTGATGTATACTTGACATATAACATAATTTTTCAGGTATACAACACAATGATCTGATATTTGTATATATGGCAACTTATCACAATAAGTCTATTAACATCTGTCAATCATACATAATTATAAAGTATTTTTCCTTATAAAAATTTTTTTAATTTACTCGAAGAAACTTTCAAAACTGTAGTACAATATTATTAACTATAGTTACCCTTATGCATACTATATGCCTATGACTTGTTATTTTATAACTGGAAGTTTGTACCTCTTAACTCCTTTTCCCTGTTTTACCCAGTCTTAATCCTCTGCCTCTGGCAAACACAATTCTGTTTTCTTTGTCTATGATCTTGTTTTTGTATTTTTCTGTTTGATTTATTTCACTTAACATAATGGCTTCAAGCTCTATCCATGTCACAAATGATGAGACCTCATTTTTATGGCAATATTTTTTCATTACATATACACACACGTATATATATATATATGGATATGTATATGTGGATATATATATATATGTATATAGTACAATAGCTTATCTACTGATAGTCACTTAAGTTGTTTCCATATATTGACTATTATATTTAATGCTGCAATGAATTTAAGGTGCACGTACACTTTTTGAGTTAGTGTTTTTGTTTTCTTTGGATAAATGCTCAAGTAGAATTGCTAAATCATATAGTGGTTATATTTTCAATTAAAAAATAATTAGGAAGCTTCCTACTGTTTTCCAGAGTGGCTTCACTAGTTTAAATTCTTACCAACAGTACATATAGACCCCTTTTACTTTTCTCTAATTCCTTGCCAGTACTGATTGTTTCTTGTCTTTTTAATAATAACCATTGCAAAGATGTGAGTAATATCTCATTGTGGTTTTGATTTAAATTTACCTAGTGATTTTGAGTATCTTTTCATGCGTTTGTGAGCTATTTGAAAAAGAAAATGTCTATTCAGATAGTTACATAATTTGAAGTTCTTTTGCTCCATAAAATAACAGAATCACAGATCTGGAATATACATTTTTAATCATATTGTCCATGGCTGTTGTATTGAGCTAATTGTTTATACATGAGGAATATTAACCCATTATCAGACTTCTGGTTTTCATATATTTTATCCAACTAGTAGGTTGTCTTTAATTTGGTTGATTTCCTTTACTTTGCAAAGCTTTTTAGCTTAAGTTGTCCTGAATATTAATTTTTGGTATTGGTTCCTTTGCTTTTGGTGTCAGAACCAGGAAATCATCACCAAGACCTGTGTCAAAGAGTTTATTACCTATGTTTTCTTCTAGGAGTTGTATGATTTGGGGTCTTATGTTAAATCTTTTAATGAATTTTGGGTTAATTTTGGAATAAATATGGCATAGAACAGTGGTTTGCTTTCATTATTTTGCATGTGGCTATCCAGCTTTTCTAGCATTATTTATTCAAGAAACTGTTCTTTCCCTATTGTATATTCTTACCTCCGTTGTCATAAATTAGTTTACCACCTATGTGTGGGTTTATTTCTAGGTGCTCTAATCTTTTCCATTGATCTAAGTGCCTGGTATTACAATATCTTCATGGTTTGATTAACCCTGTTCTATAACATAGTTTGAAGTTCAAATGCATACCTCCAACTTTGTTCTTCTTTCCCAAAATTGCTATGGCTTCTTTTACGGTTTTATACAAATTTTTGAATTGTTTGCTCTATTACTGTGAAAAATACAATTGGAATTTTGATAAGGATTTCATTGAATCTATAGATTGGGTAGTATGAACATCATAATAATATTCTTTAAATACACAAGCATAGAATATCTTTCTATTTATTATGTTATCGCCATTGTTTTCATTAATGTATTCTTGCTTTTGATAAACCTGTCTTTCAGCAGTTTGCTCATTATCTTTAATATTCTTCATGATAGTCTTGTTTTCAAGTTTAATCATTTTGCATTCCTTTGATACTTTCTAAAGTGGAAATACTCTTGCTAATAGATACACTTACAGAAAAATATTTTGTATACATTTAATGCAAACTATAAATGGATCACATTTGTTCTTTCTTATTTCAGTAAATAATTTGAATAAATATTTCTTTGACTAATTCATGAAAATTTCATTTCATGTAATATATTCATTTTTCATATATCAATATCCACATTATTCAAAATATCTCACAGCGGTTTTGTCTTTACTGTTCGCATTTCTAACTCTCTTTGACAGAATCCATTGGGTTTCATGGTTTACACATCCTTTATTTAATCAACTATCGTCATTGGCCTCCTTCACATAGTTCAATGCAGTTTTACCCTATGGATCTCCCAAATTCATTGTATCTCTTATCTTCTTTTGCTCCTTGAAGCATATTTAATTTTATCAAAGATGAATTCCCAAGGACTTTTCCTTTATTTTAATTAAGTACTCAGAATTCTACTAAATTTTTCTCATCATATTGTCTGGGATTATAAATAGAATTTTCAAATTAACAATGACTTCATCATTAGCATGCATTTTCATCATGTTGATTATACTTACCAATCAAACATAGATTCAATTATCAGATAATATAGGTTGAAGTTTACTTGGATATGTTTAGCCTAAGAATGGATAAAGTCCACAACCTAGAACTGACAGCAGGAACCTACATTTAATTTCAAAAGACAAACCATAAACTATTTTATATCCTTTCAAACAGAAATAAACATCTGGCAAAATAATGTTTAGTGTACAATGACATTTCTACTAAAAATAAATTGGATATTAGCAGGTAATTTATGCAATTTTTTCATAATTTTAGCCTCATGCATTTAAACATATCTATGAAATCTATTTTTCATTTTAGCACATAAATAATAGATTTTCATAATTCCTTCCTCCCTATTTTTTCCCTTTTATAGCCCAGCCACAGAGTTGCAAGTGCTGGAAATAGCCAGTTCATCTTTCTGGTAGATCTTTCATTAAAATGCATAATTTTCTTTGAAAGGATTGATTGTAATGGTCATTGCAGACTTGGCTAAGGGCATATGCTGATGAGGACATAACTTAGCAAAGTCACTAAATTAATAGTCTTACAAGAGGATTATAATGAGTAGCACTGATGTGCTGAAGTTTTACTAATTTACAAGAGGCTTTTTGTGTTTGATAATATGTAAAAATACTTTCTCTGATATTTTTTCATCTAGTTTAAAATGAAATGTAGAGGGATATGCGTAACTAGAAAAAAGAGAACCTCATCAAATGAAATCATTATTTAAAAAAATCAAAAGTAGTCACGAGAGCCATAAAATTTCTTTTCATATAAAGTTGGTTTTCCATTATCTCTGGCTCCACTGATCACTATACAGGTAAGGTTATTGCTTTTTCAGTTTTATTAATAAACCTATTAGTACATAAATAGCCTTCTGGCCTTTCCTAAATAAATGGAAAATGAAATAGTTTCATTATCCCCGGGGTTTCATGCACTCCTGGTTATAGAGCAATCCCTGAAGGAATGGCTCTGTTTACAAGAAAATGTTTGTCTTGAAGATTTTTCAAACTGGATTCTATTTTTTTGTATACTTTAGATTCTATAACTAGGAATGGAATATTATTTGAAGGCCTGTTCTATTTTATGAAAAAAATCCTTAAAAATATTATATGCAATTCCAAGAAAAGAAGGATAAAACATAAGTCCAATCATAATGCAAAATTTAAGAAAAAGAAAAAAAGATTTTTGGTGTCAACAAAGGGTATTTTTAATACTCTCCTTATATTTTATAAGAGTTCAATGCTTTAATTTTCAAATGGTCTTCAAAATGTGGAACTGAAAAGCATTAACTACGTTGCAAGTCTAATAACATGTGCTAGGCAAGTGGAAGATAAACAACACATACCCTATTCTTTCACTGATTCATACTCAAATAAATCTAATTCTTTCCCAACCAACAAGTTGCTCTCCATCTACCATAAAGCCTCAGAATAATGTCTTAAGCTTCACATACAAAAAAATTATTACTTATCAAAATTGTTTTATCACCTTCATTTTTGCTGTTTCAAACTGCTTGGTTGTAACATTAATCAGAAAGATACCAAAGATGATTTTCAAAGTAGTAATTCTTATGTATCTGCTTCACATTCCCCATAGCTGCTTTATGATAGCATGGTAGAGTTAATCGAATATACATTTAGCATGCTAAATTTCAGACAATTCAGTGAAGCTGCAAGGAAGCATTTATGTGAAAAAGCAGGGACCTAAAGACTTGACCTGATAACTATTCTGTCATTTATAAGAAGCATTGACTATTTGTTGGATGATAAAGTGTGATAGAATAAGAGAGGATCATTGCAGTTAAATAATTCTATACCTCTTGCTTTGTTACAGATAGCTTGAAACAATTAGAGACAAATCATCTTATGAATTTTTTGAAAGCAATGTATAATTCTTGTATTTAGAAGTCCAATATTGAATTTGGTTATTGACAGTGGAAGTGTGTAGAAATTTTTGTTGACCAAATGAATTAATGTATTAATAAAAACAAATAAAATCCAATATCTAGAGGAGGAAGATTTTTATGACTGTACAGTTCATCCCAAGCATATTTATTGAGCAATGTTTGTATTAGGAATACTGATTATGTGAGACTTAAAACTAACGATATAAATCATTTAAATGATTCCACCCTGATTGAAAATCTAAAACCAGAGTTACTCAGGTCCTAAGAAACTTAGCATCTAATAGAGTATACAATGTAGAAATGAAGAGATGCAGTGTAAAGAGTAACACATGTCTGATGTGGATTATATAAACATTCAGAAAGATTGTACCAAACATTTTTAAACATTCCTCTTCAGCTCTAGAAATCACATATATCACAATTCTCTTTATAAAATTTTATGGAAGATGTCATATTTTTTCCTTAGAAAACTGAGGTGAGGTATTTATCAAGGTAAGTACCATATTGTTACAAATTTTGCCCAAGAACATCCATAAGCATTTTATTAAAGTTAATGAATAATGGGGATCAAAATAAAGAGCTTACATACTCATCAAAATTAATGAACATTTGAAAGAACTGCTTTAAAATAATTGAGCAAAGTGATATAATACCTGATTACAAAATGATTATAAACCATATCTATGATTAAATATAAAAAACAATACCTTTTCACTATATAAAATCTGTGACAATTAAATTTTGATAGAAGTCTGAATATATCCTATTCACTTTCTGGCATACTTTTAATGTATATTCATAAACATTTTCATATAAGAATATAAAAGGTGGTCTCCAGATTCCCTTTGTAGTTCCAGTACCTGCTTTTAAGAACTACTGTGTTTTTTCATGTCCATATTTGACCAAGAAAAGAGACTGAACAAGTGCTATGTTTTGTGGCATTTGTGCCCATGGAATCAGAAAGAATTGTATAGCTTTCTATATGCGAAGAAAATAAATCCATTTTCATTTCTAAATGTGAACTCTCAGTCTTAAAGTTCAATGTTTTCCTAATGAATTTTTAGAATGCTTTCTGTTCGGTTTCCCAGTTTTGTTTTGTTTTTTTCTTTCCTGAAAGGTGCTACCTACTGAATTTCAGAAAGACATGATTCATTGAAATGGCAATTTACCAAACGTTCAGTTATTCTATTTACTTATCAATATTCCTTTTAGGATGTCCCTAAGAGATACAATGTCTCATTTTCTATACCCAAGAGAAAGCAAGCAATTTATGTGTAATAGCTATCTGTTACATTTCCCTAACACATTCACTTTGCTTGTAAATAATAATTGTGTTTTAGATGTAAGAATGTTTACCAGGAGATTAACAATTTGTAAAAGTCCTGACATGGTTGATGTAAAATAATATAATTCAATTTGAAAAGCTATAATTTTAAGTGGTACAGTTTACACTGCTTTTCTTAGTTAAGGTAGAATAAAGCAACCTTCCTGTCAGCGATGATTGGATAATGTGATACATTACCGGATTACAAAATGATTCTGGGAAAACAACCCATTTCTCTGTATTAATCTGACTTGTTTAGTGTCCTTCTTCACTCTGCATTCGGATGAGGTGCTCTGCACAATCTAATTCTTTTTTTATGTGCATTGCCTGTTTTTTTTAAAGCACTGTTTTCTTGAAACTGCTTAAATAATGACACTTTTGCAAACTTCTGAATAGTTTTCAAATGTCTTGAATCTTAATTTGGTGCATTTTTCATCATAGAAATATGTGTGGGTGGTAACAAGAAATTGAAAAACATGAGACTTGGTGAATTTCAGTACTATGTAACAGTGTTTTAATAGGGCTAATATCACTCTATTTCAATGACACCTTTCATTAGTTAGTTTCAATATATCTCACTGTTATTTGCAAATTATTAATGATTTAGGAAAGGATGAAATAGATAATTCACTTTTACACAACATGTAGATATGTCAAATATTAAATATATTTTTCTGAGACATTTTTAGGTTTTTGATAAAGGTGAAAATCATTTATACATTGTTGAATGCTGGGGTTTTCAATTATTGTGCTAAAATGTTCCTAGTCTCAAATGATTCATACATTATATTTTGCATATATAAATGATTTACCTTTTATTTATTATACAAGTGATGCTTACTATATTCTGTTCTCAGTGCTACTCAAAACACACTGTAATATATCTTTGCCAGTAGAATGCCAAGTAAGGCTGCAATGCTCTTCTTCCACTAATAGATTTGTGTCATTGTTGTTGGAGTGACTTTACTCATAATTCTACGTGCTTTTTTCAGGTTTCTTTTCCAGTGTAACAGGTGAAAAGTTAGATAGATTTTGTTCACATTTGGCATGGAACTTTGATGAACATGCTATATAACGCTTTCAAACTATGAATGTGCAAATTGAGACCCAAAGAGATTTAGTGACTATTTCTCCTAAACCCAAGAGGAAATTAATGAAAAGATTATAGATTAAAAGGACATTGCACTGCTTTGCAGAATATAAATACCCCCATTCTTTTTAGTCCATGAATATTTAATAAAATGAGCATTTTCAGCATTCTACAACATAGCTGTTTCTATTTTTTTAAAAACCTAGCAATAACATAGACTTTACCTGTTTTTGACTAATTATTTGATGGTCAAAATTTTATTTCTGGCTTTCTTCTTCATGA
Organism: Solenodon paradoxus; assembly: GCA_004363575.1. NCBI lineage: Eukaryota > Metazoa > Chordata > Mammalia > Eulipotyphla > Solenodontidae > Solenodon > Solenodon paradoxus. The sequence continues at coordinate 1,030,034 of RJWH01000035.1, forward strand.
AATTTTAATCTTGTATCTTTTTTTAACTTTTGTGAAATTTTTCAAGTCTTACATTGCAAATTTTTGGACACTGTTTTCTGGGTTACTAACCTGAGTCTCTTGCATATTTAGTTTTTGTTCAATTGCATCTATGTACAAGCCAGAATATTTATTTTATATTTTAATCACTTGAATGAGATATTATTGACATGCAAATATTGTACACACAGAATGCATAAACCTGATGAGTTTGGAGATGATTTCCTGTGAAACCATCACCACAGTCAATACTATAAATATAGCCATTACCTCTGAAGTCTCCTCCTGTCCTTTTTATTAATTTAGTTTTATGGAATAAGAAAATTAATATGAGATGTACCATTTTAGCGATTTTTAAGTTAACAACACAATATTGTTACCCATAAGCACCATGCTCTATAATAGAATTCTAGAACTTATTTTTCCTATAACTGAAACTCAGTACGCTTTTACCAAAACCTCCCCACTCACCCCTTTCTAGCTCCTATGGTCAACTACCATTCTATTCTTTGCTTCTATGAGTATGGCTATTTTTGATTTATCATAAAAAGTGAGGTCCATATAATAACCCTCTGTATCTGACTTAATTCACGTAGAATAATATCTTCCAAGTTCATCTATATTGTCAAAAATGACAATGTTTCCTTTTCACTTTTAGGTTGAATAACATACAGTCACATGTAAACACCATAGCTTCTTGATACATTGATACATTTATCCACCAATGGGCATTTATATTGCTTCCATGTCTTGGATATTGTGAATAATGTGACAATGAATATGAGAATGCAGATATCTCTTCCAGATCATTATTTCAATTTATTTGGACGTACACTCAGAAATGAAATTGGTAGATCATATGGAGTTCTATTTTTAATTTTTTGAGCATTGGGATAGGCAGTTTCATGTGGTATAGGCTTCATACCCATACTTGGTGACATAAGAATGAGACTTGGGCACAGAATACTTCCTAATCAAGAGATTAAAAACCTCACACTGCCTTTGTTGGACTTACTTCTTTGTGTGGAAATAACTTTTAATGTTCAGGCTCAGTATGCTCTTTTGTTTATTTTGGGCATTTGCCTCAATGACTCTCAGGCATGGCTGAAGCCTTAAGAGTTTTAGAATTCACAAGAAGGAGAAGGGGAGAAGTTCTACTGAGTCACATGGTCCAATTATTCTAAGTTGTCTGCAAGACAGACTGATAGCCCTCGGGGACCAACAGAGAATATTGGAGCTGAAATTATTCAAATTCTATGTGAGTAGCACATTGTTCCATTTAATGCTTTGACTGTGTTTTGTTATTTTTGGCAACTCCAGGATCAAGATACACTGGGCAGATATGTTTGGACTTCTATTTCTGCTAGTTGACATCTGAAGATCTGTTGCATTGGTGTAGGGTGATCTGAACAATATTAAGGAAACTCCATATTATTTTCTTCAGTGAATGTACCAATATACATTTCAAATAAAGGCTTTCTTTTCTCCATATCTGGGGCAATAATTGTTATCTTTGGTGTTTTGGTAGCAGCCATTCTAACAGGTTTCAGGTCATGTACCAGTGTGGTTTTGATTGGCATTTCTTTAATACTAGTGATGTTTAATGACTTTTCATAAACCTGTTGACTATTATAAATTCTTGGGAGAAATATCCATATATGTCTTTTCCCCTTTTTTTAAGTTATTTGTGTTTGCATGTATGTATGTTTTCTTTGCTACTGAGTTGAATTATATATGTACATATATAATGTTGTATTACTGAAACCAATGAATCCAATATGGTTCCTGTCTGGCTCTTTTGAGAAAGAAGACCTAAAGTTGTTTTACTTTCAGTAAAAACTTTGTTGTGGACTCCAAAATAGGAGAAAGGGGGCCTCACGCCTTAATTCACTCTCTTCTTGAACTTCAGGGTAACAAAGCTATAATAGGATTGGCAAAGGGAGGAGACTTAGGAGCTGTGTCATCTTTGCATATATTAGGTGATTCTTTCCTCCTTCATGCTTCTTCAAGCCTCTTCAGAATCATGTGTCTCATTATAACGTTAAATCTCCACTCTTGGACATGAATTTTACCATGCGAAGGAAGCAAAGGTCACTGGTGGGACAACTACTTTACTCCTTTAGAAGTTTAGTGATCCAGCTAGAACCCGATCAGCAGTTAGCATGTTAGTGTCTCTATGCTGAGTATTTGCTCTTTTATAGTAAGTCTTAACCTTCTTAAATGCCCACTTACAATAAGTGAGAAAAGAAAGTTTCTTCTAAAAGGGATAGGGCAGCCTACGTGTGTGTGTGTATGTTTGTGTGTATAAATATGTATCCATGTGTATATGCACACATGCATACATTTGTCTATATGTATATTATTTATATGTATACTATTTATAAGCATATATACTGCTATTTCACTTTGGATGTTCATTTTGCTGTACAGAAGCATTTTAGTTTGACATAATTCTATTTTTCTTTTTTTGTTACCTGTGTTTCTGAAATCATAGCCAAGAAAAAACATTTCCAAAACCAATGTCAGACATTCTTTTTGGTATGTTTCCTTCTAGGAATGTTATAGTTACAAGTATTATGTTTAGGAATTTAATCCAATTGAGTGGATTTTTGTTATGATGTCAAGATAATGGTTAATTTCATTATTTTGAATATTGTATTTGATATTCTCAATACCTTATTGAAAACACAAAGGTACATTGAAATATCTCTATCCTCAGAAATTTGCAAAACTCTTGATTACAAACTCATGGGATAAGATTTTGGGTATGTGCATGTGCGAGTATGTGGGTGTGTGCATATGTGTGCATGCGTGTGTGTGTATTATGGACTAAAACATAATTATAAACAGACACATCAAGATTCAAATGAGTGTGTTATTCCATTGCTTCTCTAAATGACTTCTTAGAGTAATAAAATAATGAAATTTGGGATTTTCCTGATATGAAATTAATAAGACAGTTTTTTTTTGTGTGTGTGTGACCTTCCCAGTAAGACAAGATGATGAAATGGACTTAAGGTCAATGGGAATCCACTTTTATGCACAAAACTTCCTGGAAGATGATTTGTGAACCTGTAAATTTTTGTTGGCCCTTTGGTGTAAGAGCTATGTGATAATGTATAAGAAGTGAGATTTATAATTCTAATATTAGTAGTTGTTAAATAAAACTTCTAGATCTTGATTTAAATATCTTTCATGTCTGCAGACAGAAAATGTATCAAATTATGATAGAAAGTGTATAAATCATGATTAGGTAGGTAAAAACATGAAATAACTTAAGAAGTTTCCTTCATAGCTAACAGCTATTATTTGAAACTTTGGTAATTAAAATGACTCACGTATATGAACATTAGGTGATACATGATATGATAATAATTAGAAACTCGTGGGTTGTTGCAATGGAGAAAATAAAAGTTATCATTTTCAAGCGAATATTAGTTAATACATAGGTTGCAATAGACAAAAATTTCATAATGAATTGGTGTCTGTATTTGTTCAAAACCTCTGAAGCATATAAACCAGAAATCTTGGTCACTAGATCTGTTAGGCAGAGATAATCTAGTATTAGACTGTCTACCTTCTGGTCATTTTCCTGCTATTAAGTAAATCAGATAGCTAAATTAGTTCATGTAAACATCCTCAATAATAGCCTGGTTTGTAATTAATGTTATGCAAGTATTTGTTCTTATAATCATTTGGACATTGCAAAAAAATAAGAGTAATTGTAGAGCAGACTAACCCCATAAAAGAAAATGTGTGCTATCCCCAACAAGAACAATATTTTACTTTATCTATTTTATTCAAAGGGGTATAAAATAATCTTTCCAAATTCTTAAAATGGCCACCTTGAGTGGAGTTTTGCTCTCAGATTTCAAACTTTGATGCCAAAGATAGGAGCCAAAAGTAGAATAGTTCACTCAAAGGAGCCCAGAGGAAATCTACTTCTGTCTTCTCTGTTTTTTCATTACTCTCCATTGGCTAATTTTTCATCATTTATTTTCAAACCTTGTAGTCATTTCTGGAACAAGCTCTAAGACTTTTTTTGTACCTTGTATTTTATTTAACATTTGCCAATAGAAAAAGATAATGCACAGTCTTTGTAAAACAGCTATTAAAATGAAAACTAGTTCACAAAGATGATAAAAATCAATAGTTATATGACCATCTAGATATTAAATATATCCCCATGAAATTCAGTTTACAGCATTAGGTTTATAAATAAAAAATTATTTTCTTTTCTACTTAAAGAATATCTCATGGTATTTCTTTTCTATATACACGAGTTTAGATACTTAAGAGACTGATAAATACAATTAATAATCTGGAGAAAATAACCCAAGCATCCCTTGGTGCAAAGAATTATGTGAACTGACACACTCGTGTGATTGTAAGGAATCGCTGCAAAGATCCACAGCTCTTGTTGACAAATTCTGTGTCAGAGAAATGGCTCATATCTAAAAATTGAGAAAGGCATTGCAAGTTTTCCACTGCGGTGACTGTCATCAACTTTTGACTCCTGAGTTTCCTTATATAAATAAATAATATTTTTGATAACTGTTCTTAAGTTTTGAGACAGAGTCTAGAATAAGAGATCTTCCTAGCTGCTGGTTTATGGAAATCTGTATCTTTTCTTCACACTGTACAATATTGAGTAACTTCTTGGTAGACGACCAGCAATTTTAGAAGCCATTAACTTCCCCACTTTAAGGGGATGCTTGGTTCCAAGCTGTAGCTCAAGAGTGCAATGACAAGTTACCTTGCAAGCAATGTATTGCTTGAAAATGAATGGAAGATTAACTCAAGACTGCTCAAGGAGGAGCATAAGACTCTATACATATGTTGTCTCCATATGCCTCTGTCTCCCCACATATGGGCTCTAATATTCTTTTGCTGTATACCCACACATGAATGTGAACTCCAACACATCAATAAAAACTTTATCTAAGCATTGTTTGGCCTTTGATAATTTCTAAAACTGAGCACCAAAGAACTCACGAAGTCCCTGGGTGACCTTATTGCAATTTCATGTTTAGGAACACTGTTTACCCTTGATACAGGTATTTATAGATCAAGAATCTTTTTTTAATTCCTGCTTTCTGGCAGCCTAATTATATAATTATGCACAAAGTAATTATGGTAGTTAATTATCACTACTTGACCTCTAATATTCTGTAATCCCATCATCCCACTGGCATTGGTAGACTAGTTTTAAGGCACCAAAGAGCATCTCATGAGGAGCTCTCTTACTAGGGCTTTTCTCTTTAGTAAAGAGATTATTCCATGTGTACTTTGGGGGAACATAGTGAACTGATGAACTTTAGTGTCTCCCAATAAATTCTTTCAACATACTCAAATCTGTGAACCTATGCATTCCTTCCTTGATACTCTATGAAGGCAATTTGGCATTTCTATCTCATTTACTGTAACTATCTTCTAACACATTTCAGAGAGTTATTTCAATAGGAGGTAGGATCCAGGTGTTTTTGTTAGTATATTATATTCTGAATCAAGAGAGTGTTGCTATATCAACATTTTCTCCATTCAATTCATTTTATTCCATATCTCAGTACTAGAGTCCAATACCCTCAACACTGATTCCTATATATGTTTTACAAAATCCTACTGTTTATATTGTCAGGGACCTGCAATTATTTTGCCAAATAATATATTTCCTTCTGCAACAAAGACCATATTTCCTTGTAAAATATATGCTAAATGTTGACCTCAGTTACTGGTCTAGAGAAAATAAAAATAGAGGATAGATTGTGAGACGATTAAATGTCATCATATGAGGCATCTGTTTCAGGTGAAGACTGTTAGTTCTTCAGCTAGCAGAAATATTATCTCCTCTATTTGGAACTCTTCTTTTGCACCAGAGGCTTTAGGGGTTCCCATTTCTAATATCAGTTTCCTAATTCTCCCCTTTTGGAGATTTGACATTAACATTGAAGACCTGCCATTCTACCTTGTAACTGTTATATACTCATGATCAAAATCTGAGCCTGAATCCTTCACTGCAAATGATAACACTATATGCTGCTCCATAAAATCTATGACTTTCACATCATTCCTTGAGGTGATAATTATCTGACATAAGCCTCTAATTTTCCTTCAAAACTGCTAACACTTGCACAATATTTATCAATGTTTTTATCTTTGTGTCTTTCAAATACTACTGGGGCTTCAAAACCAGCACTTCCCATTTCATCTGCATCCCATCTTATTTAATATGAATAAAAGTCTTAGTAATTGTTATGTTATCATCATACATATAATACACACACATGTATATATATGTATATATATATATATATATATATATATATATATAATCTACAGACCTTCACCATCCCACTTATTAGCAATGGGGTCCTTGTGGCTACCTGACTAGTGCCTAATCTAATTTCAGAATCCCATCTAGACTACTTTCTAGGATCACTTTTAAATTATATTAAATTTGCTTTCTCCAAATCAGACGCTACCAGAAGGCTTTCAGCACAGGTGGTTTGTTTGAGAGATGATTACTAGAAACTCAGATGAAATCTAGGAAAGATCATGGAAGGAATCACACCATAAACAATATGCAGATAAATAAGTTACTGTCCTGGCCAACTGACTATTCCCCAGGGGCTTTTTGAGAAATGTGTTTGGGAGGCTGTGGCATTTATTCACCTAGTCCCATCTCTCACTGACTTGGTTGTGGATCATTTTGAAGTCATCAATTCCTTAATTCTGGTTATACATAGGAGGACCAAGGAAGCTTGTACTGTGTGAGACATAATCCCTCACCTGAGAAGATTTGTACTTTTTTTGCAAAGAATGTAAACATATTACACCAAGGAGTTGTTTATCACAGCAATAAGTTAGTTGAAGAAAAGGCTGAAGGCAATTTCTATATTTTTTCTGGAATTATTTTTACAGTTATTTATTTGTGGCCAATTCTATTTCTTTATGCCTCCCACATACCTTCACACTCAACAGGATTATAATTTTCTGTAAATACATAAGCTTATATCTTTAAAAAGAACAATTGTTTAAATAGTATAATCACAGCAGTATCAGTATCCTTCAAAATGGAGCAATAATGCCTTGATATTGTCAATTATTATGTCAATTTTAAAATAGCCCAGTTGTGTTATATTTTTTTAGTTTGTTGTTTGAATAGAATCTAAAGATGCTCTACACACTTAAATTAATTTAAAGTCTTTTTATCTATAGTTCTCTTGTTATTTAAAAGGAAAAAAACATAAATGCAGTAAAAATGTTTCTGAATTAGCTTTTTTCAACTCCATTGTGGTGACTCAATATATAAAGGGAAAAAAATCTAACATTTAAACTATATGAGTCTATAGTTCATTCTTGATAACCCCCACAATCATGGGGAATAGATCATTGATGGAAGTATTTTTATAGATAAAGAAAAGAATTATTAAACCAACATTTTTGCATATCCCTAAAAGTAAGGATCTAGGCAATAATCATCATATTTAGATCTAAGGTGTGATGAAATTTATGTTGAAAAATATATATGATCTATGTGAACTCCCATTTTTAAAATAGAAAATAAATTGTATATCATGTTGTTATGGTTGAATATGAAAAAGTAATGAGTATGTATTATAAATTTCAAACAATTTTTGTGTCAAAAATTTGTCAGTTATTAAGAGCTGGTCCTTTAATTTGAGCAAATATGGAGTATTCTCTAGTACAAATAGGTGCAGGTTATATGTCTAAGGTTACATCTTCCTTCAAGTCCTAATACATGTATAAGGATCAATCAAATTTTAAGAATTGTTCATTTTAAAGTCAAACACCTTTTCCACCTAATAATAGAGACCCATAGGGAATGATGAAAGTCTAGATACAGTGTTGAAGAAGATATCTGTGCCTTAAATTAAAGATACCAAAAATTTTCCCTCTGCCTTCTGTGATTATTGAATCTACTTTACTATCAGGTAGGAAAAAATGAAACCAACCTAACCAGGTAATTTGGGTGTTTTTAGTAGTGGACACTTTTAGCTGCCAATTTTTTAATTTATTTTCTGTCAATATGCTTAAGTATGCCATATGTTTCTGGAAAATATAAATATATCATCAATATGTGACTTACATCATTGTTTTCTCTTGTAACATAGAATTCCAGAAATATTTAACTCTCAAGGTTGGAACTAACAATGCTTTTTAGCATTTAAAATTTTTTTATGCAAACCAAGTATTTACCAAGTCAACTGGGTTAGCAGAAGTGATTTCTTGCTTAAACTCTTCTTGTTGGCCAGAATTTCATTATGAAAATATGTAAACAATGCTACGGAGGATGCTAGGGGAATGTGAGGGTCAGATTATGGTTTACTATCTAGTAGAAACTTCATATTTTCATAAATCTTTCCTATACAGAAAGATGTGCTGCCTATAAGCTTCGAAGTGGCCTTAAATGTTCTACAAATTCACAATCATTTGTCTCTTTTTATGTGATGCATAGTCATGATCGAAAAATATGAACATCAGAAATGAAAATAAATTATCTCAAATAAGAACAAAATTAAAGTCATGTTTTAAAAGCCTGGCGATGTTGTCTAGGAAGGATTAATTCTATGTATATAGGTGAATTGTGTCATATAAATTTATAATTCAAGTGAAATTTTACTTCTATCCCTGAAACCTGATATCATTAGGGGAAAAAAAGTATGTTTTAGTTGTCAAGATGGCATACGTGTTGCTACAAATTATATGTATAGTTATAGCTTTTGCCCATTTGTGTTTACTTTCTTTGCACTCTTAGGAGTCTTGCGTGAGTGCCATTGTTGTGTAGGTTGTTCTTTTTTCAGTTTCCAGACTCTATGCAGATAAATAATTTCCATGCAAAAAAGCCAGGAAGAGTTGAATGCTTCATATTTAGTAGTTTTAAGATATATGACTTAACAAACTACACGCTATTTTCAAATATCGCACTACACTATACAGATTATACAAATAATGTTTCGCCTAACGCTTACATCTTTTTCAAAAAAGTTTTAGCTCTCTTTCCTCTTAGTACAATATGTATTTAATGGATAAATATATCTTTAAATCATTTTATCCCCACATGGATTACGTGGTTGAAAAGAATGAGACAAAACTCTACACATACTCCATCTAAAATGGCAAAGGGATTTTATTGGAGAGGAAGAAAATTAAATATAACCTATGCTAGGAAACAGTCATCAAAACTAACTGCTGTAATAGAGAAGAATAGTCTTATTTCATATACAGTGTACTGGGTTGTTCTGATAGCAATAAACATTATTAAGTAGAAAACTGTGAAATGTGTTGACTATTAAGCCTAGCATTTATAGCCCAAAAGATTCATTTTTCTGTGATTTTCCCCCATAGAGCAAATGGTCCATTATAGAAGAATGGTGACTTATCTTAAAACCAAGTTGAATTTAAGAGTCAAATTTTTCTTTGGCTCTGGTTTTAGTGTCTGTGATCACTACATTAGCTTTTCTAATTCACTGAATCCTAAGAATATGGGAGAGAAAAGCAACATGGATTCACACTTAAGCTTTTAGATTATACCATTAATATTGTTCACAGATTTCTCATTAATGTTTTTTCCTTTTTTCCTATTTCTAGCACTTTGGAAGTTGAAAACTTTAGGATGAATATGTAAGTTAATTTTAGATAGAGGACCATATATGAGTTTGGTATATTTTAATTCCCCACAAAAATAATGGTTTTATTTTCCTTTAATGTCTCAATATAAAAAATTCTTTATTTCATATTTAAAAATTTTATAAGTGCATTCATTATTCTAAAATGTTTCATTGCATTTTTCAAAATGAAAAATGTGTGTATATCTCACAAACTTTTTAGATACTAAGAATGGATATTAATCATGTATTCCCCTTTATGTTTTCCAGGGGCTAAATGAGCATGAAATTTATTTGCTGTGGTCTTACTCAGCAAAATGGTTTCAATTCATAATAGCAATGCTGGTATTTGCTTGCAATACAGAGTCAATAAAAATTTTTCTATTATTTAAGCCCTAGATGCAGCAAATCATATATTTTAGGAGTGTAGCTGAAGAATTGAAAGTGATAAGAAATATGTATTGGAATAAAATGCTAGTGTTGTGCATGTATTAAGTCACTTCAAACATTGTCTGTACTCTAAACTTCAGTTGTACTCTTAATATACGATTAGTAGCATTTATGATCTCAAATGAGGAATTTGTTTTTGGAGTATGATTAGGACAAACCAGGAGGATTAAGATGAGGGAGTTTAAAATCATAATGCAGTTAAAGTTAAACAATCTTGAGGATTTTTATCTTTTACAAGTAAAAGTTGAGAGACTGTACTTACTGCAAATACACATATTTTAAAGTAGAAATCCCACTCTGTTTACACCTGTGTGTGCACCTGTAGACCATATAACAACCTCTTTTCTCATTAATTCATCAGTTAAGGGAAGGGTGACGCTGTCCTATCATACTTTTTCTACCTCTAGCATATTTATCTGATGGATCTTTGATAACACATTGCCCCCAAAGACCTAATATCTATCAAAAACCATTACTGAAAGGAGGGACATATTTCCTTCTCAATGTCAGTCCAAGACACAAATATTCCATGTGGGCATTTAGGCATATCTTTATTTCACATACAAAATCCAAGATATGCAAAGCCAGGGGATTTTGCAAAATCTCTTTCAACAGGACATGATTGTCACAAATTCAGATTATGACTGTGCTATGTATTCCTTCTTGCTCTTGTTGCCCTTCTCTTGAATATTTTACTTTTATTTTTTATTCAGTTCTTCTTCTCATAGTTCTTCCTGAGAGCTATTTTCCTGGCACGCCTACATACCTACATATGTTTTTCCTACATACCCAAATCAGCCAATTCCTTGTCCTCTGAATTATGTGACCTTTCTGTAGTACTTTTAATTAAATATCTCTCTTTTCTTTGTATCTGTTTTTAGATCGAGAAGAAGAAAACTTTAAGACTCTAGAAGAGAAACAAGAATGAGAGACATCAGAATAATTCTCATTTGGGTGTTTCAGGTTACTACTTATTTTATTTTATTTCTTCAGTGTATATACAACAAAAATATACTTCTCATGAGAGTTAATTATTTTTACCTAAAGTTGCAGTGTTTGCCTGCCTACAAGAGTCATGAACTCATGCCAATGAAACATTGCTCTCACATATATATGTGTGTGTGTGTGTGTGTGTGTGTGTGTGCGTGTGTGTGTGTGTGTGTGTGTGTGGTGTGTGATGTGTACATACTTACTGTATACAGATATTTCTATATCTCTCTCTATATATTTGATAGGAGAGACATATACTTTGAAAACTTATCCAGTTCAAAGGGTGAAATACATATATATACACACATTTTATTGAAAGCCACTATTCCCAATTGCTTTTTCCAAAGTCTTAGTTTTATTTCTCTGGATCAATATAAATGGGATATAGAAGTATTCTTACCAACAGATATTGTCATATTGACAACATAATATTTCTATTACAGTAGTCCTTCAAGGTACTTACCATGTAAACTGGCCCTTCAGTAAAATCGAGTAAGTTCTGATTCACCTAGATCCTATTTTATGGTGTTTAACATTAGTCTGCCTTGGAGATTGTTACCAATTAGACCTGAGATCAGTCCTTCATTTAAGAACAGCCACTTATAAGAAACCTGGCCTAAGAGTTCTGTCCTGAAGCCTACATCATACTGAAGATTTGACCCAATTAATGATTTTCAGAGATAATCACATAAAAGCAACATGTGGAAGCCAGCCATAGAGAAAAGAGAGACCTATCAGCTAAAGGAACAATGCAGCAGAAACCAGAGTTAAAACTATACAGTAGACAGAATTTAGAATCCTCCATTAATAAAGCAGAATCTCAACTTATTTCTCCATTTCTAAGCTTGAGTGATCAATTTTATCACAGTTTTCAAACAAGTATATATGATTTCTAAAATTGTTCCCTTAACTCTATTTCCCTGTGTATTTTTAAATCTTTACATATTAACCAGAACAACTTGCATTTTTCTATCTAAAGCTCAAAATAAATCTTGCAAGAATAGAGGAGTTTCATTTTCAAGATATTGTTCTTTAAAACTAATTTAAATAAAAGAATTGATGGATTATGAAGATAATATAAATATTGCTGAAACAGGTTTTATTTTTAATATATTTCCCAAATGAAGTAATGGCATTTAGAAATAGATGCTGCTGTTTTGGAATTTTTATGAGAAAAATTATTTTCATGTTATTTTTTCATAATAAACATATGATTGAAAATTATTAATTTTAGGTGTATAAGTTAAAATCATATAAATCTTGATCAGGAAGAGCTTATACCATAAATGAATTAAAATCTAATTGGAAAGAATTCTAGAAATATTTATAACAAAACATGCATATTTAACAACTCACTTTATATATTTATTTGTAAGTTTTAATCATAGTGTTTGTTGAAACTAATATTGCTTAGCTCCGCGATGTGCTTGCAAAATAAGTTATAAACTGTCTATCTCACTAGTAGATATTTTTAATGTTCTTCTCTTAGCTTGCATCCAACAATGTTTGAAAGCTAACTTGTAATAATACTTCATAGAGGAGTAGTTGTTGAACTTCCCTTCAGTAGTCAGATTCATCCAAAGTAGTCATCACAACTAATCTCTTTGCCTGTTGATTAGGCTAATATACATGCGATTTTAAACAGAATAGCACCATTTTTTTCGTATTTCCTGACCATCCTATTTTTTTAATATAAATGCCAATTTGTTCCATTTTTAATAAAACAGGGCTATCTTTAGCACGAAGAAAAAGAGGCAATTGGGTTGCCCTGTGTGCAATCTGTTGTGGGGGGCGACCCAAAAGTAGTTGCACCTTTTCCCCCATGTTAAAGACATCGCTTGCTGGTGCTGACAGCAGAGGGACATAACCACTACTTCTGCTCCTGTACCATGTGAGACAACAGGAGCTACGGGAAGAGGATTCTCATCTACCCAACTTGAACCAGTTTCTTCCAAGGGAGCAGAACACAGCAGCATGTTCGAGCTGCAGGTAAGTAATATGGGGATTATCTCTGGTACTGTCGGGGTTATACCTGGCACGGTGGCAGTATCTCTGGCATTGTAGGGGATTATCTCTGCAAATATGGAGATTATCTGGCATTTCTGGCACTGAGATCGTTAAAGTGGCATGGATTTTAGGCAGAACATTTAGAGCAGGACTTACAGGGGTGCCAGATTTTGCTTTTGCCTAAGGTACGAAAATTCCTTGTCTGGTCCCTGTAATTTATGTTAAGTCCTGCTGGATGACATGTAATTACTATGTGATCACCAATTTGCATTGCATAGGATCTACTTGTTGCTGACCTGGTTGCTCTGCACCTGCTTGGATTGCTCCATCTCCTCATCTCCGCTTAGTAGCCAGCAAAAAACAACATTCTGGTTTTAACATCTCAATGTCCCATTTTTGTCAAGGAAATAAGGTCAGCCTACTGTTGATTGAGAGTAATAAAGAGACCAAAATGACTAGTGGTCATATTAACTTCTAGTTCAATGGAATCATATCTTCTGGTGGAAGTATTTCTACTTCTGGATTTAAGACCTCTAGGCCAGCAGAGCATAAGTGCGCGGAAGCAGGAAGCAACATTTTGCTAGTGATTCACTAAGGGTAATAGAAAGTGGTACCACTGCCATTTCCACCCCTGTGGCATCTGAATCTGTGAGTTCAGATGAGGAGAGTAATAACACGCTATATTGGATGCTGATTCAGATCATACAGAGTCTTCTAGAGAATCTTGCCCTAGCCTGTTGGTACTATATTTGAGTCTTTATAGTCTTACTATATATACATATATATATATATTAAAAAAAGAAGAAACTACTTCAGAATAGTGGAGAACATGATAAGATCAATGGATTCCATGAACATGAGAAAATGTTGTACTTCATTTGCTATAAAATTCATTCCTTGATGACAAGAAATATTTGTGTGCAATACCATGATGATGCCTAAGTAATTTTGCAAGCAGTTTAGGTAAAAGCATGATGTTAAGAAAAGCCAAATCAATAGTCACGGTGTCTATTCCAGTGAGAACAAAATACTTCCCTTCCATCATGGAAATGATCAGATGTAATCAACCTGTAACCAGATGTGAGGTGATCAACTCTAGAAATGGTACCATATGCAGGACTCACTATTGTTCTGTGCTATTTGCAGACAGAACCCTCAGCAGTGGCCATAGCTAGATCAGTTTGATGAGTATAGATTTATTTGACTAATAAGTCCAATTCTAGCTTCCATTGCTACCAACATGCTATTTTGTCATGAGTCCATTGAGCCATAACAGGACTTCCTGGGAAAGGTACTGACTTGTACACACAGAGGTATTCATTCCATCTTCTCAATAATTAAAATCTTCATCAGCTGAGGTAATCTCTTAGTGAACATTCATATGGGACACAAATACCATCATGATTCTTGCCCATTTAGAAAACTATATCTTCATATCTCTCACTAAATTTTCTTGTCACTAATTTTCCAAATTTCTAAGTCCCTGACCATCCAACCAAACCAAACCATCTATAAACCAGGTTTGAGTCTTCTCTTCTTCTGTTTCTGATTATAGTAATTCCCTATAGGGTCATAGGTAAAGATTAGGAGAGAGGGTATTAGGAATGGGGAATCATACACTGTGTCATTAAATATAACTTTCTTGAGGCTTCATGACTTGCTCAGGACCAAACACAGATACACCATTTGCATTTAATGATGCAGTGCTTTGTAACCTGATGGTCAGAATATACCCAGTTTACAATGGGCAGCAAGATTACAAGGTAATTTGTTGATCTAATAGTAAGTATTCAATTTCAATTATGTAATATTTAAACATAAAATATTATCATGAGGAAATGGCTGACATGACTGTAGAGGCTATTCAGTTCTCAAATTTCAGTTGACAAATTAGAAAACCAGGAGAGTCAATGATATAATTCCAATCTGAATCCAAGTCCAAAGGAAGGAACAACTCTCTGTCCCAGCTGAAAACAGAGAGAACAAATTCATTACCACGGGGATCTTGGGGTCATACTCCAAGGTTCAAGAACAAAGAAGTTAGCACAACCAGTTGAAAGCAAAGGCAAGTGTGATTTATTGAAGACAGTGCACACTTTAAGAGATAGGATAAGGGTGGGCCTATTCCAAGGAGGACAGGCCACAAAGAGCTTTGAGATGAGGTTTATGAGTAGTCTAGCAACCCTAAACCTCACCCAGGATGTACTAGTGATTCCACTTTATTGGAGAACATCAGATTGGCACCTCTCATGATCTGTTGTCTTTTTGATTGGAGGACTCCTCAGTTCCCTTCCACCCTGTTTCTGCTGACTCACTACCTAGCATTCCTCCCTAAAGGAGTTGGTACCTAGAATCATCTAGGGAGAAGGGATGCCATTTTCTTTTCAATATATTCCATTATATATATCCTTTATACTTCCTGTATCAAGGAAAATCTCCCTTTGCGAGGGCAACTAACTCACTGCATCAGGAAGATCTGATCTCTAACTCTTATCAGTGGAAAATGTGGACTACGAATCTGCATAAAATCCATGCCCACGTTTCGTGTCCTTCCAGTTGGTGTCCTCACATCTCTAACCTCTCCCCACTCCATATCTTTTGCATCTAGCTGAAGATATTTAAAAGAGTGACTGTAGGTCTTTTTAGTTTGCTTTTCTGGAGTCTCACAGCAGGACATCAGATTGAGACTTGATAGCCCTTCAGGTCTCAGGTACCATATCAAGGTCCTTAGACCCCATTGCAGGACTAGTAATTTTGTGTGATTCCTTATTCCTTGAGGTTCCCAATATGTTCTGGGGTTATGGCTTTCCAAGGGGTTACTCATGAGTAACCTAGTCTTACTAGGTTACTCCCTTGTGCACAGGAGGAATACATATTAATATTCATGTTTTCGTTTTTATTTTTGGTTGTCTTCTCTTGCCAGTCTATCTCATTTTTATTTGATTGTTTGCTAGGGAAGAATCCAAAATGTCATGGTAAGAAGTTCCTCTCCAACTCTGCAGATTTATATAGCTTATTTTGTTTTATGATTATATACGCTTTTATGAATAATTTTATTCCTTCATTTTTTAAGCCTTTATTGTATTTATTTTAAACATCATTTAAGAACGTAATGTCATTTGCATATCATCTATCTTTGCAGGACCCCCATCTATTTCTGCCACCCAAAAACCAATACTCAAGAGGGAATGTTGGAAAAGAGAAAGTAGGTTCATTATCAAGATACATCATTTGGAAAGTGAGAGGCCTGCCCTGTCTCAGATCCACTTCCCTCCCAAGTGAATTCAGAAATCATATAGAAGAAATACGTAGCAGCATGGTTGAAGGTGAGGCATTTGAGAGACTCCACAGTCAGTGCTGATTGCAGATGTTATGAGACCACCAGGGGTGGTTTCTTAGCTTATCAGAGTAATCACATGCTTTCACTGTCTCAATAGAAGAAAACTGGTTTGAAATGAATCTCTCTCAACTAACTTTTTCCTAAATAGACTATATATCAATTTAATGTCGTAGAGCCCTCAGTTTTGCTGGATGACTAGAGTCATTGGGTCCAGATTTACTGCCCAGGTAAACTACAAATTAATATGTAATTATTCTGTTGATTAGGTTCTTTTCTGTAAAACTTTTTCCTCATGCTTTTAATTTCAATATTCATGCTCTTGTTGTGGTTCACCATTTTTTTATGCTTATCCTTCTTGTCTGATAATTTTGAAATATTCATTTAAGATGCCATGTATGAATAGTCAAGATACAGTGGCAGCTCAGATTTTCTTTCCTGTGGAGATATTGGAGAATTTAGAGATTAGTACCTTGGTCTTATATGTTTAAACATCTATGCTCTTATCCACTAGCAAGTGAACTGCTCTAGGAAAGTGCTCGATTATTTTAAATTTCAGATCTTTAATGCATCTCAATTTTAGAACCTGTTCCTGGCTTTTATCTGCTGTTCTTTACCCCACAAGTAGATATATTTGCTTTGGCAACCATTGTTCATTTGCTGCTCACTTAAGAACTAGAACATAGCTGCCCATTTTATTTTCATACAGTTAGTAGTCACAGTGGCTTCAGTATGTTATTAATGTGTTTGTTTTTGTTTTATTATCTTTAGATTCAATGTTTCATTTAGGGAATTTCTACTGTAGAATATACAGAACCATACTTCATGAAATTCACACCGTTCAAGCACCTTTTTATATTATATTATTTAGGTTTAGATTTTTTCTCATTTTAACTATTCTCACATCATTTCTCAATTATCAATTTTTCTTACATTTTGGCATTACACATCAAATGTGGGAATAATATGCATCATGAATGTAGAAATTTCTGATTGAAATGATGACACGGAGACTGAGAAAACAGAAATATCATGTAATGAAAATGTGTAGCTTGTGCCAATCTTAAAAAGTGATACAAAACTGCTGCTTCTGGGACTTTGATATTTAGAATTTAATAGAAAATGGGAAAAGACATGTAAATCTGTATTGAAATAGATTTAGAATTTTAAAGACGTAGAAAAAGACACTTGACTAACTTTATTTTGCATTGATGACACCAAAGGAGGACTTGTATTTTCTATTGGTTGCATATTTTTGGTTTAAAGCTTGTTAAGTCCAAATATAACTGTAGGTTAAACTGTAGTATAAAGTGCCTTTTATAATTTGAAAGTAAACCTTATTTAATATTCTAGTTGATGAAAAACAATCACTGAGGGCATGAATGAAGTCTAATGGGGATTTTTTGTTAATTAGAGGGAGATTGTCCAACAATTCTAACAGAAACAGAGGATTTCATACTTAAGTGGAATATAACAAGAAATTGCTAAATTAATAAAAAGAAAAGCACATGTAAGTGGAATAGTTAAGCTTAATCCCTGGATTAATTAGGGGACTCTGTAAATTTTCTCCTATGATTTGTTCCTCCTTCATCATCAGCTATTTAGAAAACAGTAAGTTGGAGATATCAGACACCAATAATATTAGACGTAGTGTAAATACTTTCACTGAACTTGAATTACTTCAAAGTAATGAAAACTCTCTTTGACCTGAAAAAGAAAATTGCCCATGGATTGAGGAACATGTATATGTAGAAAATCTCCTCCAGTGGCTACCTCAAAAATTTATTCTTTATTTATTGAATTTCTCATCTTTTCTACATACTGAGAGAATGATTATGATTGGACTTTGTAGCATGTCTTTCTGATTCTTCACATATGCATATTTCTTATTAAATTAGCTTCATATGTAAGAGACAACAATCAGGTAGATTGTCAACATGTAAAGTTTGGGCATAAGCAAAGCATCGTTAAAGCAGAGTTGATCCTAGAACCAAAATTGAATATTCCTTTTAATGTTTTATTCTCTTTGCTGAATCTAGGAACCTTGAATGTCAAGGGTGGATTGTATACAGGATGAGGCCAAAAGTATACAAAGTCTTGCTCTTGATTCAATAATGTTCTCAATCAGGATCATCTCAACTACTCTCTAGCTGATATTTTTATAACAAAGTCTACTAATTCTGATGTTTCCCTAAACTTTATTCATCTTCAATAAAAGAAAAATATAGGAAAATAAATAAGGTTACAGATGTAGTGAAACTACCAGTGAAGCAAAAATTTCATCATAAAGTTTTTATTTTTTTCCATACTAAACAATTGACAGAGTAAAACCAAGAACACTTTTTCACTTTCATTTACTCTACATTCTTGGATTTGAGATAGTAGGTAATAGACTATTTATGAATATATCTTATATAAAATATATATTCTCATAAGGCTTATTGAAAACAATTTTGGTGTATCCCTCTACCATGGATTGCCACCCCATTTATTCTAAAAATAGGTAATGTCTAAATACATGAAAGGAGGCATGCAATAATCAACACTATAGTTTGAGCAATCAATTT
Organism: Solenodon paradoxus; assembly: GCA_004363575.1. NCBI lineage: Eukaryota > Metazoa > Chordata > Mammalia > Eulipotyphla > Solenodontidae > Solenodon > Solenodon paradoxus. The sequence continues at coordinate 1,049,032 of RJWH01000035.1, forward strand.
CATTAGATCTCTTAGACACATTCATCAAACTAACAGTTATATAAATTCATATTTGTGGTTTTGGTGCCAGGAAAACATTTAGGATTTTCCAAAAAAATAAAACAGTAACTCACATTATTTGATACCGTGGTCAGAAAATTTAAAGTCTACTTATTGTAATATACCCATTTTTACTTATGTAAAATGTCCACTTCTAATATTTCTATAAAATATCAATAATTTTCTAAATCAAACTTTCACAAAATAAAGTGCAAACTCCACTGGTAATACTTAGGAAAGCAAAATAAATTGCTAGGCAAATTCCATTCATTAGATCATTTTGATGAGACTTGTAGGTGAATTTTATTTTATGGAATAAAAACCCTTGCTCAGAATTGATCTGTCAGTTTCCTATAGTTAATAACAATACTAACAACCTAGTTTTAATTTAAAGATATTCCAGTTTGATTTAATTTAACTAAGAAGCCTATACATAAGTATCAAAATGAAGTCACTCAAATCATATTACATATTTTGGTACCAGATTTTTTAAAAGTAAATTTACATTAAAAATATTTACAAATCAGATATTTAATTTTGTTCTCCTATTTTCTCCCCAATTTTTACTTTCACTATAAGAACAACATTTAAAAGCATATGGCTGAGAATTATATCATTATTCTGAAGAATGAATTGAAAAAAATTTCAAGTAAATGAAAATTCTACTGGATAAGAATAGCTATGATAGAAAAATCAAGAAGGGTTTCAAATAGCTTATATATAATAGGACAATGTAGTTGCAATTAAACAGATATTAATGATCTAAAATCAAATTGATATCTCAGTTACAGGTATATATGGTTTGACCCTTGAACTACACATTTTAGTTCACAAATTCTCGTCAGAGAAGAAAAAGGTAGCAATTTTCAGAGTCTATAAGAAGGAATGTATTTTCAATAAACTCATGTTTATAGCACTTCATATTAACCTTTGTAAAACAAAGTAAATTCCATATATAAATAAACTATTTAATAGCTTAGACATACATTTTGTTCTTGTTGCTATTGCTTAAAAGATTCATTCCTTTTAAAATTATAATAGAAAATTGTGTTTATTATTGAAAATGCAACTAAGGAAATGCTTAATTTAACATGTCTATTCTTAATTTTTTGGAATATATCCCCCAGTCTTATTTTAATAAAACTATTCTATTTGTATAAATATTTTATATTTGAATTACATTATATATTGATTTACCATCCATTTTTCTTATTGTTAAACATCGGTAATTAAGTTATCCTATGTTAATATTTTAATGAAAGTCTATCTTAACATTTTAATGACTGTATATCTACAGCAACTGCTCGCGTGTGTATGTAGTTGGATAGTTTGTTTTATATTATTCATTTTTGATACCAGAGATGACACTACAGTAAACACAAATCTTTTGACCTGTATTTTCATTAGTCTTTAGTTTATATCCTTGAACAGGAAATCTCTAGTACAAAAAATTTTGCTCTTCTTTAAAGTTCTCTTGTTCATACGTATTTTTGAATTGTGAAATTCCTCCAGTTGGTCTTTCTTTATTTTAGGGGCAGTTTTTGAATTTTTCATAAATTATAAGATAATTATGTATACTTGTAGATTGGTTCTTTAATAAACTTGTATAATATTCTTGTATAGGCTCAGGAATCATTGATATCCATGCTGTAAAAAAACAAAACAAAACAATATATTTTCCCTATGTTTTCATTATTACTTAAAAGTCTTCCCTTAGTTGTGTCTCTCAGTCATTTATAAGCAGATTATATAATGACTGTACTGATAATAAAGTAGAAAGATATGCATTCTATTACCTCAGCATATATTTCCATTTCTATTACTTACTATATTATCTTAGCCTTTTCACAATTGACTATTTCAGCCATGTCAATTTTGTACCTTAACTGGAAGTTTTTTGCATTAAAACATGTAAGAATGAAATTAGATGTAGAGATAATATCATGTTTTAATGACTCTAAATTATGTACATCAGTAATAAAATTTTAATAAGAGACAATTTTGCTATAGATTGAACTCTGGGATTGGAAGATATATTCATAGAGCTGTAACATAAGAAAGCTCTTAATTTGACAATTTTTTGAAAATGCGATACTATCTAATTTTAACAGAATTTTGAGAAAGTTCATGTTACTGATTTTAGAGTCTTCTAAGGAGCAATTTGTGAAATATTTTGTTATCATTGATTGGGTAGTTATCACAATATATGAAGTGATGGATAGTCTGGTATGATTTTTAGATATTTTCATAAGATATTAAAATAAGGTCATAAGAAACAATAGCAGAATAGCTAAATGGTTCTCTGCCTACAGGAAATGCTTTTTCATGTGTTAAAATAAAAGCTCTTTCTTTATATGTCCTTAAAGCCCAAAGAGAAACATTTGTTTCCAGATATGGAAGTGAATTTCTATTTTTAGAGGAAAACATGTTTTCATGAAGACGAAAAGATTTTCAGATGGTTCTGTATTTTTAAAATATTTTGGTACCAGAGATTTAGCAGGAACTTCAGATCTTCTTATAATATGATGTGCTACCTTATTAGAGTGTATCATATACTTATGGAGTACCGAAAGAAAGTGTGAAAGTGAACATTTCTAAGGCAGCTCATCCATGTAATATGAAAACTGGATTAATGCTTAATGTTAAAAAATCAGGGAAGGAAATATTTCTCAAACAATTGTCACTTCTGAACCTGGCTACTTAAAAGGAAAGTTCAACATAAATAATGGAATTCATATTTGGAAATACTTAGCACATAGTAAAATATCCTTTAAAAATTACATAATCATTTATCTGCAAGTTCCACTTCTAAATTAAGTTGAAATTAATATGATATTTGAAAATCTTTTATTAAAATAATGCTAGCCAAAGTTTTCATATAATAGTTAAAAAGTTTAAACAATTTAAATATTCAGTAATAGAGGATATTAAATTTGAGTATGCTAGAACAAAATACTCTGCAGTCATTACAAATAAACATATATATATATATATCAATGCTAATAGTTTGTTTTTCAAGTGAAAAAATATACAAAACCGTACTCAGTGTTTATCTCTTAACAAAGGAAAAGTAATTCATATAAACAGGTTTAGAAAAAGGCTGAAAATATATAGGAAAAATATATCATAAACTATAGTGAGTAATGGGGTTTTGAGGCCTTTGTTCTAATATGCAGTTTATAATGTTTGCACTAAATGCACATTATTTTATAATAAAAATAAAGGTAACTAAAACTTGGAAAATGACTTAACAAAACTAAATGATCCTTGAATTTTCCTATCATGTGACCCAGTTCATTTGTCTAAGTCCACTCCTAACAGAGCCAGCATTGGAAAGTTCAGTATAATATAAACCGTTTTTCTCCTTGAGTTTGCTTCCTCCTTTGCACAGTAATAGTTTTTACACAGTTTAAACTAGTTTGAATAGCATTAATCTGCAAACAATATTTGCTTCAATATATATTTATTCAGATGTAGAACAGATTGCTAAGTATCAATAATATAGACCATTCTATATCTTTTTCACGAGGTCAAATGAAATAAAACTTCTGCACGGCTATGTATTGTAGGTTTCACTTTGCTAATACTGATATAATATCTTCTCTTTCTAAACATAATAATAAATCAAACATATGCAGCAAAGGCAAAATTTCACTCAATCCCACTGTGTCACTGTGTTGTAAACTTTTGTTTGGAAAGATCAACTGTGAAAAAGACTGCTAAACCTGGCAATCATTCCCAACAGAGCCCTTCTTTAGCTCAGTTACTTATGCTCTTGAAAGGAAAAAAGGTAAGAAAGACAAACCAACCTTTAAAAAGCATTCAAACATCTAAAGTCAGAGGACTTGCTTTTGCTGAGAAAATGCTACTCTCTCAATCAATGCTCCTATGTGGGATTTTTTTTTCATCTGTTCAGAGATTCGAATGAAATTTTATGAAGCAGTACAATGCAGGGTGAGAACATAAACCAGTTCTCAGGTACAATTAGCCACAAGGACAGCATTCCAGCTGAGTTAGTTTATCTAGCACACCCAAGCAGGCCACTTCCCATCGTGATCCTTTTAGTCACATCAACAATAATCACCCATGAACTACTAGCTTTAAAATGCAGCACACAGGAAAACTCTAAATGGATGAATTAGGACATTTTTTATAATGTTGATCTTTACAAACCAAGACATAATCTGAATCTCTAAAAAAATTCTGAACACCCTTTGAAATGGAAAGAAGGGAGAATAATGGATCCAAACAAGACAAAAATACTAGACCAGAAGGATTAGAACACTTTTTTACTTTATTTGGCTCTGATACTGTCAGACTTTATCTTTTAAAACAATCGAGATATGTAATTTTTAAATACTTATAAGGTACTGATTTACATACTTTAATTTCTTTAGCATCTATATATTATATTTAAGGGAGACTGTCCTGCTGTATTATGGACAAGTTTATAATAACTGATTGGTGCCTCTTCCTGGAAATATGTATTCATCTGTTTTATAACACTTCCCTGGGTATCCTCCTACCTTACTGCCTACTTCTATTTTCCTAGACTTGTATTCCTGTAGTCTGTGATTACTAAAGGTTGTAGGTTCCCTGGGTTCTTTCTTTGATCTGCTTATTTTCCCTCACTATTCTCACTCCATTAGTGATCTAATGAAATTTCATGGTTATAAGCAATATCAATATGATAGCATCAAATTTTATCATCAAATTTTATCAGCAGCCCGAACATCCTTCTGAAAACCAACTGCTTACTTGGCATTTTCATTCCTTCTCATCTTGATTTTAAACGTCAAACTTTAAGAATAAATTTTTCAGATTTTCTTCTTTATCAGCTTTAAGTTGTATTTTTTAAATTTTACACATTTCACTCCAATATTTAAATCTATTAGCATATAGTTTTATGAAAGGCACCCTATCAATTTTTTAATATATGTAGGATTTGTAATAATTCTTTAAAAATTTTAAAATTCCTTTTAAAATTCCAAATATGAATAATGTGTGATTTTTAAATCAATATTACTCATTATAGTTTACCAAGTTTATTAATGTTTTAATACAAATGTTTATCTTAATGTTAAGTGTTCATTTGTTTTTAATTTTATTCATTTTACTCTTATTTTTATTATTTATACTTTAGACTTTCCATGAGTTTGATCTGTTCTTTATCTGGATTTTTCTGATGGAAACAGATATCATTCTTTCAGTGACTTCTTGTATATGACAAAAATTTGAAGATATAAATTTTCCATTTTTAAGAAAAAATATTAAAATAATTCTTAATTACATTTTAGATTTCACACTAATCCTAGAATAAATAGATCTGTAAGTTATCAAATAGAAGATTTGAATGCTAGTCTTATATGAAATATCCAAAGATACACCAAATGCTGGAGTATTAAATGTGTTAGACAATTTAAAATGTTTGAAAAATTTATTTTTGTTTATAAAGGTATGTTTCTAAATTCAATAGGATTAAATTAGAAGTTATTTGCAGAAAGAGTAGGAATAAAAATTTAAAAAGATTGAAATATTACCAAAGAAAGAGTAAAGCTGGATAAAGAGGGAAAAATTATAATAAAAAGGAAACATTAAATTAAAATACATTAGATTTTTTTATTAGAGATGGAAACTGCACATTTGGGATTAAAGGCAAACACACACACACACACAAACACACACATTCCCCCAGTGTTTGTATCAGCAGAATGAGTTCAAGTTGCTTCACCTCTTCATTAATGTTTCGATATTCTAATACATCGCATTGATGTATCTTGTGTGATTTTAATTTGCATTTCTCCTATTACTGATGGCTGCATTTTAATTATTTTAGAAACATCTTGATGATTGTCAGGTTTTATTTCATTTAATGACAAAACAATTACCAAATTTTTAAAAATAAATATTATGATAGAATATCTTTTTAAAAATAATTACCTTCAGTATAATATCTGTTGCTTTAGAGGTGTTCCTGCATCCTCCATGATTAAAAAAAATCATGATAATAATAGCACATATCTAGTATGTCCTTATAAGTACCTAAGTACTTTTCTAAGTATTTTACACCTGTAAGTTCAACATAAAAGAGTAAAGCACTTTTATAAAATGCCATCATTAAAAATAAATAACTAGTCAGAATCCTGCAGTATTTTTGTGTATGTGCTTCTGGTGAATGTGCACCTGGGAGCATTTAGGAGACCTAACATTCACAGCATTAAAAAAGTCATGGAATGTGCACCACAGTGTCTCAGGCAGCTAGGGTGCAGGTCATATAAAGCCCACAGACAACGTTAAAGAAAGGGGCACCCTGGGTTGGGCTGGAGGGATGAGTCATGGAAGCTTGTAGATAAATTACTATTACAGAATGCACTACTTTTCCTTGGTCAAAAATGATAATTTTATCAGTGCTATTATACCTGATTTGTCTGAGGATGAACATTTTTAAAGTCAATTATCTTTTAAACATGATGACAAGTAATGATTTCCTAAAAATAAATTTATGTGATTTGAGATATGAATCTTTCCTGAGAAAATGCTACAGTTGTTAAAATGAAAGTCACATAAAAAATATGAATAGTGAATTGTTACCAAATTGCATTAATTATGTAGCAAATTCAACTTCGTCATATTTTCATAATGTATACTCACTGATCTAATCAGTATACTTAAATTTTTAAATTATATTTGGAATAATGATATCAGAACCATTTATGTGAATTTGCTCTCTGGGTTGACTACTTTTTTCAATTCTGGGTTTCTCTGATTTTGTTAAAATTGTTTAATTGATTTAAGATTGTCTTATATACTCAAAACTTAAGAACCAGTATTTTAGCAAAACCTGAAACCTTCCTGTTCACTCATAATTTAATACATTTTGAATTACAATCATTCATTTTGAGTTTTACTGCTAAACTGAATTGATATGATTTCATTCTAAATGTCTCAATTTTAATTTCTATATACATTTCAGAAAATTACTTAATGGAGTCATATAATTAATTGGTATCCAGTTTTAATGCCAGCTTAATTAAAGCATAAAAATATTATATTTCTTAAGATTACTTTTACATATGTAATTTTCATTTTTATGAATATAATCTTATTTCTGTAGCCTATCTGAATTTGAATTACTAAACAGATAAGTCATATATTTTCTTATTTATTACATATTAAAATAAAAAATTAAGATTTTGTGAAAAATTATCTTTTAAAATTTTACATAATATCTGAGAATATATTATTTTTAAATTTCTATTAATATAATTGTAGGAACATTTAATTATAGCATTATTTAGGTTTAACATATACATCATGGCAAGTCAACATCTGCCTATAATACAGTAAGTTTACCACTCTTTCAATTTTTTATCCCATATACAATTAGTTCCCTTCATTTCATGTCCCCATCCTTTCTTCTCACCCTGCAACCATTTATGTGCTTTTTGACTAAACTTTGTTTTATCTGGTTCATTTTTAAAGTCTATTTTTTTTAACATTTAATTTGTTTTCTTAGTATTTCTGCATAATAAATATGAATGATACCATAGGATGTCTGTCTTTCACTTTCTGGCCTATCTTGATAAGTATGATTCTCATCTATGATGCTTCAAATGTCAGGTTTTCATCTTTTTGATAGATGAATAGTATTCCACTGTGTGTATGTATGTATGCATGTAGTAGATAGATATATAGATATATATCTATGTATCTATATATCTATATCTCTATCTATATCTATCAATCTCTCTCTCTCTCTCTTTCTCTCTCTCTCTCTCTCTCTCTCTCTCTCTCTCTCTCTCTCTCTCTCTCTACCACATCTTATCCACTTATCTGTCTATGGGTACTTAAGTTGTTTCCATCTCTCGGTTATTGCAAATAGTGCTACAATGAACATGAGGGTGCATGTATCTCTTCAAAATGCTGTTGTTGTGCTTTTAGGGCAAATACCCAATAGAAAAATAGCTCGATTATGTGGGATTTCCATTCTCAATTTTTTTTTTACAAATCTCTACACTGCTTTCCTTAATCATTGCACCAATTAACACTCCCATCAACAGTGAATATAGTTCCCTTTACTTCGCATAGTCTGGCACCTATTTCCAGTTTTGTGGATGACTAATAGCTACTTTCACAAGTGGGAGGTAATGTCTCATTGTTATTTTGATTTGTGTTTTCCTAATATTTAATTGTATTGTTAGGCTTTTGTTGTTGAGTTTTATGAGTTCTTTATATATTTTATATATACAATCCCTTGTCAGATGTATGATAGGAGAGTATCTTCTCCCATTCATATAGGATGTCCCTTTGTTTTGATTAAAAAGTTTCTTTTGCTATACAGAAGCTATTTAGTTTTATGTAATTCCATTTGCTTATTTTGGATTTTATTTCCCTTTCTATTAGAGTTGAGTTCCCAAAGACATTTTTTAGGTCAATATTAAATAGTGAATTGCCTGTTTTTTTGTCCTGTGTATTTCCTATGGTTTCCAACCTTATATTGAAGTCTTTAATCCACTTTCAATCAATTTTTGTGTAGGGTTTTAGGCAGTGATCTAGTTTAGACTTTCTTCATGTGGGGTTGTCCTGTTTTCCAGAACCATTTATTGAAGATAGTCCTTGCCTCATTTTAAGTCTTTAGCTCCTTTGTGGGAGATTAATTTCCATATATGTGCTGGCTTATTTCCAGGTTCTCAATTCTGTTCCAATGAATTGTGTGTCTGGTTTTATTCTGTGATGAGTAACATGATTAATATTGTTTTGTAGTAGATTTTGAAGTCAGAGAGTGTGACACCTTCATTTATGCTCATTTTCCTTTTTTTTTTTTTTTTTTTTTTTTTTTTTTTTTTTTTTTTTTTTTTTTTTTTTTTTTTTTTTTTTTTTTTTTTTTTTTTTTTTTTTTTTTTTTTTTTTTTTTTTTGCTCTCTTAGGTCTCTTACAGCTCCAAATAAATTTCGCAGTATTTTTCTATTTCTGTCAAGAATGTCTTTGGGATTTTGATGGTGACAGCATTATCTTTCTGTATTACTTTAGATAATATGAGCATTTCAACTATTCAAATATTTTACTATTAGATATTCAGCTATTTTAACATTTATTCTTCTAAACCATTAGCATGTAATATCTTTAAATTGCATTGTGTCATCTTCTATTTCTATTAACAATGTTTTGTAGTTTTCAGAGTATGTCTTTCACTTCTTTATTTTAAGGTATTTAATTCTTTTTGATACAAATGTAAACAGGATTGTTTTCCTGAATTCTCTTTCTGCAATTCCATTATTTGCAAATAGAAATGGAGCAGAATTTTGAATATTAATTTTGTAACCTGACAATTTACTGTGTTTGTTTATTATTTCTAACAGCTTTTAACTGGAGTCTTTGGGTTTCTGTTTATAGATTATTATGTCACCTGCAAATAGTGAAAGTTACACCTTTTTCCTTTCCAATTTAGATTTGCTATATGTCATTTTCTTGTCTAATTGCACTGGCCAGTATTGCAGCAATGTATTAAAAAGTAGTAGTGAGAGTAAATAACATTATTCCTGATCTTAGAGGTAAAACATCTGTTTTTCTCCATTATGTGTGATGTTGGTGTAGGTTTGTCATATATAGTTTTTACTATGTTGAAGTACCTTCAATCTATACCAATTTTCTGTAAATTTTTTAGTATAAAATGTTTCTGAATCTTGGCAATTTGTTTTTCTTCATCTGTTAATATGATCATGAAGTTTTTGTCCTTTGAGTTTTTGAAGTGTATCACATTTATTGATTTGTATATGTGGAACCATTCTTCTATTTCTGGTATAAATTCCACTTGATTATGGTCTGTGATTCACTTAATGAGTTATTGAATTCAGTTTGATATAATTTTATTGAGAATTTTTACATCAGTATTAATTAAAGATATTGGCCTGCGATTGTCTTATTTTCAACCTATCTTTTCTGGTTTGGAAAGCAGTAATGTTGGCATCATAAAAAGTGTTTAGAAGTTTTCTGTCTTCTTTAATTATCTGGTGCAGTTTGAGAAAGATTGGTATTAATTCTTCCATTAGCGTTTGGTAGAATTCACCAATGAATCCATCTGGCCCACCACTTTTGCTTTTGCATAGATTTTTAGTTACTGTTTGAATTTCCTTGCTTGTGATAAATCTGTTTAGAATTTCTACTTATTCCTGATTTAGTCCTAGAGTGTTATGTTTCCAAGAGTGTGATCATTTCTTTTAGGTTATCTGATTTGTTGCCATACAATTTTAAATAGTATTTTCTTAAGATTCTTTACATTTCTGTTGTATCAGTTTTGATTACTCCTTTTTCATTTCTAATTTTATGTGTTTTTCCTCCTCTTTTTCATTAGTCTGACTGGTGACCTATTTTGTCTATTCTTTCAAAAAATAACTTGGTTTAATTTATTTTTCAGTGGTCTTTTTGATGTCCATTTCATTGATTTCCGGTCTAAGTTTTATTCTTTCTTTCTACTAGATTTTTTACTTAATTTTTTTCTTAAATGAAAAAGATTAACACAACCAAACACTAGTAGTGCTGTATAGTAACTAGAACTTTTATTTAATTCTGGTAGAAATGCAAAATAGTATGGCCTTTGTGGAGGATGGTTTGGCAATTCTGTTCAAAATTAAAAATATTCTAGTCTTATAATGCAGTCATCATACACCTTGGTATTTACCCAACAGAAATGAAAACTTACACTGATGCAAGAACCTGCACATGGACTGTCAGAGTAGCATTGTTCATGATTGCCAAAACTTGAAAGCTGTAAAGATTCCCTTCAAGATAAACTGATAAACTATGATACATTCAGAAAATTGAATGTATCAAACTATGGAAAACTTTCATTTATATTACTAAGTGAAAGAAGTCATTCTTAAAAGTCTGTTTACTATTTGATTCCAACAATATGACTTTCTGGAAAAGCAAATCTATGAAAATAGTTAAAAGAGCAATGATTTTCAAGTATTGCTATGATGAGAGATGAATAGACACATACAAAGGGCTTTAGGACAGTGAAACTATGTATAGTATGATCCTATAATGATGTACACATGTCATTTGTTATGCATTTGTCCAAACCCATAGAATGTACAAGAGTGAATTGTAATATAATCTATGTATTTGAGGTAATAATTATGTGTCAGTGTAAATTAATAGATTATCAAAAATGTACCACTCTGATTAAGATGCTTTCAGTGGAAGAGGATATGCATGTATGTGTAGGTTGCAGGTATATGTGTATGGAATTTCTCTGTGCTTGGCATTCAATTTTGCTATAAACCTAAAACTATAAAAATTAAGTGCGCTAAAAATGAAAACTATTTCCTATGCCCAATTGCTTGTATTATTACTAATGCAAAGCTTAGTAAACCTCTATCTTTTATTAATAATTAATATATTAAAATAATAAAAATAAACTTTGGTCTTTCATTATAGATACTTTATTAGTTAGATAAGAATTAGAAGCTTAAATAAGAGTTGGATTAAATATAAGACCCCATTTTATGGAAAATAATTAGTTCACTGTGGACATATTATTTAAGAAAGAGCTATCATACTATAGAAAAGATATGGAGAAACTTTCAATTTCTCTTATTAAGTGAATGAAGTCAGTCTAAAATTATACATCCAGCTAGATTCCAACTATGTGACCTTCTAGAAAGCTAATCTACGGTTATGATCAAGACATTGTACATTTCTCTACAGCAGATTGAGCGGAGTGTAGTATATGCAACCATATTTATAAGAAAACTGTTAGACTTTGAATGAATCTACTTTTCTGAGAAGTATTGTGTAGGTTGAAATAGTTATATGGACATACTGAAGTATTAAAATTATAATGATACTATCCTGTACGGATAGGTAAATGCTGTGATTTTTCAAATTTTATTTTTAAAATTGGCTTTTATGTTTTAAACAAGAGTGAAATGTTTTGCTTTAAATATCTTAATGTGCTTTAACAGCTAATCATTTTAAATTTGGAAATTCCTCCTGTCTGTATTAAAAGCTTGTCCTCAATTATGTACTGAATTAAATAAGAGATCAGAAGATTCCGATAGCTTGAAATTTATAGTTTCATTACTCTGAAAAATTAAATCTAAAAATGTGTAAAAATTCACATTAATCATTTAGTTTGAGCACATAAATGTAAATGAATTGGAGCTGAAATTCACTTTTAGACTGTAATAATTACGCAGAAACACGGCAAGAATTTCATTAGATCCTATGTTTAATAAAAGTGAGATGCACAAGAGACAGGAACAAATCTGCACAAATAAGAGGATTATAGTATTTAATCAACCTAAAGTGGTCACCATAAAGCTTCATTAAGAAGCATTCTCAAAAAACAAAATCAGAAACGATGATCTTGAAAATGCAATCTTATCTTCAAGCTCACAACTGCTTTAACAGAATGCAGCTAATTTGCATGCAGGTGTCCTTCTATGTTCTTTTTCTCTGTATACAATTAGTAAAGAAGAAAGAATAAGGACGCTATTAAAAACACCAATGGCACTCAACATCTTAATTTAATACACAAGTATTTTTGAATGCTGGTAAGTTTTTAATTTCTAATTTTATAGATTCATGATATTACATAACCTCTTCCAAAAGAAGTCACTTTTAGGAGTCTTTCAGTTCTTAGAGGATTAGGTATGTCAATTTTCTTATAGCCAATGGAAGCTATATTCCTGATTGTCTCTGCGGAGTGAATCAGAGAACATTTTACAATTAGAGAAAAATTGGAGACCATGAATTTTGCAATTGGATTGAGAATACTCTGTATACTATTAGAAAATATGAATCAAACTTTAAGTTGTATTCGTTTAATTTAGAGGGTCATCCAAGCCATCTAGATTTATATTCATATGAGTACTTATAGAGTACATCAATTACATCACACAGCTTTACAAATGCCTTATCAATACAATAATAATGGATATACCAAGTTTTGAGTTTTAGTTTCACTCATGCTATAATACATATTACTTTATAGTAGTCATCAATTTAAAAAGATTACAGAATTGTCATTTGCTTTGCATGTGCTTGTGTGTATGTGCGTGTATGTGTGTGTGATAGTTTGTTGTATTTCATGAGGTTAGACTTACAAAAATATATGAATTCTACTAGCAATAATTTTATTAATTTTTCTCATCTGCTACTGTTGAATCTCTAAGTCTTCTCAGTTATTTATCTTTGTTATTTTACAATACTTATACAATAGTGTCTTCCATATGCTCAATAATACTTTCAAATGAATTTTCTTCATATACTACAAAGTTATCCATATATTATGTTTTCTTCTCTTGTTCAACTTGCTATTATTAACAACTAGAGCTTCTCTTCATTGCAGTAACTGTAACAGAGTTTGTCTGCACCCATTTGGTAATGCTATTCCATTTTCCATTCAGCTTTTATGGACAGTACTCCTGTTGGGAGAGGATACTCTGCTTATCTAGTCACTCTGTCATTGATGCAGAAGCATGATAAGTGGTCTTCTCATACCATGACACACCTTGTCAGCTGGCACCAGAGTCCTGCCATCTCTTCTCTAGTTTCAGAAGCTTTTTTCTGGTTCTTTCCCCATTGTCATCATGAGTTGGTCTTGGATGTCTGTGACTTCCAAATTTCCGTTAATTTTGCCCCATTGTATACAGATGTGTTCTCTGCTTTTGACGACATCCCCAGTGCATTTCCAACACTCACATTGTTTGGAGCACCCAAATAACTGGCAAATACGTTAAAGAGATGCCTGAATTCCAGTGGTGGACCTGTATTTGACTTTATCTGGGCATGTATGTACTAGATTGCCCTTGTAAGTGTATATAGTAGGGGCAAAGTCAAATTCTTTTCTCAAGGCTCATTTGGAGGAACTTTTTTTTAATAATATTTTATCAATTTGTGATTTTTTTCTTTCCTTTCTTTAGTGTTATTTTTCCTTCTATTTGTTTTGACTTTATAAATGTATCTATATACGTGTGATTTTAATGTCTCCATTTTGTTTTATGTTAACATAATACTCTGTTCCTGGGGTTTTTTAAATATGCATTTTCCTCATTTTTTATGATTTTATATTTAGTATTTCTTTTTTATTCCTCTTTCATTTGTTTAACATCTGTTGAAATGATAACGTACCTCACTATTCTTTCTGTAGATAAAAAATGGGATGGAGAAGTCTTCTAAATGTGTGATAGAAATTGGAGAGTTAGACTTGGGCATAAAAAAGTTTTGCCTGGCATTCCCTGGTGGTGCAGCGCTTGGGTCAATTGACTCCAAATGAGCTCACAGCCACATACCCTTTGATTCCAGTCCTAGGTCAGGGGGAAAAGATCATTGCAAAAAAATGCTTCTTTCTCTTCTCTTTTCCTGCCTGTCTGCATACTTGATTTCATTCTTGTCTGTACTTTTCTTTAAAAGAGTTTTTCTTCCATGAGCTTGAAAACTTTTAGATAAAACAGATGTAAAATTAAAAAATTACACAAATAGCTAAATATATGAACTATGATCATGTCTGCAATTACTGTTTTGAATACTTTAATATTTATTTAGTGCTTCCTCTGAGCCACACACCATAAAGACCCATGATAACTTTTACTAGTTAACTGTAGTGACTAAAGTCAAAAGACAAGCATGTCGCCCATTTTCCTGGCATGATGGCACAAATAGAGAACTCAATAGGTGGATGTATTTAAAGAGAAAAATTTGATTTGAGGCAGATTATTTGCTATACTTATGAGTATTCTAAGAGGAAATATCCCAGAGAAGTGTTCTTGAGATCTTACCAAGAAAGTCTCCCTGGAATGATGAAGTCAAAACCCAATATGGAAGAGGGAGTTGCAAAAAAAGGACTAAAAACAGGAAATGAAAACAAAAGATGATTAAAAATAACATATAGGACAAATGGGAGATTGAATGCAAGCTGAAGAATAGAATCGAGAAAGTGCAATATGGGAAATAATTTAGCTTGTAACAATATTTCTTTTATAAGAATTGCAATACTATTGAAAGAAAGACTCCAGAAAAAGATATGAATCCAGAGACTGAGAGAGAAAAATAAATTAACTGCATGGCTAACAGGAAGAAGCGGATGTGATATAGAAATTGACTGTTGATAAAATCAGTCTTTCATACATTAGAACATTAGTGAAGCACATCCAGTAAATATACATTTATTAATTTATTGGTGACAAGATGACAACCTTTTGATCAGATGACTTATTTCTTCTCTTTAAAGTAGATTGAGGTCATCTGTTATGGAGCTTTAAGGAAAGTCAAGAAGGTTGAAAATAGTGACAAAGAATTAGAGAGTAAATTAACAAAAGGAATCGTAATGTGCTCATCAAAACTTAGAAACAGATTGTGTTTGAGGATGTGAATTTATTGTGGTGTTATTCTTTGGGGTAATGTGATTTTTACTGGCACGAGGCCACAATATTTGATAAACAAAAGAAAGACACTGAGTTTCACCCAAGACTGGAGTATTGGAAGCAAGTTGCCTTCTGGCCACTTCTGCAAAGTTTCCCAGGACAGAAGTTTTCACAAGTCAGCAGACCTACAAGCAGATAACAGCCGGGAGCCACTAGCTCCAAACTTCAATGTTGCTGTCCTGATAATAACAGAAGAACTGAATGCCTGCATTCTTCCTTTCTTTTATTTGCATTACCTCATTGTATCTCAGCTCTATAAAATAAATCATGGAACCAGGCTCGTGGTCACTGTCTCTGAGGAGAGAGGTGTCCCACTGGCTCCCACTTTTCTAAATGAATGCTGCTCTCTGTCTGTCTTTTGGCTCCATAACCCCCTCTCAGGGACTCTGTTGATAAACCCTGCAGTCCTGGCACTGGAATTCTTAGGGAGGTGAAATAAAGTGGTAAGGCGGTTTAGATTTTTACCAAGAGAATAACAAAAATAATGCTGAAGGGTGTGGGTCTTAGATAGGAGAGTTTAGCCTAGACCTCAAAATGGCTTTCAACATTTGCTTCCTAAAATAGAAAAATTGCAATATATGACAGAAATGATAAAAAGAACTAGGTGAATTGAAATTAAAAATCACAGAAAAGGATAAAGAGAATCTTGTTAAAATATCAGTGTATAAACAAATTCAAGCAAAATTCTGGAGATTTTCTCAGGAGAAATTGGGAGAGTGTTTTTCTGCTTTTTATAAAGGTATACAGCTGGTTAATACTGCTATGATGCCTGTTCACATTTTATAACATGTTCAAAACTTTCCTGTGACTCTTCAAATAAAGAGCTGTGAATGTAGTGTTTTAATTAAGCCATCTCTTCTTTAAAGCTCTGATCTTATGGTTAAATACAGTCTGTGTAGAATAAGCTATACTCTAAAAATATTTAGGAACTTCCTTTATTTTATTTTGTATCTTGAAATTATATATATGTATATGTATATATACATATACATACATAAATATATACATACATGCATATATATTTATACTGGTGGAATAGTATACCTCCACATCACTGTAGAAAATTTTTATTCTAAAATTTGTGAAATTTGTATCAAACATCTTTTAAAAATGGCATTGAAATAAAGTACCAATAGTGTTGTAATTCGGTATGGCGAAGTGTGTGTATGTGTGTGTGTGAAGAGAGATGTGATCATTTATGTCACACAAATTCAAATATATAATGTGCAAGTTTAATAGCAAAGCAAGTATGATGATTGTGGATTAAATATCTGGAGACACTCAAATTCAAAGTGTGAAAAGTAATAAGACATGATTGACATGTCAATGGAGAAATAACTAGTTATTTAAACACTCAAGCTTTGCAGGAATGTTGCACAGTGTGATTTTTTTTTAAGTGACTGGGGCACTGTAGGAAGAAATGTTACTCTTCTTCATCAGATATAGTGGAAATACTTGCACGGTGGAACATCGTTCCTTATTAAGTGCTACCCAATTACTGTCAGAAATTCCCATCTTGAACCTGAAAATGTTGCCTTAATTGTGTTCATTGAATAATGGTAGGAGTACATTTTCATGTTATGAAAATGCACCCATTTTTTATCAGTAATATTGGATAGTAATATTTATTATGAATAATAGAGATTGAGAAAATGTGCTGAGAAACAAGAACGTCCTCAAACATTGATTGCTTATCATCCATTATAAATATAGAACTATTTGCAAAATTAAGTTTTAGTTGAATTAAGTAATTTTATTTTACAGTACTTCAAAAGAAATAAAATCCTCGGGCAGCATAATGGTGTTAGGAAATTTCATGTAAAAAGAAGCACAAACGTGTTTGCCTGATGCCTAGGGGAAAAAGTCAACTTCCCACATTCTGGTAAACAGCAAAATAATTCAAGGTAAAGCAAAAGTTGTGCCCATGAAAACCAAACAAGAATGTATTGTGAAATGAGAACTTTGTCATGCTTTATGAGATATAAAACAAATTGGATAAAAACAAATAAAACACCACTACTCTGGTTCACTATCTAAAGGAAAAACAAAAAAGAGAAAAAAAATTCTGTCAACAGTAAGGGAAAATGTCATCAAATGTCAGAACTAGAACTCCTACAAAATAAAACGGAACATTTTCTTAGAGATAAAGACTGCTGCACAAACCTATTGGAACTCTATAAATCAAATTCACGAAAAAAGGAACACTGCAATAGACTTGAATGTCAACATTAATAAACAAAGTCAAACAGAACTACCACATTAGAGTAGTAATGAAAAAAGGAAGAGAAATGGAACTATCATTTCCACTTGCTAGATTTTGTGGCAATATGTTTGTTTGTATGGATTCTAGAAGGTGGTAGTATTGAAAGGTAGTAGTACAAAAGAGAGAAAAAGGAGGTATTAGGTGAATGCAGTGAGTAGAAAAAAAAGGTATTGATCTGTAGATGTTGCAATTTTTATTTTCAGTTGAGCAAACTCTGAATAATAGCTACTATATATTGAGCCTGATAATATACCAGCAACTCTGCTTGCCACTTCAAAATTATTTCATTTTATCCTCATAATTATTTTAGCAATGTGCTACTATTTTCTTTTAGAGATGATAAATCTGGATCAAAAATCATATATCAGTTGATGACATCACATAATGACTAAGTGCCTGGAATAAGATGCTAGTCAATCCACATTATATTGAAATATAACATATTCAATCATTCTTCTGTATTGCAACTCTTCTGCTCATCTAATTTATTTAGGTAGCAATTTGTGATTTTTGTTTCTGAGAATAAAAAAATATTACCAATGATATCACAAGTATAAATTAAATAATTAACATTTTTAATATTGAAAGTATAATCCCATGTTCAATATTTTGCAGACAAATTCACATGCAAATTTTTAAAAAAAGTGAGTGTATTACTGGGATCAGTTAATAAATTATATAGGGTAAAAGTTATCAGTTGGGCAGTTCTGTGCCATTAGAAACTGATGTTAATCCCTAAAGAATAATTGATGATTTTGTCACCAATAATTTGACTTCTGGGTAAGAATGAGTGACCTTAGCCAGTGAAATCTTAGAAAATATTTGTCAAACATTAAAACTTTGTTTTAGCTGTTGCTAAGTAAGCTATTCTTCTGACAATAATTAGTCAAAGGTTCTATTGCTTAAGGCTTCTTCATAATGAAACTATGTCATCTGCACAGTGAGGGGTGATTATCTTCTAATTTATAGTGTTAGAAAGGATAATATCCATTATCTGAATCAGTAGATGAGTTATCCGACTATTTTTCTACCCCACACTGATCATATTTACAACATATTCTCATGGGCGACATTACTCATTACATAGCATAGTTACATAGAAAATTCTAAAATGGAAAAGTAGGAAAGCATTTGACCCTAAGGCAATGATTCTTAGATTAGACTGTTTATCTTAGCCACTAGTGGGATAAACAAAAATATACAGTGATGAGATTTACATCTGATTCAGTATAGAGAAGAACCTGTGCTCATGCATGTTTGTAGAATTCTGTCTAATATTGAAGAATAAATGTTCTTGACAATTATAATTCAAGAAAGATGTAAAATACTTTGCATGTAAAAGTGAAAGAAGTTGTTTAATTAAGCAATGCTATAAATACCAGTAACAACAAAACTAGCAGATAATTTTGGTGTGGTATGTGGACTGATTTCTATAATGGAACTTATCAACATGCTGGATGAGAAGTATATTTACTTATTTCAGTTCCCTATCCATGCATGAGTATGCACATGCACCTTTCCTGCATGCCTAAATCTACTTAAAACAGCAGAGAAATGTAGTTAAAAAAGAGTTTTGAAATAAAAACTTTGCAACCTCACAAAACAAAAAGAAGACTTCTGAGTGATTTTCTTACCCAGAAGAATCTTAGAAGGAGGCAATAAGAAGAGCAGTATTTCAGATAAGACAAGTTGTGATTCAAAAAGAATTAGTGAGTGAAATATGATGTAGTTGTACCAGCCCTTATGTTCCCTCTCTGAAGCCAAGACTGTTTAATAATGTGAAAGCCCATAACCACTCAAATGAAGCGGAAAATATGCAATGGTGCTTCTCCATGCAGCTATTTGGATCTACAGAGAGAACCTGGGAAGAGTTAAGGAATCTTTCAGTAGATACTAGAATAAGGAATTCCACTATCTGGAAGAAACTCTATTCACACCATCAGCTGATCATGCCAAAAAATCTGCATATCATCTTTTATCTATAATTTTTCCTATATCCCTCTGGACACTTGATTTGTTAGGCATTCTTGTTTACTCTAAAAGCAAGCTTTGTATTACATTTATATACTTCTCTCCATTTACATATGCAGTGGACCTTTCTAGCTCATCTCATTGTTTTGTACCCTTGTCTCACAGCTACCTAATCACCAGCATCTCCCACAGTGACAGTTTTTAAATCACTGAATCTGTCATGTTCTTTCAGTTGTTTAATTCCCTGTTATGGCACTCTGTGACATTTAAAACAATAACCAAATTCCTACAGTGATCTAAAATTGTTACATATGAGTTCTTCATATCTCTCTGTCCACTCTGTTGAGAGAACATTCTTGATTTTTTTATGATATTTTATTTTGCCAGGTATAGGACTCAGGGTAGGACATGTCCTTTTTATTATACAATAAACGTGAAATAACATTCATAAGTCTATATATAAGCATGATAATTTATGTAAACCTTTTGTTGTATTACCACAGAAAGTCATTATTAAATGGAAAGTGTATTCACTCTCCTCTTGTTTTAGTGCTCTTGTTTTACTGATATATAGTGCCCCAGGGAAAAACAATAATAAAAGCAAAACAAACCAACAAACTTTTTATTCTCAATGTTTTGCAAAATATTCATCACTGAAGTAAAGGTAAATTAAGAAGAATCTAACACCGTTTTAGAAATGTAAAAGTAATAACGTAAGAATTGTCAAATGCTTTTCCACTAAGCAACATTAATCTAAGATTTTAAATTAGCTTGATCAAATATGTTGTCTCATGATGATATGAACATGTATGGGGAAGTCCATATTCCCTCGAAGGGATAATTTGGCAAGCAAATAGAATGATTTGAATTCAAGTCCTGATTATTATTGAAACATCAGGTGTATAAATACATAGTATGTCACTGTGTCTTGGAGGCATTTGAGGGATTGCTAATTGCACTAGTAAGAGTGGTATATTCCAAGGCAGAATGACAGACAAGATCACCCTAGAAATTGTGGTAGTTAAATTCTCTTAAGTAGAAAATAAATTGGAACATAAAAAATAAAAAGAATTGTATAGCTTGCTTTATCAAATTTACTTTAGTTGACCTCTGAATAAAGAATGGCATAAAGGATTAACAAATGATTCATTTGAAAATAGTAAAGTAGCTATTTAAAAAGAAATTTAAGGTTGAGAAAAGTCAAGCAGCTAATTACTTTTGTATTGAATCAAGCCCCATATTAAAAGAAAACATCTCAGATAGTTAAAGCAGAATTTAAAAATATTTTTATCATCAGCAAGGTACCACCTTTTGCTTTTAAATTGGTGGATTTATTATTCTAACATAACTGAAAGTTAAGTCTCCTGAATTTTTCTAGGGCTGAGTTGTATGAAATAAACTCCAAAAGAAAAAAAAAGAAAAATGTTTTCCTTAGTTGTGGTAGTTATAGCATATTTAGTCTGGTGTATCATTTAAAACATGGATTATATTTTTTTATTAATCATAAATGGATGCTTTTATTTGCTAAATATAATTGGTAAAGCAAAAATGCCATTGCAAAGGATATATACTATATCCAAAATGTCACTGATTTAAAAAGCTTTCACTGGTTTGGTAACATGAGCAGTTTTAAAGAAATCAGACAGTTTAAGTTGGGAGGGGGTTCAGAATGAACAAGCAGAGAACCTAATTTCTGACTGCAATGGAAGAGCCTGTAACAGATTGAATTCCTTATTGACGAGACCTGTCAGAATTAAATGCATGAAGCCTCTTTTTAAAGGCATTGCAGAGGGGCCAATGCACCCAGGATTGACAAAGTTCAAATTCCTGAGAGAAGAGAGACTACAGTCGTACAGCTATTTTGTTTATAACTAAGAACAACTCTTCAGAGAGGTGGGGAATAAGAGCCTACGATTTTGTAGGAGTAATAGCAAGTTAGATAAGGAGTTAATATTTAGAACTCACGAGGAAAGTGAGACTTGAAAAGTAAAATCCAGGAGATGGTGAAACTAAAATGTAGCTAATGAACTACCCTGGAAGTTCTTGTAGGGGAGATGAGAATCATCAGCTGAAGAACCTATTTTCTGAAAGTGAAGGAAGTGGGCTAGTAACTAAAAGAGATCTGGACAAGTTAATTCTATAAGATATATCTAGAGCTATTTTGGGAACTGTACATACATCATGGATTAGGAGAAAATATGCTTATTATGCTTGTGGACTAGTCAAGAACATTCTGACACCCCCAGGAGCTAAGTGCACTTGTCGTGGAATATGGACACCACCTGTATGGCAGAGGTAAGTTTTCTCAAGCAGTTTTGATGAAAAGAGTTATTGCAACATGAAATTTGAGTAGAAAATGACAAGCAGGACAGAACTCCTATGTTGCATGCACTCTAAACAAGCAAGAACACTTTAAAAGATTTCAAGTAATAACAGGAAAATTTTTTGAGAGAGGCTACATTGTGTGTTACGTATTTGTCACTTACATCAAGACTGTAGTTCCAAGGATGGAACCATTTCTAATTGGTAACTATTAAAAAGTAGCACGGTTTCAATCCTAATCAGTGTTGACACATGGATATTGACTAGGTTGCTAGCATGAAAATGTAAAACATCAAACTTCTTCAGAACTAAATAGATAGTAAAGCAAACAAGTGATGCCTATTGATACTGTTTCACATAAATCACTAATCTCTATCAAGTCCATATATTAGTTAACATGTTAGCAAAACTGATAAACGAACAGCTTCTAGAATAAGGAAACAAAAACCTGACCTAGTTTGATATGTCAAAACAATTAAAAAATTAATACATGGGTCTGAAAACCATACAAAAAAGTGATTTGCCATGACAGCATTTTAGAGAATGGAAATTCAGATTCTAAAATTGCAGATAGCACTAGGAATGTATACACTTCCCAGTGAAAATATCTGTTGTTCCACTAGCAGGTAATCTGTAATTGATCCCCACTCACCAGAAAACCTGTGAATAAGCTGTTGTGGATAATTGATGGAGATAAAAGAATCCTGAACCAGAATTCAGAAAACAAAAATTCCCATTTGGACAAATTTGTTAACATATTTGATCGTTAGCTCTCTCAAATGAAGAATAAGGAAGTTGAATTAAATAATTACTATGGGATTTTTTCCATCTGGGACAATGTGTGATTTTCTGTTTTTTAAGGATGATGCCCTGTTGAAATATCTTCACTAAGAATAGGAATATGACAAAGTCCTTGTTCTAATCAGTAGCATATGCTTCTGCATTGCTTCACTGATTTTTGAATGGAAAAAACACTGGATTAATAGCTAACCTTGAGGAGTAAATAGTTAGCATATTTCTAGTTATTCTTTAGCAGTCATATTTTTCTTTCTTTTTTGCTTTATCTTTTTCTGAGTCTTTGACCTTCCAGTAATATCTTAAGCATTTTGAAAATATACTAGCTCTGTCAAAGCTTTTGGGCATCTTTGTATTATGCCAGGGGACTATTTATCGAGTAACCCCTCATTTAACTGGCATTGCTGAGAATTTGCTTGATTCACATAGGTGAAATTCGTTCTGAGTGGTAAGCTTTAAGCATTAGAATATGAGCTTAAGACATTCGTTTTGATGGCTTGGAACTCTGACTCTGGTTTGGGGCTGTCTTTGAGGTAATGAAATTTGTTAGAAAGTGCTTTACACTAAAGGGTATCATTTGTTGAGAAATTTTACTTGCCTTGAAAGAGCATAACAATTTCAAAAGTGATTTTGACTGAAGAGGACAGACCTAATTTGACTTAATATGAACAAACAGCTTCATGCTTTTAAAGAAGATTTGCCAGTCAAAGACCTAGGGGTTCATTACTATTATCTCAGCAGAAACCAACCTATAAGAACCTTGCTATAAAGGATTCTTACAGGAATTCTTTTTGCTGTTTTGAAATTTGTGTAAAAGATAAGCTTGGCTTAGATCCAGAAATTAATGGGGAAATTACTCTTGGGTAGTTGGTACCAGGTAGCATAGCTTTATAATCTGGTAACTCTAAATTTCACACATAATTGCATCAATGAGAGTAGGAACACAGGTTGAAGGCATAATGAAATTTCCATGGAGAGGAACCATACGACCAACAGAAATTTAGCAAAATACTCACATCATTACCATCTGAAAAGCAGGTAAATAATGACTTTCAAAGGCAAAGAAAATTTAAAAATAAATTGTATAGAGTGTAGAAAGATAATCTAAAATTACCACCTTTTGAAAAAATGTTATTTTTCCTTTTATAGAGAATGTATCTATTTCAACATTAATACTTTTTTTAATTTATGAAGCTATCATCTACCTAGGAAATGTAGGTAAAATAGAATGATTTTAAGACCGCACCACTAATTTTATTGTATAAGAAAAATATTCACATGATAGAAATAAAGCATTGGAATCAAATTTGTATTAAATTGTGTATAGCTTTGAGAATCTGGACTGCAGCTATGCTAAAAGTATTTGTAGTAGGTATCTTTGCCTTTTATTGTTATTAAAAACTATGAAATGCTCTTAAAATGGTGCATCATTAAATTATGCTTCAAAGTTTTTAAAAAATTATAAATGTTATTTTAGATGTCCAGGAAATCTTGCCTTTCAGAAGCAACTTTATCTGGTGCATTTTTTAATAAAACAAGATTCATAGATGATTACATTTCTAAGAATTATTTATGTAAGTTCCCAAGATTCCTTCTGTACTAAGGCTATATATGTTTTCAATAAAGTCAATTTAGAATAGAAATAAAATATGTTGGTTATCGTAGAGTGGCTAAAGGGAAATTTATTGCTATGAATTGGCATAAACTGAGAAAATTTAGTAGCGAGTTAAACTCACCTTAAAGGAAGGGATTCCCCATAATGGAGCCACGTGTTTTGAGAAGGAGAAACAGGCTAAGCTTTGGGGTTATATCTCCATGGCATGTGTAGGAACATGGAGCAATTAAGACAGACAAAGCAAGAATTTTTTTTTTTTTTTTTATAATGACAAAATGTGAACAAGTTCTGGCAGTTTTTAATAGAGAAGTAAAATTACTTAGGCTTTTAAGAAGAAAATAAGGGATCAATATGTCTGATCTTTTTAATGCTGGATGGGGACGTGACATAGATGTTATTTTCAGAAGATTAATCTTGGACCAGTATGAAGTATGATTCTGCAAAAAAGGAAAATAATCACCAGAAATTGTTGAATAAACCCATATTAATAATGCTGATATAAGAATATGAGCACCTGGTTTCCATACAGTGAAACTGAAATAAAGGAGTAACAAATAAAGACCAAGCAACATGAGATTTTAGGCCTGTTTGGAAGCATTAGTGAGGTATATTGTATGGAATTTAACAACAATAATAAAACGGAATAAAAGACTGTCAGATTTTACTGTCAGTTATAAAATTATTTTTCCTAAGAACAATCTTAATTTTGTTCTAAATTCTAAACTACTCTCATTTTTATGGATTTATTTTATTCACATATATGCTAGCTTTAAATTTGCATTTTTAAGTTATTTTTTTCTTTAATAAACATGCTGTCCTCAGCGATGTTAATTCAAAGAACAATCAATTTCCATCTCATGTGACTTCAGCGAGATCAGTGTAGTTTGAGTCAGTTCATGAGAATTCAGAATCCTTTAAAGCTGTTTCATTGAGGTAGACTTTGTCTTTCAAAGTCCTATGATCTTAGATAATTATTCAGTGAAAAGCAATAAGTTTGAAATAAGCAAAGAGGATAACTTTCAAATTATGAATTACTTTATTTCAGTTTTAGACTTTGTGCATTTCGTACCATAGCCACCACCAGAGTTCCAGGGCCCTTTATCACCACCTTGTTGACATCTTTCATTGTCTATCCTCCAAGCAACACCCCTTCCCATAGCCACAGTTTTGTGTCCTATACATTTTGTTGAGATTTTTCTCTTCATTTGTTTGATTTCTTTATATAGCACGTGAATGAAATCATCCTCTACTTCTTTATTTTTTTTTGGCTTATTTTTCCTAACACAATCACCTCCAGTTCCATCCAATTGTGCAAAGCCACAATTTTATCTTTTTAATAGCTGCATAGATTTCCATTGAACATATAAATGACAATTTTATTATATAGGCTTCATTGATGGGCTTTAGGTTGTTTTCATGTTTTGGCTGTTGTGAATGTGTTGCTGTGAGATGGGAACATAGGGGTGCAGATATATATTTTTTTCAATTTTTAACTTTTATTAGAGTTTTTGCTTTCTCTGGGTATATACTTAGGACTGGAATTTCTGGATCAGGTGCTATGTCCATCCTTATATCTTGATGAATCTTTATACTCTTTTCCAAAGATGATGCACTCTCACCAAGAGTGTGGGGGGCTTTCTTTTTATCCACATACCCTCTAACACTTGTTTCTAGTCTTTTTGACATAAGCCACTCTCATTGGCATGAGGTGGTATCTCATGTGGTTTTAATTTGCATTTCTCTAATGGTGAATGAGATAGAGTGTTTTTCATGTGTCTGTAAGTTATCTCTGTATCTTCTCTAGAGAAATGTCTAATCAGTACATCTGCCAAATTTTTGAATGAGTTGTTTCTTTTTTTGTTGAGGGAAAAGCTGTCTACATATTTTGGAGATTCAGTCCTTGTCTGACATATATTGTGCAAATATCTTAACCCATTAGAGGACTGTCTCTTTCTTTTAGTGGTTCTTTCTTTCACCGTAGAGAAACTTTTTAGTTTGCTGTAGTCCCAATTTTTTAGTTTTAATTTAGCTTCCATTGTAATAGTTCTCACCTTCCCAAAAACATCTCTGAGGTTGATGATATGGACCATTTTTCTATGTTTTCCTCTGTATAATTTATGGTTTTAGGTCTTACATCCAAATCCTTGATCCATTTTGAGTACATTTTTGTGCATGAGACCAATAAATAATAATCTAGTTTGTTTGTTTGTTTGTTTTTGCAAATGACTGTCCAATTTTTCCAGAACTGTTTGTTGAATGGCTTGCCTTCTTCCATTGAATGTTCTCGACTCCTTTGTCATAGATTAACTGCCCATAAGGTGTTGATTCATTTCTCAGCTTTCAATTTTATTTCACTGGCCTGTTTCTCTGTTTTTGTTGGAATACTAAAATTGTTTTGATGACAATTGCTCTGTAGTATAGTCTGAAATAAGGGAATGTGATTCTGTCTTTTCTTCTTTTTTTAAAGACAGCATTGGCTATTTGGGGGCTTTATTAGTTCTACACAAACTTCAGCATTGCTTATTTAATTTGATTGAAAATGGAACTGGAATTTTGGAAAATTTTGGAAAAAAATGGGAAATTTGAAAGGAAATGTATTAAATCTGTATATTGCTTTAGGTAAGATGGTGATTTTAACTACACTAATTCTTTTGTTCTATGAGCATGTACTATTCTTCAAACTTGTTGTGTCTTCTATTTCTTTCATTAATGTGTTAATTTTTTCAATGTCTTTCTCTTTTGTTCCATTTATTCCTAGGTATTTTATTTTCCTTAGTACAATCGTGTCTGGAATACTTTTTAAATTTCTTTTTCTTCTAACTTTGTTATTTGCATACAAAATGTTACTGATTTTTTGTTTTTCATTTTATATCCTGCCACTTTGATGTGTTCATTTATTGATTTAGTCAGTTTTTGCTTTTGTAGAGTCTTTTGGGTATTCTAGGTATAATATGATATCATTTGAAATTAATGATAATTTTGTTTCTTCATTTCTAATTTGCATTCATTAGATGTTCTTGTTTTATTTTTCTTTTTGCTCTGACCAGAACTTCCAGAACTATGTTGAGCAGTAGTGGTGAGAATGGGCATCCTTGTCTTATTCCAGATTTTAGAGAAAAAGCTTTTAATTTTATGTCATTGAGTATGATGTCTGCCTTGAGTTTTCATACATGGCTTTTATATCTTGAGGTATATGCTTTCTATTACAATTTTAGTGAGAGAAATGGTTATTGAATCTTGCTACATGCTTTCTGTTCAATTTCTGGTATAGCGATATGTATTTTTTCTTTGTTTCCCCTTTGTTAATGTGTTATATTGCATTGATTGATTTTCATAGATTGAACCACTCTTGCCTTCCTGGAATAAGTTCTACTTTGTCATGATGTATAATTTTTAATGTGTTATAACATTCAGTTTGCCAAACTTTTATTGAGATTTTTGCATCTTCATTCATGAGTGATATCAGTATGTGATTTTGTTTTTGGTGTTGTCCTTGCCTGATTATAGAATCAATGTAATCTTAGCCCCATCGAATGTATTTGGGGATTCCTGCTCCTCTATTTTGTAGAAAAGTTTAAGGAGAATGGATAGCAGATCACCTTTAAGTAACTGGCAGACTTCACTAGTGAAGCCATCTGGTCCTGGTGTCTTACTTTGGGGGTTGTAGGATTCTAGGTATTGTCCATTTTTTCAAAATAAATGATATTTGGCATGCAGAAATCCATGGTAATCTTTTAGGATCCTTTGTATTTCTGGAGTGTCTATAGTAATTATTCCTCCATCATTTACGATTCTTGTTATTAGGGCTTTCTCTCTGCATGAATCTGGTTATCCATTTTATTTATCTTTTTCAAAGAATATGCTTTTATATTTTGTGGATTTTTGAATGGTTTTCTTATTTTCAATTTCATTTAGTTCTGCTCCGATTTTATTGCTTCCTTCTATTGATTCTTTGTTTCAACTGTTATTTTTCTAGTCTCATCGGGTGTGTAATTATATATTTAATTTGAGTTGTCTCTGTTTTTGATGTGTGCTTGCATTACTATAAACTTTCACTTTTGTAACATTTCACATGTTCTAGCAACTTGTTTCTTCATTTCATTTGTTTTCAGATCATTTTTAATGTCATTAACTTCTTTTTTGATCTCAAAATTAATCAGAAGCATGTTTTTTAATCTCCACATCTACATAGATCTAGTTTTGTTCCTCCAGTTCATCTCTAGTTTCACACTATTGTGATAGAAGATATCTATAATTTCAGTCTTACTAAATTTATCAAATTTAATGTGTGTCCCAGAACATTGTCCATCCTACAGAATAGTCCATTTGCATTGAGAAGAACATAAAATCTTTTTTATTGGAGTAGAAAACGCTGCATAAATCCGTTAAGTCCATATGCTATATTACTTCATTTATAGTCTTCACTTATTGATTGACATTTCTGCCTCATTTATTTATCCGTTGATATAAGAGATCTGTTGAATCATGCATTTTATCATCTGTGTTTTTCTTTCCTCCATAGGAGCATTTTATTCTCTCCTGATGTTTCTGACTTTGCTTTTGATTCTATTTTACTATTTGCCATAATATTTGACATCTGGTGATTCTTTGTTTCTGTTTCCCCTACTATTGCTATATGTTCAACATTTCTTGGAAGGCAGGTTTGGTGACAGAAAAATCAATTAACTTTTGTTTACCATTTAAAGTCTTTGTTTTTCCATTATATTTGAACAATAATTTTGCAGTCTTGGGTGTTCTTGGCTGCTAGCTTTTGTCTTGTAGTATTTTGAATACATCATTCTACATTCTCCAGGCCTATAGTATTTCTGCTGAGAAATCTTGTGATTGGCTAATGGTTGTACCTCTGTAGGTATATTTCTCTTTTCTCTAAGCGCTGGTAGTTGATTTTCTTATCTTTGGTTTTTGCTAATTTTACTGTGATGTGTCCTGGTCTCTTTGTAGTTAGAAATCTGAGTGTTCTATTAGCTTTTTGGATTTCCATGGTTAGTTTTTGTATTAAGTATGGGAACTTTGCTGCTATTATGTATTTAAATGAATTTTCTTCAATATCTCCAGGCTCTACTCCAGAGATGCAGATGACTGAACTCACTTGCATGAGGCCATGAGCTATGCCCATCTAGTTTTGATGTGTTCATCAGATACAGAGTTCATAGCCTCCACTCCCTGGGACCCCAGCTCATTGGACCCACCCACAAGAGTCCTTGTGTTGTGCCCACCCAGCTTTACTGCAATCAACAATCTCCAATGACCCAAAACCTTCACCACCCTGTACCCTAGATAAATGGACCCACATGCAGTGACCCAAAATGAGTACTGGCTGACCATGGATCAGGTCAGGAACCAATTCACTAGGTCTCTAGGCTTGTGGACCATCGTTCACATTCTGCTCATTATACAGTGAGAGAAAGTATCCTTTAGGCCTCAGGATCCTAAGACACTCATTGTGCTTCAGCTCAGACCAAGATCCATAAATCCTAAAATATGTAATTGGGCTACCTGAGTGTTCTGTTCCCAGTTTACACCTGGGCTGCACATGAAACACCTTGCAGGAGAGCTTTGAAACCTTCAAGTATCACCTGAAAAGATATCAGTTATCCACCAGAAGAAGGCATCCTAGGGAAGAGAAGCAGCCCCTCCTCAACTGAAATCAAGGGGCTAGCACCTGCCACAGCATCGTGTAGACAGGAGGAAGTCTAAAGTAAAAGAACAAGAAAGCCTCGGTGCTAAACTGAAGGCAGAAAAGAAGCCATGTTAAAATCTAAGTCACGAGAAATAAAAACAAAAGCAACTCAGATGGCCCCAAAAGAGGAAGGTGCCAGGAGCTCACCAGGGATAAAAACCCATTGACATGGATTGGAACAACTTAACAGATAAATGATACAAAATAACAGTTATTGAAAAGTTGAATGAGATGCAAGAGACTCACACAACTATTGAAAGGTAGATGTGAGAGATCACATAAGAAAAGATGTGCTAGATCAAAAGGAGTACTTAACCAAAGAGAATGAAGCCATAAAGAAAGTCCTAGCAGAAATGCTAAAGATGAAAATTACAGGCAAGGATTTGTAGGTAAACATTGAAAACTCCACAGATAGACTCAATCATGCAGAGTAGTGAATCCCAGATATTGAAGACAAGTTGATAAGTCACTCTCATGGAAGAGGTGAGAAAAATAAGATCGAGGAAAAATGAAGAAAACTTAGAAGACTTATCAGACACTGAGAAAAACAAACATAGTGATAATAGGCATCCCAGAGATGAGGACAGGGAAAGGGGACTGAAAACCTGTTTAAAGAAGTAACAGAAAATTTCCCAAATCTGTTATAAAAAGTAACTATGGTTGTTCAAGAAGCAGAAAGAAAACTCAGAATTTCTAAATGAAAATAGTTTCTCCCAGACACATCATAGTAATACTAGCAAAGGTCAACGACAAAGTAAAACTATACCAGACTGCTACAGAAAAAAACAAAACGAACAAAACAACTGACAAAGGCACACCCATCAGGGTATCATCAGATCTCTTAACAGAAACACTGCAGGCTAGGAGAAAATGGAAAGACATATACAAAAGACTAAAAGACAAAAACTATCAGCCAAGAATACTCTACCCTGCAAAATTATCATTTAAATATCATGGAGAAATAAAGATGTTTAATGACAAACAAAAACTATGCACAGGTCTGCCATTCAAGAAATATCAAAAGGCTCCCTACAACAGGGAAAATGAGAGCAAAGGTCCACCAAGTCTTGAGGATGGTGATAAATAGGAAAGCAAAAGAAGGAACACAGATGAGATCAATAGGAGAGAATACCAAAATACTAAAGGGGAAAAGAAAAACATGACCTGCACAAGTATATGAATATGACATCTCAGCTAACAAAATTCTATCAAAGAGTACTACAGTAATAAAAAACTCCAAAAAAGGAAAAGTCCAAATCCACATGCCTTCACTAATTAATTATATCAAACATTCAAAGAAAAGCTAATTTCCAAAGTCCTTAAATTCTTCCAAAAAGTTGAAGAGGAGGGAAAACCCCCAATACATTTTATGAAGTCCATATTACCCTGATTCCAAAATTAGACATAGCACCAAAACATACAAATTACAGACCAATATCACTGATGAATATAGATGCAAAAAACCTCAATAAAATTCTGGCAAATAGAATTCAGCAACACATCAAAAGATTATACACCACAATCAATTGGGTTTATTACAGAGATGCAAGGATGGTTATGCATATGCAAATCAATCAATGCAATAAACCACATCAACAAACTGAAAATTAAAAATAATATGATAATATCAGTACATGCAGGAAAAGCATTTTACAAGATTCAACACACTTACATGATTAAAACTGTCACCAAAATAGGAATAGAAGATACATACCTCAACATAATAAAAACAATATATGACAAAACCAGAGACAATATCAAAATCAAGGTAAAAAATTGAAAGTTTTCCCCCTAAGATCAGAAACAATACAAAGTTGCCCACTATCACCACTACTATTCAACGTATTTATGAAAGTCTTGGCTAGATCAATAAGGTAAGTAATGCATAGTAAAAGAAATCCAAACTGGAAAAGAAGGAATAAAACTGTCATTATTTTCATATATTGTATTATACCTAGAAAACCATAAAGACTCTATTAAAAAACCTGTTTGAAACAATAAATACAACAAAGTGGAAGCATATAAAATCAACGCTAGTATTCCTATACATAAATAATAAAGTAGAGGAAAAAGAAATTCCTTTCACGTTAGCAACAAGAAATATCAAATATCTGTGAATAAACTTAACAAAGGATGTGAAATGCCTCTATAATGAAAACTATAGGACTTTAACAAAAGCGAAGACACAAAGAGATGGAAAAATATTCCACGCTTATGGGTTGGAATAATTACCCCAGTAAAAACAGCCCTTCTACTGAAAGCAACATATATGTTTAATGGAATTCCTGTCAGTATCCCAGGGACATTCTTTAAGGTAACGGAGCAAACAAAAGTGAAGTTTGTATGGAATCACAAATGGTCTTGAACAACCAAAGCTACCCTAAGAGAAAAAAAATAAATAAAGCTCTAACAGAATCTCGCTCCCTAACCTCAAACTCTGTTAGAGTGATCATCACCAAAACACTTTGGTACTAGAACAGAGACTAGATTATTCATTATCACCATACATAAAAGTTAACTCAAGATGGGCCAAAGACCTGGACATAAGAATCCAAACCATAAAATACCTGTAAGACAGTGTGGGTAAAACAAACAAACAAAAAAACTCCATGAACTCAGCTTCAGAGATTGTTTTGAATGAAAGAGCTGTGGTAAAAGAGGTCTAAGTAAAACTAAGCGATTGAGACTCCATCAAACTGAAGAGCTTCTGCACAGCAAAAGAAACCACCACTAAAATAAGACAACCAACAGAATTGGAGAAGATATTCACAGAGCATACATCAGATAAGAGCTTAATCTCCAGAATAATGTAAGAATTCACACACCTTAACAGTGAAAAAGCAAATGACTCACTCAAAAAATGGGCAAAAGAACTGAATATAAAGAAGATACACAAATGGCCTGACCCCTGAAAAAATGTTCTATAGTGCTCATTTTTTAGAGAAATGCAAATAAAACTTCTATGAGAGACCTCTTCACACCACTTAGAATGGCCTATCTCAAAAAAACAAAAAAGATCTCGAAGTAGCTGCTATAAGGGGGTGTGGAGAAAAAGGAACCCTTTCACACTGTTGGTGGGCATGCAAACTGGTACAACCTCTTTCAAAAACAGTATGGAGACTCCTCAAACAAATAATTCGATGTAACAAATCCACTCTTATCCAGAGGATACAAAATTTCTAATGAGGAAAAAAAAACAACAAAAAAACATGCTGCCTGATGTCATAGAAGCACAGTTCACGATAGCCGAGATATGAGAACCACCTAAATGCCCAGCAGCAGACAAGTGAATAAAGAAGTTGTGCTCAATATGCTCAATAGAGATCTATGCAGCTACTACAGAAAAATAAATTATTCTCTTAATGAAGATGTAGTCATGGTCACTTAGTTCAGAGGTGTCTGTATTACTCAGACTAGCATAGGCCTCTGGGTGACTTAGGCCTGTAGTGGTAGGGAGGTGGGCAGCTCACTCCTTGCAGTTCACCCTGCAAAATCACTGTCTCCTGGTGCTGTTCCTGGTCTGCTTATGCTGTTGCCAGTGAAGCTGCTCACTCTTCTGCTGAACTTCCCTGATGAGGATTTCTTTTTAAAGACTGAATAATGTATTTGTCTTTATGCCACAATTGGTTTATCTATTCATCTGTTAGTAGACACTTACATTGTTTTTATTTCTTTGCTAATATGAATAATATTTTAGTGAATATTGGCACATATATTTTTTGAGAAAGTAATTTTCTTCTATGGTAGCTCTCTTTCAAAATTTGGAAGATTCCCCTTTACTATATTTTATAATTTCTGTGCAATTTATTTTCCCACCAATAGTGGACAAGTGTTTTCTTTCTCTACAGCCAGGCCAGCACTTGTTATTTTACATAACATACATTTTATAACACCCTAAATTGTAGGAGCTGATGGCTTATTGTTTTGGTTGCACTTCCCCAGTGTTTAATGAGGCTTAATGCATTTTGTTATATCACAGATATTCACATGTCCGCTCTTCAAAAATATTTAGTCACGTTTTTCACCCATTTTTTAATTGGATGTTTGATTTGTTTTTGTTTTTTTTTGTTTTTGTTTTTGTTTTTGCTATTAGGTTTCATGAGTTCTTCTATATTTTGTCCACTAACCCCCTTTGAGATATCTAGTCTGCAAAAATTTTCTCCCACTCTACACAATATCTCTTTAGTGTGTTGTTTCCTTTGCCATGTAGAAGGATTTTAGTTTGATATACTCCTATTTGTTTGTCATTGCTTTTATGGTCTGAGATTTTGGTATATTGAAAAGAAAACTTTCTGATGTTTTCTTCTAGGATTTTTATAGTTTTAGAACTTACAATAAAATCTTTAAACATTTGATTTGATTTTTGTATATGTTGTCTGACAAGTATTACATTTCATTCTTTTACTTGTGGCATATCCCATTTATTGGAAAAACTATCATTTCTCTAATGTGTATTCTTAGTCAGAATTAGCTGACTTCTATAGTCAGCTATAAACTCAACTATTTGGGTTTTATTTATGAAGTTTTCATTCTGTTGCATTACTCTATATATCTGTGTTTTGCCACTGCTGCACTGTTTTAATTATTGCAGCTTGTTCTTCTTTTTCAAGATTTCTATGGCTGCTTTGAGTCTTTTGTGGTTCCATATGGGCTTTTTAATTATCTTTTTATGCTTGTGGAATTTGTCATTGACATTTCAGTAGAGATTTAATAGTATCTATTGGTTGTTTTTTGTAATATGCGTATTTTAGCTGCATGGATTTCTCCAATTCAGTTTTCCTTATTTGTGTCTACTCAATTTTATTTCTTAATATTTTATAATTTTCAGTGTACAGATTATTTGTCTCTTGGGTTAAAGTTATTTCTAAGTAATTCTTTCTGGAGCTATAATAATAAAAGTTGTTTCTTAATAGATTGTTGTCAAAGTAAAGGAATAAAATTGAATTTTAAATGTAGATCTTGTATCCTAAAACATTACTGAATGTATCTATTAGTTCTACAGTTCTTTATGAAGTTTCTAGGGTTTCTGCTTCTAGCATCTTGTCATTCATAAACAGAGATCATTTTACCTTTTTCTTTTCTGTTTGAATGCTTTTATTTCTTATTCCTGCTTGATTGCTCTTGCTGCTGCTTTCAGTGCTGTGTTAAATAGAAATGACAGGCATGGATATCTGTGCTTCATAAAGTATATGAGAGGAATGGCTTGCAGGTTTTCTCTATAAACTATGAAATTATATGGTTTTCATTAGTGACTTTTATTTTGTTGAGAGAATTTCCTTCTACAGTCATTTTATTGGTGATTTTTATTATAATATTGAACTTTATCAAATGCTTTTCTGTATCTATTGAGATAATCATGTGTTTTTTATCTTTTATGTGGTTAATGTGTATCACATTGATTTATTTGCATACACTAAGCCAATATCACATCCCAAGAATAAATTCCATTTGGTTGTGGTGTATACTCTTTCAGATGTGTTGTAAAATAGTTTGCTTGTATTTTATTGAGAAATTTTCTTCTGCTTTTTAGAGATTTGATCTATAGTTACATTTTTGTTTATTATTTTTACTTTGTATTATGGCAATGTCCTTATAAAATGTGTTTGGAAGAATTCTCATTAATTTCATATTTTGGAAGTGTTTAAAAGAATTTGGATTAATTTCTCTTTAAATATGTGGTGAAATACAGCTGGGAAGTCATTTTCTACTGGCCTCAATTTTATTGGCAAATTTTTTGTTATTTCTTAAAGCTCATAACAATTTGTTTACTAAACTAACATTGCATTGTAATATTTGATAAGTTTCAGGTGTGCACCATTTTATAACAATTTTTGTACTGCAATAAGCCCACAACTAAACATCCAGTTCTAGGCCTCACCATATATTTAAAAAAATGCTCACACCCGTTAAGATGGCTATCATCAAGGCAACTTTAGAAAATAGTATGTGTCAGCAAGTACATGAACAAATTGCAATCCTTGTATACTGAAGGTGGAAACAAAAATTGTTGTAGCTACTGTGGTAAACAATTTGGTATACTTCTCAAAAGTTAAGTATATAATAAACATAAACTCCAGCAGATCTGCTCCTAGATATATACCTAAAACTACAGTTATCAGAGACTCAATGGCTGTTTCTAGTCCCATATTTATAAAAATATTATTTACAATAGCCAAAAGGTAGATGCAGTCCAAGCGTCCATCAACAAATTAATGGATAAACGAAATGTGGTTTATCTATAGTCATGCAGTACATAATGACATTTTAGTCATTGATGGGTCACATGTATGATAATGGCCCCTATACCTAGCCTCACTCCATAGTAGGCTATACCATCTTGGTTTGTTTAAGTGCACTCTATGATATTTGCATAGTGACAAAAATCACCTAAAATCATATTTATCTGCATGTAACCCTGTCATTAGGAAACATATCACTGTACACACAACAGAAAATTATTAAGACATGAAAAGAAATGAAATTCTGACGTGTGGCATCATAGATGTATCTTAAAGAATATCAGTATGCTAAGTGAAATAAACTAAACACGGAAGAATGGTATTGCATTTCACTTATGTGAGGTATCGAGAAAGGGCTGGTCATATAGATAGAATAATGTTATCTAGCAGCTTGAGGCAGGAAGCAACAGGGCGTTATTGTTAAGTAGGTAGAGTTTCTGCTTGGGATTGTATAAAAATTCTGGAAATGGATAGTGATGTAAGTTACACAAAAATGTAAATGTAGTTTATGCCACAGACTTGAAAATTAAAAATGATAAATTTTATGTTATATATACTTTACCACAATAAAAAAAGTGAAAAAAAGCATCTTATTTGATACGTTTTTTTCCAAGTTACTACTTCTTCAATTAAGTCTTGGTAGTTGTATGTTTCTAGGCTATTTAATTTCTGCATGACATGACTCATTCCAATACTCATATTATTTTAGATTTTCCTTCCTCAAAAAATTGCACTGAGTAACTCACTAAAAAGACTTTGTCAGCCATTATCTACCTTATCATTTGCTTTTTTAAAACTTATTTTCTATATAATTATAGTTAGTATTAATTGAAAGTAAGCAATTTCTTAATATTTCCTCCTTAAAATATTAGGTTCTGTGTTTTTCTGTCCAATTCATTTTTCTTCTAAAAAGAAAACACTATGACATATTTTGTTTGTTATTTATAACATATTATTTTAGAAGTAATAAATAACAGAATAAATACTTATGTAAATATACCACTATTATTAGTATCTTACAAATCAAGATGTTTTCAATTAATAACAATTTTTAAGACATTGCACACTGCATAAACTTTTAAGATAATCATACTTTGAACATTAGCAGTTCTACAGTTCAATTTGCCATTCAAATTCTTCACGTTCTTTGTTGAAAATTCATGTGTAGTTTTATAATAATGTTTATAAAAATAATTGATTACGAATTAATAATTGAAATATATCCTTTCACACCATGTACCTCACTGTAAAAAATCATACTATTATGCTGATGAGCTATAGACAGGGTGGAATAAATAAAACTTCTGCTCCTATTCAGGTGGAGACATTAGAACTGGAAGAAGAAAACTGTTCCAAGAGGAAATGCAACATCAGAAAGATATATTGCTAATGAATTATGTAATTAAGCTATTTTATGTGCATCAGTGTCACTTTATAGGAGCACATAGACCCTCTTTTAGTTTTGATGCTTGGTTACTTAATTCACTTGTATTACCTCTATTGTGTGATGAAATTGGTAAAATAACCCATAAAGAAAATCTCTGAAAGGCAAACTCCAGATAATGACAGTATCTTCAATTGAAAATAAGTCTCCTGTAGACATATATTGAACATGTAATAATTTTTGTATTGTGGACACTTCACTATAGAGAATGAGTTTGAGCTGATACAGGATTCTAAAAAGAAAAAAAACTACAATAGCTTTTTATTAAATTCTCATTTGTATTTTCACTATTAACTTCTGCCACATGTTGACTCTACCAAGATAGTTTTATGTTGATATTGAATTAAGCTAATATGACTGTCTTAAAGGTGATAAAACTGAACTACATAAACCATTAATCTAGTATAAATGGTAGCTAGAATTAAGAAAAGACTTTCCTGTCCCATGCAGAATTATCATAAGAATGAAGTTTTGCTACCAGGTAAACACTATACATTATTCAGTAACCCTTCATTCAACCCCTTATTTTATTTTCTGTTTCACTTTTCTATTTTGACAGCAGCTCAAGTAAAAAAAATCAAACATGTCTCTTTGTTTAAATTTTCCCTTCAATCAATTCTGTCAAACCAAGAAGAGAAGAAAAATATAAAGAAAAAAAAGAAACATTTTGATAGATCTCCTTAGAATGGACATGACACCTGTCTAATCACAAGACATTGAAATGCAACAAAGTCCTTAATCGGAATGCCATCCTGTCTTCCTTGACAACTTCTCCTGCCCTTTATATCATCCAGAGTATATGGTAAAACTTTGTGAATATGATGACCTCAATGATTTTGATTTAAGGTTAAGATTGAGGTATAAAAGATTGAGGTATAAAAAGAACAGTTGTTTTAAAACGTCGCATGGAAAAATTTACAGGACGTTATTTGGAGATAAATAAAATTTAGTCAACAGTGAATACTAATATAAGGACAAAGTGTTATGTTTATTTGTAGTTAATGATTCCTTTTTCTGGTATTTTTAGATTAATAAAAAGGTGTATTTGAATATGCATCTATTAAACTAATAGGTGTTGTTATCAAAACATAGCATAAAAACTTGCATATTTTTTGTTAGATTTTTATATTTATAATTATATTTTCATGTAACATATTTGAATGAAATATAGCTTTATGACTGTTATATAACTATATGAATTATTTAGGTGTTTATGTTCGAATTATCTTTGTTAACAATTTTCTTCCATTATATTTTGTGTTTGAAATGTTCCTAAAAATTTGTAGTTCGATGTTGTATGAAGGCAAATATAATCAAGAGGGTGTTTAAAAATTGAGCTGAATAAAAAAAAATAGTACCCTCCTAATCTTTAAGTACTGAGAACAAAACGTTATTTCTCCAGTGCTGATTCAGCTTCTTGTGTTATTTTTTAAAAATCTCATTAATTTGAAGTCAACAAGACCGAGAATAATATGACCACCTTCATTCCATCCTATTGGGAAAAATATTATGAAGCAAGACTAGAATAAATAGAAAAATAGCCTATACTTAATAGGAATAATTTCATAATCTCATAGTCTCATTTTAAGATTGTGTAAGATAAATGGGAAAAAATTATTCACATTTTTGCAATTTGTCACATTGTATAAGAGAGGTTTAAAATATAAATTTGTCACATTGTATAAGAGAGGTTTATGTGTGAATGAATAAGGCATGATCTTTGATTCTAGAAGCTTTATAATGTGATTAGAAAATGGTGCATATTGTAGGAACTGGGCAAACCAATTTTTCTCTATTCTCATTGTCACCTTATGCCAATTCAATACAATCTTCCACAACAGCTGCTATAAATTCTCCTACCTAGCCTCTTTTGATTTATTTCTGTCCACTCTAGTTCCTTCACTAGATAGGAAGATATTTTTTAAAAAATTATCTGATCATGTTAAATCCGTTTTTAAAATTCCTTGTTTTCCCATTATTTTTAAGGAAAGTTGAATTTTTTTTTTTTGATTTCTAAGTGTTTTCTTTTCTTTTCATTTTCTTTTTGTTTATAAGGAAGAAACTTCTTAGGTTGACTTACAAGGACTGTTCTAGCATGCTATACTGATCTGAAATAATTTGTACCATTTTATTAGTCATAAAAGTAAATCAGAACGTGGCCTTAGTCATTCATACTTCCATAACAGCAAAAGAAATATGAAAAAAAATTGCTTATAAAACGTAACTCAGAACTGTTTCAAAATCAGACCTGCACTACTTTTTCACCTCAATGTGTATTCTGAACACAAAAATAAAGTGAAAGGTGAGGAATCATTGAATTAAAGAGAAGATTAAAAAGATTGAATGAACACCTGTTTCAATTGCCATTGAAAGTTTTATTTGGGAAAAAAATCTTGTACTCAACAGAAAATGTACCCTCTTCTGTTAATGCAAGGAGTGACATGTTATCTGACTTCCTATTGATTGCTGCCAAAACAGAAATGCAAGAGGAAGACTGCAAGACCTAAAGATAGAAAAGATACTTGATTCTTTCTGTGTGGTCTCGCTTCAGCAGTAGCTCTCCCCCTACCCCCAGTGGTAGTTGGTTTGTGCTTACAGATTCTAAATATATTGATAGGGTTGTACTGACCATGGAGTCTGGATGCAAAGAGTTAACTTGGGCATCCAGACTTGCTTAATGCTTTACGTGTTTAATTATTTTAAACCAGGGTTTGCACTGATTGAAGTGCTAGAAGAAATTCAAAAGCGGAAAGAATTTCTTTGAAAGAAAGAAATGTTGGACTGCATTTATCATATGTGACCTGCATACCATCCTCCATTACATCCCTAATAGGGCCTGAAGACACTCCATTCACTAAGACATTGATAAATGCATTAGTAGAAGGAACACCAGAATACTTGAAGGTCTCTGAGGTGGCAGTCTTCTGTGGGCTAGAAATGACTATGGGATGTGCTGCCATTAAGATGATTTCTTAATTTAGTCAGAAATTGCATGATCTTAAAGTAATGAGGGTCAAGTGCAAGTGCTTAAACTTTATAGACTAGGTATTGCAAATACCATGCAGCAAGGGCACAATAGTGATGAAAATGTTTTCATCTACTGAGACTCTTGTTAGTGGTTAATTGAATATAGTGCCCCTGAGAATAAAACAGATCAGTAGCCACTAAAATATTTCTCTGTCTCCACAACAAGAAAAATAACTACAAGTCTAATGCCAAAACTAAACTTGAGTTGTTAAAGGAGAGTCATGACTCTTCACAGTATTTCCGTATCTAATCACTTCAAAGATTGAAAATTTGCTACTGAAGAGGAAATTGAATCCCCTGTATATCTCAAGTTTTATCACATGACACAATATTTTCTTTGAACTACTGATGAATATATGGTGTTATTTCTTCCTAATCAAATACATGCCTCTAGGAAACAAGAAATCAAGAGTATTGGTAACTTTCACTCTTAGTCATCATGAGTAATTCAGAAATTTTATGTTTCTAGTCTTAGAAATTTGGGATTTGATTGACTGGAGGTATTAACTTCCAAGGGAATAGTTCATTGTTCCATGAAATTGAATGCATAGAGTAATATCTCACTTGGGATCTCATGGCTTTGCTTCTACAGGCAAATATGTGTATTGGTGTTGTGATTAGCAAAGGACTACAGGTGTCTATCCTAGAGTGGTGACAGAAAGTCTCCTTTTGGATACAGTTTGTTATCTGAGCTATATTTAAGTTCATCCATGTTCACAATAACAGTTAAAGGAAAACAACGACAATAAGAAAAGTCAGGACTATTTGGAGTTGGAGTCAGGACTCCAACTTTGTTGCCTTTTAGGTAACTCATTCTGGAGGTGACAACTAGCATTTTATGAGCTATTCTTTGGAGAATTATGTGGTACAGTCTTGAGGCTTTCAATCAACATGAAGCAAGTCTCTGAAGTCTTCCGCTCTGAAGTCTTCCGTTAAACATCACATGGATAAGCCAACTTGTAAGGCGATCCTCTAACCCAAGTCATACCTACATCAGCCCAAGCTGAAACCTTGGCTACAGTCTCATGAAGACTTTCAGCAAGTTCAACCTGCTAAACTTATCCTAGATTCCTGCTAAATATAGAAGCAATTTGTTACACAGCAACTATATATTGCCTTCTATCTGCAATATTTGCTCTTATGGAATAAATATTGCAAGAATATATAGAGTTTGGGAATACATATTCCTCAAGCAAAGGGACCTTCTAAAATGTGAATGACTTTATGTTATTAGCAACATTTTGCATAAATCACAACCATTTTTTGTGAAATTTATAATCATGAAAGTTTATTTCTAGTTTTTCAAGAAAATGAATGAAGCTGAAATTTAAAATGAATTTTAAACATTGAATAAATTTAGGATGAAAAAGTTTTACAGATGTAAATAGTACTCTAGAGCTGGGTATTTTCTTTTTCATAGATTCTATTTTTTTCTAGTATGTAAATTCCAACAAATTTTATTCTCATTGTTAGTATTGTCATACTTACTTAAAACTCTGATTCTCTCTTCAAGCCAGTTTTAAAATTTCATTCAGTTCCTTAACTCCATATTCAAGAACTGATTGAACTTTGCTTTCTTGTTTTTAATAAGATTTTCTTCATACTGAGGAACTTCACCAAATTCTTTTCTTCCAGGTTAAATGTCTTAGTTTACAGTTCAAAGTTTTGTGGTTTACATCCTTGCTTTATGAGTCTTTTCTGGAATGGTTTCCAGTCTTGATCACTAAGCTGGAACTCTTTACTAAACTTAGCAACACACTGAAAAAAATATGCTTTCCTATCAGGACTATCAGAAGAATTTTAACAGAACAGAATTTAACAGGATTAGAATTTTTGTTTGATCTTATGTCAAGTACTAAGGCACACTCTGAACATGCATCCTCTCTAGTGCCTGTACATTAAAGAATTATAATACATTTCTAGTGTGTACATAAGCTTTGGCTTATTTGTGTGAATGTTTTCTTCATTTTTCTATATTTCCCATTTTTAGAGAATAGTTTAGCAGTTTTGTACATTTCTTTAGTGACATTTGCTGAATTAAATCCCCACATCACTACAACATTGTTTTTCATAATAAAAAGAAATATCTTGAAGAAGCATACATTTCAAAGAAGGAATAAAGTATGCATCCTAAAATTACTGGCAGAACTAGAATCTTAATATGCAATTTGATTTGTTTTAATGAATTATGGCTATTATGGCTATTAGATTTGATTAATAAAATTGTATATTTTGATAATATGTAAAAATGTCAACCATGTGGTAAAAACTTTAATTTCTCTGATATTTACCTAGTGTTTTGAATGTCAACACTATAATTGTATGTCAACCAAGAAAAACTTCTCTCTCTCTATCTCACTCTGTCTCTCTCACTCTCTCTCTCTCTTGCTTTCTCTCTTTCTGTTTCTCTCTCCTGCCATTTTCATTGCTCTGTCTCTATCCTTTTTCTCTTTCCTATATTCTGTCTATGTTTGGGACTTTTATTTAGTTTAAACATCAGTGAAATGGTAAGGTTGAAAAATCTGTGTTTCCTCTGCTAATATTGCAATTTATGTTTATGAGTTGACTTTGAAAGTGGAGAAATCTGAGATTTAAAGGAAAGGATTATTGGCAACAGAGGAGGACATATCTTTAAATGTGACCTAGATGAAATTTATGAAAGAAAGAGAACTGGAATATCAATCAGGATGTATATTCAAGGAAGAATTCTTTACAATAGTTTGGAGACTAAATGTCTATATGAATTAAATTGAAATGTAAACTTCTAAAGCAGGAATTTATATTATGGGCCATTTAAACTTTATTTCTAATTTTCTCCTTTAATTGACTTTTAAAAAGTGTGCAACATAGTGGCCATAATTGATAACATTGCATTGTATACCTGAGCTTTTGAAATTTTCCAAATGGTAGCTCTTAACCATTTTCATGCTCCCCCCAGCACCTCCTGCTCCACTGCCCTGCCCAAAATAAAGCTAATCATGTGAGGTGATGGATGGGTCAACTGGTCTTTTTATGGAAGACAATAGACATGTTTATTAAGCAATCTTTTTAAATTCCCCATCGTCTAAAATTAATAAAATTAAATTGACTAATTTTTAAAATGAAGCAAATAGATTCTGAAGACTTGGACTAAATTGAAATATATCACCAAGACACTTCATGTTAAGAAAAGGAGGCTGAAGTTTTCAGAAAGCACATGTCCAGAGGATAACTGAGAAGATGGAAATTGAGTTCATAATGATGTGACGTCCAGGGCTGTGTTCCAGGCAACAAATTACTCAAAGGACCCAATCTGCTTGGCAGGGGTAACACACTTTTTGACATGTACTAAAGGTTTGAATGTTATATTCCTGGGAGAAAAGAAAAAAGAGGTTGCAATCACTCCAGTCAAATTCCAGCTGCTTCCCTAGTTGACCTGTGCATATTCACAATAGATATCAAATAAATCGTTTCTTTCCTAAACAGCAGGTGGTAAGACTGATATAACCT
Source organism: Solenodon paradoxus (assembly GCA_004363575.1). Lineage (NCBI taxonomy): Eukaryota > Metazoa > Chordata > Mammalia > Eulipotyphla > Solenodontidae > Solenodon > Solenodon paradoxus. The sequence continues at coordinate 1,093,365 of RJWH01000035.1, forward strand.
GTGAGGCTGGTGCTCTGTGAAGATGTAAGAAATTGTTCAGTTGGAGTGATTTATAGAATATCAAACACTTTCACTAGACCAATCACTTCTCTGAAAATGGTGTGTGTGTGTGTGTGTGTGTGTGTGTGTGTGTGTGCTTGTGGTGTAAAATTGCCCAAATTTTTATCCTTGACATGGAAAGCCTTTGGATTAAAGCAATGTGTATTTTTCTATTTCAAACAGAAAATTGGCAAAGTTAAGAAATTTGATAGCATCAAAATTGCATAGTGTGCATCATGTACTGCTGATTCATGTTTTCAAAGCTTTTGAGGGGAAAAACGGCAAGTAACAAAATTTAAAGTAATTGCACAATTGTATATAAGTTGGCTTCAAGGTTTAAATAATACATACCATATTCACACACATTGTGGAATGAAGTATGTACCAATATTTATTACTAACAAGTCCAAGAAAATTCTGTAGAACCTAAATAGTTATTAGTAGGAAAAAATTTAAATTAATGCAAAAGAATATAGCAGAATTAAAAAATAATTCATATATGCTTATTGAAGAAAGATTGTTGAGATAAATTGTGAAATGATATAAAATTAAAGCATACTATACAGTATGCTTTCTTCTAAATACATATGCTTTCAGGTATTTATATATGCATGAATTATGGCTAATTGTCTAACTTGATATCTTTTGCATGTGAGTAGAGATTTCTGAATGAATATATTTTACTGTTCTGAGTGGTTGTATATGAATTACTGGAGTAATTAATTTGACATTTCCTTTTGTGCTACCTGCATTTGATTTTAGTTTTAGAAATTGATTGTAATCGTTAATACTCCTCTTACCTTCTCCCTTCCATATTTTTATCATTTAGCTCTTTGAGCTATGAGGACTAACTTTATTATGCCCATTATCTTTATTTATATCAGTATAAATAAGGAGCCCAGGATCTTGTGTCATTGCTCATTCCTTTGTATTTTATCCCAAAACACTTTGTACACCCTCTAATCCACCCCATTTCTTATTCCTTTGCAAATACTAAACTATTTTTAACTATGTTCCTTCAATTTACAGTTCCATCAGTACCACCAGTAAAACCTTTATCTTTTCCAATTATTCCTTCATTCTGATGCTCAACCTAAAACCTGCATCTTCTCTGAAAAATCTGTTCTCCCTGTACATAGGTTTCCTGGACCCAATTCCAAGATGAGTAAGTTTGTGTGTGTGTGTGTGTGTGTGTGTGTGTGTGTGTGTGTGTGTAGGATTCCTTATACCAATGAGAAAATTTCAGATTCCAACAGAGTGTCTGAGAATTTAATTCAAGTCATCTCAATTCTAGCACTATTTACACAGATATAGTATCAGATTCCACATGTTAAGGGCTCAGACGCAGAAGACCACTCTCCCCTTCAGACACTAGTCAAAAGTCAAGATTATTACTTGTGTTTCTGATCATCTGGCTACAAATGAGGAGGCTCCTGGGACATTCTTGTCAGGTTTGCTTAATTTGCTAGAATGACCTACAAAACTGAAGAAATCTGTTTATACACTAGATGACTGATTTATTACCAAAGACATTATTCAGGAATAATCAGATGGACAAGATACACAGGGAAAGGTATGAGAATGTTTCATGCTCCCTCATGCATGCCATTCTTCCCACATCTCCACACATTCACCAATCCAGAAGGTCTCAGAAGTCCCTCCTTTTGGGTTTCTATAGAGTCTTAATTACTTAAGCATGAGTAAATCATGATCATTGACAACTGATCTCAATGTTTAGTGTCTCTCTCTCCTTAAAGATTTGGAGGTAGGACTGGAGGTTCCAAACCTCTAGTCACATGGTAGTCACATGGTTCTTTCTCCTGGTAACCAGTTTCCATTCTTAGATGCTTAACAAAAGTTACTTTAATAACATAGCAAAAAAACACATTTATTACTCACAACACTTAGAAAATTCCAAGAGTTTGAGGATCTGTGAGACAGGCAATATGATTGAAAACCAAATATGTATGAAATAGATATTTTGGCCAACTGAATGACCAAATAAATATTCCTTATTAATCACAATATTGCACCCTACATCCCTGTCATGCAGGTAAGTGATCTATCTCATCCTTGTTTCTCATTTTCATTTCTAGATATTTTCCTTACCATCTTATCTAACACACTCAGATATAACTCTTTTGTATCAAGTAGCATCTACACTGTCCTTCCTTGGTGTCACTTTATACTGATGACTCACTCCTGTTCTTAAAATTTTTAGCATCTGTCTCATTAATATTGTCTCTAGTACTACTCCTGTCATAAATAGTGGTTATTTTAATATTCATATGGATTATATTTTAATACTCTATTGTGTGATTCTTTCACTTTTTGTCTTTCAATAACCTGTCTCACTCACTCTATCTTAACCACCCGTACATGTTTTCATTGGACATGACTAAAATCCTTGAATGAGTCTACTGTCTACATTCTTTTACTTTTATCACTTAAGTTTTCAACGATCTCTCTAATTTGACAATTTTTTATTCTTTTGTTATAATTTGCTGATCATACCCCACTCTATTGCTTCCACCCATGTCAAATTATCATCTTCCTCATATAAGATTATTTTATTATAATCACTTTTTGTCACCTTGAACTTTCATACTCCTTTCTCATGTCATCATGATAACTGGCAGAAATGCCAACTCTTAATAAAGACGAATGCTCTGACTGATTTATGTCTGCACAGATGAATATAGTTGGAGAAATGTGTCCAACCAACAACTGACTAGATGGATGTCAAATTTGCAATCACGCACTTTGCAGAACCCTAGCTCCAATTAGCATTCTTATGCTATTCTCTAGTTTATTCATTTGCTCACTAAAATAGGTTTCTCTTTTGTGAAAGTTCTAATATATTTTTCTGTACACTTATTACTATTTATCTTGTTTTTAATTTCAAGAAAATAGAAGCAATCAGGAACAAAATTAGCAAGCTATAACCCTACAACTCAATATATCATTATCCTAACCCAGACAAAATGCCTTCCATATTGCACACATTAGTGAATTATTCACTTGCTCTACCAACACATTATATTTAGTTGTTCTGGGAAAGAACCACTTCTTCTCAAGTGGGTAATGGTTTGAATAATAATTACATCCTATTTTGTGTCACCTGATTGATAATAAACAAAATAACATTGATACTTACATCTGTACAATAGGTTCAATGCTTCAGCGTTCATTCCCTCTTAAACTTACTCCAGGTAGACTTTATTTACACAATTCTGTCCAAGTATTCATTTTTACATTGCTTCATTCAGTGTTTACCTCCTACTGGAGCATTAACACCATTGAGCTGGTTGATCACACCTCCTTTCTTGAAGCCCATTCTTTTTTCTGGAGACAATTGTTTTCCTATTTTTTTTTTTCTTTCTCATTGGCTTTTGTATCTCAATTAATTTTTGTTAGTTCTTGCTTCTTTCTGTGACAATTAAGCATCTGTATGCACTAATATATTCTTTTGAGTCTCTGTTTTGATGGTGTGGCAGATTGCAAAAAACCCCTCCATTTATTCTCTGACCTGAAATCTTGTACCTGTGGTGTGATGCTGTGGTTATTTTTATCAAGATATGGAGTTTATATCCCAGTCTTTTTAGTCTGAATCATTTTTAATAGAGTGAAACAGAGAAAATATTGTACCAGTATTGTGTCCAAGCCTCAATGGAACTTGCACACTTCCACTTTCTCTTTGAAAACACTATCATAGGTCATGTGAATAAGACTGACTTATGTTGTTGGAGGAAGGAAAATACATAGCTCAATTATATCTGCTGCCCCTGTTAACTGACAAGAAATTACATGTCTCTTTATCTTTTTAAAGAACTAGCTCTTGGTCTCACTGATCTTTAGCATTATCTTTTTAGATTACATTTTATTTATTTCTGATGTAATTTTTTTTTCTTCTACTAACTTTCTGTTTCATGTTTTCTTGTTTTATTAATTTCTTTAGGTGTTGTGTTTGACTCATAATTTGAATTTTTTCTTATTTTTTTATGGAGGCACAAGCTGCATCCCATAGGTTCTGATATCGTGCATCTTCATTTTTGTTAGTCACCAAGTATTTTGCTTTTGTTTGTTTTCCCCACTGACACAGTAGTAATTTAGTAGCATGTTGTTTAATCTCTACATATTTAGGACTTTTCGAGCTTTAATTTGGTGGTTGTTTTTTCATTTTATATAATTATTTTCAGATAAGGTATTTGGTATGATTTCAATCTTCATAAATTTATTGATACTTGTGTTCCAGCATATATTCTATCCTTAAGAAACATCCATGAACACTTGAAAATAATGAGTATTCTGCTTACAGAACAAAAGGAATACTCTGTAAATATGAGCCTTATTCTTTTAACCAACAGTTTGAAAGAAGAAATAAAGAAATTGTGGCCACTGGAAATTAAATACTAATAATAAGATTTAAAGAACTTGTGAACTAAAATAATCATCTTTTTCAATTCAATGTTTGACTTGTAGAGATCTTAGGGACTTTGTAATGATAGGAGGAAATAAATTTAAATACTATGCTAAATAGAAAATGAGGAGGAAAATAGAAGGTATGTAAATATTGTTTTTAAAAGAAAAATGGCTATATAAGAAATTAAAAACTATCACTTTTTTGTGAAAAGGAAGAAATGGGGTCTTCAGCTATTCAAATTTTCTTTTTCGAAATTCTAAACTTTAATGTAATTATTTTATATAAACTTGTGTAATTATTTTAATAATTTTGCTAATATCTATAGAAAAACAGGTATTCTCTTAATTACTGGATTAGTTTTAAAACAAATAAATTTGCTTTAATTCTTTTAAGATTATTTTAGTGTAAAATTTAATAATTGGTTTTTCTAAGTAGATCTTATTGCATTAGTACAATAGTCCACTCAAGAAATACCTGTTTGTGTTTTATTACTCGGCATCTGAGAGAAAGCATGGCCCTGAAGAAAGATAATGTGAAATTATTAGAAAGGATAGAGAATAGGAAAAAAAAGTGGAAGTTGGATAGTATTGAAGCTTAGAATTTTTGCTGCAGTAAGAGCAGACATGAGTGACTGATAACAGAGAGAGAACATATCAAATTTGTCTGGAGTAATTATTTAATTTTTATTTTAGCGGCAGTGATTTTTAAAAATGAAATTTGAATGTGAGCTATAAGTAGCAATAAACATATTCCCTACTCAGATTTATTTTTAATTTTCCCCAGTAGAAAGAATGAAGGACTTCTGTGATTCTGGAATTAGGTTAGACGGTAATTCAGATGAACCTGGCTTCTTATAGTGTAAACAGTACAAACATATACACACACTGATATGTGTCAGAGACCTAAGATTTGTGATATTGTGATTTATTATAAGAAATATACATTGTTCATTTTCCTAGTTTTTGGCACAGAGCTCTTAGTATCTAGGAATTTTCAAGTCGTGAGAGAGTTAAATGTTCATTTTGTTCAGCAAGTGAGATAATTTTTAGAAGCACTTAAGAATGGGGACTGGTTGCCAAGAGAACGAACCACATGATTAGAAAATTAGGCTTTCAGTCCCACCTTCAAACCTCCAGGTCAGGAGAGAGGGGCTGAAGTTTACATCAATTGCCAGTGATTTAATGTGAGATCTTGTATAATGAAATCTGAAAACAAAAAAGAAAAACAAAAACCTAAAATAACAGAGTACAGAGAGCTCTGGTTAAAAACATGGTGATTTGGGTAGAGTGGCATCTGTGAAGAGATCAGGTTAGCTTGGTGCCCTTTCCTGCACAACTTGCCCTATGCAACTCTTCCATCTAGGTGACGCTGAATTGTATTATTTTATAGTAAACTGGTGTAGTAAATGTTTCTGAGTTCTGTGAGTCATCCTAGCAAATTAATTGAACTTGAGGAGGAGGCCATGGTAATCTCTTAATTGTAGCCAGTTTGTGCAAAAACACACATAAATAACAACCTGGGTTTACAGCTAGTGTCTGAACTGAGGGTTGAGGGGAAGTCTTGTAGAACAGAGCACTTATCCTGTGGAATCTGTGCACTGTCTAGGTAGACCGTATCAGAATTCAGCTGAATTGCATAACATTTAGCTCATGTTTCAAGAATTGTGTACTGGAATGCTTCAGGACCTTCCCTTTACATATGTTGCATATCCGTCCCAGGATCCCATTAGGAGCCAACTGAAACAACTCTCAGTAATAAAATCTGAAAAAAAAAAAAAAAACAAACTTGAATTAAAAAATGAGTAGTATAGGCTTACAGCTCAAAGTAGAAATAAATGTCCAGTGAGTCCATACTGATATAAATAGATGAATAATTAGAGAATAGGTGAATATCTTGTATATAAGTCCAAGTAATATAGATACTCCCTCATCAAGAAGATGCAGCCTTTTTTCAAATGTGGGTCTTCCTAAGATAAACTATAAATATGGAAAAATTACTTTACAATGGACAAATTTGTCAAGCACAACGTCAGTCACGTGATCAAGATAAACTTCAAGATCGTTAAGTCAGGTTAACAGCATTACTGTTGTTATATGTTTGTGAATATGGCATTTTATCTTGTGTTCTTCCTCACCAAAAGAACATAATTTTGGATAAATCATAAAAAATATAGGCTAAACCTAAACTGAAGGACATTCTAGATAATACCTGCTAAAAACTTCTCCAAACGCTCTTCATTAAAAAATAAGGAAACTATAAGAAATTGTTGTAACCAAGAGGAAGGTAACAGTACTTGAATACTAAATTTCATTTGGAATTATGGGAATGATCCTGAAACAGAAAATGAATATTAAGTAAAAACTAAAGACACATGAATATGGTTTTTCATTAGTAAAATTTGTGTCAAAGGTTTTTCATCAGCTGTGACAAATGTGCTTTACTAAAGTAACATGTTAATAGTAGGGAAAACTGAGTCTGTCGCTTATGAGAACTTCCACACTATTTTGGGGGTAAATTTATGACGATGCAAAAATTTAAAAAAGTATTTATTCAGAAATTACGTGTGGAACCCATTCATGTATTTAGGGCTAAAAAGTATTGTTTTGCATAAAGTGAACACAATGAGCCTGTTTCCCAGTCTTCTTGGGTTTCCATGTATTTCATCAGTCCTCCTCAGTGATCTGAAGACACTTTTACAGAGCATGAGACTTCACAGAGCCCAATTAACTATCTATTGACCCAAAGCATAAGAGTGCTCTTGAGACTCATGAAATGAGTTGAAGTTCCAGTAGGCCAAAAATCATGAATTTCAGCACATGATATTGATTCCCTTACAACATCTGCAAGTATGTACAATACTACTATAATGGCACAAATATAAGCAGAAAAACAGAATCTATCATTCCATCGAATTGTGTCAATTCATAGGTGGTTATGTTCTTATTATTTGTTCTAAGAAAATGTTGATAAGATTTATGATTCTATGTTCCCTGAAATATTAAAGTCTTTACATTTCTTCTATCATTTTGAAGAAAGTAAGTCAAATAGAGCCCAGGAAGCATCTATATTTGAGCCCTCTATTTTTTAAAGGATATAAATATTTTCCCTATCTCATTTTTAGTTATCAGGATTATTTTTTACAGTGTAATATATATATATATATATATATATATATATATGGTGTCATTAAATATGCCTATTTCTCTTGTATGGAGGATAGTATGATTGTGTTTTGATAGCAAGGAAAAACTTGACTTAATTTTTTTTTAATCTAATATGGTCTGGCTTTATAACTATACTTCAATGAATGTTATCTGCTAATAGAATTTGGTTGACTGATGACATGAAAGTGTGATATAACAACAAACATTTTGAGCTCATTCTTGCTTTTGATAATTTTGTAAGTTGATAGAGAGTTGCTAAAAGCTGTGGTCTGCATTTTGATATGATATTTTGCCATTCCTTCTAGGAATAAGCTCAATCTTTTCTGACTGCTTTACCACTGATAAGTTCATTTAAAATGTTCTCAAGCCAAACAAGCATCGAAACAGCAGTAAAATTCAACCATAAAAATTGAATTCCCTGACTGATATAAATGAAGCAACTGTGACATCTTAAGGGAATACATGTCCTTAGATCATTGATAACTTTAACTTCCAAATGCTGATTTTTCAGTATCAAGATAAATCTACCTGCAATGAAATGTCACCTACATGGTGTTCCCAAAGCATTAGTGTCTATGTTATATTGGTTTATTTTATTTTTTAGTAAAATGCATCATCAAAGGACCTACTCAAGGACAAATAAAAATAAAATCACTTGAATCTAATTTTTTCATGGATTTTTAAAACAATCTCAGGCTTTGAGCATCTCACATTTGATCAAAATCTATTTGGTACCCTTCAAAGAGACTGTTTTGTTGTAGTGTCCATCAGGTATAGTCACAATGTCATTATGACAAAAATGAAAGAAAAAAATCAGTTTTTACTGTGCATTGATGTTTTAACCTGAATGAAGCACATATCTAGATATAATAGATAGATATACATATAAATATACACATATTTTTTAAAATTTAAAATATATTATATTCTTGGGAAAACAATGTTTTCCATTATGAAAATATAAGGGACAATAAAAAATAATTAAATTCAAAATTAAATGTCATAGTATTCATTCTTCTGTGGATATTTATAAAACTAATCATGCTAATTAATGTATTTTGTCATATAAGTGATAGCAATGTCCTCTATCAATTACTTAGAGTATTTTTTCTTGAAAAACCAACTAAGTATTTTTTCTTGAAAAATGAACTAAGTTCTATAGTAGCAGTTAAAAATTAACTTTTTAAGCTTAAAATGAAGATACTGGTTAGTTTTTAGACATGATGTTTTTATTGAGGGAACTTGGATTCATAACACAAGTTTTAGATGTATGGGTTTACTCTTTACCAAATGCGTAATAAAACAACACATCCACCACCAAATTTCTAACTGTTCTTCACCACTGTCCACTAATTGCAGGGACTAATTCTTAAATTTAATTGTTAAGGAAGGTCTGCTTGGGTTCTAAAGCACTCTCTGAACTAAAGTTAAATACACGAGAACAACAAGAACAAGAAAGACTAGTGTAGCATACAAGGATACGTAAAATATGAAATAACTGTTATATTTTAAATGTGTTTTTACTTGTATATATATTAACATTTTAACTGCATTACAATGCCATGGAGGCTTATATTATTTTAATTAGTTTTTTTTTTTTTCTGTCTCATCATGTACAAAATGCTGTGAAATCCATGTATGCGGGTACAAATCAGTTCTTAAAGCTTACGATATAAGGCATAATACATTTTATTTCTCTGTTCTATTATTTTTATAGAGTGTCAAACATATCAGTTAAAAAGTGAAATGAAGAACCTTAGACTTTATTTATACAAGTTCATAAACTCATCTCACTAGAGACATAGATACTCTTGGTTTTTCTGAAATATTCTCAGCAACTGATTGAAAATGATTTATTAGGTATTAGAGTTAGTCTACTTACTAGCCATTGTAGTACTAGCAATGGTCTATTTTAGAAATTTTGTTTCAGTAAATAATTATCACTGGGATTATTTTGTCCCAATGCATTATACTTTTAATTTACTATGCTATTTCATAGAGGTAAAAATGATATTTAGAGATTTAACTAAATAGCAATTTTTGTCAACTTCTGCTTAAGTAGCAATAGCTTTTTTTTCCTCCCTTTGTCTCAAAATCCATTTAAGCACTGGTAATTTAGAATTACCTGGTTCCTAAATTGAAAGTAACAATAACATTATTTTTTGCTTTGTTTAGTTAATTTCTCATAAAAGCAAACCCAGATTTTCTGTCTATTATGATTTTAACTTGATTTTTTCTTGCTGTCTTTAATTTTTTATAATGATTAAAAATTCTTGACTTTCTTCTTTATTTACATCTACGTATTATATTTATTGTAGGTGAATGTGTAGTGTCTTCTTGCAGAACAGTAATTTATTAGCTCTGCTTTTTATTAACAGAGGGTACTAGATTCTATGTGACCTCATTAAATTTGCTTATACGGTTAAGTTATGGTTCAACCTTCTTTACTATAGAAGAGAAGTAAAAGCATTCATAAGCAAACAAAATGTGTGATATAGAGAGGTTGTGAATAAAGGTTAGAAGCAAATAGAAATAAAACAGTTGTCAAGAACAAAGTTTTAGAAAAAATCAAACACAATAACAAGTGTTGAATATATGCAGAGAAATTACAACTCTCTTGTTTTGCTTTTGGGAATATAAAATGATGCAATTACTCTGGAAAACAATTGAAAACAATTTGAAACTTTCTCAAAATTGTACTGTTACCATATGCCCTAGCCATTCTACTCTTAAAAATACCCAAGAAAAATGAAAATATATCCCACATAAAGACTTAGAGAGGCTTGTTCATCGCATTATTTATGACAGCTGAAACTGAGGGAAACAGTCCATAAATTGATAATTCATTAAACAAAATGTGGTGTTTTCTCACAATAGGATATTATTTCACAATGGAAAAGAGTAAATTTCTAATACATATTACAGTGTAAATGAACTTGAAAAATGTTAAGTAAAATAGGCACAAGATCTGCCTACAGGCATATCTTGTTTTATTGTGTGTCACTCTAGTGCATGTCACACATATTGTACTTTTGATAGATAATTGTGCTGTTGGTTTTCTTGGTTTCGGTTTATAAATGACAGAGTTTGTGGAACTCTGTCTGGCAAGTCTATTGGCACCATTTTCTCAGCAGCATTTTCCCACTTTAGGTCTCTGTCATATTTTGGAAATTATTGGAATTATTTCAGACTTTTTCACTATTATTATATGGTGGTCTGTGATCAGTGGTCTTTGATGTTATTATTGTAATTGCTTTGGGATGTCACTAATTTCAGTCATAAAAGAAGGCAAACAATCTGTGAATGTTTGTGTTCTGACTGCTTCACTGACTGGCCACTCCATTATTGCTCTTCCTGTCCTGTGGAGCCTCCCTATTTCCTAAGACAGACAATATTATTGAAATTAAGCAATTAATAGCCCTACAATGGCTCTAGGTGTTCAAGTGAAAGGAAAAATCCCCTGTCTTTCGATTCAAATTGAAAGTTAAAAATGATTAAACTTAGTGAGCATGGCATGTCAAAAGCTAGGCCTCATGTCAAATGGCTAAGTATGAATGTGGGAAAAAAGTTCTTGCAGGAAATTAAAATCCTAATTCAATGAACATGCAAATAATAAGAATGTGAACAGCTTACTGCTGATATGGAGAAAAATTTAGTGGTCTGGATAGAAGATCAAAATGGTCACATTTTTTTAAAGCCCAATACTAGTATAGCTCAAGGCCCTAACACTCATCAATTTTGTAAAAGCAGAGAGAAGTCAAGACTCTTAAGAAGAAGTATCTGAAGCTGGCAGAGGTTGGTGTTTAATTCAAGAAGATCTTCTATAACGTCAGAGAGCTGCAAGTCTGATGAGAAAGACAGAGCAAGTTATCCAGAAGTTGTAGTTATGATGTAGGTAGTTACTCAAACAAGAGATTTTCAATAAAGCAAAGTAACCTTATATTGGAAGAAAATGCCATCTAGGGCTTTCACAGCTAGAGTGGAGAAGAAAGCTTTAAAGGAAAAACTAACCCTTGGTAGAAGCTAGTGCAGTTGGTGACTTTAAGTTGAAATCATTGCTTCATTCCAAATGTCCTAAGGCCCTTAAGAATGATGCTAAATCTACTCTGCCTAAGATCTATAAATAAAACAAGAAAGCCTGGATGATAGCACATGTTTAGACTTGGTTTACTGAGTATTTCATGTCCACTGTCAACATTACTTCATAGAAAATATGTTTCTTTCAAATATTGCTGCTTGTTGACAATGTACCTGTTCACTGCAGAGCACTGGTGCAGATGTACATGGAGAATCATGCTGTTTTCATGTTTGCCAGCACATCATCTGCAGTCCGTATAACCGAGTCATTATGACTTTCAAGTCTTATTAAGAAACATATTTTGTAAGACTATTGATATTAAAGACAGCGATTCCTCTAATGGTTATGGACTAGTTGGTGAAAAAAGTTCTGTAAAGTTTATACGATTCTAGATGTCATTAAGAACATTTATGATTGATGGGAGGAGATCAAAGATCGACATTAACAGAAGTTTGGAAGAAATTCATTTTAACGCTTATGAACTACTTTGAGGGGTTCAAGACTCCGTTGAACTAAATAACTGCCAATGTGGTAGAAATAACAAAAGAACTAAACTAAGACCTGGAGCCTGAATTTTAAATGAATTGCTGCACTGCATACAAAACTTGAATGTATGAGGAGTTACTTCTTATGGATGAACAAAGTGATTTTTTGAGATGGAAACTGCTCCTGATGAATATGGTGTGACCATCGATGAAGTCACAACAAAGGATTTATAATAGTACATAAACTTTAATAAAGCAGCCACGTGTTTTGAGAAAATTGACTCAAAATTCGAAAGAAATTCTGGTGTGGGTAAAATGCTATCAAATAGCACCACAAGCTCAGAAAAAAAAAAATTATGAAATGAGGTATCAAGGTATCAACTGATTCAACAAATTTTACTGTTACCGTCTTTAAAAAACTGCTGCAGCACTGCATCCTTCAGTAACTATCACTCTGATTAATTAGTGGTCGTTAATATTGAGACCCTCCCCCTGCAAAAATGTCATAGTTAACAGTTTTTCAATAAAGTATTCTTAAATTAAGACAGATACATTATACACTTTTTAGATTATTAACTATTGTATATTTAATAGACTGTAGTATAGTGTAAACAAAACTTCTGCAATACACTGGGAAACTAAAATATTTTATGAATCATTTTATTGTTATAATTGCTTTATTGTAATGTCTGCAAACAAATCCAAAATATCTATGAAGTGTGTCTACATTGCGTGAATCTATTTATATGAATTATGTAGTATACACACATGGTAGAAGGTAGACTAGTACTTGCCTAAGATTCTCACTTAAGAATGGGGGAGATAAAGAGGAGTCAATGTTAACATCTGTGAGACTTCTTCTGAGGAAGTTAAAATGTTCTAAAATTAGACTGGGTTATTTGTTGTGTAGTTGCCCCGTTGATGTTGGAATCAATCTCCTACCCCTTGCTTGCATTTTAAGATGGCTTATGCTGTGCACATCGTTAAGGATATGAAAATGTTTAATACTCATACTATGGGCCTTTCCAGGAAGAGTGCATCTGGTACAAATCGGTTAAGATAGCAACAGTAGAAAGACAAAGTGACTTGGTCTTTTATTGTGGCTAGAAGATGTGGCTGTCTTGCAGGTTCCTGACTAAGGGCCAGGACTGATGTGAAAGAAGAATAAGGTCTTTCTTTTAACCTCTCTGAATGTGGGGTGAAGGAGTAAAGGTTAATGTGTGACAATTTTCAGATCAAATATCCCTAGGAGTGTCTTTCTCTTCATTGCACATAACTCTGCAAAATATACTAAAATCAATTATCTCAGATAGATAAATTTTATAATATGTATATTATATCACAATAAAACTAAATAAAAACTGACAAACATAAAACGGAGTCTGGGATATGGAAATAAGAGAAATGTTATATATTGCTAATAGGAATTTAAAATGCTAAAACCACTCTAAAACATTTTCAAAGTTATATCTTTAAATGTCAATTTATCATTTGAACAAGCAATTCCACTTAAGTATCTCAACCCAAGAGGAAACAATATATATTTCTGTGACAACATGGATGAAAACATAGTCATTGCACCATGTGAATAGAGCTAGACACAGAAGAGTTGTATGATTAAATTTCTATTGTATTCTTGAAGTAGCAAAACTGAACCACAGTGAAAATAATCAGAAAAGTGGTTGCTTCTTTTTGGAGGATGAAGCTACCAGGGCCATAAGGAAAATTTCTGGACTGATAAATATGTTCTACAGCTAGCTCAGACTTTGGTTTAAGTAAGTATTGATTTGTCAAATTTATACAATTTAGATGTGTGAAATGCAATGCACATTGATTTTACCTCAAAAAAGACTATGAAATAGTAATAATTAAGTGGAGGAACTTGGAATTGGTTTAGGTATAGATTAATCAATAATATTGAGTTATTGAAACTAGGAGATGGATACGTGAGGCCTATGTACTATTTGCTTTACTTTGCATATGCTTGAATATTTCTACAACGAAAAGTTTTATTTTGAGAGTTTCATAGGCAAGGATGATGAAAATGCCTGAGAAATGTTCACAGAGATATCTACAAAGGGAAATTACGTGGGTGACTCTGTTTCTTGACTAAGAACACATAGATTACACTAGTGAATTAAAGGCTTTAAGCATTGTGATAGAAAGCTGAAAACATAGTTTAAGCACTTGATGAGAGGAGCTCAATCAGATAATATCATGATTAATGATTACTGCTCTTGAGTGACATATAGTACTCTCAAATAACATGGTAAATTACATGGGAAGTTTTAGTTTATGCTTCCACATATATTTGTACATTTTTAAAGGATTTATTTTACATATTTTACTGATTCTAATTGCATGAACTTGTGAAATACGTAACGTCTCTGTGTTTAATTCTCAAGACTAGATTTACATAGCATTAAATTATCAAATGTTTTACTCATGCATATATACATAGAGTTATACCTTTAGGCATTGGCAAAGATGAAACTCATGACATCTGCTTTTGCTCAATTCTATTTGAAATAGTAGGTTCAGTGCATTATTCAAGATTATAGTATAAACTTGTTGCATATTTAAAACATGTTTTGAATTTCTAATTCCAAGGTCAATTTTATACAAAAAAATATTTTCATGTAGAAGGTTAACAGTTTTATTTGAAAAGTTAATATTATGCCTCACATTAACATGTGAAGGTCATGCTTTAAAAAACTTACCTTATAATTTCACATTTTTTAAACATTTTAGCATTTATACCTTTTCGAAAATCATGCAAATGTGTATTTGAGTACAGTTGAGATATAAATATGTATCCTTAAGTTTAAACAGATACCTTGTATTACTGCATTTATACCATTATTTTTGTTATTATATTGTTATTTATGAAGGCTCAGTGGTGAAATGAGGTGGGTCAGATGATAAGAGCTCATTATTTAAACTTGGACATAACCTTCAGGTCATCCTGAGATAATTCACCAAAAATCAATACAAATTTCTGTGTCTTCTTTCCAAGCAGATCATAACTAGAATCAAAACTATGCTAAGCTGAAAGTAGTAAGACATGGAGGTCATCTGAGTATAGTTAAGTCACTCAATTGTGTAAAAAAATATCAATGTTATTTGTAAGTAGGGTCTATGAATTATAGGAACAAATTTTATTATGTAAACATTAAGGATGAGAACTCTGGTAAATTTGAAGTCACACCCCAAGTGCCACACAGAAGTAAAATAGAACTCCTTTTTTTTATGTGCCTCATTTCTCACCTTATTCTTGCTCTTTACCTCCAATTCTTGAAGGTCCCACTCCTTTAGCTTGATAGTGTTAAAATATTCATAACTGTTGTATAATCTTTGTGTGTGGATGTGTATGAAAGAAGTTTATATTAATGTGAATCTTTTTAAAAATGGAGAGTAGAATTGCCAGAGCTAAAAATGACAATACTGTATTAGATCTCTTTTCTTTATTTTTACATTAAATAAAATGCATAAAGATGGCTGTAAAACTCTGCCTTTTCCTCCAAACCTCCTTCTATAAGAAAAAAGAAAGTGCCAGTGTTCACCTGCTACAGCTTCCCATAATCAGAATTGAAAAAAAGATTCCAATTCCAAATTCCACATAATCCTTACAAGATGCCTCTGCACCTTCTTCCAAAGCTCATAAAATCACAACTGGGGGTGAGGGGGTATACTTTCAAAATAATGTCACCTGTCCTTTATTCTTGTTGCTGCAAGTCTCTATAAGAAGTCTAAGAATTCTGATTCATATTCACAGAACTTGGTATATTCCATTATGACTATCGATCTCCTCTTTCCAACTATTAAAATTGTTTTAATTCATTATGATAACTCAGCAACATACCACATGATCTTTAATACCTCCCTCACCTGTTAATCTATATCCTTGCCTAATAAATACCTAATCATTATTAAAACATTATTTACCTATTCTGCATCTTCCTTGTCTCTGCAACATTTAAACACATTCTTGTCAACAAATACTCATGTTTCTTTTAGAAAATAAATCATTCAACTCTCAATCTATATGTTGCATCCTTCTTAGGTATTAATTTTTGACTCTGTACTATTAACAGTAAATGTTCTTGAAAAAGTTGTCTAAATTCACTTTCTCTGACTTTCTCTTATTGTAACTCTCAGTCAGCTTTTTTTCCAATCACCTTTCAACTCTTGTAATGATCATAAGTGGTGATTAATCCAATGATCAATTTTTAGTCCTCACCTTAATTTATGTGTTCATTGACAAAGTTGATTCCTTCTTCTTTCCTGAAGCACTTCTTTCCCATGACTTTTGGGAAACTACTCTTGATATTCCTACTATGTTATCTTTATCAATTTTCTTTGCTGGCTTTGCTTAAACATGCTTATATCTGAAGATCTAGGCATCATGTTTCCTCTTTTCTCTTTAACATATTTATCGTTCTGATACAGTTTTTGAATCATATTAGTTTATGACTCATAAATTATATCTCTTACCACCTTGAACTTCAGATGTGTATGTATTTACCTAGTTGACAACTCTATTTTGATGTTCATTTCTTAACACTTATCCCCCAAATATTTTTTATTTTCTTCCTCCACATTCCTATCTACCTCATAAAAGTGAATCCTTATCATTCCAGGTACTCAAGACAAGCAACAAGGAGTCATTCAGAATTCATCTTTCTTTTAGATCTCATTTCCAAACTATTCTTGAATGTACCTTTAAAATATCCCCAGAGTGAAGCTTTCTTGCCCACTTATCCTTTATCATATTGATCCAAGCTACCATCATTTCTTGTTGGATTACAATGATTTGTTATTTACCTTCCTCTCCAGAATTCTTCCATCTCTTTCCAATAATCCAATCTTAACACAGAAACAAAAAGCGTTTTTACAATTTTAAACAAATAATGTCACTTTCATGATCAAATCTCCAATGGCATCTCATTTTATTTAAAATAAAAGCCAATATAAATAAAATTTACTTTAAGTACTGCATCTATATATAAATATAGTTTAAATACTTTCACTACAGTGAATAGAGCCTAAATAACTACTTCGAAGCTCTCTATTTCTAGTTTCTTCACCATTGCTCAGTGGATTACAGTCATACTGAATTCCTTGAGGTCTATGAAAATGATAAAATTTTCCCACCTCCTTTACATTTGCATTTTGTAAGACATGCACTTTTATAAGACATGCTCTTTTATATCTTTCCATGTTTAAGTTTTCGTTTTTCTGTTTAAATATCATCTTATAATAGTTTTTCTAACACTCAATGTTGTCAAGATGTCAGTTCTTTCAACTTGATCTATAGATTCAATGCAAACCTAATAAAAAAGCCAGCAAGTTATTTTATATATGTATTGACAAACTGATTTTAAGCTTCTGTGGAGAAATAAAAGACTCAGAATAGCAACATATTATTGAAAGAGAAGAACAAACTTGGAGGACTGAAGCTATATGACTTATTATAAAGTTATAGTAATCAAGACAGTGTGATATTAGTGAAATAATAGACAAATAGATGAATGCAGTGAAATAGAATATAGAGATAGACTCCCATAAATACAGTCAACTGATTTTTGACATAGGAGCAAAGGCAATGCAAAGGAGCAAAGATAGTTTCTTCAATACATAGCTCTGGAACAACAGGTCATCCACATTGAAAAACAAACAAACAAAAAGAATTTAAGTACGAACCATACACCCTTCAGAAAAATTAACTCAAAATGAATAATGGACCTGTGCAAAACATAAAATTCTAAAACTTCTTGAAGATAACATAGGCAGAACAGTTGATTTTTGGAATAATGCTGCCTTTTTACATACAATACCAAAAGCAAAATCCATGAAATAAATCATTGAAAAACAGTACTTTTTTAATATTGTAAATATTTGCTCTGCAAGACAATGTCAAGAGAAGGAGAGGCCACATACTGTGAAAAATATTTCTAAAAAATATCTGATAAAGGATTATTATCCAACAATATATAAAGAAATCAAATTTTAACAATAGGAAGACAAACAATCCAATTAAAAAAATAGACCAAGACCTTTACAGAAGGCTAACCAAGGAATATAGGCAGACAATGGACAAATAAGCATATGACCATGGACGTCAATTAGAATTGTCAAAATCTAGAATACTGACAACAGGAAGAATGATAAGAATGGAGAAATAGGAACTCTTTCATTGCTGTTGGGAATGCAAAATGGTGCACTCACTTTGGAAAACAGTTTGGTAGCTTCTTTCAAATTATACATTCTTATTCAATCCAAGCATTCCCTTTTTATGCAATCCAGCGTATGTTTCCCTTGTTACTTATTTACTCAATGGAGTTGAAAACAATATCAACAGAAAAACCTACATTTGAATGCTTATAGCTGGTTTATACACAATTACTCAATACTGAAATAGATACAATGTCCTTCTATAGGTGAATGGGTAAAAAAAAAGTCATCTTGTCCCAAAATGACATGGAGATATTAAGGACAATGATTTCCTTATTTCAAGTTTTTCTAAAATTAGTCCTATTTCTTTTGCGACATCTCTTTTTGTTTTCTTTCGCATATCAATTACAGGGTTATAGTAACATATTGATTCACATTTGAGAGGAAAATTTTCTGAGCTAGTTAGGCAATGATGTGATTGTGGAAAAAATATATACATGTGTGTGTGTGGTGTGTGTATGTTGTTAAAACACAATAGTCATGAATTTAGACATGTAATTGACTTTCTTAAATAATTCCTAAATCAGGCAGCATTCCCATTACAAGTAGAAAGGCCCTAGAAGGAAAAAAAGCTGGTTGCTCAAATTGGAAGATTATTATAGTCAGAATGAGGGTGGAACAGGTTTTCAGCAAAATAAAAAATAGATTATATCAGACCTTGCCACCTTCCCTTAGGGGAAGCCAGGGGTGTCTTATCAAGCACTTTACCTCATTAGTGATACGGAAACTCCAGATTGATTGGTTTAAGATTACATTTTTGAGAGGCTGAAATTGCAATTAGGTTAGTATTAGGTCTAGATGGGGCCCAGCTGACTCCATTTTGGATCTGTTTATTTTATTTTGTTAACATTTTGTGAGTGTGAATGTATGCATTTATTTATGATCTGTTAATTGAGCATTGTGCTGATGCCAGATCTTTTACTTAATCTATTGGAGTCTTGGTTTTCTTACTGTCCTAGACAAGGATGTTAATGCTTGTAAGACTATTGTGAAATGTATTAATTTTCTATTGCTGTATAATAAATTACCTCAAACTGAATGTCCTAGTAACATACTTTTATTTCTTGCAGTCTCTGTGGGTCAGAAGTCAGGACATTGTATAATGGATTCTCTGATCATTTCTCAGAAAACTGAAATCAAGGTAGTAGCTGGGCCTGCGCTTCTCATCTTTCTCTCTGGTTCTTCCAAGTTTATTCAGGTTGTTGGGAAAATCTGTTTCCCTGTTACTGTAAGACTCTACTGTCTCTTTTTGCTCATTGTCAGCTAAGATTCACTTTCAGATTTTAGAAGCTACGCTTGCTCCTAGCTGCATAGTTTTACAACACAGGCAGTTTATTATATGGCTGTTTGCTTTTCCCTAGTCCAGCAGTACAATGTATCGCGGCTGTTTGTTCTTTTCTAAGGACTCACTTGACTAGATCACGCTCAGGATAATCTTCCGTTGGATTAATTCAAAGTCAATTTATTACACCTGAAAATTTCATTTTACTCAATAAAAACATGATCACAGGGGTACTATCTATAATAAGCAGAGGTTCTACTTACATGTAAGAGGAAGCTATAGGTTAAGGAATTATACAAATCAGTTACCCTTGAGGGTATCTTAGAATTCTGTCTGCTACATGAGAATCAAAAGCGTTATTATATATAAAGCCTTTCCCTATGCCTTATACCCTGAAGCACCTCACTAAAGGAACTCTATTATTATTTTCCTTGTTTTCAACTTCTAAATATATAATGTGTTCATACTTTGGGGAATAGTTTATACTTTCTTGATATTTATAATTCAGAAAAATTAATGACTACAAAGATCACATAAAAGTACTCTCAAGTTTTGAATTAAAGAAGACACTAATAAAAAAAATATGTGAAATACCTGTTCTATTTCACCTCTATTTTAACTCACTATTTCTTCACTTGAGCAATTTGCCCATTATGTTCCCTAGGGGACTGAGAAAATTGTACTTGTAAGATGTTGCAAAAGGAAACTTCCATGGCCTTCAAGTATAAGCTACATTATTTATTATCAG
Source organism: Solenodon paradoxus (assembly GCA_004363575.1). Lineage (NCBI taxonomy): Eukaryota > Metazoa > Chordata > Mammalia > Eulipotyphla > Solenodontidae > Solenodon > Solenodon paradoxus. The sequence goes on from RJWH01000035.1 coordinate 1,113,818, forward strand.
ATCAATGTTCTGGCTGTGTTGCTTGTAAGTAGATATACTGATTTAATCTTAAAATCAGTCAGGTGAGCTGAGTTTTGCCTTGAGCTATAGGATAAGGAATACATCTTACTTTGCTAGTACATTTGAAGTCAAGCTCTAAGAAAATATTCAGATTTACAATGATTGTTAGTAATATTACTCTCCTTCTTTGACCAATATAATTGATCAAAAGATTCTCATATACATTGGCTTTGAAATTTTGGCAAAAACTTGATTACTTAGGTAATGATGAAACATTAATCTAACATATAAACTAATTATAAATGATATATCTATGACTATAAAAATCCTCTAATGCATAGTCTCTCTCATAAGATACTCAGGTTTTTCAAAATTATCAGCAAGTTGCTGAACACCATCAATTTATTAATACTGCATGATAAAACATAATAAAAACTGAGCTCGATAACTATGACATAAAAACAGAAAATTTAAACAGTAATAATCATTTTGAAAATTGCAAAGTAAGCTATTGAATCTCTACGAGTAGCATATCTCATTTCAGTGAAAAACAATATTGTGTCCTCATTAGAGTAATGTATTTGATCAAGAGGCTATTCCAAATCAATATCAAAACCCAACAGATTATCAGTGTATCACCCTAACCCTCTAATCTCTACTCTTAGAAGAACATTACCATCACATCTAAGATAAACCAGTTTTTAAGATATGGCTTCCCTCTAACATTGTTTTTTACAAAGCAAGTTACTTCCATTCGCTCTTTAGATTTGTTTGAATTTTGCTTTTCTCCCATTCATGAAATTTTTATTGTGTTATTTACCTTAAACTCATTCATAAGGTGTTTTCTTGCCTGAAATTTCCATCCTTCTTAATAACTGGAGATATTTATCAGATCCTAACACTGACTACCTACTTGACTGGAGTTATGTGCACTCTTTTATTACGTGTCATTAAAACAAGCTCCCACTCTCTTTTGATAGTGTAATAATTTTCAAATAATATATATCTTGGTATTATTTTTAAATTTTAAGCTTACTTCCATTATGTGCAAATAAATGTTGTTGTTCTGTATTACTTTTTGAGTATTGCCTCAACTAAAACTTGTTCTCCTGTTAGATGAACCTAATTTCTAATATCCTAATCCCCCCAAAAACACCTCATTTATTACAGAAATCAATTTACACAATTTATGGAGGCTGCTATGGAGAGGACATGACCACAGGTTGCACTGTAAGCTTGTCCTGGGCAATGAGAAGTTTCTTACTCTCTATCCTTAAAATTTACCTTCTGCTCACTCTTCCCACATAGAATTCCTTCAAGGACACAGTCTTGAGATAGTAATGTGCTGTCGATACCATTGGAATTCGACTGAATTAAGGCCTATAATAAACTTTTAAGATTCTGTTGGCTAGATTAGAAGTCTATTTGTCATCCATTTGCCTAAGATAGACCTTTCAGAAAGTTTTCTTGCTTATTAAAACCACCACCTTCCAATCTAGAGAGACTTTCTTCTTTCTTTGGTCTCTCCCTGCCCTCTTTGTATGGGGGTGATTTTCAGATTTCACCCAAGACGCTCCTGAGTTTGTGAAGCAAAAAAATCCCCAACAAACCAAAAAAAACAAAAACTGGGAACCAAATACTTGTAGATTTTTATGTTATTAAAAAAAATAATGTCAAAGAATAAGAATAATGACAACACAGAGTAAGAACTTTTTCAATAATTAAGAGATGATTCCCTGATCATTCAGAGCTGCAAATGACATCTTTACTTCATAATTACTATGTTATTTATTTTGTCTGATGACATATTAAATAAAAAACATGAATATTTTATATTTTCTTAAATTAAAATTATTAGCAGTTTTTATGCAAAATTTAAACTAAAAATTCAGACTGCTTTGAAAGATAAATTATATATGGTTCACTGCATTCACGATCATTGTCTTTTCCAGTCTTTAAAAAAAAGTCTATTTTTGACAATTTTATTGACAATAATACTCATGCATAAACATATATAAATCAAAATTGCCGAGTTAATGTGCAGTGCAATAATCAGGTAGGGCTTTTTTTCTTCTTCTTTTTTTTTTTTTAAACTAAAACAAACCAAAACTTATGTAAAATCCAGAATACCAACTCAAGCTCCTTTCCATTCTCTAACTCTGGTCAGATGATGATCGCACTCTATTTCTAATCCCACAGATTAACTTTGTCTACTTTTTTTCTTTCTTTTTTGAAGGAAAAGGATATGCAGGAATGAAGGTGAGCAGAGACAGGCATGTAGGAAGAAACAGATGGAAGAAACATTTTTATTTATTTTATTTAGTAGTTCATCTTGGTTGTTCTCCTCATCCTTGGGTTGCGAACCTAGGATCTTGGGATGTGTGTGAATTTATACCCAACCTTTAATCCAGCAGAGAATTTTAAACTTCATACAAATGGAATTAAAGAGTAAATACTTGTTTCTGGATTTTTATTTAATATATGTAAGAGTTATTCTTGCACAGAGCTGCATTTTGTTCATATGTATTGTTGTTTATGCTTTATGAATACATTACAGTATATTTACAGATTTAAGATTCATGGCATCTGCTTTATTCCTGACCATTAAAAATAATTTGTTTTGAAACAGTTTTTATGTGTGTTTTGTTGTGAGAGAGGGATCAAGATTTTATTGTTTTTGGTTTTCAAATGAATATCCAATTATCCCAGAACAACTTTATTCTATTTAAGGATCACCTGTTTAATAAGTCAGGTGACTGGTCTGAATTTGGACTTTCTATACTAGACCTTGATCTATGTTTCCATCTTTGTGTAAATACTACTGTTAACTTACTTGGCTAAATAAGTCTTGATAGAATTAGATTAATCTCCCAGTCATGTTTTCCTTCAAACTTACTTCTGTTTATACTTACTAAATAGCAGAATCAACATGCCTATTTTTAAAGAAATAAAAATATTCCAATATTTTGACTAGAATTGTATTGACTAGATAGATGAATCATTAATTATTAAGTTTTCCAATTCATGAGCATAGTATATTCTTCCATTTATTGAGGTCTTCTTTATTTCTGAAGTAGACTGTTTCAGTGTAGGAGTCATTTATATATTTTAAAGTTTAATTTCTAGACTTTTATATGTTTTATGTTATTTTAAGGACATCTTACTTGCATATAACGGAGGTTTTATTTTGCCTTTTCTAATCCTATGCCTTTTGTTTCAATTTTATTTTTCTTTATTGTACTGGTTAGAACTTCTAGTGTATATTAGATGGAAATGATGATTAATAATAGATCATTTCATTCTATCCTAATGTCTGTCTCTCCAGAAAGAGAACAGTAAATGATAATGCATCCATACTTATATCAATGTATCTATGTATGTACAGTACTATATATGTATATCTATTTATGCACTATGCACATATACATATGTAGACCTATAGATAGATAGATAGGTAGACAGATAGATAGATACACATGCAAGAGAGAGGCAGAAAGAAAAAAAAGAAAGAGGCAGAGGAGCAAGAAAAAGGCAGAAGCAGGGATGAAAAGAGATATTTATAGAATTTACTCTTGTAGTTAAAGACTCTGAGAACCAGGACTTCTGATGTCCAAGGATAAAAGAAGTTGAATGTCTCAGCCTAAGTAGAAGAGCAAATTCATCCTTCTCTCTTTTGCTCTATTCAGGGTTCCAGTAGATTGCATGATACTCATAAGCATTGGTGAAGATAATCTTTTTCTCAATCTACTGATTCACGTGTTAATCTCTTTTGGAGATACCCTCACAGACAACTCCAGAATAATATTTTACCAATGATCAGGGCATCCCTTAGCCTAGTCAGCTTGATACATAAAATTAATGATTACAGAGAGAAAACTCACATAATTCATCAGTTAATATAATTTTTCATTAACATGCTATAGCTATTATTTATTCAATTAGCAAATATGTTTACTTGTCTTAAACTCCTAATAATCCCCACATATTTATGCTTTTGAATACTTCTATTCTTTCTTTGAGTATGGGTTGGATTTGCTGATTCATTTCTAATTAATAGCACAAGGAAGATGTAACCTAGGGACTAGACTATAAAATGTTACATTTGTTTCTTATTGGTTGCTTTTTCCAGAAAAGGACAACTGATGTTGTGAGACACCTTATCTAGACATCTTTATGTTCAGGAGCTGAGGCCTCTAACCAATAGCCAGCAATGAAGTGACATCTGATAAAACCCAGTTAAGTGATCTTAGAAGATGATTCTTTCATCCCATCTAAGCTTTGAGATGACTGCAGAACAGCAGATAGCTGAAATACAACATCACAAGAGACTCTAAGTCAAACCCATCCAGTAAAGCTTATTCCAGATTCCTGACCTTTAGAAACGATATTAGATCATTAAAATGTATTACCTTAAGTTGAACTTTGGGAAAAATTCGTAACTTTACAATAAATATCTAAAAAAAGGAAATCCTTATTTTCATGGTTTTCTAAGATGTTTTAAACATAATAGTTTTTAATTTCCCTTTTTGTGTGTTATTTTATTACAAGTTTTTATGTATTTATGGAATTTGATAGCTGGATAATGAGAAAGGAAGCTCAAATAGTTAATCATATGTGAATATTTTAAGATTAATTTATTTTTTAATTGTCTTATGTATCCATAATAATGGTTTAGCTTCTAAAAACATAGTAACCCTAACTAAATTGCTATGTTTGAATTTTCAGAAAAATATCAGCAAACATATATATTTTATTTTCCAGCATATTAAGAAATGAGGGAAGGTTTTGCTTTTAGGTAAGGTGAATAAAAATTGCTTTGGTCAAGCAGTATGATACTTATTCTGTAAAGGTTATTCTCCAAAGAGTTTACAACTCATTGCAAAATTGAAGCCTCATTTTCTCTCTCTCTGTCTCTTTATTTTTTAGAACAAGTCCTTTACTCTAATGAACTGTATTCACATGTCATGATGTTATGAAGACATGTAACTTTCACCTATTTATGTAATTGTTTCATGTGTGCTGGCTTCATTGAAACCAAGATAGTTTAAATCTTGAGGACTATTACCTGGTACTGTCATCCATATTCCTTGGATCTCCACAGAAGCAGAGAATAGAATGCTGTTTTCCAGGGTTGGGTTGTTCACAGGCACAAAGTTTCAGTTATACTAGAGGTTCTAAATGTCTGCTTACAACATAGTGCTCATGGTTCATACTATCGTATTATTGACTTCAAACATTTTTATGAGGGTAGATTTCAACCAACATATTCTTACCACACATACATACTCTTGGTATTGATGTACACATCAATTGATTGATTATCTTGTTTGTAGTGATGGTATTGTGAATACATCCCTAGGCTCAAACTTGCATATATTAAACTTGCACATCTTAAGTAAGAACAGTTTTTGTAGATCAGTTATCTCAATGACACTGCTCACAAAATTAAAGAAAGCGTATTTCTGAAAGTTCCAAGGAATTTAATAAATATTCATTGATATACTGCAAATAAACATGATAGACTCTGCATGGTTGAATTTAAGTATTACCTAACTAAACCTATTAAATAGAAAAGTAAGTAAGATGTTCATCACTTTGGGTACCAAAACTAGAAAATTTATAACACTAAGTTTTCACACAGTGGAGTAATAGATATTCTAATATAACAAGTTCTCTTTTTAAATTTCGCAGAAAGTTACATATAGTCTTATTTCTTAAATGTTATATAATGCATCTATATTTTATGTTACAAAATAAATATTCTGGATATTAATTATATTGTTTAAATACTAACTTTTTAATTTAAGAAATAACCAGCATTATTGGTTGATTTTAGTACTGAGTCTGTAGATAATACTTTTAAAGCTATTTCTGAATAAGAAAAATATATTACATATAAATATATTCATTATAGTATAGCTATTATATATAAAGAAAATATATATGTATATGAAAATGTGACTACCTTATATCAATAAAGAAAAAATGAACAAACTAACATAAAAAATTTGTGGAGGATAGTATCAAATTATTCAAAAGAAAAAGAAGTGAAAGCTTTTCTTACAGCATGGAAATAAAAATCCAATCTCATGGAAAAAAAAATTAAAGTTCTACAGTTATGCAACTTTACTAGAAATAATGTAATATTTCTGTGATGTACTGTGATGTCCAGTTTATAAGGAAAATGATTTATTCATACATTGCTCAAAGGAGAGTAATTTGGCAATACCTATCAACATTGTCTTTAGAAGTAGCAATTATCCCTTTATTAAATGTGCAAGTGCAAAAATCTTCTTTGGAGAAAATTTATAATAACCCCAAATTGAAAATAACCTAAATATTAATCAACTAATTAAATTTTGGTACAGCCACAAAAAGAAATTATATAGAGTAAGAAGAATTAGCAGCTTTAGATGTAATAATAAACAGTGTCCAAAATGTTTTCTTAAAAAATAAAAAATAATATATAATTTGCATGATGTGGTAAAATATCTAAATATAACCATTGAAAGTTTCTCCATCCCTATATTTACATTCCACTTCTCTCTTCAAAAGGATGGTATCAGTATCCCGACTCTTGAATGTAGACTTAACGTATAACTCTCAAGACATGGAGGAATTTTTGCTACGGATTTAATCTTTAATAAATATCTTTCACTATCTCAGAAACTAGCTGCCCTCTTGGGGAAGTAAGTTCATGCCATTTTTATAAATAATGAGAAGCCATGAGGATAATCACTCTGGCCAATGATATGCCAATCCAGATCAATGTGCACATGTGGTCTATTCTTCCTGGAGCAGAAAAGAAGATCCGCTCTATTTGACTCACAGAACTGTGAGAAATAATACATCACTGTTATTTTAAATCATGAAGTTTTGAGATGGGTTGCATTCAATAATTGATAACTGAAACAAAAATTGATATCCAGAAATGTATTTCTGCCATGCCAATACATAAAATGATAGATTTTGGGATGAGCGGTAGAAAAAACATGAAAGTATAATTGGCAGATCATTGTTGTAGACTGGATAATGGGAGATTTATTTTATGTATTGATGGAACAGTTGGAAGAATATTGCCTTTGACGACTTGGAAGATAGATGATTTCCATGAATTTTTGGATCTAAGAAGTTTAGGCAGAATGTGAAAATTTTAATAGACTTCTCTTACTGGCAAGTGATAAAATATTGCAAAAGAAAGATAAAGAATTAACTCATATCAAGAAAAATGTTAATGACTTGCTGGACTGGCCAATAAATCAACTACTATTTCTAATTTATTTAATTGGCAAACTTATCTAAAAAGATGTACAAAAGAATCAAATCTAGGATAATTTCTAAAACATCAGAAATTTTAAGATAGTATCTTACAAACATCAACAGATAACAGTGTGTAGGAATAAATAACTGAACCAAAAGTTTTAATATCTATGTTTCTAATCTTGAAAGCAAGCATAAAGTTTCTTAGATTGTGGCTCATAGATCATAGACCAAATTTATTATTGCTTACAGCAATAACCGCCTATTCCTCATAAGCCGTTCTTCCCACAAGAATGACATGATGAGAACAAATGGACCCTATGCATACAGAGGGGGCTCATATAAAAGAAATCTGAAATTACAAATTTCAGGGCTTATACCAGAATTGTTGCTCAGGGACTTTTTCCCTCTTGAGAGAAGGAGAACGTCCTTCTTTTGTTATTGCACAGGACTTCTCTAGCGGAAAATAAAAGACGGTCCCTAAATATTTACAATACTTTAGAATGCAAGCAAATAAATGGCTCTGGGAAAAATAAACCTTTAAATGTCTCTACAGTTCTCCAACTTAGAAAGCATGTTTACCATTCAAATATCCTTTAACCCATATTGTCAGGAATCTTTTTGTTTAAAAGCCCAGACCATTAAGAAACCTGAAAATGTTGTCATGAAAATTTTACCCTGTGCTTCTCATGCTATGGCTTATATCAGATTTTCCATTTATATGCCACTCCACCAGTCATTCTGATTACTCTTACCAACAGGGGATAGATAGGACCAATCTGCTTGGCTTGTCTTATGTAGCCCTTATCCAGCATATTAGCAACAGAATTCAGAGAAGTGGTGAGCCCACCCTGCAGTGCTGATCTCGGTCATGCCCCTCAGGAGCCTCAGATTCAACTAGTTAAAGAAATTCCATTAACTTTCAGAATCTACCATAGAAAGCCAGATAGCTTGACCTGTCCACCTGGCCCAAGGCATTAATTCAAAAAAAGCAGAATGTTTTAATAGCTGCATAGATTTCAACTTGACCTTTAAAGGAAGCAAACTCCCTCACCCCCCTTTTTTTGTGTGGATTATTTCACTTAATAATTAAATTACACTAAGATACATTGACAAGAGAAAACAAATTTTGTTTCATACATGCTGAGTCCCCAAATGTTTGAGACTCAGAGAATGACTAAAACAGGTAGCTTTTATAACTTTTGACAAAGAAGCAATACATTTCTGAAGAATCAACAAAGAAAGATGTTTGGGTTTTGGGTAGTAAATTAGTGAAGAAGGAATAGTTTGTTTACACTGCATTCTGGGCTCTAAATCTCCTGTCTTTGGTGATAAGCATGTCTCTCTAACTCCTGTACAAGGAGAGTAGCTTTCACTTGGGCAATTTATTTCCTGCTTTCAGGAGGACAAAAGATTCTCAGTGTGTCTCTTGCACAGATTGTTTTAATAGCATCTTTAGTTCCAAATAATCAACATGGCAGCTTGGCACTCTTTGGGGTGACATTCTGCTATCTACAGCCTACATAGAGGAAGTAAGTCTAAGACAGTTCTAAATAAGTCCTAACAACTCTGGCCAGAGAGATAAAGCTGGTCTGAATGAACTGAAGGTCAGAGGTAGTGTGTTAGAAGACCTTTTCCCTGATCCCAATGTTTTTGTTTTTTCTTTGTTTTCTACCTTGCCATAGAGCCCACCCCAAAATGGATAATTACCCTGGAGATTCATGAGGCCTCTATGGGTCAAGCATTTACTTTCAACAAGAACTAAGTAGCAAGTTTTTGAAAAAAGGACTAGCTAGTCACTACCAACTTACCAAAAATCTATCTCTAGTAGAAGACTGAGTTCAGCTACTATAGCGTTAAAAACATGTAAGTTCATAATATAAGATTGGCATGCACTCTCATTTTATCACATTTTGTACACTTCCTTGCATGTGACATCCAGCTGATTCATTCTTCTATGACACCTGCCTGGATCAGAGGTATGTAATTTTACAAACCCTGGACTGTGTCTTTTGCTAATTAAAAGGAGCAGTTTTCCCAATTAAACTATGTGGTTAGGGCATCTTGAGAGCAAAGAGATTGTCATTTACTTTTTATATCATTTTCTTCACTACATTTCACTTTCTCATTGCTTTAAATAATGTTCATTAAGCATTTGGTAGATGATTAATATCAGTATTGAAGTATTCTGTATCTCTAAGATGTCCTGATTACAGAAAATGAAAGTAAGATGTAACTGATGAGAAGTGAGCCTGTGAAATTTCTTCTAGAACCGTAGAGCAGATACGCACAGAGAGCATTTTTCTCTCGCAATTTTTCTTGAAATAGCACCATGATTTACCACATTTATAGACATTTTATAAGTATTTTTAAATATTAAACTTTTCTATTTGAATGTTTCATAGATTTTAGTAATAAAGGAATAACTGTACTATGTTACATAAGCTATCTGACATAAATTCTATTTAGTATATTAAAAAGGCTATTTTTTTTTAGTTTTATAAGGTTAGCAAGAGTTAAGAACACAAAAACTAAAAATGATAAAAACACACCATGAAATATATAATTTATTTGCTGCTTTAAACATAAACATATAGACAAAAAATACAATAGTATGATTATTATATGACTTCAGTATTGAGAAGTTTTCTGGATTATTTGCAAAAAGAGCAGCCATATCTATATCAAAATTCATTTTCTGGTCTTAACTATGTACTAAGTTTCCCAAAACTATTTTATTATTTTATGATTTATGATTCTAACATTTTGGTGTGCTCCTGTGGAGTAGCGTGAGTCCACCACCTCTGACCACAAGTGCAGTCCACAGGCATCTCAAAGACCTGGTGTTGTGTTCCAGGGTTGGGAGAACAACCAGGATGAACCAAATAAAATAAATAAAAATGCTGCTTCCTCCTCTCTCTTCCTGCCTGCCTGTCTACTCACCCTCATTCCTGCCTGCACCTTTCCTTTAAAAAGAAAATATTCTAGCATCTTTTTTTGTTGTTTATCTGTTTGATTGCCTTAGTTGGAACCAAGGACTAAGATATAAAGAATGAGCCCCAATGGCTGGACCACAGAATGAGGCAGGTAATTCATCCATACGATGATTACATGTAGGAACTCCAAAATTGTGTAATACTTTTGCAATACTGGAAATGCTTGCAAATGTTTTTGTTGGCATAGAAACTTGAATATATATTATAGCATCAACTATTTTGAGTGTTAAGTGCAAAATATTCATTGGAAAATAAAGGTCTTATTTGATTCAATACTCTCCTGTCCTATTATATTTATTTTTTAAAACTACAAACATTGCCTTATAAAGACACCAAGCACTTTCTACTGCACTTGAGTTGCTGTCCAGATGCTCTCACTGACTTTCATAAATTTTTTTCAGTCTTCGCGCTTTCTTTGTCTTGCTTTACGGAGACGTAATTGACACAAAATACTATAAATTTAAGTTGTACAGCACAGTGATCTAACATGGTGCTGTAATATACATACACATACACACACAAACATGTACACAAACACACACATGTAGAGAATAAAATAATCACATCTCAATAAATTCAGTTAAAGCCATCACTTTTTAGTTCTCACGTGGAGATTTTTTCCATTTTTTATTGTAGTTACTTATTCTACACATCAAAAGAAACTCGTATGGATAGGTTCCCATATACGCAGTTTCCCTGTTCCTCAGATGTATGTAAACACACCCTGCCTTCCCATGTGGAGATATTTTAAGGTTTTAAGTTATTATTCTTTCAGCAACTTTAAAGTACAGATACACATTAACACAATGCTGTTTATTACATCCTCAAAACTTATATGTCGTATAACTGGAGTTTAATATCTTTTGACCCACCCCTCCCTACTCAATTCCTCTACCTCAATGCTATTTTAATCTCTTCTCTATTACTATGAGTTAATGGCAATCTTTGTTTTAAAATCTGAATTGTCTGATACCTGTTTTCTTTTCTACTCCATAGCACTTCTAACTTTAACTGCCTATGGTTTTCCTTCATCTTTGTCATGAGCTCCTAGAGAACAAAGACCATTTGTAACTCATTGTCGGATCACCAACTCTCAACAGGACAATATTGTAAGAAATATGTGAAGTTGAGAGTTAAGTGGGGCTTTATTGTTTAACTGATTCAGGGTCTGTGTGAGTTATAACAACTCCATGAAGGCCAGGCTGGGTCAAACAACGTCTCCTTTTGCAACCACTATTTAAAAATCTGACCTGTGACATTTTCTGAGTACTAATAGAAGAACCAATTATTCTCAGTGACGGATATTTTTTTTCCAGGTAGAAGAACATCTGTTTTCTGTTGTCTTGCTCCTCACTCACCCTTCCCCAGGAAAGTGGAATGATTGTTACATTTTTTGTTTGGTACAGAGAACTAGGTATCTCAGTTACTCCATTCTGTGAAGCTTCCTTCTTGCAGAGAGCAAGTCCTCTGATCTGCTGTCAACCAAAAGAGCTTAGAAGTCAAGACTCTGCCTAATTGGGGTGTACCTGGGATTCTCAGCATGGCTATGTCTGGGTGGATTGTCTCTCTAATTCTGTTGTTCGTAATTGCCTCATGCTCAGGCAGTATTAAATGTGCTGTTTTGATCTCATTTTTTTTTTTATGTTCTTTAGCGCTTTATATTTGTTATAGGGACCATCCCCTGGCAGGGGAGGCCTGCAGTTTGGGGAAGATAAGTTAAAATTAGAGGTGTAGCATTAGTAAGCTGTGTATCCGGGAAGGAACTCAATGTCTTATGAGGAGCACTGAATGAATCAAACTGCTATGGCATGAAAGAGGCTCTAGTGCTGCCAGAGAAGGGAGTTACGTGTCCATGGCACTGAACTAAGCAGACGAGGACTGTTTGTATATAGAGTAGAGGCTACTCTTTTGCCTGAAGGATTAATAGTGACTTAAATTGTGTTATGCAATCGCTTTCTTAGTTTCATGATTGTCTTTTAACCACGCAATTTAAACTTTAGACTTTAAACAGGTGGCCTATGCAAAGTTTTAATGTTGGTAGTTTCCTGCATTTATGGCTCTTTTCATATGAGCCAGTGTTCATTTTTACAAGGAGAGGGCAGCGTTAGGACAGAAAGAATGTCCAAAAACAGGCTCAGGGCCTTATGGTTAACACTATTGCAGACTGACCTTAAAGTGAAATTGCACAACCTGGGATATTTTGTAAGTGAGAGTGAGCTTGGAGTAGAATTTCTCTTATACACACTAACAAAATAAAAGAAAAAAATGGATCTGCTCTTTTCCTCTCTAATTAGACATGGCTACAAGAGGCGATATCAAATATAAGGCCCTTGTCTTCTGCCTGAGCCACAGAACTCAGTGAGCTTCTAGAGTCAAATTACTTAGACGGTCTATGACATATTGCCTGTTTCATTCAAAAACAAGAGTGAGCATGGTACAAGAAAAACTTAGGCTTTGGAGACTTGCTCATAGGCTTAAGATGACAAGAGCTGTAATTAATTGGGGTTTTCATTGACTAGTTTTACAAACTATAACCTTGTCTTTGGAGTGTAAAAACAAGTGATTTTTAGTAACACTTGGCAGGAATGTGGCTCTCACTGTGACTGTGAGGCATAAGCATCCATTGAAGATTCTCTTCAGGAAGCCCCTGAGGACAATTCTTAAACCAAAGCTAAAATTGAGATTTATATAACACCAGCACCATAGGGCTGAATTGGAAAGTATAGGTTAAGATTCTGAATATGCAAAAGATGAAATGAAACACATGTCGGTTAAGGTCCAGTGGCTAGAATTGCCTCCAAAATTAAGTTTCTGAACTTTAGAACTTTCTAGAAGCGAAAAAGGCCCTAATATACTCTTAGAGTGCTAACCTTCACCCTTTATCTCTACATACACACACACATACACACAAACACACACACTCAAATTCAAATATCATGAAGATGAATTCTGGTTTAGTATCATTGAATGACAGCATACTAAGGATGCTAAAATCACTAAGCATTGAATCCTGGTAACCCAACTGCTCTAGACTCTAAAGACTGTCTGGTTTTCTAAATCCAGTACAGAGGATAACTCTGTATCCTTTTATCAGTATATATTCTTTAATATACTTGAAATAATGTAACTGAACAAATACTATGCTAAGCTCTAAATATTACTAAGTTCTACATGAACTGCTTTTGTATTAGTAGGAAAAATTCAGGCAGCAGCTGTAAGAAAGAGCAAAAGCTCTGTTTAAGCATTGATAATCTTTCTAGAAGAGAAAGAATTTTGAATAAATTACGTATGTTATATTTTATACTATTTTTCATCCTCAAATAAATATGAAAGGAGAATTTGTTTTAGACTTAAGTTAATTTGGTCTTGAATTGTCAAAACAAGTTAGCTTGTAATTTCTCCATGATATTTTGTTAATAAGAAGTAATCAATTCAAATATGCAGTAACTAATTTTTGGTAGGTTGTATTGTAGCATTGGATGCAGACTGATCTGATGTCTAACTTAATATGCTATCATAACCTATTTATGTCATTATTTTATCTAAGCGCATTTAAGGGACGGTGTCTATTTGGGGGGATTTGCTTCTTTGTCCAAAGAGATTACCATCCTCTTTAACGATAGTCTTAATGACTGAGCACAGTAGATTAACAAAACAAAATGCTGGGACTTTTTGAAGAGGTATATATTTTCTTCATTTCTCAAAATTATTTTCCAAGTAGAGAAAGGTCCATTAATCAAAGATTCTTGGTTTACCTCTATTCATTTATATACTGATCTACTTTACTAGTGAGATAACACATTTCATAGCAAACATGGTTTAGTTTCTTCCGTGCAGAGGGAGAATTTATATCTTCAGAAATTATGTGCTCTGGGCTGTTCTTCGGCTTGCATGAGACAAAGAGTTGAAGGACCCTACTTTTTAGAGAAAGCTTTTAATTTGTTGCTTGTGACTGATAGCAAACTCTGATGCTTAGCATTCACAAGCTTGTTTGCTGCACAGTAAAGGTATGTTCTAAAATAACACTATCAAGAGAAACATAAAAATCAGTGGTATTATACTCTCCATCCTCTTGACTCTTGATAATCTTTCATCATTTCAGAATTTGATTAAGAAAAGGAAGACATAGTTTCATCATCTATTAAAATCACAGTTAACTAGGGAGCTGTGACTATTAAATGTAATTAATCTCATGTCAATTCTTGATACTTTTGGAAAGTTAGAGATTAAAAACAAATATGAGTCAGAGAAGCTATAGCATTCTTTTGAAATTTATTATTTATGACTTTGACTGAAGGGTACATTCTAAGTGTAAAGACATTGAGGATTCTAAAATTTGCCTCTATAACTAAGAAATAATTTAAAAATCCAGCAATTTGTTTATTTTAGACAATTGTTGGGCACGATGATACACTCATTTTGGGATTTTTAGACTGCTTTCGTACACATGTGCTTTCCCACACATGAAGGGATGTGTTGATTGACTGTGGGTTGGTGTCCCCATAGCTTAATGGAAAACTAGCTGAGTCTAGCCAAAGAAAACAAAGATCTCATCACTACTGACATGTTCAGTTTTCATAATATTGATCAAAGGATTAAATACAAACATGCTGACAGATATTTGCCTACAGAGTCTCAGTATGTTTCAACAGGACTCTAGTAATCAGAGACCTAATAACTAATCTTTCCCAACTCACAACTTTTTGAGGCAGTTACTTTTAGCAAAACAACTTATGTTCTTAGAGTTGAGTTATAATATTGGTATTTAATTTATTGTATCCCTTAGAAATGAAAGTAAGAACTTGAAGGAACAGGAAATAACAAATATAAGAGTCTGAGGCTATAATTTATTATCAGCTGAAGACATGACAAAATAATTCAATATATTTTGCCGGTTTCCAAGTGAATGATTCTGAAGTAATACAAGATCATATAATTTCTTAAGTACTAAAGCTGATAACCACTATGCTGAGCATTTTTCTTACCTAAAATAAGAGACACAAAAGAAAAAGTACAAAGCGTTTCATGTTTATTTTCAAAGGGCTTACATGCAATTTAAGTGTTCCTTGAAGTCAAACCAAATCCAACATAAAAATTCTATTCTGTGACAAGTCTTTGGTGCAATTTTGAATTGTCTGCTAATAAATTATCTCTAGATTAAGGAAAGACATTTCTAAATAATGTAGACTGATGTACACTTTTCCCTGAGGGACAATTGATCTGCTTAAGTCTATAATTACAAAGCTCACAGATACAAGCATTATTACAAATGTAGTGAAAGAATCCTTAGGTTTTGTTTTGTTTTGTTTTTATAAAGAAAAATTTAGGCAAGAAGAGAGAGGAGAAGGAAATATTTTATATTATGTTTGTTTAGTTGTTCATCTTGGTTGTTCCCAACCCTGGCTCCTGGACTCAAACCCAAGTCCTTTGGACATGTGTGAACATCTTTCCACCTGAAGTGGTGAACCTAAGTACTATTCCACCAGTGTGTGGCAACCTTCAGTTTTATATGATGTAAAAAATAATAAACAAAACTTTTATATTAATATTCTCCTGTAAATTGAGAAATCAGTTTAATACCTGCATGGAAGTCTTCTTCTTCTGTAATGATCAAGTCAGTTCAACCTAAGAAAGGTAAGTAGTCATCTAAACTGAATATTCTATAAAAAAGACTTCTTGACATTTAAACATATCAAAACAAAGATTCCAAAAAAGTAGCAAATGCAGTAAAAGGAATGCAACAGTTGAAAAGAGCAACAATTATTTTTGATATCAGTCAATAAAAGAAAGCTTAAGATCCCTGAATTAGATGTGATTCACTCATCAGAGTTGCTCATTAGCATGAAAAATAAGTCTTTATAACATTTTTGCTCGTGTTAGAAGTATGTAATGAGTGAAAATAAGGAGGCATATAAAAATGCCAGTGTTTCAAAGCAAAGCACTAAACAAAAATAAAAAAATTAAAAAAAAAAGAGTTCAACCATCTTGACTTACATGCTAATTAGGGTGACTTGTTCCTCATTGACAAATGAAGTTAGTGTTAAAATATATTGAATGAAGTGGAAAATTTCAGAGGCAAGCTTAATTACCTGCAGGACCTAGAATGTTCGAATGAAATCTGCTTGAAAAGACTGCAGTAAAAGGCCAGTTTTATACATTTAGCAAAATCTTTTAATAAATTAATATTGCACATTAAAGTCACCAAGGAAATCTAGGCCCAAACTTTCATGGGCTTTGTACAGATGATAGATTTAAATTTTATATTCTGGAGGTTGAACAGAGAGATCTATTGACCCCACTACTCATTTCATAGATAAGTAGATGAGTCCCATATGTTACTCAAATTTCCCACAGTGGCAAAAGCCAATACTAGATAAACAACACTAGAAGTCTCCTGAGTTTTAAAAGTTAATAGACTCAGAATTGATGGTTTTGAGATACTAGAAGAACCCAAATAGATGATCAATATCTCAAATTCTGTGGAGAGGATAATCAAAATCAGAAATGAGAGCTTGTTTATGTAAGAGATTCCCAAAGTCATGGACCAGACATTCTTCCCATTTAAAAAACCTATCTGGTACCATTTGGCATGAAAAACACACCAGGTATGTAGCAGGGGATAGAGACATAACCAAAGTCTTACAAATAAACTTTAGATCCAGTCAGAAAATATTCCTTGCTTCCTAAAATCAGATCCCAATAATACACCCCAACTGAAAAAAAAACAAAAAAAAAAAAACAAAAAAAACACCTATCAAATGTCACAGACTCACTTTTCACTGAGATTTGTAGGTTTTCTTGAGTGACTTTTTATATTGTCTATTTTCTCTTTTCCAGGGACTTAAGACAATTAAATAGTTTGTTGGGAAGACTTTTCACCACGTTAGTTCTTCTAATGACTATTGTAATAATGATATATATTCGAGTTATCTAACAAACTTTGCTCTCAATTTTTTCTTTACTATTCGATTTTTCTTTTGCTTTTAGTTTAAGTTCTGGTGATTCTTTTTACAGCCCTGAGCATTCTACACTCTTAATTTAAGGAACGTTAAAGAAGTATTGGGAAAATTTGTGCATTCATTTCTCCCTATATGTCTTTCTCTGCAATTGAGAGTTAAGGGCTATTTGGAGTTGGTCCAAAATTAACCCTGCAGATTATCAGAAAACTGTAACTTGCTAATTTAATTTTGTTCTTGCCATTTCATTCCTTTGGTCATTGCTACAATATCTATGTTTTACAAATCAGTTACAGATTTCTGCCTTTTATCTAAAAAGGAAAGCTTTCTCATGGAGACTTTCCTAAGTTAAATTACATAAGCAAAGAAGCAGTTACTGTTTGTTAATCTTTAAGGAAAGTATTTTAAGCATTCCCAGACCCCAAAATTACTTACCATATCATATCAAATAACACATAAAATCTGAAGTAACATTCACATAGCATAAAAGTAAGATTGCTATGATAAATACACAGCTTATAAAAAGCAGTTCTTGAGGAAGGAGCTCCGCAGGGTTGTCTTCAGCTCAAATGCTGCCTCTAGAACAGATTTTGCAAAACCAATGCTTAACACTATTTTAGCTTTTAATCTTTTGTCTAAAAACAAAAATCCTTGGTGGATCTGCTTTGCTTAGCAAAATCAGGTAATTGCATTGGTGTTTCATAAAAGTAAAGCATCGTAACATGCACTTCCAAAAGGCAGGGAATGCCTACATTAATATTTTTATTTATGCGTTAAAGAAGATGTTGAAATCTAGTTTTATACCCTCTATTGCTCTTTTATAACATTTTTTATTTTGCTCCTCTCTTGCCATAGTGTCTTTTTTTTTCCTTCGATTTACAGGCATAGTTTTTAGTCTGCTTCACGTTTCCTTTATTGGAATCTCAGTTTTTAAATTCAGGTTTTGAATTTGGTGATTTTCATTCTGCATCTTTTCTTCTAGCAGTCTTAAAACAGTTTCTAAAACTCTTCTCCATTCTCCAAACTTTGTATCTTAAATCAAGACCATTAGATTAATACATTAGCTTTCTACTTTAAGCTTATTGTTGCTAAAATAGAACTCATGCTCTCCCACAAATATTCTAGCTCTAAATATGGTACCCATCCACACATTTATCTGAATGAATACCATGTCAAAGAATAATAACCAAACACATCTCTTTGAAATTCTCTTCATGATTTTTTACCAGTCAATGGTGTGCATAAGTAAAATAATTTGTTATTACTTAGTTAATTTATATCTAAATGTAAGGGAGAAGGATCATGGAAATGACTAAATTGTTCTGATGCCGGCTTTCAAATTTGCCAACTCACTTTGTAGAAGATTGCCAGCTTGACATCATTTTCTCAATTCATTTGTTCTAGTATGACTTTTGAGAAGATTTTATGACACATCTATAATTCTGTCATTTCATTTTCAAGCCTGACTGCCTGTTTTCAACCTGGAATATATTTGACTATGGCTTTAGTCTATGTTTTCAATAAATTTTCATCAGTTGTTTAAGCTTCAAATTTCAAGGTGATATCAAATTGAATCTTGAAAATAACTTTAATATAGTCTTTACGGATTATTTAATCATGCTTTTCATTACACGGCTCCTGGAAAACAAATATTTCTTATGTTTCGAAATGATTTTGGTGATTTTTTTCTTCACAATTTAATAAGGCCCCAACACTTCTAAATTCATGTAGTCAGTTACTTTGACTGACACAGAAGAGTCAGATTTTTCTATTCAATTATATTTCTAATAACAATATTTTAACATATTTGAAATCATCAAATGAGTATATTTATCATTTTAAATGAGTTCGGTATTTTTAGAAATTCAATACTTTCAGTTGGGTTAATGCCATCATATTTTTGCAATATAAAAACTATTTTAAGATCTATTATTTATCTAATTTGTCCTGAATTTTTCACAATATCTCAACACTTTCCTTTTTTTAAGCGTTCTTTATCCCCCACATATTTGCTAAAGCTATATGAGATTTTCACTTTCCATTTTTGTCCTGGTCTCCTGCATTTCCCCAAGTGGCAAAATTATGATCTGAAAAGAAAAAAATGAGAAGGTTTTGGTTGTTAAATTAATCAGCACAACTCTAATAGTCATATGTTCTGCAAAGTCATTATGAGGAGAAGCTTAATTACATTTATTTACATTCAGCTAATCATTTTTGGTTTTAATTTTTACTAGTTCATTATTTTTATTTGAAGCAATATTAGTTTAAAATGGTTTGCGTTTTAGGTGAAGGGCTTTATATTTAGGATCTTTATATGCTGCATCGTGTTCACAACTTAAAAATCTAGTTTCCATCCACCAATTAACCCCTTGTATCCTTTTGACCCGTTGCTTATACCCCTTCCCCTCTAGCAACCACTATTCTGTTGACAAAATATTTGTCTTCATATTTAAGTAAGTTATTTTTAGTCAACACATGGTAGGGTTTATTGCTTTTTTTTAATTTACAATATATTTACAATTAAATTAGATTGTTTAGAAAACAATATTTAAAATAAATATTAGCAGGTTAAGATTTAGACTGACATTTTATTATGGTTTCCCCTGTTTGATGTATATCTGTGTTATTTCTCTATCTTATTTTGAATTATGTGTGTGTGTATAATATACATATATAATATATATGTATATATATATATAGCACATATGAAATATCTGCTTGGAATATTATATATATATGTGTAAAACATTATTTTGCTTCTGTAGGCTTTTATTTTTATGCTGATTAGAGATTTTGACATATACATATAAAATTTTGCAGTCTGTCCTGAGTTAATATAGTACTATCTCACTTAAAACACAGATTTCTTAAAGACAAATCAGTCTTTTTATATCCCCACTGACTTTCGCATTATAGTTATTATAATTACACATCTACATGCATTGAAATATCTACAGCATGTTTCTGCAATTTTTATTTTAAACATGCATATATTTTTTAAGAACTTACATGAAAAATGTTCTCATCTTTATCTGACTATTGACTATTTCTGCTGTTCTTCTGCATATTTGAAAATCCAAGATTCCCTTTGTTCCCTTAACTAACTGCCGTTAGTGTTTCCAATAGTGTAGTTTTCCAGAAATAAATTTCTATTATCAAGAATATCTTACTTACATTTTACACCTAAAAAAATATGGAGCTGAATATACAATTCTAGATTTGCTGTTTTATATGATCATCTTAAAGCCTTTCTACTAGGCAAAAAACTGTTTCTGATGAGAAATGCATAATTATTGCAAATTTCATATTATTCTAATTGCTTCAGTAGGTTTTTTTTGGGTTTCAGCAGTTTGATTATGATGTATTTAGGTTATGTTGTATTTTGAATATGCTCTTTGAAATCCTAAGCTTCTGGAACTTGTAAATGTATGTCTTTTACTGTTTTTGTAATGTTTTTAGTCATTATTTCATATATGTATGTGACTTTGTGACATATATACATATATATTCAAAGATAAATATATGTATGCAAATACTCACACATATGTACTTAATCCCAAATTCCTTTCTCAATTCATTTTGGGATTCTAATTTCACATATATAAGACTTTTTGATAGCTTCCAATGGATTTCTTAAAATTTATTCATTTGTTTTCAATCTTTTTCCCCTATTCTTGCTAAAAATCTGCTAGTCATTTTTAACTATCATGTTGGCTGCCATATAAGTAGGCCCATTTAGTGAAGTTTTTTGTGCACATACTGAGTTATTTATATCCATATTCCAATTTGTGTTTTATTTGTTTCTTTTTCACTGGTTAATAATCTTATGATTTTCTTTTTTCTTCTTTATTAAATTCATGTTTGTTTTCCCTTACTCTCGAAGTCCTAGCTATGTTGGTTTTGGTTGGAGCAGTCATGCATAATTCAGAGGTTAATCTGATACTTATGCGTGTGGTTCAAATGTCAGTTCAAATGTCAGTTTTCAAAGTCTTCACTATGCTGCTTTGGTCTGTCCCCTGCTGTGTAGTTTAGGTGTTAGGCTAATATATGTGTGGGTTTATACAAAGAATTAGGAAGTCACTCCCAGATCTCTTTCTTCTGGATTATCCTATACTCTGTGAATAGAGTACAAGATAAAGTCATATAGACTCATTTATCTGGATACTCTAAACTGAAAGATGGTATTTCTATTGCTTTATTCTCTCCATAGTTCTGCATTTCACTACAAATAGGTCCCACTCTTGAGGTAAAACCATTAGAGGAAAAACAATAACAACCATGACAAAAGAAAAATATTCCTATGTTTGACTTAACAACCCTTCATAATCAAATTTGGTTTTATTTACTTTTCTTAAAGAAGAAGACAGACAGGAATGAAGGCAAGTATAGGCAAGAAGGGAGAAGAAAGGGAACATTTAATATTATTGTTGTTGTTATTAGTATAATAGTTGAATAGTTATTTTTTCATTTTAGTTGTCCCCACTCCTGCCTCGTGCTGTGAACTCAGGTTCTTGGGCTATTTGTGGACTATGGCCCAGGCAAGGGCTTAACACCTGAGACACCAATGCATGTCAGCTTTTATTTGCTTTGTAAAGTTTTGGTGCAATTGGGTTTCTTTTGTTGTTATTGTTGTCATTTATTTTTGTTTGTTTTGTATTTATGATGAGATTTTAGGTGCTACTATTGGAAAGGATTGTTTTCGAGGGTCTTGTGCCATAAGAAGAATTCTAACTTCTTCTGTAGCTTCTAAAGAAGAATTGTAACTTCTCTTCATAATTTTTCTTCAATATAGTATGCTAGAAGTACTTTCCCAATATCCCTGGAGTTCATTTAGTCCCAAGTCTTCAATGTACACATTAGGGAATGCAAATCAGAATTAAACTTAGATATCAGCATTATTTAGACTTAATGTCATTTAGATTTTCAAGGTGTTTTTGAAAAATAAGGAATCGAGTTTCAAATAAACTTTTAAAATGATGGACAATGTGACATAATGAATGCATTTCTTTTTCTTTCAATCAACATGTTTTTATTGAGCACTAACAAAGTGCCAATCACTGTTCCAGTTTAATTTTAAATAAAATTTGAACATTAAGAGATAATGCAAAGAAATAGGTATGCTGACAAACTTTCCTAAAATAATAGAGTTTATAAGTCAGGGAAAAAATAATTTCAAAAACAAGACTAAATTATATTCATTATATGTAATTTAGAGCATATTTAATGTAAGAAAACTTCACACTGATATTCATTCTAATTTAACATATTAGGTTGAAATCGCATAACTTCAGATTTTTTGTATTTTGTGTGTCCGTTTATATGTTGAATGACAGAAGACATTATTTTTGTGACATTGCCAATGTGGATATGATGACTGTACAAGAACTGAGCAAGCTCCATGAACCCAAACTCTCTGGGAGCATCAAATTCTACAGTAGTGGATGTAAGACTTGTTCATGAATGTTAGGTTCTCCAGGAAGGTTGAAGGGGGCCTCCTGGTCTGGAAAATGTGGGAAGAATGACCCAGAAACACTAAGAGTATCCAAAAAGTTTCCTTTTTGGCCAGTGTACTAAACAAATGCACCAGCCCCAAGGAAGAGGCTCTTGGGTTTTTTAATGGAATTTTGGCTTCTATTCATAGTATCAGTGGAGAAAGTTGCACATCCGTGATTATCTAAGAATGTAGGAGGTAGGGTGAGCTTATATTTCCCCCAGGACAGCAAGATTTAGGATGCAGCACTGTTGCAATGTACTCAGAGTAAGGAGATATTGTTTGGGACTACTGAAAAAAAGAGTCTGTTGAGAAATCCATTAAATTGTTACTACAAGACATTAGTCAAAACTATATGAGTGTCCAAGGACAAGGGCCTAGTTTCCAAAGACATTATCGACATTATCAGGAAAGAGTGAAACAAGGGTTTGTTGAGTATCCTGTTCAAATGCTATACAGTAAAGCTTTTAGGTGGGGTTCTTTACAAAATGGCATTGCTTATGCCTTCCTGGGAGGTCTTGTCCTATCAATGAACTGTTCACCTATTTGTCACACATTAGATCTCTGGGAGCCTAAAAATCAGGACAACTTTCAAGAAATTTTTGTTTTATATTTTCCAATACATAACTGGCTATATCATTTGGTTGAATAGGAGGTCAGTTATAATCAATTGCTAAAACAAAATTTTAGAAAATGAAGTGATTGCATGAAATGTTCTGAATATTCCTGATACTGCTTAATTATTTGTGGCTGCTTTTGGTATCCTGAAGCAAAATAGATAAATTCTCTATGTTATATAAAAAACTATCTGGATGAGGGAAGATGCAAAAGTTACTTTAAGTGCCAGCTCTCACTCCCATCATGCATATCTTTTTATTTGCAAAATTCACTTCTCATTGTGGTGTTGCTTTATTCTAATGTAAAATGGGAGGAGGAGCAAGTATTCCCCTGAATGTAGAAACTATAATTGCTACTGTGTGACAAGTGCCAGCAGTTATAAAATCTGGTTTATGCTTCTTTTGACAGAAAACTGCATAAAATAGTTTGTTACGTGCTTGATACTGGCTCAGACTCCGTTCATTGAAATTACACTTATGAATTTCTTGTTCCTGCATCTACTAGCAATCTGTTTTTAGAGAGCTATATCAAGCAATTCATATTAAGCTTTATAAACTGAATCAAGTTCCATTCTCTAAAGTAAAGCTGTTTTGAAAACCTTAAAGAAAAAGAAAACTACCCTCTACTTTTCACAACCTAAAGAAAGAATTTGTGGATGACTGTATCTGGTAATTAACTACAATGCAGGTTTTCTCTAGACTGTCAGGGCCTATTAATTTATCTTATAAACCATGTCTGCTGGATAACCTCAGCCTTCACACTCATTTCGTAAGTCTCATGATGGCAGGACATCCCCTAATGAAATTTTTATCTGGAATGAGAAAGTGTTCTTTAGTTAGTGTAGGAATCTGAATTCTTAACTAAATTATTTCCAACAGTTGAAAAAAAAAGTATTATATACAGATATCGATTTACTATATATAATGCATACTTTAAACATATAATGTCATGGTGCAATATTCTTTTAGTATAATTAATTGAAAAATAAAGTTAAGCAATTAAAGAACTGAAAAAAGGAACAGTGAATTAATGGCAACACAGTAGAGAGGATATTCAATTATCTCAATAAATCTGGACAACTTATTTAGAAAAAATATACACTAACATATAAATCTAAAAAGTTGAAAATGTAATTTCCATTCTAAAAATTAGATATTTGAATAGGCTGAGAATATTTTCAGGTTTTCATAATAAAAACACTAAATTTATTAAGAAAATCTTTTGATTTTGAATGCAAAATATTATTTTTACTAAGGGTATAGTATATGTTTGGCTGTGCTTACTTTAATATAAAGGTTTATTATGTAATAGTTTTCCCTGTAATGATGTAAATGAATATAAAATTTTTATTTTGATATTAAGTGCAATGTTTCTCAGATATATACATTAAAATACATGGAGAAAAAACCTTGCTATCCTTTAGAAGTTCTTTCCCAATCATTCCTGTTGCAAGTATATAAAGCAATCTGAGGAAATACATATATTTTATATGATTACAAAGTTTTGTGAATTTACATTAAACTATAATTTGTTTATTCATTCTCAATTTTTGTACTATAAACCTCACATTCTAGAAGACATAGTAATTTATCTGAGAGATTGATATGGTCAATGTAAGCAATTTGATCAACAACAAATTAGAATTTTCATATAAGGATTAAATAATTGGAAATAAGTTCACCCTTTTGATCTAAAAGTAGTATTACTTGCAGATATTTATGTTTGGTAGCACAGTGGCACCAGGAAGCTGGATTGTTCTGAACACTAGTTGGTAAGTGACTTTCCCATTGTCTGGTGCAGGGATTCTCAAGTGTTACTATTAAGGATGGGGGCACTGTGTCACAGAATTTTTTCAAATATTCAGATACAAATGGGAATTACAGATATATTAGTGTGTTAATTTTTTTTAATACTACAGGATTGTAGTCTTTGTATTCTAAGATAACATCCTTTAAATGTGGGGGATAGTATGACCTTATATTAGCTTATGGTATTGTCAAAGTAAAAAGTTACTTAACATTGGTCAGCAAATGTTTTAAGTTTTGTAAACCTATGAGATATTAAAATCTGGGAAATCCTTGCGTAGTTCATAATGTGCAAAGAAACTCAGAAGTACTCAGAAATACTCAGAAGTAGGACTGAGTGGTAGTTGTTACAGAAATTGCAAAGTGTGTATATCACCTCTCTTCCTGGAAAGACACTGGAACGTCTAGTCAAAGACCGAGGAGAAGAAAGTTACAGCAATTTTAATGAGAAAATTTGCAGACATTTAGTTCTGAAGTGACAGGCCTTCCTCTGTGGAGAAAAAGAAACTGTTTTCCCTATTTCTAGCTTATTGTTTCCTCTCTCTGGAATATAGTAGATTAGAAAACTCAAGTCATAATATTTAGGTATGAAAAAAAGGGCAAAATATGGAAACAACCTTAATGGCCATCAATGATTGGATAAGTAGCTGCAGTCTATACTCAATGAAATTCCATGCTGCTCTTAAAAAAGACAAAATTGTCCTCTTTTCAACAACTGAATGGAACTGGAGGAGATATGCAAAATAAGCCAGAAAGAAAAAGAGAAATACAGGATTGTTTCACTCATATGCGGAATATTAAGAAACAAACCAATGAATAGACAAATCTTGACCAAATTCACAGAATGCAAGACTGTGACAACTGGGGCCTGCAGTTGGAGATGGGGGTAGGGGGTCAGAGGTGGGAGGGAGGGAAGGAAGGAACAAGGTGGAGATAAAAGTACTAGAAGACTGCTAGAGAGTGTGATGTGAAATGTACATTGACTGAGGTGCTAATTCACAGTCCTAAAATGCATGTAAAAGCATAAACAAAAGAAATAATAAAACAATTTTAAAAATAAATGAAACAGTATTCTCACAATCCAAGGGAGTTCCTTCAATGAGTATGTGGAAAACAAACTTCAACAGATTGTGGAGCCCCAAAAAATCCCAAGATGTCTGTTTCTTGAAGTCTGTACAAGATATTTATTTATTATAATCCTGAAAAGGTGATTTTAGGAAATGTCAAAAATAACTAGGTTTAGAGCAGACTTTGAATACAGTCTTGAAGATGCAGAATATATATTTGAAATCAAGATACTTCCAATTCCTTCATGATCTTCTCCTGAATGGTGACAGCTGCTGAAATTTATATCAATAAATAGACAAACTATATATTTTTCAAAATTAAGTGTTTATCCATGGTCCTCTTTCTGTATCTCTGCTTTCAGTATAGTGAGATACTGTCTTCCATTCACAAAATAAAAGTAGAAATCTCTTAAATATATTCACTTTATCCCAGTCCAATATATTCATGTAAATTTAATCATGACTACACTCAAAAAACATTTTTTTTCAGTTATTTCCTTTATTTTCCCTTTTAGGATATGAATTTTATAAACTTTTCCCTAAATTGTTTAAAATAGTTCAGATGTGTGCATATCTCTTTTTCCCAGTTGATCCGCAAAACAATCGAACTCTACAGTTGATTCATATTTTCTTTCTCTTTAAAAAACTACTCAACACTATTCCTTGAATGCATAGAATTACTACAAAACTGTAAGTCATGCATTTGTCTTTTTTAACTATCTGATCTTGCCTATTTTGACAGTTTTATTTCTAACTTCATTGTTCAGTCGTTCCATCTTCTAATCACTGCAGACTGAGTATGGAATAAGCTCAATGTAGTCACATTGTCATGCCTTTGCTCATATTAAATACAGGTTGAAAGGCCTAGACCTTCTCTAATATTTTAATATTCTATTTATCTTTCAAACTTCAGCTCAGATAATTCTCCATCATGATATTATTCTTGTTTTATTTTTTTGTCACATTTAGCTTTTAATCAGAAAGCTTTCTATACTTTTTTTCCCAAAGGAAAGGTGCAGATAGACGTGAAAGCAAGCAGAGGCAGACAAGCAGGATGAGAGAAGAGGAAGAAGAACTTTTTATTTTGTTGTTCATCTTTGTTCTTCCTAGTCCCGGGATGTGAACTCAAGACCTTGGGATATATGTGAACTGGATCCAACCACTACGCCACCAGGGTGCACATATACTGCTTTTTACAATATTTGTTTTCTATACATCACACATATTAGGTGCTTGAATTACAAGTTTTTATTGAGGAAAACTTTTCACCATATGAAATCAATCTAGAGAGTGAAATGACAATAACAGAATCGGGTAAAACCTTTGCAAATCAAATATCTGATAATTTCGGTATCCACAACAACAACAAAAAAAATAGACTTCTGCAATTAACAACAGAGATAACTTAGCCGATTTAAAACAAGGCATGGGCTCAAATTGCTACTCTTTTTTTATTTTTAATTAAAGAAAAGGTACATTTAGGAAAGAAGGCAAGTAGTCAAGCAGGCAGTTAGAAAAACAGAAGCAGAAGCAGCACTTTATTTTCATTTGGTTATATATATTGATTGTTCTTCCGGCTCTGGATGCAAACCCAAATCCTTGGGATGTGGACTGCGTTGTGGCTGGAGGCAGTTGACCAAACAACTACTTCACCAGGGTATGCCTCAAATTGCTATTCTTACTCACTGTATTTTAAGGAAGTAGACATCAGACCTGAATTCTTTTTTATGTATCCATATTTCCCATAGTAAAATATTTTTATTTAATATCGAGAAAAATAGGTTTAGAATTTTTTTCATTTATTCAAAATCTAATTTTTGCAATTGATGAATTAAGTCTTCATCAAGTTCCAATACTAATGAAATCTAAGGTTGGGGTGGCAAATTCAGGATTAAAAAAACAAAAACACAAACAAAATATGAAAATTGACTATATTCATTAGGGCTCTCAGAGGAGCTGCTTAGCACAATCATCTGTCTACAACATATGTTGCCAGTTTCTCAGTTCATTTTTTAAAATTACATCATTGTATGTGATTAAAGATAAAGAGATGCATAAATAACAGGTTTTACTTTGGTCTGTGCTTAAATGCTATACCTCCAAAGTCATGAGAAATGTCTTGGATAGTCGTATTATGCAATGATCACAATATATTAATGAAAGCAAGAAGTATATTGTAGCATGTGTTTTTTTCTGCCTTTGCATTAATTTTTTTCCAACTTTTCTTATATAGAGACATTAGTTATTCTTTAATAGCAAAACTGTCAAAGCAATTTTATTTTCTATTCATGGGGGGAAAACAAAGGGAGACAAAGTAGCAATAACCCAAGGGTGCTGAACTTAAATCTGTTATCTTTCGTCAGCCAAGGCAACACACAGGGTAAAGGAAATGATATTTATATCTCAAAAAGTGAGTAAATAACTAAAGAAATGAATAGTGTTGAGATCCTACATACTGTGAATTTTAATTGTGAATCATGAATTTTGTGAGACACTGAAGCAGATGTTATGAAGAAGACCCTTGGAATATAACTCAATAGTTTTGAGAACAAACATTATGTAGTAAAAGAGAACAAAAGTAAAGTCACATTTGTTAAAATATCTAGTTTTGAGTAGTATTTTAGCTTCTAGAATGATGACAACTTCAAATTGTCTTATATTTTTCTTGTCATTTGAACTTTAGGCTTAATTATACTTAGTCTTATAAATCATAATTTTTTTTTCTTTTTCTTTTTTCCTTTGTGTTTGGTATGAATTTTGGCATATGTTAATCTACCAGGCTCACTCTTAGGCCATGTACAAGAATTTAGCATGACTATCATTCATTAATGTAAGAACAGTTTTTTTCTATTTATTTTGTTACTATTACATTACTTTGCAATAATAGTAGGTTTAAGGAGAATAGATTGACACCACAATCAGTGTGTCTGTCACGCTGCACTTACTACTACTAGATGTGTGGAGCTGGTCACTACTATCATTTTTATTCTTTCAGCACCACGATTTGACCCCTGTCCCCCACTAACTCCACACATACCATCCCCCACCCTTCCTAGTCAGAGTCTTGGCTTCTGAGTCTTGAGAGTCTTAATGTGTTTTGTTTGTTTGTTGGTTTTGTCTCCTTATATTCTACGTATGAGTGAAACCATCTGGAATTTTTTTTTATTCTGACTTATTTTGCTTAGTATAATTATCCTAAATTCCATTCACATTTTTGCAAAAGGCATGATTCATCTTTTTAAATAGATGAGTGGAATTCCACCAAATATATAAAAGCACTTCTTCTTTATCCAGTCATCCATCTGTCCACAGTATTAGTGTGATTCCATGTCTTGACTATTGTAAATGATGCCGCCAGTACATTTTTGAAGCAGATACTCTTTATTCCATGACTTAAACCTTCCTTTGAACTGTATTTTTTCTTCTCTTTCATATTGTTTCTAGTTAAATGTTCAGCAAATAATAAGAATTAATTTCATTAAAATTCATTTGAAACAACTCCATTTATTTTATTTTCCATCAAGTTATTTTTAGATTTTAATGAATACTTTCTTGATCTAATAACTACATAGCTTTAATTTTGTCTTGTCAAGTTCTTAATTATTTTCTAAGTTTGTCATCAACTGGTCTTTGCAAGACATTATTTAAAAGTGTAAAGTTTTGAAATTAAGGGTGATCTGTAAAATGCTATAACAATAAATCACTAGTATTTACTGTAATTTGACTTAGTTTTACTGCTTTCATTGTTTCAAATTGGACTTAAATCACAGTAACTGTTGGATTTATAAAGGATAATAATTTAATGTTCAGTGAATGCATAATAATCAGCTGGGTAAATATATTTATAAATATATACTTCCATGGTTGTTGAGTAGAGACTACTTTGCATAGATCTTGAGAGAGAGAAAACACATGAAAGTAGTAAGAACATATGAAAAGCAGAGCAAAAGCAGGATAAAATAGTGCTATCATCTGTGACTTAACTATTACTTTATTTCTCACAGATTCTCATAATTCCCTTCCAACTCACAAACAAAACCAGTACTTTTTATTCCAGAAACAAAACATCAGCTATCTAATTTTCTCATTATCATTACCACTTTGGTAGTACAATTTCAAATATTTTGCTTGAAATTCTGCAATGCTTCTTAATTCATTTCCCACCTTCCATTTCAAACAGGTTATGTCACTAGCATGCCTAAAGTCTTGTGATGGCTTCCCGTGACAATTAGAAAAAATATCCAAAATCATTATGCAAGTTATGGGACATGATCTTAGTCTACTGCCTGGATTTTCCTCTGTAACCATGTCTTCACCCACCTGATATTTATTATTTCTCCTACACTCCAAGCCTTTCTTCTCTCTCAAGCACATGTATTGCCTGAATGTTGAATGGCTGACCTTTTCTTATTCTTTGCCTCAGCTTGAATGTAACCTCTTCAGTACCTGCATGTCTTATGCTTCCTCTTTTCATCACACCTTCAGTTACTCTGAATCAAATCTTATAACCTTGCTTTTATTCATAGCGATTATTATGCTCTGAAAGAATACTGCTCCTTAGCTTGTTTGTTTTTGTCCCTCAAGCAAAAAGAGAAGTTCTATTAAGAACCTCTCTGCTTAGTATTAACACTCGTAAGTAATGCATTACACATTAAACAAATTAATATTTTAGATTTTATACAGGACTTGATAATGTCCTTGAAACAAGAATGGTAGAAATGAAGTCATTATTTCCTTGTCCACCTGTAAAAATAATACATAATTTGTGATTTTGTATTTTTCAGCTTTAGAGCTATAATATTTTAGAGGAGTTAGGTATATTGTGGTTGAGGTAGAGGCTAGGTGAACCAATTGCGTGGACAGAGAAGATAGTGAGTCCTGTCTCCAACCAATTGCGTGGACAGAGAAGATAGTGAATCCTGTCTCCAGCCAACTGCGTGGACAGAGAAGATAGTCCTGTCTCCAACCAATTGAGTGGACAGAGACAATAGTGAGTCCTGTCTCCAACCAATTGCGTGGACAGAGAAGATAGTGAGTCCTGTCTCCAACCAACTGCATGGACAGAGAAGATAGTGAGTCCTGTCTCCATAGGGTTGCAGGAGTAAGTGAGAAAGGAGAGCAGTCAATTCAAACAACATTCTGAGTAAGGAATATTAAGAAGAAAAATTTCTAAAAGTATTATTTGTAACAACAAGCATCATATGACATCACTCATAAGAGGTGTATAGAGATAGAAAGCAAACAAATGAACTAAATTAAGCAATAACAGACTTCAAATAACACAGAACTATGTCAAAGAACAATAGACTTTTAGTGGGGAAAAATAAATTAGAGGGTTCAGAAAGAGATCGGGAGGGGTGGTGGGCAAATGGGGTAAAGGAAATTAATCGTACAGTGCAGGGGAAAAGGAAATAGTGATAAGCTTACTGTATTATATGCAGATGTAAGTACGCTATTATGTATATCTCAAACCCAGTTAATGCTTAAAATGCAATATTCCTTCGATATAGCCAATGTAAAAATAAATTAAAAAATAAAACAATTCTTCAAAACAATACACTTGACAGGCTTTTACTAAAAAACAAAACAAAACAAGACAAAACAGATAATTACAGCAAAAACATCTATTTCTTGAACCCCTGAGTCACATCGTTGTAAATTCTCATACTTAAAACAGACCAAAGTAGGACATTTTATAACATGTTCTATTTAACTAACTCATCATGCTGGACAGCCTTTATTTTTTTTTCCAGTTTATTGATTTATAATAGTGAGATTCCCTCAACTATATCCAACTGTGTTTACAGAACCACATTGAGAATGTGGATTGGGACGACAGAGGCAGATGGCATAAAGGAAGTTTCTTGTTATAACTACTTTCAGCATATTTTTTCTTCTTTGTGAAACTATTACAACCAATGAACAAAATGCTTGTGTATACATATATGTATATAAATATATATACATTTGTATTTATGTTTACACACACATTTTATCAAATGTTTTGACCAAAATTAAGCAAGTTTCAGGATATTTTTTGTCTTGTGGTTTTAAAAGTCATGCCAAAAACTATAGCAATATATCAAGTTGGAAAATGTGCTGCTGGGTATAAGTTTCTTCCTTCTTTGGATTGAAACGTTTTATTTTAGGAGTAATTTTCTTTTAGCAGTGGATCTGGAACAGAAAACCTTTTAGTGAACCCTTAATTATGTCCTTTTAAGGAAAATGTCTATCCATTGTGAAGAGCTGCATAAAGCAAAATAATACAAGAACAGATGGTTAAGATTAACGTGATAGTTCTGCTTAGTAATATAAAGCACACTTTTGCAAATTATGACCCTCATTAGCACATGTTTGCTTTATACATCTTTACTTGGACTAATTTATACCTTTAAATAGTGTCCATCGCTATTAAATTGTGTTGTTATTATAAAGCAGTTGTTTACAGAAAAGCCAGAGCTTGAATGTAAGGATGAGTAATTAGTTAATAGAAAAATCTATTTTATTTTGATGCTTTTCAAATAAGAATGATTATTAGTGAAGGTCTACTTAGAAAATAGAGACAAATCCTAGTATTTCAAGACTAGAGACTTCAAGGTAAGGAACTGGTGAAACAGGGACCTATAAAAGGAGCTAATTTCTGTTACTAATATGGACATGGATTCAAACAATTGTGACTTAAAGTATTCTGTTCGTTGGTGTAGCACTACTTTAATTTAAAAATATAAACTTTTTAAAACTACTTGATACAAATACTGGGAATTCTTTAGATAGAATATAGAGTTCTACATTAATATTTAGTACATGAAATTAAAACATAGTCCACACCTAATGAAGATTTAGAAAAAAAGTTAAAAAAATAATTTGAGTCTTTTGAGTGTATTAGTTAAGGCAACATCTACATGCAAGTCTTCTGAATCATGCTACAATTTAAGAGACACATAAAGAAACATCTCACAGACTTAATTAAATTCGATAATGCAACATCTAATGTCTTTTGATTGAGAATCCATATTTTTTCATGATTGTATGAATATTTAAATCAACTTTTCTTTAAAAGATACTACATATTCATGAACTATGACATAGATCAGCTTGAATACCCAGAGTTTGTCATTAAAAATTCTTTGTAATTTTTTTTTCAAAACTATTTCCATAATTATTTTCCTTTTCTCTATATTAACCCTACCACAATTGACTTTATATTCTCACTAATTCTTAAACATTCCTTGCATTTTTGTCATTTTTTTTTTCCTCCATTCATCTCAGTTCATTTGCTTTAGAAATGTATTCACTTTTATTTTGCTATCCTAGTTCTACCCACTTTATTACTTTTTCATGCATGTTTTCTTGTATAATACACATCTCTTTAGGATTTTCTACATTCTCATCATTAGACTGTAGATAAACTAATAGACAGAAGACTGTCTTTGATTTTAAAGATGCATAGTATGGGAGATAGGCATTAAATCTGTAATTCTATTGATAGCTGATTAATGTGGGCTCAGGCAGATTTGTACTCTGTAAACTTAAATTGGAATTACATTGGCCAGAGTCACTTTGCTATGTGGTTGAGAATTATGATGGTAACAGAAGGTAGCTACACAGGATTGGCAAGGTGGAGATAAACCAGAGCAATTGCGAGAAGACTGATGAAGGCCCTTGTTGCCAGTTTCTCAGGTACATTGTCACTTCGTTGGCATGTGGATGTGTCCAGACTCACAGGTCCAAACCTCCTCTTGATATCCTCTTTCATGTATTCACGTTCTGTGCCAGGCATGTGTGTAGCACTATTACAAGGTGACTTTTTTCCCATGGATCATTCACATCAGAGCTCGTGATTTATACTCAGAGATTCTGGATTGTCCTCGTATGTTCCAGTGTATCATTGCTCCCCTCTACTTTGTATCTAACATTTTGCAGATTTTTAACCTTCTAGCTACTTCTTACTCATCACTGGGTACAGAGACAAGACCCCTTTACAATGTCTCATGCTCCCACAACAATGAAAGACTGTTCACAACATATCCCTAACTCTGCATCACTCAATTCTCACAATCGAGGATCTTAGTAATTCTATGGCTAAAAAATTTCTGTTCTTTAAATATCATTCAACCTTTCCCCCAGCCACAAAATGATTGAGACAGCAAAGACTAAGTTATGCATTGGCTCATTAAATAATTAATGCTTGCTGCTGAGTGTCTGACTTGTCAACAGCAGGTTGGCATTGAGTGGTCACACTGTGTGTGCAATAAGGCAACATTCTCTAAGGTATTCATCTTGCTACCTGTGGCAGTTTGCCTTCCCTGAGAATTCCCATCTTAATTTACCATCCCTAACTGAAAGGCTTCTTACCTAACCCATTATTCATGTAGTTGTAGAACAACTTACTCACCCATGTGGTGTACTAAACTGCATTACTTCTGATCAAGAGACTCCTTTCATGTAGGATGAAATTTATCAATGAGTGTGTGCTCATAGAATTCATGATCTAACAATATTCAGTCTCACTCTAAAATAGTTGTCCCAGTAGAATACAAATGGCATTTTGGAAATTCATGCATAGTACAAGCTCATGGCAATATTTTTTAGGATGGAATAATGTAATACAGCATATGTATATGTTCTAAATCAACATCCAATGTGGTTCTCTTTATCTCATAACTAGTGGTCACAGGTTCAAGACTTCAAAGGATGAAAAGGGAACAGATTCTCTCATCATTATTTCTGATTCATTACCATACACTTTACTTTGCGGTTTCCTAAATCTGATCTCTGCATACACCCAGATCTTTATTTTATTGCAAGGAATGTTTCCAGCAGGAGATATAGCAGTTGTTCCATTAATAGTTTCTTCAGACTCTTCATTACAGTAAACCAGCACAATTAAATTCAAATAGGATGAGTAACCTTCATTTCAGAGAGAAATTGCATTGCTATTATTCCACAATGGGAGCAAAGAACTGTATGTGTGAACAAGGAATAACCTAAGAGATACATCATAAGTCTCCCATGTCCTGTGGTACAAGTTAATAGAAAACAATTACAACTTAGTACAGGTAGACTACTATGAGCCGTATCCATCAAGAAAAATTTTAGAACAACCTACAAGATAAGATTTCCAAAATTTTCTGCCTTTTGTGTAGTTTTAAAAATAATTACAAAAGTGAAAAAACAAAACAACAGCAACAACAAAAAACTTTAGGGAATCTGTGTAGAGGTATTGGACCACCACACATGAAAAAAAAAATTCCGGTACTATTATCTTCGGTTTCTTTGCATTTGTTTATTCAATGAATCCTTATTAATCATGGAAGTTCAGTCCTCGTTACAAGCATGGAATTCACAAGTAAATGCCACAGAGGTTATTGCCATTGGGATGTTTCCTTTTATATTAAATAGAATACTAAATTAAATTACATAGCTTTACAATATGATAAATATTAAATGATGTCAAGACAGGGAAAACTTTTATAGGATTATGCAAGAGTACCAAAGGTCAGGATGATAGTACAGTATTATACAGGGTTTTCCAGTGAGGTCTTAAAGGAAAAGTGAGATGTAAGTTTAGCCTGTAAGAATATGAGAAAATAAATAGAACAATTATCTGGGAAAGATGATTTCCCTTTCAGAGGAAACAGATAAAAGCAAACACCTTTATATTCAAGTTTACTTACAGTATACTGTAAAAACACATGAGCCAAAAAGAAAGAGAAATAAGAGATGACAATAATGGTCTGAGGAAGTAGAATAACAGTGTGGTTAAGGGAAAAAATTTTAATGGAAAAAGTAAGATACTTAAAGATATTTCAGTAGAAAAAAATGAAAATGATGTATGGAAGTCAGGTAGTATTTGGAGTTTTGTCCTTGATCTGGTGATAGCCGAATATGAGAGAAGAGATACACAATCAGGGAAACTGATTTGAAAATGAGGAACCCATATTTTTTTTTTTTTTTTTTCATAGGAAGAGGAGCGATAGCAGACATATGGACAGTTATTCTATGAGAAAGGAGCCAAGAGCTTGGAGTTCTGGATTCTAGTAAGTTTAAGAAGAATGCTGAGAATCTGCATTCTTAACTAAATCTCAAGTGATGCTTATACAAATAATCTAGCAATCATGCTTGGAGACTCACTCTTTTATATAGTCTTAGTGGTTATCATCTCACCGCCCCATCTCCCCCCATCTTTTTATCTCATTCTCTGAAACCACCTCTATAAATTTTGAAAATGTATTAATTGGTTTGCTTACATTCATTCATATATTAATTCTAATATAATTTAAATTCCCCATAATTTCCTCTAAAGGATTTGAGATGACTACATAACCCATACTGCTATAATTACAAAATGATAGAAAAAAGGTAATATCTCCTCATCATTTCACCAGTCTCCCCTGGCAGGAGATTTGTTTACTGGACTACTGCTCATAATTTGTTATATTTTTTCAGATGATGATATAATAGAGTATTTAAAAAAGAATTTGTAAGGTTTATCTTACTTTCTAAATCTAAAACTGAAAATACATTCTAATGTATTTTTGAAAAAGAAAGTATCTCCCACCAAGTAAACAAAATTTACAAATAAATATTTTTCCAAAGACTTTTTTTTTTTAATTTATAGCTGTTAGAGGAAAAAAAGAAAGAAAATCTATATTGGAGTGTTAATTGCAGTGTACACAAAGCTATATTTTTCTGGAAAATGTGTCATCATTTTTAAACTATCAGTGTAAGAAAATATTCCAGGAGGTTTTCTTGAAATCAACATGCCAAATCTGGCAATAGGATGATATTATTTTTGAAGAGAGTCAACAGGACTCCAGAAGGAACATTTGGTCAAGAATCTGCCAACTGCCTTTATTACCTTCTGAACTACCTCTAAGTTACAGGTATTTCTAGTTTTGTTATGCAGATAATTTGAGCCCCATCTGTGGTTGATGAATATTTTTTAGTATCCTATTACAAATTATGACTTTAGGCACTGATACACCTCCTTACAATTGAACTACATAAAATATTGTGTCTCTTGATCCTGGGTATAGTTCCAAAATGGGAAATGCAATGAGAGAGATGGGGGTATTATTTTTTGTTGTCATTTGTTGGTTGGTATGTTTCCAAAGAAAGTTGTTATAAATTTGATGCTGAATATGGTGAGTATCAACACTTAAGTATAAATTCCCACAGGACCTATACTAAATAATCTGCAATGACATCAGAAATATCTACACATAAATTTTAATTTGTGCAAAAATTAACAGTAAATATAAAGTTATTCAATTTAAGATTTGACTATTCTAATTGTGAATAATTTTTACAACTCAACTTCTAAGTATAATTTATTTTGCTGGAATTATTTCTCTAAGTTAATAAAATTTGATAACACTTAGCAATTTGATGTTGTATTACCTTGAAAGGTAATATATTCCTGTAATAGTTTTAGAACATGCATTATTGTATGATGATTCTGTTCTATATCGATGGTTTAAAGGACAGCAAGGTCAATTCCAGCAGAGGTTAGAATAAAACAGAAAATTATGTGTCTTGCAAGGTTAAAGATGGAAAGGAAGATTAAGTGACTAAAAGAATAGAGAAAGTGTAGAGGACTTGCAGATTCACATTAATTATCAATATGCGATGCAAGTACGAAACAGTACACAACATCATGAAAGCAAAAGGATTTTGAAATTTTTCTCTCAGCTTCCATAGCATGTTGGAAGCACAATGAAGGAAGCCTGGATTTAAAGGTTCACACCCAAGCTGATGATTTGTTAAATCCACAAAACATTTCAGCTGCCTTAAATACAATTATGTTTGTCTTTTTCCCTTAATCTGTTAATGTGATAAATTCCATTACTATATATCTTGTTAATCTGTTCTAACATTCTATGGACAGTTTAAAGATGATGAGCTTTCTCAGATAAGGTACTGGATTTAATTTACCAAGAATGATTTGCATTTATATTAATATAGTGAGATTAATCTATGCGATTTCCTTTTCGTGTACAATCCTTCACCAATTTAGTATAAAGATGAGATAAATTGCATAAATGAGTCTAGTAGCTAGCCCTTCT
Organism: Solenodon paradoxus; assembly: GCA_004363575.1. Lineage (NCBI taxonomy): Eukaryota > Metazoa > Chordata > Mammalia > Eulipotyphla > Solenodontidae > Solenodon > Solenodon paradoxus. The sequence continues at coordinate 1,152,079 of RJWH01000035.1, forward strand.
TTTATTCTCTGCAAAAGTTTGTTCTAAATAAAGATTAAAGGTTATTTGTTCTTTGAAGTATTACAAAATTTAGTTATGTGTATATATGCATAATGTATGAAATTTTGCTTAAATTAATTTGCTTATTCTTTTTTTGAAAATTGCATTTTTGAATTAATTCCATCATATAGTAATCTGGTAGGGTATACATTTTAATTGTATTTTTAAATTTAGATTCTAAAATTATTTAATGAACTATTTCTATGAATTTTAAATCCCAAATAGGTATACAAATTAATTGATTGTCCTTATTTTATACTTGATATCCGGTTTTGTTGGTTTCTTTTCTCATTTTTATTTGTGTTGATACCTAGTGATTCCTTCTTTCTGCTTATTATAGTTTCAAATCAACACATTTTGATTTGTTCTATTTTGGAGGAAGATTCTGTGATTCATTAGATTTATGCATGTATCTACTCAAGCTATTTGATTGGAATATATTTTGCTTATTTTATATGTATGAAAGGCTGTAGAATATTCATAAGCAACCGCTAACCTGCTTTCATCATGACCCTGTTCTAAATTTATCTTTAATAAGCATTATTACTTATGGAGGTGTAAGTTTCCAGGACCCAGTTCTTACCTGAGCATGTGTGGAGGCCTCTCCACACCTACAAGTCATATTTTGACATGAGCAGGGTATTCAAGGATTCATCTCAATCCTGACACTATAGACCCTGAGAGACCATGGATTTTGGACTCAGTCTCCTAAGACTACCCTTCACTTCAGACACCAATCATAGGCTCAAGTAGTTCTGCAATTCTGATCGACTGACTTAAGATCAGCGATTCCAATTAATTTGCTTCATTTTCACTAATTTCATTAATTTGTTACAACTACTCACTGAATTCAGGACATCTTTATTCACTTGGTCACCAATATCACATAGACTATAATTCAGGAATAGCTAGATGGAAGGGATGCCCAGGACAAGATATGGGAAAAGGGCATAAACCTGCCTTACCCTATCTAGATACTCGAGTCTCCTCAAACGTCCTGATGTTTCCCAGCCCAGAAGCTTTCAACTGTTGGACTCTTATGAAGGCTTAATTACAAATGTATGATTGATTATAAAACCAGCCATTGGCCACTGAACTTAATCTCCAGTCCCTTCTATCGCCCAGAAGTCTCGGGGTGGAAGACTGGAAATTCAAACCTTCTAACTACAAAATCGGTTACCCTGGCAACAAGTCCTTAGATTCTTCCCCTCAGAAAAAAACAGAATCTCTAAAATTTACATCATAGCGTAGCTTTACGCTATGAACTCTTAGGAAATTGCAAGGGTTTGGTGCATTGTGAATCAAGAGCTATGGCTGTATAACAAATATGCACATTATTGGAGAATGTAGCTGAGTCTCTGTGGTTTCTTCGTAATACTTTCTAGACTACAGGATGTCGTATTTACCGTGTTCCATTTCTGTTTTAAAAGCATTAGTTTCTGCCTGCTTGAACCATCATTTCCTTTGAAAATCATCTTAGTCACATATATTATGCTGTTGTTTTAAGGTGCTGTGTAATTTTGCTATATATCTCTTCAGAAAAATTTTGCATAGATTGTTATATGAATAAATGTTGCAACTTTCTGTCATTTTCCTTCTTATTATAATTTCCCTCTTTCTATCCTGTCTTGTTTTATGATATATTGCTATGGCAGCTATGTTTTTTAACTTCATTTTATTGAGGTAACAGTTTATAACAGTATGTAAGTCATAGGTATCTGGACAACACACTCACAATCAAAGGTCTAGTCACCAGGTATTATTGTTCAGTATTACCCTGTTATACTATTTTTTTCTCATCTATTTTCAATTTGCTTTCTACTGTAATATCTGTAAGTGGATTTTTAATGATTAATATGAAAATCTTAGTCTTTTAGTATTGATAAGGTTAACTCATTTACCCTTCTGTAATTATGGATGTGTGTCAACTAATTTCCACTATCATCTTTTCTCTCCATTCTACTTTTTCACTATCTTTTTGTACTCTCTTTTTAAGTAATCAACTTTTATTTATTCCTTTTCCCTCTATTAATCAATGCCCTTTGAAAATTATAATTTCCAGTTATCTTTTAGTAGCTATTTAGAAACTTTAGCTTATATATTGTTTCTTACAAATTTCTTACAAATATGGATATTATTTGTTGTTTCTATTCTCTTCTTGTAAGAGACAGGATCTTATTTTCATTTTTTCCTTTTCCTTCTTACCTAAGTCCTCCTATGTTATCATTTTCCATAATAGAACTTTCCAAACTCTGTCACTCATGGATGGAATGTGATATAAGTAGATTACAGGTGTGATGAAGAAGGCGATGATTTCATCCACTAAATGAGCCCAGTGACTGGAATGACTGGAATTTCTAACTCTCTGGTTGTGAGAACACTTGTCCTTTTACCTCACCTTATTTGAAATATGATTTTCTATTTATATAATGATGCAAAAAATGTGGAAAAAATGTTTTAATATTTTCTGCCTTTTTTAATTGAAGACAGTTACATTGATTAGTCATTATATTTTCCTTCAAGATATTCAAAATCCTTGGTTACCATTGCTATTTAAATATCTAATGTGACTTAATTTTTATTTCTGGTAAAAGAAAATTGAATGTTAGAACATTTTAATTGAAAATGAATGAAGCTTTGCCCAAATATGGTTGTTGAAATTCTCAGGAGTTGCATCTTCCCATGTTCATAATAAGTCATATAAAAAGATTTCTCTTTTGAATTGGCTTATGAATATGAGCCTCACACTTTTCTGCAATGTACAGTAGTTAAGCTGAATTAATTATGCTGATTCATTTAAACATGAAGTTCATTGCTGCTTCAAGATAATGCCAGTATTATTTTAGTTTTGCCAAAGAAGTCTCAGGTAAATTTAAAAACGCTAGAAATCAGTGTTGCAATATTCTGTAGTCAGGTAATTTTAAGTCATAGTCTTGCTTTTTAATTGTTATACTATTTGGTTATTTCCTCTGTCCTAGTAGAAATTCCTGGTGACAGAAAACATGTGATCAAATATATTTCTTTAATATCTCAAGACAGAGATATGATAAGACTGGAAATAATTGAAAGTAATTTTAATGTCAAATATTTAATACCAAATATGAGAAAGCTTTCATAATAAAGTATGAGTTTCATTGCTCATATAGCTGAGTAATATTCTATTGTGTATCTACTTTATCCATTTATCAATCAGTGGATACATTATTTCCGGGTCTTAGCTATTGGAAATAATGCTGCCACAAACATGGGGCATCATATACTTCTTTGAATTAGTGTGTATCCACAAATAGAACATCAATTAAATGGAACTTCTCTTTGTAATTTTTTAATAACTCCTCATACTGTTTTCCATAATGGTTGTCTTACTTACACTCCTTCTTTTAGTATATTAAGGTTTCCTTCTCTCCATATCCTCACTGACACTTATCTCCAGACTTTTGAATAATAGTCACTCTCATAGGTATGAGTTAATATCTCATTGCTTTGATTTGAATTCCCCTAATAAGAGATTATGAACTTGCTTTTGGCTATTTGATTGTTTCTCCTAGGAGAAATATCTATTCAGATCCTCTTCCTATTTTTTAATTAGGCTGTCTGTTGTTGAATTTTAGGAATTCTTTATATATTGTGCACACTAACCTTTTGTCAGTGGTATGATGTATGAATATCTTCTTCCATTCAGTGGGGTGTTTTCTGGTTCTGATTATTCAAAAAGAAACTCTTTTCTGTACAGAGACTTTTTAATTTGATATAGTCCCATTTCTATACTTTGCTTTTGTTTCTAATGTCACTGGAGTTAAGTCTCCAAAGACCTCTCTGAGTTCAATGTGCAGACGCATTTCTCATGCTTTATTCGCTGCATTTTATTTTCATGTCTTATATGTAAGTCTTTAATGTATTTTGTATTAATATTGGAGTATGATCTAAGATTTGTTCTTTTGCCTGTTTCTGTCCAGATTTTCCAACATAATTTATTAAAAGAGGTTTTTCTTGTTTTATTTTATGCTCTTGGCTTCTTTGTTGAAAATTAGTTTTCCATATATGTATGGGTTTATTACTGGATATCTAATTTCTGTTTCACTGATCTAGATGTCAGTCTTTATTCCAATAGCATAGTGATTTTATTATTGTTGCTTTGTAGTATGATTTAAAGTCAGGGATCATGATACTTTAATTTTTTGCTCCTTTATCACAGGATTTTGTTGTTGTTGTTACTTGGGGTCTCCTATAGCTCCAGATTAATTCATTGTTTGTTCTATTTTTCTGAAGAATGACATTGGGATTTTTATGGGAATTATATTGTACTTTTTGATTGCTTTATGTAGTATAACCACTTTAACAATGTTAATTCTTCCAAACCATTAACGTGGAATAACTTTATATTTCTTTCTATCTTATAATTTTTTCAACAATATCTTATGGTTTTCAGTGCACAGATTTTTCATTTATTTGTTTAAATGTTTCCAAGGTATTTTAATGTTTGTGTATTTGTATATGAGATTGCTTTCCTGATGTTTTTTCTTCTAGTTTGTTTTTTGCATATAGATACATGATAGATTTCTGTATATTGATATTTAATCTGCCTGTTTATTATGTTATTATTTCCAATACATTTTTACTGGAGTCTTTGGAATTCTCTGTATTTACTCTCATATCATCTGTAAATAGTCATAGTTTTATCTCTTTTCTGTTGTGGATACATTATGCTTTTTTGTGTAATTGTGCTGTTTAGATATTATCACTATATTGAATAATTGTGACACTAGTGGACATCCTTCTGTTGATCCCTATCTTAGAGACAAAACTCCAGCTTGCTCCTGTTGTGTATAATGTTGTCTGTGTGATATAGGACTTGTATTATGTTAAAGTACTTATATTCATATTTTTGAGGGGTTTACCTATATGGATAGACCAAGGGGGTAATATTCTTAGTGATATAGGTCAACAGAGAAAAACAAACACCTTGTGATTTCACCTAGATGTGCTATATAGTGAAACAGAACACAATAATGAATCAAAGTAATATTAAAATTTTGATGTATAATACCAAATTAGTGGTTACAAGAAGGAAAGCAGGAAGGGAGGTAGAAAAATTGCATAAAGGTGATCGTTTATATGATGAAGAATAGAACTGGACTGCTAGTGATGAACATAATGTAGTATATACAGATATCAATTTAAGAAGATGCATAGAAAATAATTTTTTAAATGCATAAAATAAAAAATAAATAAATCATGTCACCAACTTGATCTCAGACTTCTAGTCTCCAGAATTCTAAGGAAATACATTTCTGTTATTTAAGTCACAAAAAAGGGTTGAATTTTCTGTAAGCAATTCACTGAATACAGGTAAGCACATCTTTTCCATGAGCAATAATACTGCCTAGGCCTAGAAAAATCCAAATCTACATGCAAAAGTAAAAAACAGCATCATACATAACTGCAAAATTTTATACTCATTTTACATTACCAAGCAGGAAATTATATTTAATTCTACTTCTATATATTTTCCTCCTTCTTTAACATTTGAAGCTCTTTCCTCTATGCTTTCAGAACTAAAGCATTCTTCAAAGATGTCACTAAATCAAAAAGTTTACATATTCATTTAACAAATATTTTATCATCTACCACTAGCACTAAACAATTGCATATCATTTCTGTGAATTCAGATCTTCAAGGAAACAGATGCCACAAAGCAAGAGAGTTATAGTAGAGAAATATCTATGAAGGATAAAAAGCTATGGAAGCTAGAGTAACTGGGGCCAGTCACAGTTCACAACACAGCTGAATTTGGCACGTGAAGGGAGATGGAATAAAGGATTACAGTGTAGCACTGAGAAAAGTTTGTCTTCACCACTTTGTCAAACAAAAAAAGATGATTATACATCTGTGTGCCTATTTCTTAATTTTCCAATCTATTTCCAGATTTCTTGTTGAACCAATAGCATACAGTCTTGATTACATAGTATTATAAGTCTTGAAGTCAAATAGTATCAATTTTTCAACTTTAATGTTTTTCACTAGAATGTTGACTATATCAGATTTTTTGCCTTTATACATACTTTTTGGATTCAAATTGTTGTTAACTATAGAATGATTTGCTAAAATTTTGACTAGGATTGTATAAAATCTATTAAGCAAATTGAAAAAAAAATTTAATGCTATATAGTATTCTTATCAATGAATGTCAATTTTATCCATTTATTTACATCTTTGATCTCTTTCATCAGAGTTTCATACTTTTTTTTCATATAAGCATGGTACATATTTTCTAATATTTACAATTATTTATTTGCATGCTGATGAACCTAGCATTGTGTTGTTTTTAATTTTAAACTCCAAATATTAATATAGGAAAGCAATGATACTTACATATTCATTTTGTGTATTATAACTTTGCCTAAATTATTCAATCTAGATTTTTTATTGTCAATTGAGAATTCTCTACATGGATAATTATGTCATCTGTGAGCAATGAGAGTTTGATCTCTTTTGGTAAACTTTCTTTTTTCTCCTCTTGTCTTATTGCATTAGCTAAGACTTCCAGTAAAATATTAAGTTGGACTAGTGAGAAGATACATTCCTGCTTTGGTCTGATCATGGGCAGGAAGGATCTAACTGCTAATAATTAAATGTGATGTTACGAGTGTAATTTCCTTCAAGCTGTAAGTGTACATTAATTGTTTCAGAATCTATTAAACAAGTTAAAATATCTTCAAGAAATTATTCCACATGCTGAATGTCTTTTGTTGTATGTTGCTGGATATCACCGCAGCACTGGAGACACAAAGTAGATAAAACAAGATCTCTTACCCTTAGTCTATCTCAGGCCAGTTTGTCTTTCTCTCCAAATAAAGACATTATCTTTTAATTTATTCATTTATTTGTAATCAACACTCTGCCTTCTTTACAATTCCAAAAGCTCCGTATTTTTTATGATGGCAAAGTTTCTGTGCTAAGTAACCTATGGTTTTTAGTGGTTTGAGGCAATGTCAGCTGTGAGAGCACACAGAGGCATGTTGGAAGAGAGAGAATGGATGTTTCTCCAGGGAAGAACAGTCAATAATTGCTCCTACCAAAGTTTGAGAACAAACGAAGTTATAATGTGATGGTACTATCCTGTTGAAAATGTTTCCCTTCTTAATTCAATTTGGAGTTTTTGCATATTGTTTGACTGAGTTATATGCTAACATAATTGTCTCTGTGTTTTGAAACCTGCTGAGATTATCTGTGGAGAAACTTGAAATCTGTCTTTATTCTATGGTTCTTACAGCATTACAAGAAAATGCGAACACAGAGAATAATCTGTTGTATCTCTGTCAGAACGTGATGTTATTATATCTTATTATGAGTTGTTACTATATTTATTAATTTACCTGTCCATATAACATTAAATATATATATGTGTATGTATTTGTTTTTTAATTAATTTCAGAAAATACATGGCTCTGCTAAAGGGGTTTCTCTTAGTAATTATTCTTTTAAATAATTTAGATATTTTCTATTTGCATTAATATTGCTATCAATTATTTCAGTTCTTAATTTTATAGCATATCATTAAATAATCATGTTCAGACTTGGTAATATTTAAAACTTTGTAATTTTGGTTTATTCTCTACTTAAAAAAATACCTTATATCGCTATTGTACTGTATTAAAAATATCTTTGACCATTGTAATGAGAATTTGTGAAGAAGGAATAAAATGTAAGGCATTAAATTTTGATCTGGATTTGAGAAAGTTGAATTAGTATTGTTTTATTAGTTATTAACAAAAAATGTATAGACTTTTTTTTGCTTCTATTCATGTTGTCATTTTCACAACCACCACTACTATTCCAAAATCTTGCAAATGAAATATCTAAAAAATAAAATTTTTTATATCTAAGGGATGAATTTATCAAGTAGTTTGCTCATGATGTTTATTATTTGTGAAAACTTCAAATGTGATGAGGTTAACAGTATAGTTACACGATTGTTGGCTAGTAATATGTAAGACATTTTAAGGTGAAGATCATTATTTTGGAGACAGAAAGATAATGAGTTGAAAACATATCTTTCAAGTTATTTCTAATCAATTTATATGAGCTAAAATATATAAAGATAAAATGGTTTGTCTAAAAAAAGCAATTATCAGCTGAAGTATGAAGCACATTCTAATGTAAGGTCTCTAGATTATGCATAATTTGAAGAAGCAAACTTCTTATTTTACGCATGAACCAAAAAATCTATTCTATTCACACAGAAAGTATACAAACTAGAGACAAATTTGTTTTCTGCTACTAGAACTATGCATATGAATCAACATCTATTTTGAGATATTTCTCTCTATTAGAAGAGAATATGAATTTTAAAATACTGGAGAATTATTTCCATAAAAGTTTATGAATTAGAAACTTCTAAAGTTTAAGAGAAAAATAGATATTTTTCAATTTTCAATAGAAAATGGATGTTTTATTATAAATTCTAGAAACTTTATATAGTTTTAAAAATAACTTCAAAATGCAGAAGGAATCACTATTTAAATTTCTATACTTTTTCCTTTGCTTAAAATTTATTAACATTTTCCTTCTCAAGTTAAATTGTTACATATACTATTTTTTGAAGTGGTAGAGTATAAATATTTAAAAGTGTGTAGTAAAATAATAATGTATTTTACCAAGTGTCCAGATCAATTACTTCAATTCATTTTAACTAAATATAATTGATTATTTTTTCTGTTCAATGAAACATCAATTTCAATAAGCACTGGAGTTATTTTTATCAATGTTGTTAACAGAACCATAGGAAATATACCTAAGCTAGTTCATATGACATACACTTTGTGATGTTTGTGATCTAAACTTCTCATATACAATGGCAAAAAAAACTTGCTATGTTCCTTACCCTAAAGCTCATTAAACCAATATGAAGGACATAAAAAAAGAAAACATTCCATATTTAATAAAATAAATAACTATACTACGAAATCAAATATTATGAAAAATTACTGATAAAATTAAATATTGAACCAAATTACTGAAAGTCAAAAAATACATTTCATTTGTGTGTGGAATCAGATTTCTCCTTGGAAAACCAATAATGCCTTGAAAAATCCTACTCAGCGTGCTTTGGAATAACAACATTTTACTGTTTTAGGTTGATCTAAAAGCTAGGAAAGAAGCATCAATGTAAGGATTTTCAATCATTGGGGAAATAAACAATTATTAAGAAGGGATAAATAAGTATTCCTCTACCAAACCAAATACCAGATAACTATGATCCATGGTGTGTCCACTTAAATCATAAGGCTCTCATTCCAATGTAACTTGCTTATTCTTTCATGAGAATAGAAGGTGCAGGACTGCCTTTAATGACAGACGATTTGAAAAATGCTTGATGTTCTAGGTCAATTTCAGTTGCTAAAGATTCTTGTATTAATCAACACAGAGGCAGAACCTCCTTCTTTAACAATGTAGGACTGCGTATGATCTGCAGCGGCATGCATTGTTTGGCTGCTTTCCACTTATGATACTGTGTCCCAGGTCCCCTCCTTGCCTGACTCATTCTGCTCAAACCATACTTTAATTTCAAAAACGTATTTTGTATATGTTATTGCTCAGTCTCGAATTTATATTACCCACATTTTTCTATCCTCAATCATGACACATCTTACAGAATGTATCTGTTACAAAACTGTTAGTTTAAGAAACAAAATTAATTATTATAGAAGTATTTTCCATTTTGAATTTCAAAGTACATTAAATAGGTGGATACATAAAATACAAAAGTGATACTAAATAGAAGAAAAAGGATCATAGAATAATTCAAAAAAGGATGAGAAGAAAGATATAAGTGCTTAAAACAAACAAAAGCCCCAATCATATAGTCAAAGAAAGAAACAAATAAGAAACAAGAAATAGAATGAAGACTCATGAAATCAGATACCTCAACATGGAGCACAGACTGTGAAAAGCACATAAAAGAAAAATATGAAAGATATCAAATGTGTTGAGAGAGATTTTTATTATGAAAAATGAGACAATGAACACAAGAATGTACACAAAATTTTCACTGACATAAAAAAATTAAAAAAATTCAGATACTTTATAAAAGATAACTTTTACTCATTCTACATTTTAAATTAGCAGTAGACACTAGAAAACAATGTTTTCATTATCATTGGCTGAGATAAAAAGGTTCAAGTCATATTAATAGCAAGCTGTGGTCTGTTTACAAGGGCTTAGTAGTCATACTTTTCTAGACACAAGGATAGAGAATTTTGATCATGCTTTGGAAGAATGACTTCATTGATAAGCATCTCATTAAATAGCCATTTTACAAAGAGATATTTTGTATGTCCTATGTATCAGATTCTGCTGTAGGTCTCTGGAGTCCTAAAACAAACGCATGTATGCAAACATCTAATCCTTCCATCATGGACTTTATATACTACTTTATATACTAATTCAAGCAAGTATGATGGAAGTAACAGAGATAGAAAAAATACACATGTATGTATTACACGGTTCAAATGCAGTTATTTTATGTTTGTTGATAAAAGAAAAAGAACAAGATAAGGGGGGAATCAATCATTAAGAATGATGGAAAGTGTGTTGCAATTTTAAAAAATGTTCAAAATAAACTCTTTGAGAAGGTGATATTCAAGCACAGATAAAAAGCAGATAAGCCAGGAAAAAACAAATTTTTTGATAAAGTTAACTCTGTTTTTCAATTCCAAGGACATAGAGTGAATGTTTTGGTTCTCAAAATGTGATTCACAAGGTCTGTTAGAAATACACATTTGGAGTCCTATCCCACACTATTAAACAAAACTTTGAAGTTCAGCAATCTGTTTTATCAAGCACACTAAATTTTAAGGATGATTAATTTAGGCTACACTAATTAGTAAATAACATATGCCATTGCCCTATTAATTCAAGATAAGTTCTTGACGTGAAATGAGGCCAGTCAGACCTCATTAGCCTTAATTTTTGAGGTACAGTGATAGGAAGGTGGATGGTATCTATGCAGGGAGACCACAAGTGAAGGCTTAAAGATATAACTGATCCAAGAGATCAGAGTCACAGGAAAGAGCTTGTAAAACTCTAATAAACTATTTTTTCCCATAATGAGAATGAGAACATCTACATGTTTCTTCTGAGTATATAAATTAATATGAGCTTGGAATTACAGCAAAAATTAATGAAATAAAGTTATTCATGTCATGTGACCTAGTAACTCAATTGTTACATAAAATCAATCTGAGACACTAGAAAGTTAATTGAAGCATTGTTTCAATATAAAATTTAATCTAAATATCTATCAGTGAGATAATGGAAAAATAAACTGCAGTATTTCTTTGCAATAGTGTTATGCAGACAACAAGAAATATGAAGCAATTAGAGTTACATCTATCAATGTGAATTAGTTTCACATATATAATGTTGGTAGGTTCACAGTGGTAGGTATACAGGGTTCAGTTGCTAAAGCAGAATCACAGGGTCCCAGATGACAGTGCTTACAAATATAGTTTACTAGAGAAAAGGATACAATATTGCAACAACATTTAATTAAGGATTTATTTCACAGCGCGTCTCACAATATGGTGTCTTGAGATGCCAGGTGCTAGTTCTTAATTCCCTCCCCTAATAAGTAGAAAATATAGCTCTATACATCTCCCTTGCATCAGAAGCCACTGAGGTGTGCACAAAATCTCCCAGAATCCAGAAGTATACAATGGAACCTTGATCAGACTTTCTTATACTATACCAGATGACAGAGCATCTTCTTGCTATGTGACTATCTTAATAACAAAACCTCTGCTTGCCATTACCAATTTTACTGTTATGAATAAACAATGATGACAAGCTGGTAAAAACCACTCACACATTCCTTGCGCCAATGATTGTAAAAAAAATGTTATCAATCAGTATGTTCCATGACTTTTGCCAGGGTTAGAGACCTGCAGGAACTCAGCATAATTGTTTAAGTTAATTCCAGGACTTCTTAAATTAATCTTCATAACATAGAAAGGAAGATATATGCTATAACGCCTGAAGTGCAATAGAGCAGGAAGTAGATGATTACTGGAAGATTATTGCAGGTAGTCAATGATGTTGATATGGTAAAATACTTTCAAAAATGATCAGGACTGCAAAGTCAGGGACATTATATACTTGCCTAGTACCCCAAAGTACTTTTGAGTCAAATGAAAATAAAAGAAAAAAAAAAGATTAACAAATGAGGAACAGAAAATGTGTAGACTAAAATTTTTGGCAGTGAGCAAACAGCATACATTTGTATGTGCATGTGTTATGTGTATTTATGTATGTATTGTGAGATAAACATTCATAATTTAAATGCACACATTGACCTGAAAAAAATAATCAGCTGTAATATAATCGGAAAGTTTTTACTTGAAATAGGAATTATGATTCAGGTTCACTACTAAAAAGCAATAAAAAGTTGTGTGCTTTCTATGATCAGGACACAGTGGAGTTTTAACGGATCAAGAAAGGACATGGTCTGAGTTCAGGTCATTTGCTATAAATTTTTTTTATTATTTCTTGTTTATGTGTCTTTTCATGATTGGTAGGCAGAACGTTTTCAGACAGAAGACTGTAGTGTCAGGATCTACTGAAATAATCAGGAGATGTTGCGGAATTGCTGCGTCACCTTGTTTAGTTTTCACCTAGGAGTCTCAGCATAACAGTTTAGAGACAAAGAATTTGACAGACAGCAAGCAGATTCCACACACAATATTTGATTTGCATTGTTTTCTCTAGTGTTCAAGTTAGTCACAGAAATGAAACCCATTCAGGTAACCCTCCGGAAACCTATACAGTTTACTTTGTGCACATTAGAAAATCTAGGACAAATTATCTTATGTTTTAACCAAACAAGAAAGTGTCATGAATTCCTCTTCCCTGTATCTACTCACCCATAAGAGAATGACCAAGAGTAACCTTTAACTTTACTGTAATGTTTTCATGACAGGGCTCTTCTACTGGAAAGCTGAAGTGGTAGGTAGGTTCTTCAGTCCTTTTGGAGTGTAACTCCAGGTCTCTGTCCTCAATAGTTTGTCATATTAGGTGGGTTCTTGAATAATCCATAAATTTTATTTCTCTCACATAATAAATAAAGATTTATTTTGGAGTTTCTTATTAACTCTTCTGCCACTCAGAGAAACAGAATTCTAATTAGGGATGGCTCAACAGTTTTCACATGTGATATAAATTCTAACGCATGTTGAAACTGAAAGATTTATGATCCAAGTTTAAATCGGATGGTTAAAGAAAAATTCACTGAGTTCCAAACACTAAATTAAAATGTGACTAGTATAGACATATACATGATTTAAGAAAATCAGTATCACATACATTAAAATTCCTTAAGCTATTCATTATTACTCAATTTTAACAGGATGTACATATATATATATAGCAGAACAATAATAGCATCTGAAACTCAGGAACAAATTAGGAATCTTGAAAACTGGGCAGAAAAAAGAAAAAAGTTGATAACTATATCTCATTGCTTATCAAAAATCATAAAAATACCTTTTTGTGTTGTTAAATAAATGGTATCACATTTATATTTGATAAGCAACTAGTGAGATTTAAAATATAATTGTCAATTGGAAAGTAATACAAGATGAAAGCAGACAATTATGATTCATAAAGCAAGGTGTGAAAAAAATTTCAAGTAAACAAAAACGGATTCATATGAGTCTTGACATTAAATATAAGTATAATAAACTTTGCTAAGATAATAAAAGGAAAAATAACCACATAGTAAAGTAACATGCAATTAAATTTATGATTTTCACATGAAAGATGTTTAAAAATAATTAACAGAAGGAAAACAATCATTAAAAACGATAAAGCATACCAGCAAACAAAAATTAAGGATAAACTAGAAAAATATACAAAAGGCAAAATTCAAAATAGACTATCTTACATGCAATAAAAGTTATTTTAAAATTGTATTTACTTTTTAAATTTTATTGAAATAAATTTACAATACAACATTATATAGGCTTAAAATATACATTCACTATAAATCAACGTCTGTATATATACATGAACAAGATGATATAATATCAAAGTAAATAAATAAGGACATTGGTGTGATGAAGCATAATGTTTCAAAATCCATCAAATAAATCTATATATAAATCTATAAGGTAAAAAATTGACAAAATGAAATTTTCAATTCATATTTGCTGTCACATATATTAATTATATCTCATATCCTAAAAATAGAGTAGCACATAAATTATTTGAAAAGATTCAATAATTCTAATATGGTTGCATCTTAAAAACATCAAAGGGGAGTAAAAGAACAAATTTATGTTGAAGTGATTGAAAAATGTAAATTAAGCCAAATGCTGATTCCCACTATGTTTAGCTAAAATATGGATAATCAAACGATTGATGATGAATGAATGAAAGTTGAAGTACATGTCCTCTGTGAAAGCTGAGGGTGTAATTATTGTGAACATTTATTTGTAATAAAATGCAAAAATTCACTCATTTCACAAATACTTAATATTTAATATGCATTAGATGGAATATCTATTAACTGTGATTACAAATGGAAACATAATTAGATTTTTCTAAAAGGAACTCATGTTCTAGTTGGAGATATATAATAAGTATATATATAATAAATAAAGATATATAATAAATGAAAGATATAATAAAACTGTACTATGATGTGTGATAATAAATTACAGGGAAAAGAGTAAAATAAGGAAAAAGGACTGAGTAAAACAGAGTAGAATTTCTTATATAGGATAGTAAGGAAGATTAGATGAATAATGTTCATCAAATGACTAAAAAAGGAGATATAAACTATAGCTAGGACAAGATGATGGCAGAAATAGAGAAAGTTACTGTAGAGGCAGAGGTGTGGAGTAGGGAATATACTTGAAGAACAGTATGAGTAAAACCTGGTGAGCAGTACTGAGTCAAGTAATATGTGAAACCAAAGCAGTTACTGTAATCAGATCTTAGGATTTTTATAGGATGAATTAGGGATATAAATTTTTTCCAAGTGAGATAAAAATGGTGAGGAGTGGAATAATTTGGTTGGTCTCGTTCCCTGTATTTTGTGTTAATTGAAAATTGAGAGACCACTTGAGAAGTTATGGAAATTTTCTAGACAGGGATAGGGAGCCGAACAAGACAGGTTGAATCAAATTATTATTGGTCAAGTTTGTGTGAAGATGACAGATTGTGCATGTTTTTTTAGTGTATAGAAAAGATTTAATGATGGTTTGAATAGGAAGGATAAAAAGCAAAATAACTTTCTAAAATAAATTCAGTATTCAGTTTATCTGTATAACTGAAAAGTTGAGGTTTCTGTTCACTCAAACAATTAAAAAAATAAAAACCTCTATAAGGAATGAGTTTTAAGGTAGACATCAAAAATAAAGTATAATACATTTGCTTGGAGTTCTTAGATAACTAGTTTAATGTACAAGCCTAATTGTAGGTAGATACCCAACTAGAATCATTTGTCAATCACCCTCAAAAAATGGCATTTAAAGCTCATTTAATTGAGCAAAGATGATAACTTATACAAAATGTGTGGAGAAAGTTGCCCACTAAGTTTAGCAAAGTGGATACAAGTAAATATATTTTGTTTGGTAATGAGAGTAGAAAAAATAGTGAATTCAGGAAACACAGAAGCATAGATTAGAAAATAGTGAGCATTTTTGTTGGAAAGTAATACTGCAGCTATATAAAAAGATATATTTAAATGAGAAAATATAACATGGAAAGAGTAAAACATTGGGATGGAATGATTTCTGGAATTATGTTTCTGAGTAAGGAAAAGTAGATTAGATCAGGCGAGCAAGTGCAACCATTCATCCTTAGTAACAGTAGAAAGTGCAGAATTTGTGAGACTTCTGGTAGGCACCGAAGAAATAGGATCCTGGGGACATCCAGAATTCTTTTCTTTGACTATTTTCATTTAAATGGAAGAAAGAGTGGAACAGGAGTGGGGGTGGTATAGCATTTTAAGGAAAGAGAAGATGATCTTAAATAGTTTTTGGAAAGAGTGAGAAAATTACTAGGCTGGAGAATTGTCAGAGGAATGCAAAGTCACATTAAAGACCCAGTTGAGGTTAACAGTCATGATTAAAAATGAGTGCAGTCAACAAGGTTGGGTATTTTTCTTCAAGCAGAGTTGATGGAAGATTCCCAGATTAAGAATTCTCTAGGTAGTTTTATGGGCTATAGATTAGGTAGGCTGCTGAGGCTCTTTCTAGGGAGTGATAATAATGATAAGCCACAGATTCTATCTGGGAGTGAGGGAAAGCAAGAATAGGATAGAAATAAGGACCAGAAAATTGGTGGCAAGATTAATGTAGTGTTAGTTCCTGTGGGGACAAGTAATATTGGAGTATAGGCACTGTGAGAGATGACTGAGTTCTAAATAGACATCATCTAAGAAATCCAATGACAGTCAATAAGGTATATTTTAAGAAAATGATCAAGAATAATGTGGAAGAAGTAGAAAGACTATTTATGGTATAAGAAACTAATTCCTGCCTGATTATTTTTTAGCATTGAAAATCCACAATTTGGGTTTTACTACAAAACATCAGAATACATAATTTTTTTAAGTACATACCAACTGTCATAGTCTAGAATAAAAATTAAGATGCTCTTATTTCCATTTTAAACAGAAAACACAGCATTTGGTTTCTGGGAAAAGAGAATATTAGTTTTGAATATGTAAAAGTAAATATAATAAAGGTATAAAGAAACTGCTTTGGGATTCCAAAGCAAATCGAACAATTCAAACTCAAACTTACAGCAATAGAACTAGGACATATGAAACAAATCACTTACTCAAATGAGAACCATGACTGAGTTTCTGGTGTATTTTTAGAGAGGATTTTTGTCTTCGTTTGTGATTATTCTTACTATCAGATGAGCTAAGATGAACAATTTACAGAGCTTAGGTAGGGAGGCATAATAAACATTCCAAACAAAATTTCCCAATTATCTACAATTTGACAAATGTAGAAACATATTCCTAAAGAATCACTTAACATCCAGCTTCAGTCGGGACAATACAGCAGTAGCAGTAGCTCATTATGCACTGCAAAAGACCAGAATTTGACAGCTTTTAGCTACCTTTTCCAACAAAAGACTTATCAAGATTTTTCGTGGTAAATGCTTTTAATGAAACCCATGTGGGCAAGCTGTCAAGGTGTACACATGCTATTTTGCATGTTCCTCTTTAAACAGCGAGATGAGTACACCTTGGACTGTGCTCTTCCACAGAACAGGAGTCCTCTGCTACCTCTAATGACCGAATCCATTACATCTCAATAATGATACAATTTTCTGCTGAATGTCTGGCAGTCGCCCCACCGGGAACACTTACACTGATGTATCAAAACTGTCAAATAACAATACCTATTGTTATTATCTCGAGTTTCTACTTTTTGAGTTTTTTTTTGATACTTTTTTATAATATAAGGATTTGCAAAGCCCTACAGGGAAACTGCTTTTTTATCCCTCAGCTGGAGAAAAAGTAGTTTTCCTGAGAATTTAGCCAACTCATCAATGCATTTATCTCTGGTGATAAATTCTAACATTGGAGAAAATATTTATCTCATAAAGCATTTTATAGTTTAAAGAGAAAGAGTTAAAGATCATGAACAAAAAGCTATGAGTTTTCTTTAATTTTTATACAGCATATTTCAGACATGTCTATTTACTTGTATAAGAAGTTTTCCAGTTTATTCTCAAAGCATATGTCAAAAAGACTGTAAATCTTTCTCTTACTACTCTTTTCCTATATTTTGCGGGATTATCTTATTGAAATAATGGTCCTAATGAATATTTGAATATAAACAATATTTATGCTATTCATAGGTAATATTAAAGGGACCAGAAACAAATCATTTCTGTGTAGATTAAAGTATCCAAATTGAAGTAGGTTTAATTCAGATTTTTTAAAAATAATATGGCAGCTTGAAGTTTTGGTTTATACCACTAGCATGAGGAATAATACATAAGCTAGTGTGGGATAACAAACAGGCCTCAAATGTACTGTGGTTCAGAACCAACACCTTCATTTTTGTTTTGTTTACTGAGTATAGGGAATGGAGAAAACTTTATGTTCAGATTCAGGAATGCAGACTGAACATATTTAACACATTCTTTTGATGGTTTCCCTGAAGGCAGAATTCATCTGGAAATGGAAAGAGATGGGGTGACAACACGTGGTGGTTTCCAAGGGCCAGATGTGCTACTGACATTACTCTTTTTACTCACATGAAATCTGACTGGACTTATAAAGAAGAAAAAATCATCCTGATTGCTAGACAGGAGTCTTTGCTTAAGTATCTCCTCTTAAGGCCTTATTAACATGCACATTTCTTAAATATTACAAACATATTCATTGGAAATAATGCAATCCACATGAATCAGTCGATTAAATGTATTTACAACATCAAGAAATACTGAATTCAAGTTTGGCTTTATTATTAAATATCTTCTCATCCTCAATAGGACATTCAGGAAAATCTTACACACCTACCTATGTAATAACTGCCCTACTCCTCCTTCAGTCATTATCCTAGTTTAGTATGGTCTACTTTTGACTGTAGGATCCTGTGTGATATTTTCTGCATAATTAGAATTTCTAATATCAGTTAAACTGCTAATTTCCTTGCCAGAGTTGATACATGAATAGTAAATAGTTGACATTTTACTATGTAGTTTAAATTCTATTTTTCATTTAACAAATATTATATTTGTATAGATGTAAAACTTAAAAATATGTGAAAATATTAGAGGTATAGCTTTCTTCTTAAATCACAGTATTCCATTCATTATTATCAGGCCCTGGGATGGCAAAGTATGAATATGTAGACAAAAGTGTTCCTGGGACCTCCATTTCTATTTCAGAAGAAACTTGCACATGTGGAGATCAAAACAAAACAGGCTGACTCTGTGAAGAGACCATGTGACAATGTACTGATTTGAATAAGCAGGTAGCTCTCACCCCATCTGCGGATGTTAATGGTGAAGAGTCTTCAGAGAGCAATCTGACTTTTCCCAGACTTGAATCTCCAGATTAATGAACTGTTTACTAAATTTCACAATGTATAGGATGTTTTAATTCAGTTATCACAAATTTTATTTATTTTTAATTTGTTTTTAAAGTAAAGGTGCAGGCAGAAATGAAGTCGAGTGGGCAGTCAGCAATAGAGAGGAGGAGGAAATGCTCTATTTTTCATTTAGTTGCTCACCATGGTTGCTTCCCCTGTCCCTGGGTCCTGAACCCAGGACCTTGGAAAGTATGTGGGACTGGTCCCGATGTATTAAACTGCTAGGCCACCAGGGTTCACCCCAGTTATTATATATTTTAAAGAAATTATAAAAAAAAATGTAGAAAAGACGTATAGATTAATAATGAAATAAGATGAAGACAAAATATTTTTAAAAATCTCTGCATAACTTTTTTTTTAGATTGGTGATTTGAGAATGCTTTAATAATCTTTTTTGATGAAATTAAAAAAAGTAAACTAAGTAGGTTTTCTCCAAATATTATATAAGGGATTTCTATTGCATTATTTAACAATGCATTATTTCCTTCTATTTTAATATGTGTGAAGCCATACTACATATTAAAATAGAATAGTCTGATGGAGTAAAGTTAGAATCAAAAATGTCCCCCCTCTTAGAAGGTAATGTGAGGAAGATTAAAAAAAGGCTAACAAACAAACCAGGAAAACACCCTGTAGGGGTTAGACAAAAAAGCCTTATGGACTAATGTAGTTGAAAGCTGTGTTCCTTGAAAGAGATATTTTCACGTTTTTATAATTTGACCTCATGCAGATTTCAGATCTCCTACCATTATCTGACATGTGAAGAGTGCAAAAATAAATGCAGGTTAAGGTAAGTCCTATTTTTTTACAATGTTCTCAACACGTGGGCACACACACACACACACACGCACACACGCACACGCGCGCGCGTGCGTGCATAGGCATCTGCAGAGACAGACCCAGAGGGACAGTAAATAATCAAATAATCTTGGGGAACAGAAAAAACATTGTTTTCTTATCACTTTTGTATTCTACCTAAGGCAGGAAATAAATTTTAGATCTCACTCATTTGGTGACTTTAAGGTAAAAAGGAGTTTAATGGTTATTTCTAGAGGTAATTGTCTTTAGAAGGAGAGTAAGGGAAACAGACAATAAAAACAATCCTTTTAGAAAGCAAGACAGAATGCAATCCCAAGTAAAATTAGGTCTTCCAGGTGAATGACATGCAATTTTACAGAAGGGAAACATCTGAAACTGTGGTAACAAGAGGCAGATCATTGTTTAAGATGGACTAGTGATTGAGAAGGAGGAAATGGAACACACGGCACTGTGACATTTTTAGTGTGACATAATGTTCTGAATTTTAATATAGTGGTATTTATATAACTATAAATATTCATCCAAATTCATGAAGTTTAATACTTAAAGGGGCTGAATATATGTATATTATGAACATGTTAGCCATAAAAAAAGTTACAATTAAATAAACCTCAAATGGAAATATTAAGCAAAAATGATTGGCAAAAGAAGTATGGCGGTCCAGATATTTGGAAAGGCCTCCTAAAAACAAAATGTCAGGAGGAAGAGATTGTCAGCTGAGACACGAACTGAAATTGAAAACACTTTTTGCTAATCACGTCACCACGAGGGCAGTTCACACTGTTAGTGCCACAGTAAGCAGACTGAGTCTGCTGAGTTTGAGGTCAGCAGCATAGTGAAGGATAGGAGAAATCCACAAACTAACAGAGTCCTTTTCATGTGGGTTAAAGTGACTCCAGAGCATACGTAGATCAAAAAGAAAGTGATAGCATGTGAAAAAACTTAGGAGACATAAATTTAGAATTGGAAAGTCTGGCATATATGTCTAATCCAATAGCTAAAAGAAGAGAGTGGAAAGAGGGGTAGCAATGATATACAGAAAAAGAGAATGACAGAAATATTTTCTGAAGAGACTAAAGCCATAAATACACAGATATATGAGGCTTGGTTTACAATGTACTGGATAAATACAAAGCTGTACATACATAATGGCATTATTGAAATACAGGAAACACAAGATACAATGAAAATATTTAAAAACTCACCAGAGATGTGTGGAATAACATGCCCAAACGACAGTGAGACTAATGATAGACATCTCAGCCTACAGACAGGATTCTATGGTTTGACATAGAATGCTGAGAACATTGCTGCTAATCAAAAACTTTTGTGCCCATAAAATGCTTCTTTCAAACACAAAGTTAAGTACAGAAAATTGTTAAATACACATAAGCTGAGTTTACCACTGGAAGCCTATATTCAAGAATCCCTAACAGAATTACCCTGTAAAGCAAAATAAGCCCATGGACTTAAAAAGGAACACTGAAAAGAAAGAAAGAATGGTAAACAGAGACTGGTATCGGGTTAAAGGAAAAGTTCTCCATTTCCTTGAGGTTCTTCATGGGTTAGATGAAGTAAGAAATTAACATTAGGCTCGATTAGTAAAAGAAAAGCCCAAATTTAGTAACATACATGTAGAGAATCTACATGACGGTAAATTCTGACGTAGCTAGGGGAGACCTACGATTTATACCCTGTGCTGAGGCCTGGAAAGGGTACTTGGGTCATCAGGAGGAGAGGATGGGGTTCCTTTCTTAGACAGAGAGGACTGTTTACAGATACTTTATCTTTTGAATGAAGACCATCCCAAATTACTTTCTTCTAAAGAATAGGAGCAAAAGACCACTCTAGATTAGGGGAAGTGTGTAGGTCTACAGAAAGTCTTCTTGGAGAAAGCAAAGATTTAAAAAGTTAGAACTCCTTTGCTTTGCAGGGTGTCCTCTATTGCACTTGATTTCTTCATGTCATAGAAAAACATTCACAAGAAACTAATTCTGAGAGGCCTGGGGTGTTCTGCATTTGCTTCTAAACTGGTGAAAAATTAAATTCATTCAAATAAATTTCAATATCTAATGGGCTTTATTAAACAATTCATGAATCAGTCATATCCCATTTAGCAAGTAAAGAGAGGCTGCCAAGAGTTTATTGTCAGACAGAGATGGGACAAGAAAGAAAAATTATTTCAGGCAAAGACACCTTCCCTTAAGGGAATGCAGGTGGGTTTTATCATCAAGATTAACGAACTAATGCCAAGCAGAAAATTCTAGATTGATTGATTTAAACTTCCAAATTTTAGAGAGGCTGAAACTGCAATGAAGTTCATTGTAAGTCCTTGTGACTTGACATAAATTACTCCATTTTAAACCTGATGCTTCCTTTTTGATGTTGGTAAAAATGAAAATGAATAAAACACTGAGTTTTTATTTTTGAAAGTCTCCTTTATAATAAGACCGATAGGATCAAAATCCTAAAAAATAGTTTAAGTCACAAGAGTATATATTTGAGTTTAAGTTTGTTAAAGCACTTATGTTGTTTAGGAGAGAGATGTTAGACTGTATACAGCAAATTATGCTGGGTAAAATTTTAAGGATGCCCAGGTAAAAAATAAGGAGTATAGAACTTGTGCATGAGTAGTGGGGAAAACTGAGTAAGAAGAAAAAACATTTTAAAAAAATCAATATTTTTGAAGTCAAGAAAGAAGACAAATGCACAGTATGAAAAAATAATAAAAAGTTAAAGCTAAGTCCGAGCATGTGCAAAACCAGAAAAAATGTACCAATCCCATTTAATAAGATGTTTCAGAGTAGATTTCAGAAATACAACAATGTATTCTAAATAGTAAACAAACTAAAATATAAATACTTAGAAATATGTAAAGGGATGAAATAAATACTAACAATTTCTAACCAAAAGAAATTTTATATAACTTAATGTGATGTCAGACAAAATATATACTATAAGCACATTAATGCATATAGAAAGACACTTTATAATAATGAATTTCTTTTTAATTTACCAGACAAATATATAAAATTATTTGGTACACAAAACAAGATGGATAAAGAACTCCTACAGCAAGAAATTTAAAACATCTCTTCCAAGTACCGGTAATTCATATAGAAGAAAACTTATAAATGTAGTTAATTTTACAAAAGCAGTTAAAAACTGATTCCTGTGTATCAATGAATCCATATATATTTGCATCTATGTACCTATCCCTCTATCCATTCATCCATTCATCCACCCGTTCTTGGATCACCCAAAATTAAAGGTTAGATATTCTTCTAAAACACGTGAAATATTCTAATGCTGATGATTTATCAGGGTGTAATACATTTTGTTTAAATTTATTTATTAAAAATTATCGAAAAATAATACACCAATCGTGTACCCAGACCACAGTGAAATAAATTTGAAGTCAATAAAATTGATAATTAATAAGAATTCTCATAGAGATTTGTAAAACATAAGCTTTCTAAAAATACTTGTAAAAAGAAGTTATAAATCAAACAAAAAAGCATAGTATTAGTCAGATTTCTACAGAGAAAGTAGAGCCACGTACTACTTACACACAGAAACATATATATATATGTATATAGTACATATATATGAATGTATATAGTCAAAATAATGCACGTGTATGTGCATTGGATAAATATTTAGTATAAATACATGTAGTGTATATAATGTTTGATAATATATATGTGAATGACTATGTATAGACGCATATATATGTGTCTATACATACATATATATAAAAATATACAAGTAGCGTAGCAAGTCATGCAATTGCATGAGCTAATTTACAGAGAATGATTAGACAGAAACTCAGATTGGACCAAATTCTGAGCTCTGAGTCATTTTTACATTTAAGTGTAAAATATAAACCAAACTCACATATTTTTACGTTAAGAAACTGTCAACAGTTTATTGCTTTGTTTTTAAGCTTTTGACAGAAGAAGAAAGCACAATATTGCAGTCATCTCAAAATACACCAAAAATGTTGGAAGGTTATTACAGTTTCTTTCTAGGACAAAGACAGCAAAGAAAACAGAAAGAAGACAAGTAGTTTGATTTAAGTGAACAATATCAGACAGCATATTTTATATACAACCATCTGTCCTAGCACTCCCACTCCCTCCAAAGAATTCTCATAAAAAGTCATGGAACTTTTTGGAGTGAATATAAGTTAATACAAACCTCCTTAGTGTTAACATTTATATTTCAGATGACAAAAGATAGCCTCAGTAATAACATAATTTAGAAAAAATATCATTCTTATTTCTTACACTGAATGAGAACAAACTATTATATAGGCACTCTGCTACTTAAAATTGACCACTGTCAATTTTGGAGTTAATTGTTTGCCTCGACCTCATTAGGGAGCAGGAAGCTTCTATATTTTTTCCTCTATGAGTAGTAAGTTCTCTGATTCTTGAATTTTCTTAACAGTTAAAGGATGATTTTTAAAGCAGTGTAAACATTTTATTTTTATATCTAAGTGAAATACATTTCGGCTTAAAATTAATGAGAAATCTTCTGATTAGATCATACTTATGGATCTGATTTCATATTTTCACTGATGAAAGTGGAAAATATACTTTTATAAAATCTGAATGGATTTGACAGTGTTTTAAATTCCATTCTCATGAAATGGACGTGATGCAGGGGACTCCTGGGGTTTGGTGGCAAATAGTTCAAAAAATAATTCTTGAGATATGAAAGAGATGTAGTTTTATGTTTACTGGAGAAAGCGAGGGAGAGAAAAAGTGACAGCTTGGGGGAATTCCATGGTCAGAAAAGCTGCTGTGCTCCTGATTGAGAGGAGATAGATTTTATACCCTTAGAAGGGAGATTTTTGAAGACTCTTCCCAGTGTCTATAATTAAAGGATAGGTCATGCATTCAGGAAGACATTCAAAAGCAGAAATATGTGGGGTAATTTTCCAGGAAGTTCTCCACATGTATAAAATGACTCCCAGTATTGGCATTCCAGTGGTCCAAAAGGATTTATGATTCTTGTATGACTGTTGTATTGGGGAAGATGTTAGGTTGATGAATTTATTATTTTGGACTCTACTTCCCAAGAGATGCCCTGTCAGATGTGACTCAGAACATTCCAAGACCCATATGACCTCGGGATGTCTGAAGGTTCCTGATCTAATACATAAATAAATAAATAAAAATCTATCGAATACTCTATTCAAGTCCTACATTGTCCCTCTAAAGATAGATCCTCTCTTAACTTGAAAGTTACTTGTATATAAATAGATGTTGGAAGAGAAATGTAGAAAGAATGAGGGAGAGCTCTATGGTAAAAGAGCAAAGATCATTCAAGGGAAAAAGGATAATATTTTCAACAAATTGTGCTCAAGAAGTGGACATCCGCATGAATAACAACAACAACAAAAACATACTGACACAAGTCTTACATTTTTCAGAAAACTTAAAAGTTAAAATGCATTATATGGCCTAAAATTAAAAATGCAAAACCATAAATATTCTAGAAGATATTATAGGAGAAAATCTAGATGGCTTTGGATTTGATAACACTAAATCACCAACTATGAAAGAATAAAATAATAAGTTGCATTTCTGTTCTGAGAAAGAAGCTTTTAAGATAATGAAAAGACATGACATCATCTGAAAGAAAATATTTGTGAACATACATCTGATAAAGAACTCAAAAGTATCCAAAGAACTCTAAATTCATTAATAAGAAAAACAAAAGAGCGAATCTAAAAATGGACAATAGAGCTGAATAGACACCTCATGAAAAAGGTATAAAGATAGTCAATAGTATAGGAAATATTACTCAATATCAGGTGTTTGTAAATGATCACATATTAAAATAAAAATTGACACACTATTCATTAGAATGCATCAATCTAGAGTATTGACAATACGAAATATAGTCAAAGATGTGAAGCAACAAGAAATCCCATGCATCATTAGTGGGAATGAAAAATGCTAGTCACTTGTGAAGGTAGTTTTGTAGTTTGTGATCAAGTGAACGCGATCTTAGAATAATGATTCTACGATGCACACCTAGGTATTCACACAAATGCATTGAAGAACTAGGTCTAAGCATAATTCTATACATTATCTTTTATAGCAGTTTTAGTCATAATTGTCAAATACTAGAAGCCCTCTCAATAACAGAGTGCATAAACAAACTTTGGTATATTTGTTACCAAATGCCATTCAACAACATAAACAAATGATCTTTTAAGTCACAAAATGAGATGGAGTAACCTTAAATAATACTGCTAAGTGAAAGAAACTAGTTTGAAAAGACTATAGTAAATAATACATATTTCCAGTTATTTAATACTTTGGAAAGACAAAAATATAGAGACAGCAAAATGATTAGTAACTTCTAGAAGTCTGGAAGGCAGTGACGTGAATAGACGAAATGTATGGGATTTGTAGGGGATGAAACTATACTAAAGGATCCTGTAATGATTTGCAAATATACAGAGTATGATGAATTTGTCACAACCCATGAAATTATACTAGCACAGAGCATACACTCTAGTATAAACTATGGACTTTAATTTATAGTAAGGTATCAATATTGTTTCATTAATTAGAAAATGAAACACTAATAGAAGATGTTAAGAATAGGGGGAAATGTGGGAAATGGGTTATAGCAGATCTTTGTATTATATGTTTACTTTTTCCTGAAATCTAAAATTGTCCATAGAATGGTCTATATAATTTTTTGAGAGTGTGAAGCAATTCGTCAATATTTTAAAAAATGATTTTGTGTTAATTTAATTTTTCCAAATATTACAAATTTTGTAGTAAAAATGCTTCATTACTACATTCTCTGTGAGAATTAGAATTTTTGTCATGCTTCTAAAAAGGCAAAATATAGAAATATATATGATGTAACATGGAAAAATTCTGTTTGACAATTGTTCTGAATATCAAACAGATAAAAAGATACACAAAATTTCTGTATTAAAGATGTGAGCATTTGCTATATTATGTATAATAGGATAAAATGCAAATGCCTATTCATATCATTTATTTATTTTTCAACTCATAAGTTATTTTATAATTTATTTTTTATATTTTAAGGATATAAAATAAAACATTATATATGGATCATATTTTAATATATTTTTGGGGAAAAATTATCCATGAGATGCATTTTTACTCTCTTGTCTATGTTAATTCAAACATGCTCTTTACATATGAATTTCAGTGTTCTATGGACACATAGTTATCAATGTGCTTCTAGAACAAATAAAATAATTTGTTCTAGAAATATATATGATGTAACATGGAAAAATTCTGTTTGACAATTGTTCTGAATATCAGATAAAAAGATACACAAAATTTCTGTATTAAAGATGTGAGCATTTGCTATATTATGTATAATAGGATAAAATGCAAATGCCTATTCGTATCATTTATTTATTTTTCAACTCATAAGTTATAGTATCATATAGTACCAAAATAGTATCATAATATCAAAATAGATATTAATTGACTTTAATTCAGTTTTGGACAGCAACTTCTTGGGAGATATATCATCATATTTAAGCGCTGAAGTATGAAAAGACAATAAAAACATATTTTTTCTTACTTTCTTCTGTAAGTTCTAGGTATCTTAGTTTTGTTTTCCACAAGTGCTACCTCCATTTAAAATATTTTTAGGATGACTAGTTCAAAAATATAGTGTGGATATAAAATCTTTGATTTCATATTCTCTGATGTCATTCATCATAAAATATATTGCTTAGAGTTGTCCATATGAGAAGCAAGTTGCAAGTCAACTAGCAATGTTTGCCTTTGAAATTTGTAATTTGGAGCTTATATTCAAGAACAACATTAAGTTTCTCTGTCCAAATATCTTACTACTAACCATGATTATCCAGCATGTTTAAACTGCCCCTTTCTTGAACATGTACTGAATGAATCCTGTCCATATGCTTAATATGTCACATAGTAAAAGCTCAAACAAAACCAATAATTTTAAAATACAACGTGCAACAGGAAAAAAGAAGAATCACAAGATAGAAGCCTGATACTATTGAAATAGACATAAACTTTGAATTTACACAGTAAGGTCAAAAATCATTATATTTATATTTGCTTATTTTTAAAAATCCACATACTTTTGCAAAGGCCCTACATCTTCCAAGAAGAAAGAAGGGATCTTCCAAATAGTATATATAAGAGGTCTTTTGCCAGTTATTTTTCACTCCAGATTACCCATAGATGTCACATGCGCATGATTTCCAGTGAATGAGGGAGAAGCACAGCTGGTAGCTACTATCAAAACTCAAATTCACATCTGGTGTGATATTGCCAAAACAAATTCTTCGCTAATTTATTTCATGAAACATCTTTTACCCACCACCCCCTTCTCACAGAAGTGAAAGATATTTCCAAAAACATCTGGACACTCTACTAAAAGAATCATTTCTTATCATTTAAAACATTATTTTCATTAGATTTTAGTATAAATTTCTATTATTCTAGAGGCAATTGCTGAAAATAATAATTAGTCAGATATGTTAATCCACTAATATTTTACGAAATGTTTTTTGAGAATACATCTTTATTATTCCAACTGTCTTGAATGTTCCAAGATATCAAAGATGAAGCTAATTAGTCTTTTCCTAGTTCAGCCAATTCATTTGCTGTTTTTCGTGTTTTTTTCTCAAGACTCAGCAGTCCATAAATCTTCAGATCTCTAAATGCCGACTTAAAGCAATTCCAGGACTGAGATATAAAATTAACTCTTTATACTCACACAATTTTAAAAATTAAGTTTCTAGAAAATCTTTGTTATGTTCTTCAGTAACTGTTGTATTTATTTGTTTTTAATATGTCAGTCTGACCACATAGAAAATGATTGAGTTAACATTGATCTAAGTGCTCTAGCTTATTTTGTAAGTTTTTAGAGTTTACTCTTCAATATTTATTAGCTAAATATGACACAGTATCTATTTTAATAGGATGGTTGATGATAGGTGATGTGATGCCACAGTGTGCTATACTGATATATAAAAGTAATTGAAGAATTAAAATTACCTAATTAGCGATCTATGTTAAAACTCTAAGGTTGTCAGGTACAAAATGAAAAATTATACTCAGAATGTCCAAAGTGAGTATAAGCAAAATTGTACACTCTTGTGCATGTATACAAATTACACATTTTCCTAGTTTCTATGTGTTTTTGCAATGATTGCACTGTTTTCAAAATTGCTAGACTCATTTGTCATAAAGCATCTTATAAAACATACAGAACTGATCCAAATTGTTGCTGAATTTTCATGCAAACTGCAGATCAAATTAGCACAGAAATGTAGTAGCTCCTCTTTATCCAGTTTGTTACCCTTAATAAATCACAGTCTGAAAATACTACCTACATAAGACATTTTGAGATAGACTACATTCACAAAATTTTTGTTATTGCATATTTTTTATGATTATTCCATGCTACTATTAGTTATTGTTGATCTCTTACTGCGACTACTTTATAAATTAAATTTTATCATAGGTATGCATATATAAGGAAAAACATAAATATATATATAATAAACATATATATAAACATATATATACAATATATTTGTTGTATTTGTTGATACTGTCTGTAGTTTAAGGCATCCTTTAGAAAAGTTTTAGGATATATACTCAGGAGACAGAGGCGAACTATCATCTACATTTTCCTCAAAATATCATAAGCAAATAACCCTATGGGGTTAGACAGTAGTTATTGAAAGAAAGGGAGTTAAGAAATGAGTCAGATCCAGATGAAGTAACATACTGGAGGTTGCTTACTGAGTTTGAACTTGATTTCAATGTTATGAAAATTATTTGGAGAGATTTAGCAAGAGAATGCATTGCTTTTTAAAAAAACACTCTATACAGCTTTGAAAAATAATTTACAGGGAGAAAAAGACCAAAGCTGGGCAGCTAGAAATAAGACTATGTTAATGTGAGTGACATGACAGGTCAAAAAATACATTTTTGAAATTTGAATTCTTAGTTGGTTTAGATGGTACTAGTCAATTACATGATCAAGGGTCTTAGATTCCCAAGTCAACTGTCTCTCTCATATCAACAACTCTCCCTCAGCTTACACTAATGGCATAGTTAGTGTTTCTTTTCAAGCAGGGAAAAATTAGTCCAGGTTCAGGGTTGGGACATCTCTATATATTAAAAGGAAAAGAAGGGGTTTTTTCCATGATACTGAAAGACAGTGTTGAGGTGCAAAATGTACACAAATTTTAAATCAGTGCATTTAGTAAATGGCTCAAATGATTCATGATGTTCTCAATAAAGTTGTAATAGCATTGAAGAAAACCTTGGAAATAAGCTTGTGATTGTATACTGGGAATCAGCATACTGTGTGTAAATTTTTTTAAGTTATGTCTTCTGTAGAAGATATAGTGAATCTATATCTATATGTAAAATATTTATCAGATATATACAATATCTGTATACTTAAGGATATTACTAGTCTCCATCATCATTGATTACTGCTGTTTGATTACTGCTGTGTTGCCTAATAGTCATGGTGTCATGGTGTCAAGCATGCAGTGTATGCATTGGGTCCAAGAATATGAGCTAAAATCATCAGAGACCACCCCTGAGTTCTTTCTGTTATATTCTAAGAAACCAGTCATCCAACTGACAGAAAATCAACTCATAAAACTTACATATTTTACTATGGAAGGCAAAGGAATTTGTCTTTAGAGAAGTATATACATTCCAAGCATAAGAGATGTTAAACATGATCTTGTGACCCTTTATTGTTAATATCACTATTGCAATAATTATTCACAAGCTGTGATCAGTAATCACTGTTGAAAATGAGTACCTGACTTAGCATAATGAGTGGATCAAGTTGTAAAAGGAGTAGAGTACTGAAGAATCTGTTAGTGTCTCTATCTATATTCGTTTGCATATAGTGGCTTGTACAAGTCAATTCAATAGTTTTCTACTGTAAACACCTGTTCATTATTGCTGAAAATATTTCTTTGGCTAGCAGAGCAAGCTCATCCTGTGCATGTGGGAGGCTAGAAGTGCCCAGGAGCTAATAGCCACAGGAGCAACTCTTATCCAATATTTGATAGGAATTAATGGTCAATATCCATAGTTGAAAACTATGCATAAAATGCACACTTCATTAGCTATCTTCCCTGTAAGTGCTTCCTGTTATCACTTCAAAAATATTTGCACTCAAATCTTGAGCTCCCATCTGCTTTTGGAGAAAGTTTCTTAAAAACAGTCAAACAGTTATTGCCTTCCCTCTGTTCTTATAAATATGCAGAGTGATGCAACAAAGGAGAGGTTGCTGTTTACTGGGATCTTGTTATATACAGCTTAACACGTTTCTCTGAAGAATAATAAACTTAGGTAACTGTGTGCATTTTAGTTCTTCATTTCCTACAAGTGTTGCCTTAATGAATTCTATTGGGTATCAGAACTCTAGTCCTGTATAGATATGCCCCCTTGTCCACAATGATCCTTAGTTTCATCGGTTGTTGATGATTATACCAGTCTAATTCAATCCCACACTGATACTCTGAACTAAGAGACTAAACTATAAAGCATGCAGAAATATACACTTTATATAAAATAATGGGGAAATAGGACAGGGGACTCTGGATTTGCTGGGACATAAGGCTCATGTAACACTGGAGCCTGGATCAAATGAGAAGTTTCCTCTTGTTCTGAACCCTATTCAAAGCTTCTTAAACATGAAAAATGTATTGGAGACACATGCCAGCTATGATATTTATTACCTCTAAAAGGTCAACTTAGTGTTACATGGCTTCTTAAGGACAGAGAGCATAACAACTACTCAGCAATTGCTACTCTATTTTAGAGACAGTATGTTGACATATCCCAGAGCACTGTATCCCAGAAACTTTACTGCACCTAATTTCAGCATTTTATTTTTGCTGTCACCTGGCACAAATATGTATTGTCAGGTACCAGTGGTACCTGCTACTTGTGATTTTCTAGGTTTAATCAACCTAATATGAAATCAGTAAGTGGGTCTTGATGATGGCACTAAATTATGAGGTACCCAATGATTTAGTAGAGCAGATTATGACAGAAAGCAAAAGTAATCCGGAAAGAAATATTGTTGCTACTATTGAAAATAAGTTGTTTGTATTCCTGGGTGTCTGGGACAGAAAAAAAAAATTAGACTAAAGCTTCATAAAAGATGAAAGGATTTGTGTTGATTTGGTCATGTAAAGAGACAGCATCAAGAAACTATCTCCAATTAGAATTAATATTTTTTGTTTACAGCAGTCCACTTATATTTCTAAGAATCGTGTGTTTTATATAGAAGCTAAATAAACTATAAAATAAGGGAAGTAGTAGAATCACCAGTGCTTAATATTTTAATATTACTTGATAGTGATCTTAATTTTTTCATTCCAAGGTCAGTATATATTATGTTTTCTTATTATTTCAGTAAAGAGAGGAATGGTCTTCACCAAAATGTTTATCTTTAGAAGCCATTGTGGATATTCTGCCAGGGTCAATGTATGGTTAATTCACATATTCATGTAGGAAATGGTGAAATAAATATGAGTGGAATCAAAACTGTACTAGACTTTTTGAGATAGACTCAAGCCATCCTCTTCCTCCATAATATTTCCATCTGAGTGGTAAATCACAATGGCTTCCTGTGATGTCATAAATTCATATCAAAAATGTATTAACTACAGAGTCCCTAAACTGAGTTGTTTCTTTTCTGTTATAATTCACGTTCCCCTTAGTAAGAGGTCACAAATCACACAAGTACAATTGTGACAATGTTAGAATATTCTTCCTCAAAAGAACTTTGTTCTCTCTTCAAGCAAACAACTCTGTGTTATAAACAAATCATGTGTAGAAATGGTGTGAAGAAGCTTGATTCTCCACTGTTATGATTTAAGTCAGATTTCTTTCTACGACCTAGAGACATTTATCTATCCATCCATCCATCTGCCTATCACCATCATCTATCATCTATCATCTATCTATGTATCTCTATTCTATCACTAATTTATATCTATCCATCCTCTATTAACTATTTCATCACAGGTCCAATAGAACTTTTTAGATTGCTCATCTCCGAGAGCACTCTATTTAATTAGCCCCCGCCAAACTACTTCTAGTTCAAACCATTTTGATTACAGAGCTGGTCTTGCTATTCACTACCATGACCCTGGCTGCTCTGCTTCTTATCCTTACTTCTTGTAGTTAATGATGCTCTCAAGTATACTGTCATTCAAGAGAGATATAGAAGTCAGCAACTACTCTAATTATGTTTGGTAAAAATAGATTTAAAACAAGCAATTTGATATTTAGAAAGTTATATGAAACTTTTTCTTTATTGCCATAAAAGAAATGTCATTAAGTAGTAGAGGCATTGTTGTTTTTTTGGTTTTGTTTTGCTTTGTTTTCAGTTCTGTTTTAAAACTGCCTCTAAGACCAGTGAAGCCAGCAATCAGGTAAAACATGCAGTCTATCTATTCACACACTCTCCTGCAGTGATCTCTGCCTCCATTCTGTTAGGGTCTGTGCTTTTTGTATCTAATTGAACATTAATTGCAGAGTCCTGAAAATGTAACTTTTGTTTAGAAACTTTTCAATATAGGAAGGTGGGATACCTTCTGTAAAAATTGCTTTTCCTCCAATTACTCTTACTTCATTTGCTTGTGCTTTTCATCCTCATATCATTAACATATAGAGGTTATTAAAACTGACAAAAATGTGATGAAAAATAACAATAGCTAATTCTGTTAAGGACTTGCAATGTGCTGAGTTTTTTGCATATTATATGTACTGACAGTTAAAGTTTTAGCATAATTACGAAGAAAGTTGTCATTATTTCTTTCTATATATGAGGAAACAGAGGTGTGATATGCTAAGTAAACACCAAATATCACAGCACTAAGTAACAGAATTGTTTATCAAAGTCAGGTAGTATATATTTTCAAAAGTTGTGTGCTGAACTACTGTGATATGCCATCTTTAGTTTAATATTTCTGAATATAAAGCTCCATTTTACTGGACTAGTTGTTCTCCTAGCTGTCTCTTACGCTGTAGGAAGAACACACACTCTTCTAAAGAGATGGAATCTCTAACTCGTTTCTCATTATCTTCTCAACCTTGCTACCTGGCCATTCTTTCTTGTATATACTAAACAAATTAGTTCCATGTCTTCCATGTAAACTTGATATATCACTTTTTTAATAAAGAGAAACAATTTTAACAAAATACAGGGATGTGCACCATTTATTTAAGAATATATCTAGAATATATTATCTAATTATTTGCATTATCATCTATCAACAATCATCCACTAATTGTTAATACCAGTGATGAAAGAAAGCCTGTTATTTAGGAAGAAGAAATATATTTGTAATAACTTTAGATATTTTTGAAATTAATGATAGATACAAAAATAATTTCTAAATACATTGTTCTCTGCTCCATTATTAAAACTACTATATTTGATTATCAGAGTTGTTTTGGGATGAAATGAAGACTTAATGAAATAAAAGATAGAGAAAAGTAAACCTGGTTATCTAAGAACATTAAAAGAGGGCAGCTGTTATAAAACCTAATGAAAAAAAAGATACTTCCCAAGTTAGAAATTAATTAACTTCCTCATATAGATACAGAGAAGAGTAATTATGATCATGCCCACATATGTGATTCTCTCAATGGGGAGAAAGTGGTCAATTAGCAGAAACTCCATATGAACATTATTTGGTGTCCCTTGCTTACACAGCAAGGTCACGCAAGTAACCTGCATGAATGACAAATATCTACAGTAATTTATATAAACACAAATTTGCAAACATGTGTCATTTTCCTTAAGCAGATTACCAAGGACAAAAGTCTGACTTCCCTAAATTTCAAATCTTTCATTTGTGAAATTTTATCAGTAGATGTTAGGATCTCTAAAAATTGTTCTGAATTTTTACTAGCTAATATTATCATCTGTATTTGAAAAGGTAAGTTATTCTAGGTCACATTTGATAGATAGGGTTTAGTTCAGCATAGTTATTAATTCTTTATGTTAGAAAGTCTCTCATTGTTTTTTTTTTCATAATTTATTTAAAACTGAAAGCATGTTAATCTCAAGCTCATTCTAGAAGTCCACATTTTCACCCCCTCTCACCGTTTCATATTTCTTGCTGCTTCTAAGTGGGGTTTCATTCATATCATAGAAATCCCTTTATTGTTCCTTGCAAGGTTGATTTAGTTGTGAGGCCAGAAGGGGATGACAGAATATATTCAAAGTGCTGAAAAAAAGACTTTCAACAAAGAATACTTTACCCAACTAGGTTATCACTCAGAAATCCGTCACAAAGAACTTTTCAGAAAAACAAGTTAAATGAATTCTACTAGTTATTTTTTAACTTCATACATATATCATCAAATCTGACTGAATCTGTTTGATACCCTTAGTAAAGAGAGATTTGTTTTTATGCTTGGATTTATGATTCAAAATTGACATTCTTATTTTGTAACTGATGAGGGGATGCAGAAACTTATTGGAAAATTCTCATGAAATTCTGAATTTCTAAGAACTTGTCCTTACCAGTGAATATTGCCTCTAAACTTTATTTCTCTTTGGGATTTCTTCCAAAGTAAGAGGAATACATTAGTGCTAGTTCTTTTTCTATTCAGAAGAAATGTACCAACTGCAACGTTTTATCTCTTCTAATATAGAACCTAAAAAATAGAGATATTTTATCAGAACTTCCTATGATATACTTCTGCCAAGAAGATAGTTTTCACTTCTTTTGACAGGAACTTATTTATTGTTAATACTTTCTAAAGGCATTTATTAAACAAATATTTAGTAATCATTATAATATAATAAGAGTTATGGATCATTGTTAAACTGACATTACGGAGTACATAAAATAACCATAGCTTTGTTTTATGTGCATTAGAATATAAAATTCTGAATAAAAAATTTGAATCATAGTCATTGTGTTAATATTCTAATTGGTATACTAGTCTGCAACAATTAAAAATATTCAGCCATCCAGACTTATTGCAATAATTATTCAAAAATCCATTTCTGAACATTTTTTGGCCTCTACAGGATAATGATACTTAGTCACTTTCTAAGTCACAAATATGCCCTTTCTCTTCCCTGGGACAATTGATTCGAGTCTAAATTAAACCCTGTTAAACTGCCAGTCCTGTTGAGCTCCATTTTCACTAAACACTATTAATTCAATTATTAATATCTGATTTCTATTGACTGCAGCTTTCAATTTCTGGAATAGCAATGGGTCTGAAACTAATTTCCATTGTTCCAGTTTTATCATTTCAAACTATAATGATTATGGTTTAGTTATGACCTTTTTCCTATTTCAGACAACAAAGGGAGCCTCATTTTAAAACAGAGATAGCTAGACCCCTTCTGAGTAATAGCTATCACAATATTAATGACTTTCTTCTGAATTTCACATTAAGGAAATTTTGCAATTATCAGCTCATTAGATATCACTTGAAATTTGTCTTTGATAAACAGAATTTTTTCATTTTTAAAGGTTGTGCGGCAATATAATTGATATATAAACTCTTGAATATATTGAGTGTGGTATTATTTGTATATTAAATTATTTTGGATTTTTAACTATTGTTGGATAAATAGAAAATTAAAATTCTTGCTTTAGAAAATTTAACTCTAACAGTCTCATTCAGTATTTAAATTGCAGAGAATTTAGTTGACTACCTATTCAGGACACATGTTTAGATATCACATATATTGGGCAAACTTTCCAATTGATCCAAATTTTACAATATTCATTTCGCATGATTCATTTTAAGTGTGTTCCTTCTTATTTTACAAATAATCCCAGAGGTGAGATATATTATATATGTGTGTGTGTACACACATACATGTATATTAATGCATATATAATGTATATTATATACATTATATATACATTATATTGTATACATTATTTATTATATACATATTTTATATATTAAAATGTATACAGATTATCATGGTAGCTAAAAAATATACTAGAAAAAATATTTTTAAAAAGTCAACCCTCATTTCTATTCCAATATAATGAAGAATATTTAAATCCATCAACTGAATAATGTCATGCTTTAAATTTATTTTTCACCAATAACCTCAACTTATTTCTGCCATTTACTTTTTCTAGAGTTGGTATGATTTCATCAATGTAACTAAATTATGTTTCCTTCCACATTCTGTTACAAATTTGTCTTTGAATGGCTTTATTAATGACCAACTATTTAGTCAAATATAAATATATTAAAAATATAAAAAATTTTCTTAGTTAACAAAAATGGCATAAATGAATGAGAAATAACAAATATTTAAAGTCAATAAAATATATATAAAGTCTTAGGAAAATCTCCCCCTGTTCTGTTGACTGAGTCATGACTGGGCTCTTTAAAAGCTGCTGATAGATGAGTCTGATTTTCTTTAAGAAAGTATGGCATTAACATTTTGAATATGATGATGAAACATAAACAAATTTTAAAATGGACTTATTTTAGAACACTTTAACAGAAAAGCTGAAGAATTAGTACTGAGAGTCCCCACCGACATCCAGTTTGCTCTTTTATTAACATCTTACATTAGTGTGGAATATGTATGCCAGCTAATGCTATAATATTGATATTTGGTTCACATTTTGCTCATATGTCCTTCCTTTTTACCCAATGTCATTTTCGTTTGAGAATCCTATTTAGGATACACTGTATTTAGCTGTCCTGACTGTAGATTTCTCCATGTGGTGAGAGGTTCTCAGACTTCTTTTGTTTCAGGAGACTCTCATGGCAGTTGGAAAAGTATTGGCCGGTAGTTTTGTGGACTGCCCTCAAATGAAGTATGTCTGTTGGTTTTCTTTTGTTTTTGTGAAACTATGGTGATTTGGGAGGCAGGAAAGACACAAAGGTGACATTAATGTTAATAATGTTCAATTTGATGACCTGAATGAGGTAGTATTTCTTTCAGTCTTTTCATTTAAAGTTACTTTTTCCTCTTTCCGTACTGTCACCTTTGAAAGGAAGTCATTGTGAGCAGCCAACATTTAAGGAGTGCTCTCCTTTCATAAGAGGGAAATTTCTACTTAAATTATTTGGAATTCATTATGGAATGTCTACCTATCCTTCCCTATTTATGAATCACTATAGACTCATGACTGTATGGGCTATATCTAGGGTGCTATTTTCGTTTTTCTCAAACTGTTCTAATGTTAGTTACCATCATTCCAGTTGACTCCTGTATTCCCTTGACTAACCATATCCTTTTGATTAATTGGCATGAATTCTCTAACACTACTTCAAACATCTATCTCCCTCTCCCTAGCTTTAGGATGAGCCAAATTGTTGTTTATCGGATACTCTGGTGGTGCTCATTATTGCTGATATAAATGACTTTTGAGTGAAAAAAAATGACTTGGAATTTTATAGGCAAATTAGATCGATCTTTACAGATGAAACCACTGACCCAATTTCAGACAGTATTCAGTGGTTAGTTGCTCTGCAATTATCCACAAATGCAACTGTAAATGTGTCAATTCAACTTTGGGGCCTGGATTTCTTCATCTGTAAAATAATGTGCAAAATTAATGGACAAGAACCCTAGAGATAAAAAAAATAAAAAAACTTAATTTATAGATTTTTCTGATCTGCAGTCATATTTTTCATAAGTAAATGTTCTCAATATGGAAGATTTCAAATTCCTAATCAATAGTCTTGCACAAAGTGTTGTCAGTTGTCTGTGCTAATATGAGATAGTTCCAGCTTTATTACAGGCAGTCATACTCTATGAAAACACTCACAAATATATAAACCCAAAGCACATGTACACAAACTATGCCTATACACACATTTTTAAGAACAATTTAAAAGTAATTTTACTCTCTAAGCACACATTAAAATTAAATATGGCACCAAAGAGAAGGGGCATATCAAGCCATGATCTTTTGTCTTCAATTCGAGTCTGAGTTGAAGCCACAGGTTCCTGAGAAGGTCCCTTCCAGGAATCATAATGGGTCCTCACCAGACCCTGGAGGAAACGAATGGGGTTCCCTGTGGCATGAGGGAGAGGAACAGGTAAGGTCTTGCATCTAGGCTCTTTTTTCATAGCACCGGGAACCTATGATGGCTGAGTTGCAGAGATGGTGTTGAGGTCCTACTTTGTGTTCCTCTGAGGAATCTAGGAAATGCCTGGACTCAGAAGACTTCCTGAAAAAGATGAGATGGCAACATAGTTATACTCAGGTCATTTTAGTGTAATTCTCAAATTCATAGCACTCTCCCAATCCTCTCATTGCCCATATAAACCTGAGAATGAATATTTGAAGGTTAATGTCTCAGGGACTAGATATACACCAGTGGTCCAGGAGCTGCTAGATTTTCCTCTGGATAAAGATGTGGTCTCTCATTCCCATTGTAGCATACTGTGTCCCAGAATTTGATCATCAGGTATGTGTCAGGAAGTGACTTCAGGATTTCTAGGTTCCACAGTTTTCTCCAGCATTGCCTGAAAAATATCCTAATTCAGTCCGCTTTTTTAATATCTGAAAATATAAGGTTGCTAGATCTTTATGGGACAATTGTTGGATGGTTATTCGTGAAAGACACATGTGTCTTTCATGATGCCTTCTTTGATTGTCTACCACTGGTTTCATGTCCTTGTTCACCAAGTCAAGGGTCATTGAGCTCTGGACTTTCTTCATGGTATTCTACCATAGCCACCTCTTTAAATATTTTCTCCAGGTACCGATGGTATAGATGTATATGATTTTGCACACATAAACACATATACACACATATTTAGTGACTTTTTAAAAAATCTGTGTTAAGATACTTCAGTGTTATGAAACTCTATACTACTAACTTCTATGAAAAGGATTCTTGCTTTTAGGAAAAAAGGAAATGAGCAGAGTGTTCATCGTTCGTTTTGCATCAGCCTCTCCCCTAAGAACTACTTTCTAGAGGTCATATATTTATCATAGCAGACCTGTTTTTTTCCTGTGTGTTAGTTTATGTTTAATGTGATATTTGGTATGATTTGGTAGATCTTTTCCTGGGTCTGGGAAGCTTCCTTGCTTTGATACCATTTCAGCCTATGAAAGCTTTCATAGAAACAATCTATTTCCAGATAGTGAGGAAAGCCTGTGTATATATAATCAAATCAAGTGAATAATTGGGGACATTAAAATTTACCCAATAATATGCCATTCTATTTTGTGGGCATTCTTTGGAAAACGTTTTTTTTCTTCTTAATTTTAATTTCTACTATGAGCAGGGGAAATGAACCCTCACAAATTCGCATAATTTTAGTGAGAGTTATTAGTATAACATCTTTGTAGAGATATTAAGTAAAATCTGACCAAAATCACAAAATTCTCATATTTTTGAGTTAATCATTATATTAATTAGAAATTATTCTAAAATAGCCATCAATAAGAAAAATGTAATGAGTACAGCACACAACTTGCATATCTTAGCTTTAAATCTAAACTCTGAATCTCAATTTTGGCCACTATAAAATAAAGATGATGAAGAGTACTGCTAGAATTGCATAGTACTCACAAATATTATTTAATTAAAGATTAAAAATATTAATTCAAATGATTGTAATATTCCTAGCATAAAGTTCGCAAAAGTCTAGAAATTGGTTAAACATAATAAATATCTATAGAGCTAATGAACAGTTTTGAAAGTGACATTTATTCTGTCTTTATATTTTCTTTTATTTTCAATTTTTCTATGAACATGTATTTTGGAAGTATATTTACAGAGAATATTGCCATTATTTGCAAATACAATCATATAAATTAGTTCAGTATATACGCCTTCTAATTCAACATTTCTGCTTCTTTTACTGAAAGAAAATGATTCACATATAAGCTCACACTTTCTAATGCTATTTTACAGGATATTTTATGGACATTTTTTTCTCTTAAATATTCTTTATCTTTATTCTGTATCACTTTAGTTTTGTTTAAATTTCCATAATGGTAAATATTTTCCCTTTATTCTTCCTATATCAGTAATGTTGGCTTCTCATCCTTTATGGTCAATATAATCTTGACCTTTAAAATATCTAGTAACACCCAGATATGTTGAATAATTATAAAAAAATGCCTCATTGGGAATGCTCTCACACTATGCCAAGTATAAAGGGCCTTCAGCCTTATTTCCCAAGTGTGGAACAAAGGGTAGATGGAATGTCTGCTTTTCACTTACTGCAAATGCTAAAGGCACACTTTATTTTCTTCCAGGTCTGAAGTCCACATCAGCTTTTGTGTTCTCACCACAGGGATTCTGACATGCAAGATTGCTTACCAAACAAGTAATGTCAGATCTATTTGTCTTGTTGCCTCATTCTGCTACAGCCAATGATATGACACCAAGGATATTTTTGGTTTCTTAATTTATATAATCAGAATTGTTTGGACTCTGTCAATCCTTCTTGTCCTTTAAGTGTGTTTACTTTCCTTTCTATATGGGTAACATTCTTTCCATTTATCCTTCTCAAAATCTGCAAGACAGTGAAAACTCAGAAAAATAATTGGTGACAAGATGACACCTTAGACTCCCTGAGTGTCAGCAAGTTTTTTTTAAGTATTTCATTTCTGTTACTACAGCTTCATATTTGCACAGGTATCATAGGAACAAAAATGCATTAAAGGATGAAATATTTGTCCAATTGAAAAAGCAATTCCTCTGATTTTTTTTTTCCAGATTTAAAACTAAATGCTAATGATTGACTTTGGTCTTAGAAAGTTTCAGAAAACACAACTGAAGACCAAGACTTATGGAGGGTTGCCAGGCAAGCATCATGTATAGACAGACTACATGATGCCAATGCTTTTGTATGAGTACTGTGATAAATTTAATCAATTTGTTAGGACAACCTAAACCCAAATCTGATTCATAGTTTATTTTTTTTCATTTGATTTAAAAAAATTTAGCAGTTAGAGCTTTTTTTCTTTTTTAAAATTTAACTTGTTTTCTGTGTTTTATTTGCTAAATCTGGTAATCCTGGACACAGGTCTGTTTTCTATAAATACTTATATGTTTAAAATCATAATTTAATTTAAAAGATATCTTTCATGATTTCTTATTTTTTTAGTAAGGGATATAGGCATACATATTAAATATTTGTCTTAGAAATCATAACCAAAAAAATAGACAACAGAAAGACATTTTGTTTTTATGTTTCTTGGATGGGGTGATTCATCTTCTATCAGTCTCCCAAGTGACACTGATATGCCTCCAATATTGAGGTCCTTGATATTATCTAATCTTTGAAATGTAAAACAATAGCTAAGGAGAATATGCCTAATAGTATGGAAACTACTTTAATTAAGCAGGCTCTTTCTTGGCCCTAGCTGCACTGTTGAGATTTCTAAGTGAAAAATAAGCAACCTAAATAACTCTTTATGGCAATTATGAAAGAATTATCAGTCATTGATTTCTGCTTGATGACTATGAAAGAAATCCAACACCCCATCTATTCTTATGAATAATTAGGAAAAAAAAAAAAAAGAATCATCTAATTTTTACAAAAGACACATATTACAGTCTTCTGTTTGAATGCTCCTGTCAACTAAACCAAAAGTTTCAAAGCTAATAATTTCAACTTCAGCCCTACTTGATACTTTAAAAATCCCCTGTGCCCTAACACTGGCAGAACACACAATGAGACTGCCACTTAGTTGTGGACCTAGGTCATGACCACTATTCCCAAATAAACACTTTTTGATGAGAGTACAGTCTGATCATTTCTCAGTCAACAGCAGCTAATATTGACAAGAGTTTAAGAAATAGACTTTGGTCTGCCATCCTTTACATTCTACAGAATAACTCATTCAGTCTGTACCTTCACAGGCCTTTGCAGGAGGATATCTACCCTAAGCTACTGTTTTAATATTTTTTTATTTTCTTTTTAACTTTCTGTTCTCATTTATCTTCTCTGATTGTAACACTTTAGGAAACACTATGGGCTGATTTGTGACCCTCTTAAATTTATATGTGTAAAATCTAACCTCCAAGGCATTGGTATCTGTAGACTTGGCTCAGGGAGGTAATTCAGCTACAGCGAGCTCATGAGATTAGTGAAATTAGTGCCCTTGAAGACAGATGCCAGAGAGCTTGCCTCCCCTTTCTTTCCACCTGTGTGGTGAGGTCACCCGAAGACACAGCAAGAAGAAAGGTAGCATCTGCAACCAACAAGGAGAGTCCTCACAGAGTCCCTGCTGCGACCTTGATCTTGAAGCTCCAGTCTCCAGAACTGTGGGAAATCAAATCCTGCTGTTTTAGACCTGCAGTCTGTGGTATTTTGTTATGGTGGCCTGAGCTGACTAACACAGGGAGGTAGCTCAGTTCTCATACTCCAGTTCTGCCTCATACTGTTGACAGGATCCAAATCTCTACCACAGGGACACAGCTTGGGTTCTCACTGTTTCCAAAATTTTAGGTCAAAACCTTAGCTACAATGTGAAAATTCATGAAAAAAACCCAATAACGACGACAACAATAAAAAACCCTCGCAAAAAACATAAAACTAAAGCTCTATGTG
This sequence comes from Solenodon paradoxus, assembly GCA_004363575.1. Taxonomy (NCBI): domain Eukaryota; kingdom Metazoa; phylum Chordata; class Mammalia; order Eulipotyphla; family Solenodontidae; genus Solenodon; species Solenodon paradoxus. Next base: position 1,195,638 of record RJWH01000035.1, read on the forward strand.
TTGTGTTTATTATTTACTTAAAATGTGATTTTGTTATTTTTTTTCAGAGCTGCATTTCCTTTAGCGGCCATTGTGTATGCCCATGAGAAATTCTGGAAGATGCAGTCTATTTTTGTAATTGAGAAAACAGAATTCCACCAACATTTCCTTGATTCTTTCAAGTATTCCTCTGTATAGAACCAGAATTTGAAACTCTGTCATGTAAATATTCTAAAGCAAAGAGCCAGCTATTACCTTTGCAATACATAATTACATTGATTGTGGTGTAATAATTTTGACCTATGATGTTTCTCCATGTTCAAGGTATAGGAGCTCCTGAATTGTGGAAGTTCTAAAAAACAGCACTCCTGAAATTAATTTGAATGGAGTTACTTGACAGGGATTATCTCTACTTCATTCAGAACACATTGTTAAATTACCCTAATTTTCCATTTATTGCTCATAATTTGTGTCATTAGGGAAATTAACATTTCTGAGGCTATGAGCTAACTATCTTATAAACTCATAAAACAGCCAGTTGCATAAATATGCTAGGTCATATTCAGATATATTTCCACAAATTAATGATCAAGAATTCACATGCCTAATTATAAAGAAGGCTGGTATGTCCTTTATCCAGTTCCTTACTTTTCTAAAAATTTGTCTATTTCATATAAGCTGGTCAATAATGTTACTCAAATATTTTACATCTTTATTGATTTTAGTGTAATTTTCCTATCTTATTCTTACACTAAAAAATGTCAAAATGTCCTAAAATAATTGTTGATTTTTTTTTAAATTTTAGTTTCTCTCAGTTTTACTTCATGTATTCTTAAGTTCTGCTGTTGTGTCCCTATGATAAACTGGTCTTTGTATTAATATAAAATTTCCTATTTACCCTGGTTAGTATTACTTATTCTGATATATTTATCTAATATTAATATACTAATTTTATCTTTCTTTTGTTCAGTGTTTTTATGTTGCATATTTTACCATTATCTTTATTTTTATCCTAGTTTGACTGTGGTCTGCATTAGAAATACATTTCTTTAGATTTTTAAGAAGTTTTATGCATTTGACTCTACTTGTTTTTTAATCTCCTTGTCTCTCCTTTTTAATTGAAGCATTTTAGTATATATGTACCCAAATTATACAGTTGATAAAATTGAAATCTATCATTTTTTTTATCTTGCAAGATTTTCTTTTCTTCCTTTCCTTTAGTCTTATTTTTGTTTATTATTACTGATCCATTTAAAATTTACTACTGTTTGATTCATATTTTTAGTGCTTATGCTGTTTTATTTTACACAGTTTTAACTTATAACCTAGCTTCAAAAGTGGAAGATTTCATCATAATCAATAAAACTTAAGGCATTCATTTTTCTGTGTACTCAATTTTTATGCTTTGATCATACACTTTACTTCTAAATATTTTATAGACTGACACACTAGGATTGTATTTACTCTAAATAGTAAATCTCTTTCAAAATTATCACATTTACAAAAACAAGTTTTCTATAATTACCTATCATTTGTTAGTCTGTAATAATTGTTTAATAACATGTGGTCTTAATTTTCTGTTGCCTGAATATGTCAACATCCTTTATCAATTTTTATAGTACAGATCAGATAAAATACATTTTTTCCATTTATTTTTTGAAAGAATTACATACATCATCATCACCTTTTAAAGATGTGTTGTGGTTTGCAGTGGCAGGTTTAGAGGGTTTTAAATTTTCTTTTTTTATGAATGCACTTGTCTTATAACTTGCAAGTAATGTATGAGAAGTCTTTGGTTTTCTTATTGCTTTTATTCTTACATAATCTCCCACTCGCTATTTTTTAATTTTTTTTTTTTTGCTAAGATTTTTCTGTTCAGTAATTTGATAATGATTGACATTTGTCTGCTTCTTTATGCTGGGAATTGATAGAAATTTTTGGATTCAATAGTCATAGTTTTTATATTAATTAAAACTTCTTTGACCATTGGTACGTCATATATTTTTGTGACCCTCCTTCCATTCTTGTCATGCATATATTAGAGTTGTCAATAATATATTTCATGCTGATATATATCATATTACATGAAGATCTATTGATTTTTTTCTCTGTGTTATTTTTAGTATTGTTTTCTATTTGCTGTACTATAAATAATCTATTTCATCAGGGGTATTTTTCATTAATAATAGTATATTTTTAAGTTTTACAATTTAAGTTTTGCTGTTTTTCTCTCTTAATTATATTTCTGACATTAAATGCTTTCTTATTCCTTCATGAGTTTATGAAGCAGATTTATAAAAGGTCTTTCAATTTCTTTCTATGCTGATGGAATCATCTTTGTTATATTGTGTGTTTCGGTTGGTTGATCTCATTTTGGGTCATATTTTGCTGCTTCTTGGAATTTCTAATAATTTTTTATTGAAGGAAAGGCATTGTGCATTTTATAATGAGCTCTTCATGCTTTGAAAGAATGTGAATTTTTATTTTGGCATAAACTTGAATCTTGTCTTGAAATCAGTCAAATTTTTTTTTGAAACTCACTTTTAAGCTTTTTAAAGTGACTTGAGAATAATCACTATTCCAGGGCTACTTTAGTCTCATTTCTAAGATCTTTCTGTAGCCTACCTGATGTCTCTGGCATTACTAGGTGCATCTCTTAGTTTATGCAAACATGACATTTAATTAGGCATTTGTGAATAAATCTCAGAAAAGAAAATGTTAAAAAAATCACAAGGAAGAGAAAGTGCTGTCACAGTCATTCACTGTATTTATCGACATCATAGTATTTTTCTTGTCTGTTTACAAAATGAAACATGTCTCTAGGTACCTATATTGATATTCAGCTTTTCTAATAATGTCATTACTTTTCTCTGTTTCTCAGGAACACTTGCAGCACCACCAGTGGCACTTCTGGAAAGGTCCAGGATGTGAGTCAAAGTTTATAGCATTTCACTGAACATAATGACAAACACACCTGAACTGTGAGAGATCGCTTTGTGCAATGATAGGCAATTTACTGGCGAGACAAACTGTTCACGCAGAGATGGTTGGCATCATATGACATCTTCAGAAGATACTCGAAACACTTGAGCTCACCGGGATAACAACAGGGGGCTACAAAGCTATCACAGTAGTATGCAGTGAACTGCAGCTCATTTTATGCGGTTATATTTATACATTTGTTTGCATTGTTGACAATATTTGCAACTGCAAATAGCATCAGGCCTGATCTGTGTGTGCATGTATAGGTTTTGATATTTCAGCTTTTCATAACATATTTTTGTGCATTTTATGATAGCAAATATTAAAAAGGACTGCTAGCTGTGTATCTTTTATACATTTATCAAATAAGAAACGTTTTTCAATTTTTACATATGAGTAAGCTAAAAGGTTCATCTGTGAGATTTTTAGGTTTTCACAAACCTCAAGGAAAATTTCCAATATATTTATTGAAAAAAATACTGCAAATAAGTGAATCTGCACATTCCAAGCCATGTTGTTCAAGGGTCAACTGCACTCTTTTGTGTAGTATAATTCTGATAGTTATTTTTCAAACATCTGTCCATATTTAAATGGGTGATCTAAATTCGTTCGTTATTACTGATTTATGATATTCCATTGTATGTCCACACTTTATTCACTCTCTCTCCTATATGTAATTAGAATTATTTCTGGCTTTGGTAGTATGGTAAGTTCTAAACTTTAAGGGCTTCAGACTAGTTTCTCTAACTGAACTGTGACTAGGACTCATACTGAGACTTTTTCCCATTTTCCTTTAATGAATATATTTTTTACTATTATAAAGAATATCTATAACAAATTCAAAATTACTTATCAAAATTACTTTAAGGTTATCATATAATGATCCCTAACACAAAAATATTGATTTCCACTAACACCTTTAAAATTAACGGTATTTATATTTTCTTAAAAAACTTTATGAAAATGTTTCTTCACTTTCTAAATCTGACTTTAGTCATTGTAAGTTCAAATATTTCCCATACTTTAGTTCTTGCAAATCAGTTTGCTCGTTGTGAATATGATCCTAGTAAAAATGCTAATATTTGTATAGTTCCTTTAGCAATAGTTTAGCTCTCATCACATTTCCTTTGCATTTGCTATGCAAAATGGGCAATACTTTGAGATTTACATATTTACAAAAAAATAATGCTTCAAGGTTGCTCTTTGGACTGCAGATGTCAAAGCCAGATCATTGTTCCTGAAATAACATATAGCTTTTTAGAACTCAAGTGAAGTTAGTATAAGATATAGATTAAGAAGTTCATTTTATTATTAAAACACATCACTTTTATTTATTTTTTTTAGCAGTAAATTACAATTCAGAAATCTATCTGGTACTGTTGACACATATTTTCCATAATGT